>CM055117.1:420048512-420764620 GCA_029206835.1 Rana muscosa | reverse complement strand
ACCTTGGTTTCTACCAGCCCAGAAGAACCTTCTCACTCAGGGTCCAGTCTGTTGTCCGCACATAGAGAGGTGGAACCTTGCAGCCTGGCTTCTGAGGAGGAATTGCTGAGGGGCAAGGGATTCTCGGATCGCCTAGTGGCAACCCTCCTAAACTGCAGGAAAAAAGAGACGCAGGTTATCTATTTGAAAGTTTGGAAGCGTTTCAATAGTTGGTGCTCGGAAAGCTCCTTTTGACACCCGAAGTTCTGTAGCAGTATTGGAGTTCCTGCAGTCTGGGGCTGATAAGGGCTTGGCCCTTAGCACCCTTAAGGGGCAAGTGTCCGCCTTAAGCGTTTTCTTAGAGAAACAGCTAGCCATGGACCCTTGGATAGCAAGGTTCTTTAAAGCACTAGCTAGACAGAGGCCAGTCAGAAGTCCTTCTTTTCCTGTATGGGACCTCTCCTTGGTTCTACAGGCTCTTACAGAAGAACCCTTTGAGCCACTAGATTCGTGCACAATTGAGCTTATCACCCTCAAGACGGTGTTTCTAGTGGCAATCACTACGGCAAGGCGAGTGAGTGAACTCGAAGCCCTTTCAATTAGGGCTCCCTTTTTTCAAGTTTTTACGGATCGTGTAGTTTTTAAGACAGATCCGGCCTTTTTGCCTAAAGTATCTTCTAGTTTTCATAGAGGTCAAGAAATTGTTTTGCCTACCTTTTTGTTCAAACCCTGTGAGGGAACAGGAACAAAAATTTCATAACTTAGACGTCAGGAGGTGCGTCCTTCAGTACTTAGAAGCTACAAAACGGTTTAGAAAGTCCGATTCTTTATTTGTTTTATTTTCGGGGTCTAGACAGGGCTCTAAGGCCTCTAGACGCACGATAGCCAGATGGCTAAGGACAGCTATTAGTAAGTCTTACATATTAGGAGGGTTAGAAGCCCCGGAGGGTGTTAGGGCACACTCTACCAGGGCAATGTCAACCTCTCAAGCAGAGTGGGCTGGTGCTTCTCCGGAGCAGATCTGTAGGGCAGCAATGTGGTCTAGCTTTACCACATTTGTGAAACATTACAGATTGGATTTGCTAACAGCCAAAGACCAGGCCTTTGGCCGTAAAGTACTGCAAGCAGTAGTCCCACCCTAAGGTAAGGTACTCGCTTATCCTCTCTAAGGTGGCTGTCCTGAAAGATGAAGAGGGAAAAACGGAGTTACTTACCGGTAACATCCTTTTCACGAATCTTTCAGGACAGCACCGGTACCCACCCAACTATTGGATATTTTTAGGAGCTCATCGTATGAGGCCGTCAGGTAAGATGTTTATATGTGAATGACGCGTTCTTGTGTCTCCCCAGTTGACCGGAGGTACTCTCGAAGAACTGAGGGCCCGGTGGGAGGATGAGGCTTAAATATTTGAATGAAGGCGGTGTTTCCTGAGAGGGGAGGAGCCGGGATCTCTCTAAGGTGGCTGTCCTGAAAGATTCGTGGAAAAGGATGTTACCGGTAAGTAACTCAGTTTTTTGTTCAAAGGGCTTGGCCTGGAGTTTGTATTGCATACAAACGGCAAAGAATTATCGGCCAACAAGCTTGAAATTACGTGGTATTTCAGCTCTTTAGCGCCACTCTTTGGGCAACTTCTGATGATGTTGTGTTATGGTTAGCATTGCTTATGAGCATGCATGTTTGGACTTCTGTACACACGATCGGATAATCCGACAACACACATTTTGTTGTCGGGAAATTTTAAAGCATGCTATCCAACATTTGTTGGCGGAAAATCCGATAACAATTGTCCGATGGAGGATATTAAATGGTCTGCTTTTCCGACAACAGCCTGTCATCACAAAATTCCTATCGGAAAACCCGATCGTGTGTACGGGCCTTTAGGCCTCTTTCACACGGGGCGGATCTGTGAAGATCCGCCCCGTGAAGCTCCGCTTGCTCAGCGGGGATCAACGGAGCCGACGGATGACTGGGCGCTCCCCGCACACTGTGCAGGGACCGCCCTGTCAGAGCGCCGCTCTCCCCTATGGGGAATCAGATGACGACGGACCGTAGAGTCCGTTGTCATCCGATCCGCTCCGCAGACGGAAGGAAAAATAGGATTTTCCTCCGTCACACTTTTTCGGAGCGCATGTCAACGGACATGTCTCCGCTGACATCCGTGCTTCCATAGGGGTGCATGAAGGATCCGTTTCAGGTCCGCCTAAAAAACTGACAGGCGGACCTGAACGGACCTCTGTGTGAAAGAGCCCTCAGGCTGGGTTCACACTGGTACGACACGACAGTCATACAACTTTCATCCTACTTTGCTCTGCGACATCAGTCCTACATTGATCCTACATTGGTCCGACATCCATCCGACATTCATGAACAGGATACTACTTTGATCCGACTTTGTGTTAGTCTGACTTGTCCTTTGACCAATCAAAACAATCCCAGGGTGAGATAAATTCCTTTTACTGCTGCTGTAATCACCATGTCGGATGTCAAATGTCGGATGGTTAGGACAAGGATCCTACTTTGATCCGACTTCAATGATATTCAATGGGCTGAAGTAGGACCAAAGTCGGACAAAAGTAGTACAGGGAGCATTTTCAAAGTTGGACCAACTTGTCAGACCAGTTAAGACGGCTCTCATAGGGAAACATTGATTTTCACACGTCATGCGACATGAGCTCCCAATGTTGGAGCGTTTGTCGCCCCAGTGTGAACCCAGCCTTAGGTGTACCCTCAACCATGTGGTGCAAGGGCCTGCCTGATTGCATACAAATTGAAAGTGTTCAGGTTTGACCTCATTATTATTAATAATAATAATAATAATAATAATAATATTATATGGTTTTGGTAAATCTAAAGGAAAATTGTATAATGTATGGCTAGCCTTAGACAAACAAATCAGTAGCTTATTCTTACTGAAGTTCTATAAAAGAGAGATTGCTAGTGTCACCTTGTAAAGCTGATCCCATACCACACCCTTTGTTCTCTGTACAGTTATATGCTGCCTTGTGTCTGACTTGATTCAGTATTCCAGGTTTTATATGCTACTGTGCCTTTGTGTTTCCTCCGTTCAATAGTTGCCACTTGATTTCTATTCTCTGGTAGTATGTACTTTACCATCTAAAAAGATGCCATCTATACAATACCCTTTAATATATATATTGAAGGCCAAGATGTTTTCATTTTGGATAAAGTGAGGATTGGTTAGGTAGAGTGAGAGGAAATCCTCATTTAAGGATTTTTCCTTCTATTCCATTTCTGGTGACCAGTGGCAGCTGGTGCTCAACATTTTTGGGGGGGCGCAAACAAACTGAAAAAACATCAATTGCCGCCACTGTGCCCAAATGCAGCCAGTGTTGCCCCCCCCCCCCCGATGCAGCCAGTGTTGCCCCCCCCCCCCGATGCAGCCAGTGTTGCCCCCCCCCCCCGATGCAGCCAGTGTTGCCCCCCCCCCCCGATGCGGCCAGTGTTGCCCCCCCCCCCGATGCGGCCAGTGTTGCCCCCCCCCCCCCGATGCGGCCAGTGTTGCCCCCCCCCCCGATGCGGCCAGTGTTGCCCCCCCCCCCCGATGCGGCCAGTGTTGCCCCCCCCCCCCCGATGCGGCCAGTGTTGCCCCCCCCCCCGATGCGGCCAGTGTTGCCCCCCCCCCCGATGCGGCCAGTGTTGCCCCCCCCCCGATGCGGCCAGTGTTGCCCCCCCCCGATGCGGCCAGTGTTGCCCCCCCCCCGATGCGGCCAGTGTTGCCCCCCCCCCCGATGCGGCCAGTGTTGCCCCCCCCCCGATGCGGCCAGTGTTGCCCCCCCCCCCGATGCGGCCAGTGTTGCCCCCCCCCCCGATGCGGCCAGTGTTGCCCCCCCCCGATGCGGCCAGTGTTGCCCCCCCCCCATGCGGCCAGTGTTGCCCCCCCCCCCGCGATGCGGCCAGTGTTGCCCCCCCCCCCCGCGATGCGGCCAGTGTGTTGCCCCCCCCCCCCCCCCGCGATGCGGCCAGTGTGTCTCCCCCCCCCCCCCCCGCGATGCGGCCAGTGTGTCTCCCCCCCCCCGCGATGCGGCCAGTGTGTCTCCCCCCCCCCCGCGATGCGGCCAGTGTGTCTCCCCCCCCCCCCGCGATGCGGCCAGTGTGTCTTCCCCCCCCCCCCCCTCTGCGATGCGGCCAGTGTGTCTTCCCCCCCCCCCCTCTGCGGTGCAGCCAGTGTCGTCCCCCCCCCCCCCCCCTGCGACACTGAACCTATGTATTTTTCAGTGGCGGTGCAGGAGCGAGAGGGGGCGCCCTCTATGGACACACCACCACTGCTGGTGACGGCACTCTTTACTGCCCCTCTGAAAAGCATTTCATGGTGGACTTCTTTTCAGTGAGTGGTAGAAGAGTTTTTGACAGCTGATCAGGGGTTTTTGATGCGGATGCCGTACCACAAGCCAAATGTTTGTGGAGCAGCTCGGTTAACTTGATAGGGTTGCATTTGGCAGCAGTACTGCCAACCCCAAATCTGACACTGGTTATAATTTGTGCTAAGGCCCAGAGTGTCTGCAAGTTATCTTTTAGTTGGGTGGTAAACCATGGCACAGTTGCCTGCTTTTACCATCACTTCCAGGACTCCTTTGTTCTTCTTTACGCTAAAGATAGCCCTTAATGACATTGGCTGTATGTCTGGGATTGTTTTCCTGCTGCAGAATACATTTGGGACCAATCGCACATCTCCCTGATGGTATGGCATGATGGATAGGTCTGCCTGTATTTCTCAGTATTGAGGACACTGTTGATCCTGACACAATCTCCAACTCCATTTGCAGAAATGCAGTCTCAAACTAATACAGTAGCACAGCCATAGGCGTGCGCACAGGGTGTGCCCAGGCACACCCTAATCACCCTTTACAGCACAGATTCCCCTACTTCCCTGGCTCCCTCTATCCCCCTGCAGTGCTACCAGCTTCCATCCTTTCCCGTCAGCTGTTGCTGCAAGGATGTTTTAGGATGAGTGGAGGAAGGGGCCGGTAAATATGTAATTGACCATCCCCTTACCTTTCTGAAAGAACATCATGGGTGATCAGTGTGTGTTTAAGCTTTGGGGTGCACACCCTAATGCAATAGACTGCGCACACCTATGAGCACAGCTGAGGGATTCCCCCATCCACCTTGAATGTGTTGATGGGGAAATGTTTTCTTTTTATCAGCTGGCTGGCTGTCTGGGGGATCCATCTATAGAATCCATTAAGTTACATTTCCTACCTAAATGCTAGGTTACACCTAATGCATGTGGGTCTGCTCTGAGACATACAAAAAAAATATCAACTAGACTTAAAATCGGTTTACTGTATCAGATAGGCATTTGGTTGCCAGAGTTTACAGCATATCATTACTGACTGGTTGCTAGAGGTTACAGCACACATTACAGCTCACTGATTAGTTGCTAGAGGTTACAGCACAGGATTTCTTCTTGGTGATTGGTTGCTAGAGATTACTGTACAGTTATACTGCTCACTGATTGGTTGCTAGAGGTTACAGCACATCATCTCTTCACTGCAGAGGGGCATGATATACATATGAATGCCGCCAGCCTCAATTATTTACATATGAATGACGGTTATTTACATGTAAACGCAGGGTCTGCAGGGGAGTCATCTATACACAATAGGGCAGAGCTGGGCAGCATTAGTAGCAACATTTCACACTGAGATATCAGGACACGACAAAGGACTAAAACTTCAAGGGACAAGTGAATTTAAACTGGGATAGTTGCCAAGTATGAGGCAGCTGCTTTGGGCCCTACAACAATGACAGGACACAGGGCAGCTGCCCCTTTTGCCCTGCCTTAAAGACGGCCCTGCAACCACAGCTAAATCGCGCTGCTCTTAGGAGATGTGTAGGGCTGCCATTCATTCTTAATACGCACCTCAGTGCGTTTGCGGGAACCGCAGGAATTTCCCTGTGGCATCGTTTTTGCGTAACACTTCAGCTAACCCTTACGGTCTATTTATACTGCTTTTTCCTGTATGACTTTTACTGCATGAAAATACATTTCTAATAGAATTCAAATGCCTAGGTGTGCATTGCTGTCCATGCTGTAATGCTCATACGCAATTGACTGATAAGTTACCTTGGCTGTCGGAGGCTTTTGTTTACCTGCCAGAAACGCACTTCCTGTGACAACACAAATTTTCTGAACTTCATCAATGGAGAAGCAGCATTGTCACCAGTGTGGATATAAATCAATGTTGTGTGTGTGTGTGTGTTTTTTTTTTTTTTTTTTTTTTACCACTTACCGCCCGGCCTATAGCAAAATGACGGCCGGGCAGTGGTTGCGTTATCCTGACTGGACGTCGTATGACGTCCAGCAGGATAACAGCCGCCGTGCGCCCGTAGGGGCACGCATCGCGCCGATCGGTGGTGTGTCAGTCTGACACACCGCTACACTGATCTCGGTAAAGCGCGTTTGACGGAGGCTCTTTACCATGTGATCAGCCGTGTCCAATCATGGCTGATCCCAATGTAAACGGGAAGAGCCGTTAATCGGCTTTTCCTCACTCGTATCTGACAGACGTGAGTAGAGGAGAGCCGATCGGTGGCTCTCCTGACAGGGGGGTTCTGCGATGATTGTTTATCAGCGCAGCACGCCCTTGGATGCCCACACTGGACCACCAGGGAAGCCCCTAACATGTGAATGGCCAGGTTTTCCCCCCCCCATGCTCATCCACATGTGCCACTATATGCCAATCGGTGCCCACAAATGGGCACTGACTGGCACCATTATGGAACCAATAAAATCAGTGATGCCCGTCAGTGCCCATCCATGCCACCTATCAGCGCCCATCCGTGCCACATATTGGTGCTGCCTATGAGCGCCCATCAGTGTGACCTCATTGGTGCCCATCGGTGCCGCCTTATCAGTGCCTGTCAGTGTAGCCATATCTGTCCCCATCATTGAAGAAGAAAATGTACTTTACAAATTTTTTTAACAGAAACAAAGAAAAACCTTTATTTTTTTTTATTTGTTGCGCAAAAAATTTAAATCGCAAAGGTGATCAAATACCACCAAAAAGCTCGATTTGTGGGAACAAAATGATAAAAAAAAATTGTTATGGTACAGTGTAGCATGACTGCGCAATTGTCATTCAAATTGCGACAGTGCTGATAGCTGAAAATTGGCTTGGGCAAGAAGGTGTATAAGTGCCTGGTATTGAAGTGGTTAAAACAAATCTGATTAGATTTTTACTCCAAAAGCATTTTATTAAAATTTTTTTATCTAAAGCTAGTTTTCTATTTAAGATACATTTTAATAATTTTAGTTTATTCAGCATGAAATGGAGCTTTGTTGTGTAGCATTCTAACTACCAGCAAGAAGTCCTTACATTTAAAGAGCACCCGTCGTTTCAGATCTATCATGGCAGCGCCTGTTAGAGGGCATCCACTTGCCTGCTGCCGCTACGTCCTTCACCTTGTTGTGTCACTGCCACATCACCAGCCGTCCTATTAAATTGAATGGGAGTGTCGTTGAGTTAACAGCGGGTCAGAGGAGGAGCTGCTGCGGGACAGAGATGACAGTTGCTCTTTAAAAATTATGTTTTAAATCAAGTTGATTTGAATCAAGCCTTTTTAATAGTGATTTAAAATCAAATCCACCCTGTCACCCTAAGCAGCTATTACTTATTGCAATACAGGCATTTATATAGTATCAACATTTGTATGCATTGCTTTACATACTGTAATTCATCCTTTTTCTCCACTATCAATCACTAAGGCCCCTTTCACACTGAGGCGTTTTTACCGCGTTTTCGCGGTAAAAATAGCGCTGTAATAATGCCTGAAATAATCCTGCCCCAGCATTCTCAATGTGAAATCTCTGAGGGCTTTCACACTGAGGCGTTTTGCTGGCTGGGCGTTGAAAAAAATCCTGCAAACAGCTTTTTTAGAGCAACTTTAGGGAGCATAAAATAGCGCTGTAAAAACGCCTATCCCCATTGAAATGAATGGGATTCGCGGTAAAAACGCATAGGCATAAGCGTTATGTTAAAAAAATAGCGCTAACGCCCATGCGTTTTTACCGCGTTCGCGCTAATTTTAGCGCGAACGCGGTAAAATCGCGGTAAAAACGCATAGGCGTTAGCGCTATTTTTACCGCGATCGCGGTAAAATAGAGGTACAAAATCCTATAATTTTTGAGCGTTTTTTCAACGCCTCAGTGTGAAAGGGGCCTAAAGCATCACAAAAACTGGTTTAGTTTTTTTTCTCTGAGTATCACGGGTGACCTCTTTAAACCTAAAGAGGGATGTGCATTTTAAACGCCAATAAAAATCATGAGGTGAAATAAAAAGGGATGAGACCAGATTTTCCAACCCCTTCCCCCCAATGGGCTTTTAACTTGGAGGAGGGGCTGGTTTTGGCCTTTGTCTCACCATTGTGATTACTTCCTACCTTTTTAATGCCTTTGTCAACAGGCGTTGGGCATATATTGATGGCACCAGTTTTCGTTAGTTTGAAATGCTTTTGCTTTAATTCAGAATTTATGGATGGGTGCTGTGCAGATCAGCTCCTTTTGACTTGCTTCAAGTGGGTTTTGCTTTCTCACAGACTCATATAGGGGGTGGCGAACCCCTTGTGAAGCAAGCTAGGTGACTGAGTTGATTTTCTGTCAGGTTTTATTTTGTCTGTGATTTTTCTAATTTTATCCCCCCCCCCCCCCCCCCATACTTCCTGGCTCAGATGTCCATACATGAAATGGAAACTATTTTTTTTTTTACTGGAGAAAGAATGGCAGCAATGAAAACATTGCCAGACTTTCTAACCCTTCCTCACTGTACTGCAAATGTTTTTTATTTGCTCTTCTTTTGATTTTTTTTTTTTTCCAATAGGCACACGGGCAGCAACAAAATTGGAGAGGGGCTTTAATCGTTGTACAGTGCTATGAAAAATTATTTGCCCCCTTCCTGATTTATTTATTTTTTTTAATTTTTTTTGCATATCTGTCACACTTAAATGATTAAGATCATCAAACAAATTTTAATATTGCACAAAGATAACCTGAGTAAATACAAAAAATGCAGTTTTTATATGGCTTCTTTTATTAAGGGGGGGGGAGGGGGAAGCTGAGCTATTGTTGTCTGACTGTTAAGTTGTCTGACTGGCTGTTAAGTTGCTGCAGTTGGTCAGCTTGTTAACTATTCAGTGTGCTGCCTCTTCTTCCTCCACCTGCTGCTCTGCTGGAACCCAAAGACTCTGCCCCTTTAGGTTACTTTGCAAAGCAACGATCACTTCCTGCAGATAGGCCTCTGGTTATTCATTGCGTAGCCAGCCAACCCTTTTTGAGAAACCATGTTGATTCCAACTGCTACGTCACCTGTAAGGTGAAAGAAGCCACTAGTAGCAGGTGAGAGGTGTGCACATCATTCTGGGGGCTGGTTCACTCCCCGACTTCTTCCCTTCACTGGTGGGAAGTGGAGCAGGCATTTTGTGTTATGCCATGCTGACAAATTTTATTAATAAAGTACTGCTACGTTTCTACCGGTGTGCAGTCATCCAATTTTCATCTTAGTAAATGTTCTGGAATTCACGCTAATTGTTTATTCAGTGATGAAGATAAAAGGCAGGAGTAAATTATAGAGCTTTTATCATTGCAGTAGGATTAATGAGGTAAACCAGATCTCTCTCTGTAATGACCTGTTTTAGCTGACCTTAATGACACTAGGGCATTCCACTGAAGGATTTTCTATTTCCAATGTCAATGTATTTCTATTTTATGTTGCTTAATAAATGTTCCTGCTAACCAGTGCAACAGTAGACACTGTGGATCAGAAAAAGCAGTGGCTGTAAGGGAAAAAGAGGAGCGCTTGACAATGGCTGGGAATTCCAGGAGCAGTGACATCACGGACTCCAATGTCCTAGCCATTTTCGGCGCTAATTGTCACAGGGGAGCCCGAGCTCCAGGATCACATGACTAGAGCAGAGTGATCCGAAAATAGGTAAGTATACAAATCCTTTTTTTTTTTTTTTTTTTTTTTAACGGGCTGGGCAGAACAGGCAGAGAATGAATTGTTGGTGTTGGGCTGCAATTTCTTTTTAGCAAACGGTCCTTGTGCAATAGGCCTTTTCCTGCTTCAGTGTCTATTGTTCCCTTGGTTAGCTGTAATGTTTATAAAGCAACAGAAAATACATGTACACTAGGCTGAAGTTCAAATTTAAAATCTGCTGTAGAATAAAATTACTAATGTAGCGCTACCCCCAGTTAAGAGAGCCGCTGATATTGATTTGGGCCCTGTAGTGCACTGCTGTCAACCCCTGGCCTAACCTCCCGTGGCACAGCTGGTGATAGAGGGATAGGACCGCGTGACCGCAACTGTTGGTGACGCAGTCCTATAACAAACATACACAGAATATACTTTAAAACTCCTATTAAAGTAAGCGGAACTGACACCAAATGTACTTTACCCAGATATTTTACTGAGGCTAATGGGCAAGTAATAAACAACAGTATAACAAGTTGCAGATCCCTGCAATAAACAGTAATAAAGATAAACAGAGTAATCAGAATAATTAAGTATTGCTATGCAACTCTAGCGCTGCCCTTTTACAGCTACTTCCCCTCATGGGTAGACTAACACCCAGCAATGTCTACCTATGCAGTCAGGCCTGACTGATCTAAATGGAAGTTCAGTGAAACAATATTTGCTAGCAATCTCTCGGTGGTGCACTTGAAGAACAACTTTGTAATCCCAACGAATAGTAAAGATAAAGTATCTGTCTTTAAACAGCTCTCACCACCTGGACAAGTCAAAGTCCCTTTCCTCCATCGATTCGTCTAGGAACAGGAATCCACCGACATCCAAGTCTTCAATCCTTCTGGTGTACTGCAGCAAGGAGGATTAGATGTCTCTAAGGCTCTGCTAGGCTGGCAGAGGGCTCTTTGGAAAGGAGCACACGGCCCAGGCTTCAGGCCTTGTGCACACAGCAGTTCAGCACAGACATCCTCTTGCTAGGAGAGGGGTGTCCAAAGAGACCGACCAAAACTCTGCCTCCCCTTTATAAAGTCTGCCCCAGCAGTCTCTGTTCTGGAGCAATGCACCCTGGGTGCTGCAAGATGTACTGGGAGATGTAGTCTCTCTCTCCTCTGCTTTCACTTCCATAATGTCTCTTTACTTCCTCCCGACTCACCTCTCACCTGGAACTTCTTGTCTCTCTGCATTAAAGGGGAACACCCCGCTACACACTCCCCCCACTTGAACTCTTTGGTCCCCAAAGATAAACTTCAACAAATACTGTTTACCATTTTGGACAATGTCGAGCATGATGTTGGCATAGGGAATTCCCACCAAAACTTTGGGATGGAACTCTCTTGCCCACAGGTCACACTACCATGAGTGGCCTGCCTAACTGTGCCAGAGAGTGAGCTGGGGTTGCCCTCCACCAAATGGACGGTGGAAGGATCAGGTTGTTCAACACTTCTCCTAGCCGTTACAACAGAGTCCTCTGAGCTCGTCCCCATTTGGGGGTAAGTTAGTTTCTTGGGAGGCCTGATGACTCTGCGAGCCCTCTGCTCTCTTGGTGCTTCTGACTCTGGCACCACAGGCTCTTCTTCAGGAGTAAGTTCAGGTAACTTTGCTGGTTCTGGAACCTCTGATTCAGAAGTCGACTGACGTATGGAATCTCTAGAGTCCTCCTCAGCGCAAGTGTCAGGAACATCTTCCCAGTAATCAGCTGAGGGACTGAAGGGTATGAATTCAGTAGCCTCCGGATTCAGCATTGCATCTGGGGTATCCCCTCCATTTGGGAGATCTATGGCGGACGTTCCCAGAGTCGAGGGAGGCCACAGCCAGTCCAGTTCTCCACCTTCTTCTGTACTCAATTGGGAGGCCTCCCCATCTTTGGCTCGAGAGGTCTGGGACCGAGTGTTTGGCCTAGGAATATCCAGGATAGAGGCCGGTTCAGGGGAGTCTCTCACGGGAGGTATTCTGACTGCCTCAGCAAGTGGGAGCAGGTGGTTCCGATGCCACATCTTCAGTGGACCCACCTTTCCTTCTGGCTTTAGTTTGTAGACAGGCAAACCGGGCAACTTCCTACAGACAACATAGGGCTCAGATCTCCACCTGTCGGCAAGCTTGTGTTTTCCAGGGACCCCCAGATTGCGTAGCAGTACTCGGTCCCCGGGCTGCAGATCTTGCACTCGAACCTTCAGATCAAAATTTCTCTTGTTGCGGGCCCCCCTTTGATCCGAAGCCGCCTGGGCTTGTTCATAGGCCACCTGCAAGCTACGTCTAAGTCTGTCCACGTATCCCTTGTGGGATGTAGCTGAGGTATTGTCTATAGAAGTGCCAAAGGCCAGGTCCACAGGTAGCCTTGCTTCTCTCCCAAACATAAGTCGATAAGGGGAGTAGCCAGTGGCGTCACTTGTGGTACAGTTATAGGCATGTACTAGGGCTGATATGTGCTGACTCCAGTGTTGCTTCTTCTCTGTTTCTAAGGTTCCCAACATGTTGAGCAGGGTCCGGTTAAATCTCTCCGGCTGAGCATCTCCTTGTGGGTGGTAAGGCGTGGTTCTGGTCTTCTTTATTCCTAATGAATCCAAAAGTCTTCGGATCAACCGACTCTCAAAGTCCCTTCCTTGATCTGAGTGGAGTCTCTGTGGTAGTCCGTAATGGACAAAATACTTCTCCATAAGTATCTTGGCCACGGTGGATGCCTTCTGGTCTTTGGTTGGGAAAGCTTGAGCATAGCGGGTGAAATGGTCGGTTATTACCAGAACATTCCCCAATCCACTCAGGTCGGGTTCGAGGCAGAGAAAGTCAATGCATACCAGATCCATTGGGCCTTGACTCTGTAAGTGGCCCATTGGGGCAGCTTGATGGGGTAGGGTCTTTCTCTGAATGCATCGTGCACAGGAATGGCAATACTCCTCTACTTCTGCCCTCATGCAGGGCCAATAGAACCGATTTCTGACAAGCTGGAAGGTCCTTTCTGCCCCTAGGTGACCATGATGGTCATGCAGGGCAATTAGTACAGTCTCTCGGTGCTTCTCTGGAAGAAATAACTGCCACTTATCTTCTGAGTCATCAGAGGGGCCCCTTCGGTAGACCACTCCCTGATGTACCTGTAGCCTGTCCAATTCCTTCCTCAACAGGCGAGCCTCCTTTGAGGGGTGATGTAGGAATTTGTTGGGATCCTGATTCTCCAGGGCTTCGAGTACCAATCTCCCCATGGGGTCTTCCAATTGGTCACACCTCAACTCCTTCTTGGACAGTCTCTGTAGGTTGTCTTCCTCCAGTTGAGTTACCCCACAATAGTGTTTGGGGACTCCTACCATGGTAACCCCTATTTCTTCTGCTCTGGAGCCTCCTCTGGCTTGGAATTCAGCCCCTTGACAAAGGGCCCGCACCCCGTCCGGTGCCACTTGGGTCCAATCTTCCCAGTCATTTGTCGTGGCATGAGACCTCCGGGACAGGGCATCTGCATCCCTATTTCCGGCTCCTGGTCTGTACTTCAGACTGAAGTTGAATCCAGACAATGCGGCCAACCACCTGTGTCCGGTGGCATCTAGTTTTGCGGTGGTGAAGAGGTAGGTCAGGGGGTTGTTGTCTGTCTTCACAGTAAACTCTGCCCCATACAAGTAGTCTTTTAGCTTGTCTACTACCGCCCATTTGAGGGCCAGGAATTCCAGCTTATGAGTGGGGTAATTCTTTTCTGAGGGGGTCAGGCTCCTGCTCACATAGGCCACTGGTCGCAGTTGTCCTTCATGTTCTTGGTAGAGTACACCACCTAGACCCTCATGGCTGGCATCCACATGTAATTCATAAGGTCTGGTAGGGTCGGCGTAGGCCAGGACTGGGGCAGTGGTTAAGCTCCTCTTCAGAGCATGAAAGGCCTCTTCACACCTTGGGTTCCACTGATCTTGAACTGACTCACCAGGCCTCCTGGGCCCTGAGTCATCCTCTTCCCCTTCTGCCTTTAGCAATTCATTCAACGGGCGGGCAATCCGAGCAAACCCCTCCACAAACCTCCTATAATAGGAGCAGAACCCCAGGAAGGATCTGAGCTCTGTTACTGTGGTGGGTCGTGGCCAGGAAGTGACTGCTTCCAACTTCTCAGGATCTGTGGCCACCCCTTCTTCAGACACTATGTGCCCCAGATAGTTCACAGAAGACTGGTAGAACCGACACTTCTCGGGGGAAAGCTTAAGTCCCTCTTCGCTGAGTCTTCTCAATACTTTCTCCAACCTGGCTTCATGTTCTTCCAAGGTTCTTCCAAAGACAATGACATCGTCCAAGTACACAAGGACTTCTATAAGATTCATGTCTCCAACAGTCTTCTCCATAAGGCGTTGAAAGGTAGCAGGAGCTCCAGACAGACCCTGAGGCATCCTATTGAATTCGAAGAATCCCACCGGGGTTATGAAGGCTGTCTTCTCCCTGTCTTCTGGGTGCATAGGGATTTGATAGTACCCACTCTTGAGGTCTATCACACTGAACCATTTGGCTCCAGACAAACTTTGTAGGGCATCTTCTATCCTTGGCGTGGTGTATTGGTCAGGGATGGTTCTCCTGTTGAGAGTCCTGTAATCGATACAAAGCCTCAACGATCCATTCTTCTTTCTGACCACCACGATTGGGGAGGCATAGGGACTTCTAGACTCCCGGATCACACCAGTCTTCTTTAGTTCTACAAGTTGTTCCCTCAGATCCTCCAGATCTGCCAGGGGGACCCGCCTGACCCTCTCTCGGAAGGGCTTATCTTCTTGGAGACGGATCCGATGGGTGGCACTTCTTGCACACCCCACATCGAATTCATCTTCGGAAAAAATCTTCTCCCACCTGGACAGCTGGGCCTTGGCTCTTTCTTTCCAAGCCCTGGGTAGGTTCGGGTTTTCCACGGACAGTTTCTCCCAAACCTCTCCTCCGTCACCCGTCCCCTTGACTTCGGACCAAGTGACCGGGGCAGCAGGGCTCACCTGACCAAGCAACACTCTGGCAGGGATCTCCATGGGTCCTCCCGTAGTGTTCCTAACACTCACCGGAACTCTGCCATGGGCCTTCTTCAGGGCCTTGAACGGAATCCCTTCTGGTATCACTTCCAGGCCTGAGGACTCTTCCCTTGGGTCTGATTCCAGCATGACAAAGGGGCCAGGTTGTTCCCACGAAAGCTTCACAGTGGCCCTAAGACAGGTTACTTCTCCGGGCTGTAGCACTACTCCTTCTCTGCCAAGTCTCCACACCTTCCCTATCCCCTCTCCCGGGGTCTTCTGCTCTAAGACCAGTCGTTGGTAGGCCGTCTTTAGCATGGGATGGATTTTGGTGGCTGAATGGTTTCTCTCTTTCACTAGAGGGGTCAGGAGTCTCCTGACTAGATCCGTGTTTGTCCCAATGATCAGGGAAATCTTGCTGGCTCCAGGCGGCCGGGGACACACAACTGCCAGGGTGTCAAACACTTCAGCCTTCCCAGCCACGGATGGGTCGAAAGTCATCTTTATGGGCAGGTACCCATCATAAGGGAAACTCTGGGTTCCAAGTCCCCATATCTCCAGCTCTTCTATCTTCTGGATAGGCAGATGACTCAAGTGCCTATCATAGAAGTCCCGGTATAGTAAAGTCACCTGTGCTCCGGTGTCCAAAAGAGCTTTAGTATAGACTCCTTCCACTTGAATGGGCACAGTAGGAGACGGGCCCACCAGTTCCTTTGGGTATGGCCGGACTGGGGTCACCTCTTTTTTTTTTTTGCTTTCGACCCTTGCCCTGCTCCTTTTGGACTTTAATTTTTCCTGAGCCTGGCATGCATTGACTTTCACCCTCTCAATGGGGGCACAAACCCGCTGAGGGATGTTATTGTTCCTTTTAGGTGGATGTTCCTTCTTTGGGGTGCTGTACTTCCACTGAGGGGTCTTGCCCCCTCCCTCTGGGGTACATCTTGGTGGGGGTGTACTATACCTCCTCCTAGGAGTTTTGTCTCCTCCATTCTTGGCCTTTTTTTTTAGTTTGGAGCGCACTGAAGATGATGGGCACCCGGTTGACTCCTTCACCGGGGCCCTTTGGAGTTTCCCGCCGGCTTGCAATTATCTGTTCTCTTCTTCTTTGGGCTGGAGCATACGTTTGCAAAGTGGCCACTCCCTCCGCAGTTATAGCAAATCACCTCTTCTCGGTCCTGTAGGGAGGCCGGTGCTGAGGTGTTCGGGAACAACTCCTTTCTTGGGCTTGGTTTCTCTCGTCTTCTCTGATCTTTCTCCATCAAAGAGGTCAGCATCTCCAACACTTGGGCCATTTGCGATTTCAGAGTGTCAACCTCCGCTTCTCTTTCTGGGCTCTTGACCGAATGTACCAACACTGGTACAGGTGTGACATTCGCCTTGGCCACCTGCTGATCTTCCTCCAGCGCCTCTTCGTCCCTAATAATTTTTATTAGATCAGAGTAGGTTAGTGACATTCCTCCTCCTGAGGTTTTCAGGTGCAGCCAGACCGGGTCTGAGCGCCGCGCTCCCCTCATGATCTGCTTCATGCGTGCTTCATCTGCATCTTTGGGCAGCATTCCCTTCTTCAGTACAATCTTGCATAACTGCCTGTTCAGCCTTCTAACATATTCTGACAGTTTCTCATTCGGCTGCTGGAGAGTGTGTTCAATTTGATAAATCATCTCTGACTCCTTCTCCAGCTGACCAAACTCTTCCTGCAGCATGGCCAGGCAATCTTGAGCTGTACAGTTTTCATTTCCAAACCGGAAGCTCTTCACCGATTCTGCCGCGGCACCTTTCAGACTTTCTAAGACTCGCTGTCTCTTCTGTGCCTCAGGCACCTCCCATGCTTCTACTGCCTGCAATGCCTGTTCCACCCAAGTGTCAAAATCTTCCTCCCCCGCAGGGACGGGGAGCTTCCCTGAGAAGGTGCTAAGCTTCTGGTAACCGGCCTCCACATGCACCGTACTGCTTTTCAGGCACTTAATTACAAGGTCTCCTAGAGCATTCAACAATTCAGGCCCTATAGCGGCCAGCGGTGATCCCGGGCTTAATAGTTCCTTAAGCTTTTCTGCTTTAGGGGATAGTGGTGGAGATAATTGTGGGAGTGATGGCTTTGGTGTCTGAAACCATTCTTCCTTCACTGGCAGCGTATGTATCAAGTGATAGATCTGATTATCTATGGCTTGTATACTCTTACTTTTAAAATGCTCTGGGATTTCATTTTTCCATTCTACCAGTGCGTATGTAAACGAGATCACTGGATCTGGCCTAAAATCCATCACCCATGCTTTGTGGCTCGGAGACAGTAACAATACGAGCTGTTTTATCTCCTCTTCCTTCCATCTTTCCCCCGGGAGTACAATGACTACCGCCGCGGTTGGATCGGCGCCAATCGCTGCGCACCACTGTGACATTGCCAGCGGGTCCATGCTGGTACTTCTGACCGGCTTGATTGCAGCGTGCAACGTACAAGGATCCCGGACGAGCCCCCACGTGTAGCGCTACCCCCAGTTAAGAGAGCCGCTGATATTGATTTGGGCCCTGTAGTGCACTGCTGTCAACCCCTGGCCTAACCTCCCGTGGCACAGCTGGTGATAGAGGGATAGGACCGCGTGACCGCAACTGTTGGTGACGCAGTCCTATAACAAACATACACAGAATATACTTTAAAACTCCTATTAAAGTAAGCGGAACTGACACCAAATGTACTTTACCCAGATATTTTACTGAGGCTAATGGGCAAGTAATAAACAACAGTATAACAAGTTGCAGATCCCTGCAATAAACAGTAATAAAGATAAACAGAGTAATCAGAATAATTAAGTATTGCTATGCAACTCTAGCGCTGCCCTTTTACAGCTACTTCCCCTCATGGGTAGACTAACACCCAGCAATGTCTACCTATGCAGTCAGGCCTGACTGATCTAAATGGAAGTTCAGTGAAACAATATTTGCTAGCAATCTCTCGGTGGTGCACTTGAAGAACAACTTTGTAATCCCAACGAATAGTAAAGATAAAGTATCTGTCTTTAAACAGCTCTCACCACCTGGACAAGTCAAAGTCCCTTTCCTCCATCGATTCGTCTAGGAACAGGAATCCACCGACATCCAAGTCTTCAATCCTTCTGGTGTACTGCAGCAAGGAGGATTAGATGTCTCTAAGGCTCTGCTAGGCTGGCAGAGGGCTCTTTGGAAAGGAGCACACGGCCCAGGCTTCAGGCCTTGTGCACACAGCAGTTCAGCACAGACATCCTCTTGCTAGGAGAGGGGTGTCCAAAGAGACCGACCAAAACTCTGCCTCCCCTTTATAAAGTCTGCCCCAGCAGTCTCTGTTCTGGAGCAATGCACCCTGGGTGCTGCAAGATGTACTGGGAGATGTAGTCTCTCTCTCCTCTGCTTTCACTTCCATAATGTCTCTTTACTTCCTCCCGACTCACCTCTCACCTGGAACTTCTTGTCTCTCTGCATTAAAGGGGAACACCCCGCTACACTAATAAGTCATTACTCATTACACATATGATGTATTCCCTGAAATCAGAATTTTCACCTTTTGCAGAATTTTTTTTTTTGTACTCGCACCAGCTTACAGCTGAGTACAGCAATTCATTTCTATGGCCAATTGTACACACCATCTGTGATTTATCGGGCAGGGAAAAAAGGCTGCGATTTTATGCTACAGCTGATTTTAACCACTTAAGCCCCGGACCATTTCGGGCCATTAGGACCAGGCCTGTTTTTGGGATTCGGCACTGCGCTGCTTTAACTGTAAATTGTGCGGACATGCAATGTTGTACCCAAATGAAATTTGCGTCCTTTTCTTCCCACAAATAGAGCTTTCTTTTAATGGTATTTGATTGCCTCTGCGATTTTTATTTTTTGCGATATAAACAGAAAAAGACCGAAAATTTTGAAAAAAAATGATATTTTCTACTTTTTGTTATAAGAAAAATCGAATAAACTCAATTTTAGTCATACATTTAGGCCAAAATGTATTCAGCCACATGTCTTTAGTAAAAAAAATGTCAATAAGCGTATATTTATTGGTTTGCGCAAAAGTTATAGCGTTTACAAACTAGGGTACATTTTCTGAAATTTACACAGCTTTAAATTTATGACTGCCTATCTCATTTCTTGAGGTGCTAAAATGGCAGGGCAGTACAAACCCCCCCCCCCAAATGACCCCATTTTGGAAAGTAGACACCCCAAGGAAATTGCTGAGAGGCATGTTGAGCCCATTGAATATTTTTTTTTTGTCCCAAGTGATTGAATAATGACAAAAAAAAAAAAAATTACAAAAAGTTGTCACTAAATGATATATTGCTCACACATGCCATGGTTATATGTGGAATTGCACCCCAAAATACATTCTGCTGCTTCTCCTGAGTACGGGGATACCACATGTGTGGGACTTTTTAGGAGCCTAGCCACGTACGGGACCCCGGAAACCAAGCACCGCCTTCAGGATTTCTAAGGGCGCAAATTTTTGATTTCACTCCTCACTACCTATCACAGTTTCAAAGGCCATAAAATGCCAAAATAGCACAAAACCCCCCCAAATGACCCCATTTTGGAAAGTAGATACCCCAAGCTATTTACTGAGAGGCATGTTCAGTCCATGGAATATTTTATATTTTGCCACAAGTTGCGGGAATATGACAAACTTTTTTTTTTTTTGCACAAAGTTGTCACTAAATGATATATTGCTCACACATGCCATGGGCATATGTGAAATTACACCCCAAAATACATTCTGCTGCTTCTCCTGAGTACGGGGATACCACATGTGTGGGACTTTTTGGGAGCCTAGCCGCGTACGGGACCCCAAAAACCAAGCACCCGCCTTCAAGGTTTCTAAGGGCATACATTTTTGATTTCACTCCTCACTACCTATCACAGTTTTGAAGGCCATAAAATGTCAAAATAGCCCAAAACCCCCACAAATGACCCCATTTTGGAAAGTAGACACCCCAAGCTATTTGCTGAGAGGCATGGTGAGTATTTTACAGCTCTCATTTGTTTTTGAAAATTAAGAGACATTTTTTTTTTCTTTTTTTTTCTTCTTTTTTTACATTTTCAAAACTTTGTGACAAAAAGCGAGATCTGCAAAATACTCAACATACCTCTCAGCAAATAGCTTGGGGTGTCTACTTTCCAAAATGGGGTCATTTGGGGGGGTTTTGTGCCATCTGGGCATTCCATGGCCTCCGAAACTGTGATAGGCAGTGAGGAGTGAAATCAAAAATTTACACCCATAGAAATCCTGAAGGCGGTGCTTGGTTTTTGGGGTCCCGTACGCGACTAGGCTCCCAAAAAGTCCCACACATGTGGTATCCCCGTACTCAGGAGAAGCAACAGAATGTATTTTGGGGTGTAATTCCACATATGCCCATGGCATGTTTGAGCAATATATAATTTAGTGACAACTTTTTGTACATTTTTTTTTTTTTTTGGTCATTATTCAATCACTTGGGACAAAAAAAAAAAATATTCAATGGGCTCAACATGCCTCTCAGCAAATAGCTTGAGGTGTCTACTTTACAAAATGGGGTCATTTGGGGGGGTTTTGAACTGTCCTGGCATTTTATGCACAACATTAGGAAGCTTATGTCACACATCATCCACTCTTCTAACCACTTGAAGACAAAGCCCTTTCTGACACTTTTTGTTTTACATGAAAAAAAATTTTTTTTTGCAAGAAAATTTATGTTGAACCCCCAAACATTATATATTTTTTTAAAGCAAAGGCCCTACAGATTAAAATAGTGGGTGTTGCATTTTTTTTTTCCACACAGTATTTGCACAGCGATTTTTCAAACGCATTTTTTGGGGGAAAAACACACTTTTTTTATTTTTAATGCACTAAAAAACACTATATTGCCCAAATGTTTGATGAAATAAAAAAGATGATCATAGGCCGAGTACATGGATACCAAACACGACATGCTTTAAAATTGCGCACAAACGCGCAGCGGCGACAAACTACATTCATTTTTAAAAGCCTTTACAGGTTACCACGTTAGATTTACAGAGGAGGTCTACTGCTAAAATGACTGCCCTCGATCTGACCTTCGCGGTGATACCTCACATGCATGATGCAATTGCTGTTTACATATGACGCTAGACCGACGCTTGCGTTCGCCTTTGCGCAAGAGCAGGGGGGGACAGCGGTGCTTTTTTTTTATTTATTTATTTTTTATTATTATTTATTTGGCTTTTTTATTTTTAAACTGTGCCTTCCATATTTTATTTTTTTATCGTTATCTCAGGGAATGTAAATATCCCTTATGATAGCAATAAGTAGTGACAGGTACTCCTTTTTTTTGAAAAAAATTGGGGGAGTTAGACCCTAGATCTTTCCTCTGCCCTCAAAGCATCTGACCACACCAAGATCGGTGTGATAAAATGCTTTCCCAATTTCCCAATGGCGCTTTTTATATCCGGGGGGGGGGGACATTCCCTCCCACTGCTTGTAAAAGCAGTCTAGAGGCTAATTATCTGCTAGAATTGCTTTTACATGAAAGCCGGCTGCTGGCTGAAAATGATACCAAGATGATACCTAAACCCGCAGGCATCATTCTGGTATAAACATTCAAAGTCCAACAACATACCAGTACGTTGCTGGTCCTTGTTGGACATGTATTGTAATCTTTTTTTTCATACAGCCTATTGGCTGAACGAAAAAAAGAGATTGATTGGTGGGTATGCCCACCATTAGAATACCTCCCTTCATCCACCCACTTCTAATGATGGGCATATATGCCGAAGCATGGGGGCATCCTCCCGCAAAAAAGTTATGCCGCGTACACACGGTCAAGCCTTCGTCGGAATTTCGACCGTATGTACGCGGCATAAAAGGTTATGCCGCGTACACACGGTCGGACTTTTCCACGGGCAAGCCTCCGTTGGAATTTCGACCGTATATACGCGGCATTAGGAGCAAAATCGCTCCTCCGCCCCTGCTGCCCCCATGCTTCGGCATATATGCTCTTTTTTTTAACTGTGGTGGTGAAATCACCTCCTACAGCGTTGGAGTCACGGCTTTATGTATCGTGGGAGCAAACGCTGTTGCTGTCAAGATAAATAGATCCGCGCTGCAACTGAATGGCGTACCTGCTAAGCAAATGGTGGTTAACATTAAAACAAAGTAACATTACAGTACAACAGTAAGACCTTACCATGCCATACTTGCAAAGCAAATACCAAAACAAAACCTAGTAAAAAATAAAAAAATGTTTTAACGCAACCTGTGCCTAAAATATATATATGCCGAAGCATGGGGGCATCCTCCCGCAAAAAAGTTATGCCGCGTACACACGGTCGGAATTTTTCACGGGCAGGCCTCCGTCGGAATTTCGACCGTATGTACGCGGCATTAGGAGCAAAATCGCCCCTGCTGCCCCCATGCTTCGGCATATATGCTCTTTTTTTTAACTGTGGTGGTGAAATCACCTCCTACAGCACTGGAGTCTCGGCTTTATGTATCGTGGGAGCAAACGCTGTTGCTGTCAAGATAAATAATTCCGCGCTGCAGTTGAATGGCGCACCTGAAAACAAAAAATTACATACCTGAAAAGCAAGCATGATAAAACATTGCAGAATAGAATACAGTAAAAAAGAGCAGAACAATAGAGAGAAAATAGAGAGAGAGAGAGAACAATAAAACAACTATTTTTGTTTTTTTTATTTTATATATTTTTTTGTGTTTTGTTTTTTACGTTTTTTTTTTTTTTCTTTTTTACACTTTTTTTTGTAACTTTACAACTGTAATGGTTCGGGTCTCTCAAAATGTAATGGCATCTTGGGAGACCCTGTGTAAGTGTGTCCTTGTCTGTGAAATGCTGTACCCTACGCTAAAACTTCACTTTTGAGTGGTAGCGTTCAAAACATTCACCTTGGCAAAGACCAGGCTTGTCAGGACAGAGTGGACAAAAACTACGGGTGTCACGCCTAAATCCGCGCTTGCTACAGACACGACATCTTTTTTGGGGGTGGCTTTGGGTAGGGGTACTCGGGAGGACATACGAATAATGCCTCTCATGCAGCCGGCTTACTGCATTTGGTAGGGGATGGTGAGGTGCAGAACCGCCTGGATACAGGAGTTCTGTGACTATCTCATTCTGGAATTTTAGAAGAGATAACGTCCCGCCTGAAGCTCTGTATAGCACATGAGCGTTCAGCAAAGCCAATTGGAATAATGATAGAGACACTTTTTTTGTACCAGCGTCTCGCCTTATGGTCAATTAGATACGGCGCCATCAACTGGTCGTTGAGGTCCACCCCTCCCATATTTTGGTTATATTCGTGGACACAGAGGGGTTTCTCCACAACACCAGTCGCCGTACGAATTTGGACTGTCGTGTCTGCATGAAGGGAGGTAAGAAGGAAAACATTCTTATTGTCCCTCCACTTCATAGCGAGCAAGTTATTACACTTCAAGCAGGCTCTCTCCCCCAGCCTAAGACGGGCATCTACAAGCCGCTGGGGAAAGCCCCGGCGATTAGGTCGCACGGTGCCACATGCTCCAATCTGATGATCAAACAAGTGACTAAACAGTGGCACGCTCGTGTAATAATTGTCCACATACAAGTGGTACCCCTTTCCGAATAAGCGTGACACCAAGTTCCACACTATCTTGCCAGCGCTCCCTATGTAATCCGGGCAGTTGACCGACTCAATCTGACTATCTTTTCCCTCATAAACCGTAAAGTTCACTACATAGCCTGTTGCCCTGTCACAGAACTTGTAGAGCTTGACCCCGTATCTGGCACGCTTGCTGGGAAGGTACTGCTTGAAAGACAAGCGGCCAGAAAATTTAATCAGGGACTCATCAACGCAGACAACTTGATCGGGAGTAAACAAGGCTGCAAAACGTTCGTTGAAGTGGTTTATGAGGGGCCGAATTTTATAGAGCCGGTCGTATTCAGGGTCCCCACGTGGACGACAAAGTTCATTGTCGTTGAAGTGCATGAACCGCAAAATCTGCTCGTATCGTGCCTTGGACATGGAGGCAGAGAACACAGGCATGTGGTCAATTGGGTGCGTGGACCAATAAGCACGCAATGACGGAAATTTATGTGTGCCCATGTTGAGGGAAAGGCCCAGAAAGGTCTTAAATTCGGAAACCGTAATTGGTTTCCAATTTCTGGCAATTTTAGGCAACTGGGGGTTAGCGGCGATAAATTGACCAGCATATAAATTACTCTGGTCCACAATAGATCTATAGAGATCTTCCGTGAAAAACAGCGAATAAAAATCAATTGGAATAAAATCAGCTGTTTCCACCTGAATACCGGGTTGGGCAGTGAATGGGGGAAGTACGGGTTCTGCAGAAGTGGTGGGGACCCAATCAGGATAGGCGAATTCTGCAGGAAGGGCAGTATGGGCACGACGGGCCTGCCTTTGTCTTCTTGGTGGCAGCGGGACACTACTTGTGCTTGCCACCTCGCCAGCTTGAACTGCACTTATGGGACTCGCCACGTCACCAAGTGTTACTGCAGTGCTGGATGTACGTCCAGGCTGTACTAGGCCGCTGGTGCTTGCCAGTTCACCAGAAGGAATAGCGGCGCTAGTACTACTCTGCTCCATGATACGAGAGACCTGCGGTTCTTGCTCCTCAACAACCTCAGAAGATCGGGATCGGGTACACCTGACCTTAGCAGGGACCTCAACTTCGTCGTCAGAGCTATCTGACGTGGGGCCGCTGACGTCACTGTCTTCTACGGGAAGATATTCTGAGCCTGAATCTGACAGATACGTGACCTCCTCTTCACTATCTGTCATGCTCAGAATCTCGTAGGCCTCTTTACTAGTGTACCTTCGTCTTGCCATTTTGGGCTCTAAATTTAGGGGTACACTAGTAAGATTCACAGGAAAAAAAGCACCTGACTGTCGTCAGCAAATATATCAAACGCTACAAAAAAACTGTTAGCGATCGCAGGGATCAGGCCTGTCTCTGCGAACGCTGCAGTTATGTGTGTTGTGTTTGGTAAGTGACAGTGATCGATCGATACTGCACTTGGGTGGGCTGGGCTGGGCGGAGGGGCTAAACGCAGGCGCTAGCAGGTATCTGGGCTGATCCCGCTAACACTGCGTTTTTGGGAACCCTAAACCGCTGGGGATGCTAGTATAGATCTGATCAGATACTATACCACTAAGGGGGGTGTATGCTTTGCGCGTGGGTGTTAGCGTTACTTGCACTAACCTAACACTGCCTGGGGCGACGCAGACCCTCTCTGGCGCTAAAACCTAATTGATCTCACCCGCCGGGCGATCAGGGGGGTTAAACCTTTATTGGGTTATATACGGCGGGTGCCCTGATGCTATAAAAAGCAAACTAATCAACCAGCGTCACCCGTAACCTTTATATGGTGATCACTGGTGAAAGGGTTAACTAGGGGCAATCAGGGGGTTAAAACCTTTATTAGGTTAAATATGGGGGTACCTGACACTATATAAAAACCTGACGGGTAACCTAAATAACTAAATAACTTACTGGCTAACCAGTGACGCTTATACGGCGATCACTGGTGAAAGGGTTAACTCTAGGGGCAATCAGGGGGTTAAAATAATATATGGGGGTACCTGACACTAATAAAAACCTGCGGCGAACCTAAAAAAAAATAACTGCCTATCTAAAACACCAGCGACACAAATACAGCGATCGGAAAAACAATCGCTTAGTGACGCTGAAGTTAGGGGGTGAAAGGGTTACCTGGGGGGTGATCAAGGGGTTAAACCTTTATTAGGGGGGGGGTTAGGGGGCTACCCTGGACCTAAAGGGGCCTAATCCTAACTGCCCTGCAACTTTTTACAATCACAGATGACACTAAATGCAGTGATCAGTAAAATAAATGATCACTGCAATCAGTGACACTGTGATTGGGGGCTTTGGGGTGACCTGGGGGTGACTGGGGGGTGATTTGTGTGCCTATGTGTACCTACGTGTCAGTGGACTGTTGGTGCACTAACCTGCTTCTTCTCTTCTCGGCGCCGGGAACGAAAAGACCGCGGCGAGGGAGATGACATCACTTCCTCCAGCCTGTGTTTACATTTCAGGCAGGAGGAAGCAATTTCATTCGCCGGGAGCGATCGCGAGGGGGGGGGCGGAATCGAGCGGCCGCCCCCTCATGCCTGATCGCTCCCGAACACTTAACGGCCGCTCACTGCAGTGAAGGGGGGTCCGGATGGACCCCCCAACTGCACAAAGGCGATCACGTAGATCTACGTGATTCTGCCTGTCGGTGCCATTCTGCCGACGTAAATCGGCGGTGGGCGGTCGTTAAGTGGTTAAGGCCCAAAAAGTTATTTTTATTAAAAATTTCTTTTTTTTTTTTTGTACAGATTGTAGTGCTAGTGGTTTCTTTGTGTTTTGTCATCCTATATTATCATGACAAGACAGGAGAAATAGCCTCTTAGTTCAATTTTAGAGATACCATTTTGAAGAGCATCTTTAAAGAAATCTCCTTATTTGAAATATTAAATGATATTTAAGTGTATTATTTTATGCAGGATTTTCCTTGTCTTTCAGATAATGGCTTTGCACCCACGCCGTGTTCGGCTAAAGCCATGGTTGGTGGCTCAGGTGGACAGCGGAATGTATCCAGGTCTGGTATGGCAAGACAGGGATGCAAAGAGATTTCATATACCATGGAAACATGCAACACGTCATAGCCCTCAGCATGAAGAGGAGAACACAATTTTCAAGGTACATGCTTCCATTAAGATACATAATATTACCAAGTTGTGTATGAGGCATTATTTGGTATTGCAAAAAATTGTGCTCCCCCCCCCCCCCCCAGTTACAGCTGACCTTCAGATTGCATGTTAAAGTGTAGGATCAATAGGCAGGTGGGCAGAGTGAAATAGTAATTGGGCATATAATAAAGTTTAACTGTAAGGTAAAAACTAGACTACCGGCTTCTGTAGCAATGGTTGGCGATGTTTACATCTGGCACTGACTTAC
Organism: Rana muscosa; assembly: GCA_029206835.1. Classification (NCBI taxonomy): domain Eukaryota; kingdom Metazoa; phylum Chordata; class Amphibia; order Anura; family Ranidae; genus Rana; species Rana muscosa. The sequence goes on along the minus strand of CM055117.1, from coordinate 420,737,761 downwards.
CTTATGCCCCACTTTCCACCCCCAAATGCTGAGTCATGTTTGCCAAGATTCACCCAGTTATGTCAAAAATGCACGCTAAACTCCCACTCCTCCCTACTAGAATAGTTTTAATAACAATTCATTTAAACAAAATGGTTTTAAATGAAAGGTTGCTTAAAAACATTTATTTTTTCTTTCAATTACCTCACAGGACAAGGTGTTACAGGTATTGCCACGCGCAATGTGACTATTTTATAGTAATGGCAAGCTACCACCATTGGGATTGGAAAACTTGCACTGTGGATGTCAGGCACTTAGGATGATCTGAGGTCATAGGACAGCATGCTTAACAGGTGTTCAGTGGGCTCCGCTCTCTACTTGGGCACAATCTAATGCTAGATGTAGCCAGCTGCTGGAGGAGAAAACCAGCCTGTAGCCCACGGTTTGAGAGGGGAAGCAGTTTACAGTTATTAGATAATTGCCATTTTCAGCCATATAATTTGACCAGTTGCCTGCAAAGACCATCAGCCAAGGCTCATCTGGGAAAGTAGAAATCAAACAGGTTAGAAAAGCCCGATTGATTGCTATTGCTCTTCCCCTGATGGGCATTAAGCAGTGGTGCCAACCTCTGTTGGATACACGTGGAGCTGATTTACTAAAACTGGAGTGTGCAAAAACTGGTGTAGCTGTGCGTGGTAGCCAATCGGCTTCTATCTTTTGGCTTGTTCCATTAAGCTTTGACAAAAAACAAACAAACCTGTAAGCTGATTGGTTTCTATGCAGAGCTGCACAAGATTTTGCACTTTCCAGTTCATAGTGAATCAACCCCACTTGCCCAAGTTTAGGGATGTGCTAACCTAAAGTGAAGTGTAAGGGTGGTCAGACCATGTCTGCATATCTGATCGCCCTTTACGGCTCATGCGCATGAACTTAAATCCAGGCACAAGGGCCCATGCACGTGAGCATGAGATGTCTATGGCCAGCTTTACAATATGTTTTCCTTTTGATTAGGCCCCTTTCACACTGGCACGTTTTTCAGGCGGTTTAGCGCTAATATTAGCGCTGTTATACCGCCTGAAAAATTGTGCCCTGTATTCTTCAATGTGAAAGCCCGAAGGCTTTCACACTGAAGCGGCGCGCTAGCAGGACCGCTCCAAAAGTCCTGCTAGCCGCATCTTTACAGCGGTGAAGGAGCGGTGTGTTCACCGCTCCTTTATCGCGGCTGCCCATTGAAATCAATGGGACACCGCGGTAATACCGCCCGCAAACCGCGGCAATAGCCGCAGTTTGCGGGCGGTATTAACCCTTTTTCGTCCACTAGCGGGGGTTAAATTCACCCCGCTAGCAGCCGCATACTGCGGTGATAACGACGGTATAGCGGCTCTGAAAATCGCGCCGCTATACCGCCACCGCACCTGCCCGCCCCAGTGTGAAAGGGGCCTTAGTGAAAGTAAACTGAAAACCTTAAAAAAAAAAAAAAAAAAACTATTCGCCAAAACACACTTTTGTATTAGTTCACCTTCTTTTTGGTAACCATGCCCTTGTCTAACAAATTTATCATTTTAAAAATACAATATTTACAAATCTAATTTGAACTTCATCTGTCCTGATGGAAACCTCAAAACGGGCAATAAGTACATTTTTTTTTTTTTTTTTTTTTTTTAAGAAGCAGGCTTTGATCCTGTCATCCTGATTCATGCTTTGCTACCTAGTGAATCACACGGTCTGCACAAGCCTGTGCATCACAGCCAAATGTTACTGTTACATTTTTAATTTTTTTTCCTTCACCTAAACTTACCATTCATTTGAATGAAAGAGGGGATATTTGGGCAATGGACACACCCCTGGCATACTCTGCTTTACATGAACAATTAATCACTTTTGATCCCTTACAACCCACTGGGGTTTTTTTTTCACCTTCCATTTTTTTCATAGATTTGCATTTAAAAATAACATCTGATTTCCTAAAGGATGGATTAAAATTTTAAATGGTACAGTTATTTGTACAAGTATCCAACATTTAGTGTTTAGAGGGGTGTTTGGGGGTGGGGGGAGGACTAAGGGACCTGGTTACAAAATAGTAACTGTCCCACCAAATAACATTAAGAGCTATTATCTGTTGGCTCCAAAACTGAAGATATCTGTGTCTTTTCTTTGTTTTACTGTAAAAGTGTTGAAAACATATTCTGGTAAACTACTACTGTCAATAAGTGGAATAATCTATCTTTCATAGGCATGGGCTGTAGAGACTGGTAAATATCAAGAAGGAGCTGATGATCCTGATCCAGCAAAGTGGAAGGCCCAGTTGCGCTGCGCGCTTAACAAAAGTCGAGAATTTAAACTAATGTATGATGGAACCAAAGAAGTTCCAATGAACCCCGTTAAAATCTATGAGGTCTGTGACATACCTCAATCCCAAGGCCCCATCATAAACCCAGGTAAGAATAAAAACAAAAAGGTACATTAGCATTCAAATGCCGACATTGGCTCAGTTATATTTTCTGTATTGTGGTTAAGGTTGGACTTTTTAAATTTCCATCTTTTGGATTAATCAATAATATAAATTGGAGTGTACACATGAGCATTGCAAAATATTTGCCATAAAGAAATTTCCAGTTTCCCCCAAAAAAAATTTGAGCATATAGAATGCAAAAAGATGCCATGCTCATGACGAGCAGGTATAAATGCTGTCTGCCTGACCATCTCTTTAAAAGACTAAGAAGACTGCAGATAAGTTTACAGTGTGTAAATACAGTCATGGCAGGAAAAACAGGCATGACTTTATTGCTTGTACACAGCTGCAGTGTCAATTTAGTAAGGCAAAAGACAATGTCAAGAGCAGAAATTGAGAAGTAATCCATATCAACCAATTCAAATTGCTTTCTTTTACGAATCTCATTTTGATTAGTTGCTCTGGGTTTATTGTACTTGACTTTTTTTTTTTTTTGTAGTGTTTTGATTGTTGAACCCCAAACTAGGTTTGTGGTAGACTACCGGTAGTTTGATTTTCAAGTTTCTGATCGGTTATTTTCACTGCAACAGGTTCTACTGGTTCTTCACCATGGGATGACGAGGAGTATGAAGAGGATGATATAAGTCAGTCACAGATGCATGTCTCAATTCAGGAGCCCTTTAATGGATTAACAATCAATGGTTTGTGTCAGTATATTTTTCTCATAAGATATAATTAAAAGGGCACATTGTTGGGTACATTTGAAACTTAAAGATGTTAATATCAGGAATGTTAGACTTGAGGCAGTGAGCTCTTGGCAAAGATCACTTTAGTATCCCTCTTCCACCTTCTTAAAGCAACACTTTACCTCTAAGCCACAATTACTACGGTATTTTTTTTTTTCTTTAGAGGGGATCTTACTGCTGCAGCAAAAGTTTTCTATAGCTCATAGATGGCCAACCAACAGTCATCTGTTCTATTATGGGGGAAGTGGGAATTCGGCTTTTCTTACACTTGCCAGATTGTCTGTTGGTTAAAGTGGGGGGGGGGGGGGAGAAGAACCAAAGGTGTTCTGAAGCCAGATGTCTCAATGTCTGTAATTTTTGGTGAAACATCCAGCTTTCTATGGAAAAATCGGAGTACTTTAATGTAACCCCGTACTGCAAGAAATTTAGAGTCTTTCCCTTGTGAAATTGCTAGTTGCCTGGTTGATCCAAAGATTTAAGAAATTCTGATCCACCAACAACTGGGAGTCTATGGAGATCTACTTGGGTAATAAAAATCCTGTAGCTGAGGCATGTTACTTGGGAAAACATGCACCATTCATGGGGGGGGGAAAGAGGAGCGGTTTGATATTGTGGACTGTAAAGCTAAAATAATAAGCATCATCTTGAACTCCAATAGTAGACTGCTTTTAATGTTTCTAATTGTTTTTAATTCAGAGAATAGGATGTTGTTGCTGTGGTTTACAGTAACTTGCAATTTATTTTTTTGATATTTAATATCCTGAAGTATCATACTAAGGAAGTGTTCGGGTAACAAAATGATACATTAGGGATTCATGTCTATTGTGAATTCCTGTGTCCAAGGAGCCACACGTGCCGCATACACTCTGCCATACAAGTGACTGGTTTTACACAGCTGTGCTGTTGTACACCCCATCCAAAGTATTTTTCAAACATAGAACTTTTGCATATGGAAAATTATGTTGTATACAGCTTATATGCATGTACGACATATGTTACTCCCCGGGAGCAGGAAAGTGCTAGGAGATTACACTAGGCATTTTTTTTCTTGTGCAAGCCCTGTGTGCATGGACACTAAAGCTGCTTTGTAGAACACTTTTTTTTTTTTTTGTCTTGCCTTTATTTGGTTACATTGTGCCTCTAGCAACACGCATACTGCGGTCATCGCTATGTGAATAAAATGAAATGTACGGTAAGTTCTGTTCTCATCTTTCTCAGATAGTGTTTAATATAACTAATTGCTCCCAAAGATTTCATCACATTTTGAAGCTTTCTGCCCATACAAAAATTACAAAGCTATTCCATATGCACAAAAAAAAAACTTATTATTGCAGGGTATTTTTTTTTCATGGATAACTTGCTGATTTACAGCTAAATAAAATTAAGGCTTTGTGAGACACCAGTATACTATTACAGGGCAGTTCCTTAAAGGGTTAGTAATGTTGCCCAGCCTGTCTGTCAAGTTTTGGGAATGATGAAGCTCAAGACACAAATATGTGACCTGTATTTGCCTTAAATATTCAATGTACTGTTGTGCTGCTGAAACCGGAGAGCATCTGTAGAAAAATGGCTGTATATACTATATTTTGAGATATTGTTGCTTTAAAAAAAAAAGTGTGTGTGTGTGTGTTTAATTTTTTACAGATTCACTTGTGTATTAAAAACAAACTCATTAAAGTGGAGTTCCACCCATTTTTTTTATGTTTGTCTGTGCTGCATGCCCTTAGCACATAGTTTTCACAATGGGCAATATTATTATTTTTTTGGGATTGTAAATACCTTTTTTTTTTTTTTTTTCGTTTTTCAGCCTAACTTCCTGGTCTTAATAGCCTAGGCTATTATGTCACAAGGCAATTCGCAAGGGTTCCTGGGATATCAGCGTCATGTATCCCATGACTGACTCCTTGTGAATCGCCTCCTACCGAAATCTCGCGTGTTTTGTGTGACACTGTCATATTATAATTGTGTGCAGAGAGCGAGAGAGAGGTTTCAGAAGTCATCAGAGATGTGTGGGTGGGCGGGACAGAGCAGCTATCGCACACCAGCCAATAGGATGGGGTCAGGGCGGGCCTCTACGTGTATGCGGCTCCGCCCCTTTTCTAAAGAAGCCAAATAATTGGCTGGTGTGCGATAGCTGCTTTGTCCCGCCCACCCACACATAGCTGATGACTTCTGAAAGCTCCTCCTCTCTCTCGCTGCACAGTTATAATACAAGACAGTGTCACACAAAAACACCAGCTTCCAGCATGCTCAGTCTTATAATATAACTTCTTAAAGCTTCTCCCTCTCCCCCTCTCTCCCTCTCTCCCTCTCCCTCTCTCTCCCCACAGTAATAATATAAGCAGGGCTTTTTTTCAGCCAGAACGAAACCTGAGACAGCGGTTGAGACACTGAGGTTGTTCTGCAGTGGTCAGAGCTGGGGGGGAGGGGGGGGTGTATTTAGATTGGGCACAGTGAGAGCTGTGGGGGGAGATATGTATTAAGCTGAGCTGTAGATAAGGGTGCAGAGGTGACATGTGGAGGGGTAGAGCGATAGTCTGTGGATGTGATGTGCAGAGCAGGGGTGAGATAGTCTGCGGATGAGCAGAGAGAGTCTGCGGATGGGACACAGACACACAGAACAAGATAAATCTATAACAAAAGATATATATATATATATATAATATATAAATAAAATATTTCTTCTACATGCAGTATATTTACTGGTTCCTGGAGGGGGAGGAGAGGTTTGCATAGATAAGGACAACTTCCGCTGACACTGCCGTTGCTATGGAAACCTGACTTGAAACTTATTACACTGCTTGTGCAGCACTGAGCATGTGCGAGATTTGCAAGTCTGAAATCCAGGAAGACATGCAGTCTGGCTTCAGATGCCCACACTTAAGATGGCCACAGCCTATTTCTAGTTTATAAATGTTCTAAATGCTGTAATAACCTAACAAAACGGACCTCAGTTTACAGACTAACTTTACTAGAATACATTAAGCTTGTGTATTATAGGGGTATTTTTATTTAAAAAGTGTCATTTCGGCTGGATCACCCCTTTAAGTGGCAAGTTCTCTCCTAAATGTTCACGGGGGAGGGAAATATAGTAGTCTGAACTTTATCTTGTGCATGCTTCAGAAATGTTGTGCAGCTGTTCTTTTATTATTGGCATTGTGCAATGTGAACATGCTTACTTTCTCTTGTATCTTCATAGATTCCCCTATGGCCCCAGCAAGCCTAGATAGCTGTACTCCTGAACCAGACTGGCCAAAGTCAGAACCGCAAGACATGGAGGTTCCCCAGACCCCATCAGGGGTGGATCTTTTTGGGTCTCCAGAATTGTGGATTAGCTCCCTACCTAGTAAGTAACTCTGGTGCAGGAACTGAAATAAAAATTATTGAACTGTTGTTTTTTTTTTGTTTTTTTTTTTATGCCCACATTTTCTAAAGCGTTAATGTTAAACAGTATACAAGATCTTGCGAGCTACCTACTAGTGCTAATAGGTAATCAATAATAATTGTAAGAGCAGCTGCTGACACTAATCACGTACTTATACAGCTGTGTAATATTAAAATAAAATATATCATTTGTGCCGCGCTAACTACCTGTGTATCCCACGAGCTAATAATGTAAAATAAATTAACAAACTCAAATATATGCCGTGGCTAATAAGAAGGGATGAGCTTCGAGTCGAACAATTTGGGATGTTCGTGGCAAATTCAAAAAGCCGCGGAACACCCTGTAAAAGTCTATGGGAGAAATCTAAAGTGCTAATTTTAAAGGCTTTATATGCAAGTTATTGTCATAAAGTGTTTGGGGACCTGGGTCCTGCCCCAGGGGACATGTATCAATGCAAAAAAAGTTTTTTTCCGGGAGCAGTGATTTTAATAATGCTTAAAGTGAAACAAAAGTGAAATATTGCTTTAAATTTCGTACCTGGGAGGTGTCTAGAATATGCTGTAAAGCAGCGCTTGTTTCCCGTGCTTAGAACTGTCCCTGCACAAAGTGTCATTTCTGAAGGGGAAAGTCATTTAAAAGCACTCGCGGCTATAATTGTCGGCTTCCGGCAATACAGAGAAAAGTCATTGATTAAAAAAAAATAATGCGTGGGGGTCCCCCCAAATTCGATTACCAGGCACCTCAGGTCTGGTATGGATATTAAGGGGAACCCTGCGTCAAATTTAAGAAAAAAATGGCGTTGATTTCCCCCAAAAATCCATACCAGACCCTTTATCCGAGCACGCAACCTGGCAGGCCGCAGGAAAAGGGGGGGGGGGACGAGAGAGCGCCCCCTCCTGAACCATACCAGGCCACATGCCCTCAACATGTGGAGGATGCTTTGGGGGTCTGTCACCCCTCAAAGCACCATGTCCCCATGTTGATGGGGACAAGGGCCTCATCCCCACAACCCTTGCCCGGTGGTTGTGGGGGTCTGCGGGCAGGGGCTTATCGGAATCTGGAAGACCCCTTTAACAAAGGCGACCCCCCCTAGATCCCGCCCCCCCCCCATGTGAATTGGTAAGGGGTACATTGTACCCCTGCCATTTCACAAAGAGAGTGTAAAAAAACGCACACTGTTGGGGAAAAGTCCTTTTTTATAAAAATTAAAAGATTCCAGCGGCGGTAATCCACTCTCTGTATCCTGCGATGGGTGATCTCCTCTCCGGGGTCCAGTGATGATGAACTCTCCTCTCCGGGGTCCAGGCTCCAACGATGATGTCCAGCGCAGCGAGGAACAGCACTGTTCACCGGAGCGGAGACACCCCCCGGGAATGACGTGGCTTCAGCCAGTGACCGCTCTTAAAGCGGAGGTTCTGCGGTCCATACATTTTTTTTTTTTTTATATAGTCATTCTATGCAAAAAATTATGCATTTTAATTACTCACATCTGCGGCGCTTTTAAACATCCTCCGTCCAGTTTGCGATTAAAAATGACTTTATAAAACACTTCCTGTTATTCCCATTTTGCTTGTGGGCATCTTGAAGCCCACAAGCATATTCTTCCGGGTAGCGATGAATGCTTGTCTCCCGGCATTCATCGCTGGGTCTCGCGCATCCGCAGTGTTGACGGCCAGCAGCACCGTCAACACTTCCTGGTTACCATAACAACGGGCATCAACAGATTAAAGTACACGCCCAGTTGTGAATGGAATTAGATCCGCCCTCGTCACGTGACCGGGTAGACGAGTCACGTGACGATTAAATTCTCGTGATATTTCCAAAGAAGGCGTTACTATATTACTCCTGGGAAGCAGGCGAGTTTGCTCCCAGGAGACATTGCAGGACAGATGCTCTGCAAATGACACGCCTACTCCCGCGGGAGGAAATCCCGGAAGTAGCAATGAAGATTTAATACTAAATGAAAACTGCACATTAAAAAAAAAAAGGTAAGTCTTTTATTTATGTTCATGGTAATGGGGACTGTTGAGAGGTAACTTGCAAATGAGGGTGAACCTCCGCTTTAAGTAGCTGAGGGTGAGGCCAACCACCCGCACGTCACTGGGGAAGCCCGGGTTTCCCCTTGCATCAGAGGGGGACGGGGTCACGTGACGGTTGGCCCTACCCTCAGCTACTTAAGAGCTGTCACTGGCTGAAGCCACGTCATTCCCGGGGTGTCTCCGCTCCGGTGAAGAGTGCTGTTCCTCGCTGCGCTGGACATCATCGTTGGAGCCTGGCCCCCGGAGAGGAGAGATCATCCATCGCTGAACCCCGGAGAGGCGATCACCCATCGCAGGATACAGAGAGTGGATTACCGCCGCTGAAATCTTTTTTTTTTTTTTTTTTGTTTGTTTTTTTTAATAAAGGACTTTTCCCTGTGGTTTTTTTTTTTTTTTTTTTTTTGCGAAATGGTAGGGGTACAATGTACATAGGGGGGGGGTCTTCCAAATTCCGATAAGCCCACCTGCAGACCCCCACAACCACCGGGCAAGGGTTGTGGGTATGAGGCCCTTGTCCCCATCAACATGGGGACATGGTGCTTTGATGGGTGACAGACCCCCAAAGCATCCTCCCCATGTTGAGGGCATGTGGCCTGGTACGGTTCAGGGGGGGGGGGCGCTCCCCCCCCCACCCCTCTTTTCCTGCAGCCTGCCAGGTTGCGTGCTCGGATAAAGGGTCTGGTATGGATTTTTGGGGCGAACTCCACTAGAGTGGTTTTAAATTACCTTCTTTTTTTTTTCTCCTTCAGAAATGACACTTTGTGCAGGGGCAGTTCTAAGCATGGGAAACAAGCGCTGCTTTACAGGCATACTATACACCCAACCCCCCCCCCCCCGTGCGAAATTTATAGGAATATTTCACTTTTATTGTTTCACTTTCAGCATTATTAAAATCACTTCTCCCGAAGTTACGGACGTTTTTTTAATTTTTTTTTTTTTTTTGCATTGATACATGTCCCCTGGGGCAGGACCCAGGTCCCCAAACACTTTTTATGACAATAACTTGCATATTAGCCTTTAAAATTAGTACTTTAGGTTTTTCATGTTCGAGTCCCATAGACTTTAACGGTGTTCGGATGTTCGGACAAATTTATTGCTTGTTCGCAAGTTCTGGTGCGAACCGAACTGGGGGGTGTTCGGCTCATCCCTACTAATAAGTAATCAGGCTTAATCCATATATAGCATAATGAAAAAATATATATTACCTTTTTTCCTTTGATTTCCCTTCTAAATGTTTTTTTTCTTTGTTTTCTTTGTCTGAATTTCTCACTTCCTGTTCCTCCTCAGTAAGCTGTTCAGTAAGCTGTTCAGTAAGCTGTTCTGGCTGAATCCACACCACTCGGGTGATGGTGTGAAGTTTAGTGAGGAGAAACAGGAAGTGAGAAATTCAGACAAAGAAAAAAAACATTTAGTAGGTAAATCAAAGGAAAAGGTAAGTGAACCAACAATGCACTAGCTTAAAGGAACCCATTTAGAAAATAAAAAACGAACCTTTACAACCCCTTTAAGTGCCAAATCCACTGTGCTGCCTTAATCGCATGAAGCAGCACAGCCCAAAATCGCATGAAAAGTCCTTTGAATTACACTGATGGATCTATAGATCTTTCATCAAACAGTGCTGTGATTACACACACAGGTGCTCCCCACCCTTGGGTAATAACCGCTCCCCTTTAGAGCGTGTGACCTTGCGTTTTAAGCTTGGTCAAAACACGCTTCTGAATAACCACTGGATTCTGAGTGTACTGCGGGGTCCCAGACTGTTTGGTATCAGTGTCTCCTCCTTTTACGATGCTGTCTCCTCATAAACAAATGGCAAAAGAAAAAGACTCAATGGTGTGATATCGTTTTGTATAAAATGTATTTAACCACTTCCCTACCCAGCCATAGCCAAATGACGTCCACAGATGGGATCTCCCATCCTGGGTGGACGTCATATGACGTCCTCGGCTTTGTAGGGGGATATCTGAATGATGCCTGCAGCTAGAGGCATCATTCAGATATCCTTGTTTAGAGCCGGCGATCCTGCGCACCATAAGAACAATCATAGCGGGGTTCCCGCCGCTTGATTGTTCTTATAGGTGGCGGGAGGGGACATCCCCCGCCATCCGGTGCTTCTCCGGGCTCCCCGTGCCATCGGGGTCCCGGAGAGAATCGTCCGGCGCCGGTGGTGGGTCACGTGATGAGCATAGAGATGACTGGTGACCAGATGGTTACCAGTCATCTCTATGATCGTCGGAGGCCCGGGCGCAATGTGATGACGTCACGCCCGGGTCCTCAGATGTAAATAAAGCCGCCATTGCGGCTAGTAAGTATGAGATCAGTGAAAAAATGTTCACTGATCTCATGCTTTCCAGCCTGGAGGAGAGATGCGGGGTCTTATTGACCCCGCATCTCTCCATAAAGAGGACCTGTCACACACCATTCCTATTACAAGGGATGTTTACATTCCTTGTAATAGGAATAAAAGTGATCAAAAAAAGAAAGGAAAATAAGTGTAAAAAAATAAGTGAAAAAATTAAAAAAATTATAAAAAATAAAAATTAAAACGCCCCTGTCCCCGGTAGCTCGCGATCAGAAGCGAACGCACACGTAAGTCCCGCCCACATATGTAAACACCGTTCAAACCACATATGTGAGGTATCGCCGCGTGCGTTAGAGCGCGTGCAACAATTCTAGCACTAGACTTCCTCTGTAACTGTAACCTCGTAACCTGTAAAAAAAATTAAAGCGTCGCCTATGGAGATTTTTAAGTACCGAAGTTTGGCGCCATTCCATGAGTGTGCGCAATTTTAAAGCGTGACATGTTGGGTATCTATTTACTCGGCGTAACATCATCTTTCATATTTTCACAAAAAATTGGGCTAACTTTACTGTTTTGTTATTTTTTAATTCATGAAACCATTTTTTTTCCAAAAAAAGGCGTTTAAAAAATTATTGCGCAAATACAGTGCAAGAAAAAAAGTTGCAATGACTGTCATGTTATTCCCTAGGGTGTCTGCTAAAAAAAAAAAAAAAAAAAGTTAGTGGGTTCTGAGTAATTTTCTAGCAAAAGAATGATGATTTGTACATGTAGGAGAGAAGTGCCAGAATAGGCCCGGTATGGAAGTGGTTAAGAAAGCCCGGTGTTGAAGTGGTTAAGAAAGCCCCTGAATGGGGTACTCGCTTGATAAAGGTGCGTCAGTGCACCGCTCTGTATGGGGCATAAAAAACTCTGGGGATGTGTGTGCGATCGGATGTTCCTCCTCTGTAGGCAGACCTGCTGCCTTCTCCACTGTCCTGTCCCCTCCCCTACACACGTTCGATGCAGGTATAACTAATCTTCCTCAGTTGTTTTAAAAATGTTGTTTTACTCATCTGTAGGCCACTCTTTATAATACAAATGATTGCTTTCTAGAGGCTGTTTAGCCATTTTGAGGAGTTCCCTTTTGTTAGTGCCTCAAAGATGCAATATTTTTTTCTGAAGTGCTCTATCTTGGGTGAAAGCGGGTATTTGCTGCATATGTATTTAGGTACCATGGTATTCTGGTTGCTGCATCAGAAATCTGATTTCACTGTGGCAGGCTAAACAAACAATTTCTAAAGCCTAAAGTAGAACTCAAATCCCCCCCCCCCCAAAACATGTTCTATATCTAGTTACTATATGGTGCACAGGCCTCCTAAGGTAAACAACTTCCGTTGCCTTTCCTAACTGACTATTTGTGTCCCAGACACTGCAGCTCATGGTGGCAAAGTTTCAGCAACAGAAGCAATGCTGTCAGTCCAGAAAGCAGTGAGCTGGGCCAGGTGTAGCCAGGTGCTGATTGACCAGCTAGAGCAGTGATTCTCAACCTTCTAGTGCCGTGACCCCTTGATAAAATTTCTCAAGTTGTGGGGACCCCTAACAGTAAAATTATTTATAGCGCGGGTTGTCAGCACCCAAAGGCAAGACAAGTAATTTGCGCCCCTAACCCACAGACATTTAGCGCTCCCTGAGTCCTTTTAATGGCAATTATAATCGCAGGTAGTGTTACTCACTGTGTCTCCAGCTTCACTGTGTCTCCGACTTTGTGGTGACTTGTAGCAGTGACACCTATGCCGAAATCAGGAGATAGGGTCTCCTCAGCCCCTCCCACTTCACGTTCCTCATCAGTCAGCTGACCTCTAGTCTTTGCCCCCCAGCCATCCCTTGAACTGAATGGGCGGCTGCGGGCTCCAGGAACAGCCCAGCTGGGCGGCCGTGGGCTCCAGGGATAGCCCTGCTGGGTGGCCGCAAAAAGGCTTGGAGAGTGGTGCGGGCTTCAGGACCAGCCCAGGATTCGGTGACCCCTGGCAAATCATCATTCGACCCCCAGGTTGAGAACCACTGAGCTAGAGGCTTGTGAATCGGTAATAACCATGCATTGCTCTTATGCCATCACATCAGGCTGCATTAGATGGACCTCTCTGGCATGCTCGAGAGGTATTTGTAGGACTTTGCAAGGGGATATGAGAAAAATACAGATGCACTTAGTTAATTGCTGCAGCAATGGGATGTTTTAAGTTCTGCTTTAAACTAGTCCAATGCAACCAGTGATAGATCTTCCACAAGAAAACTTGGTATCAGATTGGTTGTTATGCACCGTACCTATGTTATACAATTATTCCAAAAGTGCAAAGAACGAACACAGTTCTTCTAGATAGGGTCTTGTGAGCACGTTTTTATGGAATATACTGTATTTGCATGTCAGGACTTTTAGTCATGTATTTACTTTACATGTGGTGTTTTTTATTTCTTTTCTTTTTTTTTCTTTTTGTGCAGTGACCGATCTTGAGATCCAGTTTCTCTACCGGGGTAAAGAAATGGGTCAGACAATGACTGTTAGTAACCCTCAAGGCTGCCGGCTTTTTTATGGTGACCTAGGTCCAATGCCCAACCAAGAAGAACTTTTTGGTCCCATCAGTCTGGAGCAAATGAGATTTCCAGGCCCAGAGCAGATTTTAAATGAGAGGCAGAAGTTGTACACTAGTCGCCTGCTAGATGTCATGGACAGAGGACTTATCTTGGAAGTTAGTGGGCATGCCATCTATGCTGTTAGACTTTGCCAGTGCAAGGTTTACTGGTCAGGACCATGTTCTCCTTCACCAAATACTCCGAATCTGATTGAGCGCCAGAAGAAAGTGAAACTTTTCTGTCTGGAGACCTTCTTAAGTGGTGATGGTTTTTTTTTTTTTTTCTCTCTTCCCTATTATACCATTGTCTACCACAGTTTATTGCATACTGTAACTTTAATGCTAATTTCTATAGACCTGTTGTATCTAATTTCAGTAAATTACTGAAAATTGATCTGCATATCCGTTCTCGCAACCTTGCTAGTTAAAATCTCATAATTTTCATCCCCTTAGTTAACCTTAATAAAAGGTAACTAACCCCCCCCCCCCCTTCTCCTGGCTATTATATCAATTATTTATTTTTCTTCTTGCTTTTAGAACTCATTTCTCATCAAAAAGGAAGTGGAGCTAAGCAGCCTCCATATGAAATCTACCTGTGTTTTGGAGAAGAGTGGCCTGATGGTAAAACAAAGGAGAGGAAGCTGATTATTGTGCAAGTGAGTGTGATAAATACTGCTGTACAACTAGCAGCAAGAAAGGTTAAATGTGAAGTGAAAAGCTGTTTAAAATACAATATTGATATTGGGGCTGTCTTTAAAATTGATTGGACCCTTGGGCAGCCCCCCACATAAATAAATAGACTCAATCTGTTTACTGCAGCAGATCAGGCAGTGGTTGTGTTTGGTTGCTAGAGGTTACAGCGTATCATTACCGCTCACTGAGTTGTTGGTAGAGGTTACAACACACATTATGGCACACTGATTGGATGTTTGAGGCTACTTCACATAATTTCTGCTTGCTGATTGGTTGCTAGAGGTTACTGCACATCATTATAGCTCACTGGTTGGTAGAGATTATAGCAGATCATTACTGCTAACTGGTTCCTAGAGGTTACTGAACGTCATTACCGCTCACTGGTTGCTATAGGTTACTGTGCATAATTACCACTTATTAGTTGCTAGAGGTTACAATAACTTATCTCCTCACTGCCTGCACACCATGGAGTGGGTAGCTGACAGGACCCACTAAGACAGGAAACTCCTAGAACTATTTGTTCGCAATGAGCAGAGCACACACATCTATGCAGCTTAACTGGGTGTTGGTAGGAATGGAGCCGAATGTGAGCAGCATCCCCAAGAATGGGCTGTCAAGAATGACTAGTCTTCTACTGCAGGCGGCATAGACCCAGCCGAGAATAGAGAAGTCCTACAGGACAAGTCAGACTTGCACAAACTTTGTCCTCCCTGTTGCAGCTCATTGTCAGGTATCGAGAAGCAGGCTTCACCTTCCTTTCCCACTGCCAGCTCTACCCACACAAGTCAGTACTGCCAGCAAGTGACTAGCACCAGAGGTGGCTGAACTCCAGCTGGGTAAAAAAAAACCCAGGCAGGCTTAAGGGGCAGCTGCTTTGGGCCCCACAACAATGGCTGGGGCAGCTGCTGCTTTTGCCCAGAGTTAGACGGCCCTGATTATTTTAGATGGCACAGCACTTTTCAGACTAATTACCTAGAATAAATGGGTGCCTGTTGGTGCGCTCAAATTATATGAAGGACTAGCTTCCACTGCCACAGCTTGCTTCAACCTAAAGCAATTTTCACGTAGAACAGCAAAGACAAAACCAGCTTTGCTGCTTCTAAAAATTACATTTATTGTTGCTGTAAAAAAAATGTTTCTATCACTTTTTTTAACCAGATTATCCTTGGTTCATAAACCTGGCTGACAACATTTCTGCTCCCATATCTAATGACCGCTTATTCTGACCATCATCTCTGTCATATGCCAATTCTTACACCAGTCTTCCTTGCTCATTGTAAGGCTTATCGGGCTAAGCATGCAAATTGCAAAAGTGTTGCCAAGCATGCTGACACTAAGTGAAGGTACTTGGTTTGCCTTCTGGTAGGCTGGCAATTTAAGAAACTGTTCCATAAAAAGAAAAACATGGCTTTTATTTGCCATCTCTGTTCCCAGAGATTTTTCCCTTTGTTTTTGGCCTGGTGACTACACATGAACTAGAGAAAAAAACATCCTCAATAAGCATTTATAAGAACCAAACGGAAGTTAATTTACCTTCCTGTGAGACAACAAGTTGAAAGGGGAGCAATCTCCACCATATTAGCAGCAACTTCCCACACTTTTGAAAAGACAGGTGAAAAATATGTAACCTTTCACTGCTACAATTTTATTTCCAAAATTTATTTATAAAGGTCATATCTTAATATACGTCTTTAACTTGTAATAGTGTGTGTGTGTGTGTGTGTGTGTGTGTGTGTTTTTGTAGCGGGGTCTCCTTTAAGGCCCCGTAACTATGTTACCCAGAACCCCATCCGGCCTCAGGGTGAAAGTTTCCACCGCAGAGACTCTTGGGAGGGGGCTATTTAAGGAAGAGGGGAGGCGGAGCTCGGGCTCTTTGGACACCGCGCTGCAAGCAACCAGTCTTCCTGTGCGGATCTGCTGCGGTGCAAGGCCCGAAGCCTGGGCCCTTGCGTGACTTCCGAAGAGCCTTCCACCCCACTGCGGAGCCTGGGTGGATCCTGACTTGTCGAGTGAGGACATCAGTTGGATCGGGGACCCGATCGTGGCAGACGCTGTGTGCGGATACACAGCAGGTGGAAGTCCCGGACTGGGATCGCGTCCGGAGTGGTGAGCGGGCACCTGCCCAGACCAATAGACTGTGTCGTGTTCCGGCCTATAGAACTGCATAGGCCCACAGTTAGTTTATCTGCTGTTCCACGGGGGGACCGGTAGCAGGACAGAGTTGAAGTGAACCCCCCCCCCCCCAGTATAGTTGTTTCAAGTTACTGCCTGTTGTGGATTACAAACTAGAATTTCATCAAGTGCACCACCGAAAGCTGCCATGCGAAGAAATCCTTATAGGAAGTGACTAAGATTTACTCCATGTCAGGCCTGACTCGGGTGGGGAGATAGTATATTGTTTAGTGCGCCATAGGGCGCGCACACCATAATAGCTACGCGTGGTGGAGTACCGCGCAGCGCCATTATAGTGTGCTGAATTGATTGCTGCAGGGCTCTGCAAGCCAGTTGCATGTGTGATGTTATACCTATGCTATTTACCATAAGAGTAAAACCGTTATAATCAATCTCTCGCCTTAGTGTGTTGTCTTACTGCTTAGAGATTAATTCAAGCAATACAATTGAATGTGGTATAAGTATAGCCCTAGACTAACTGCCAGCGTGGGTCGAGTAAGATTGCCGGGGGTTGGCGGTACTGCACACAGGGCCCGAAACAAACCAGCTGCTCTCTTAACTGGGGGTAGCGCTACACGTGGGGGCTTGTCCGGGATCCTGTTGCAGCAAGTAACGCGCCAAAAGTACCAGCATGGACCCACTAGAAGTAGGACAGTGGTGTAAAACTGTCAACATAGATCCAGCCGGGGTAGTAGTCATAGAACTCCCAGGGATCTGGCAAGAAGAAGCGGTGAGGCAGCTGGTGATGTCACTGTCACCATATCAGAAAGCATGGGTGGTGGATGTCAGGACAAATTCCTCGCTGACCCACGCATTGGTGGAGTGGAAGGACGGAGTCCCAGAGCTTTTTAAGAATCCAAGTGTAGAAGCTATGGATGACCAGACTTATAGCCTAATACACGCACTGCCAGTTGAGCCAGGAGAACGGTCTCGGACACCGAAACTGTCTCCATCACCCACCCCAAAAGAAGCAAGACACCTAAAAAGGGAAAGTCCCGGGTCGCCATCCACCATTCTTGGCGCAGAGTTGTGCGCGGTCCTGGGGGAACTTGTAGCCCAGTGCAAGAAAGATCCTACAGATTACCAGATGTCAAGATACAGAAAGCTTAGAATATTCTCAGGGAGGAAACCTGTACCCTCAGGTGAAGAGGGGTTTGAGGAGTGGTTAGACGGTGCCACTCAGGCCCTAGAAGAATGGGAAGTCCCAGACCACAGAAAGAAGCAGAGAATTGCTGAGAGCTTGAAGGGACCTGCTCTAGAGGCCATACGCAATCTCAAGATGAGTAAGACAGACTGTAATGCGCAGGACTATCTGGACATCCTGCAGAATGTGTTCGGTGGAACAGAGAAAATCACTGAGCTCACTTACCAGCTGGAGCACTGCTACCAGAAGACAGGAGAGAAGCTGTCAGAGTTCATAAGATACTGCACAAGATGATCCTTAAGAAGGAGATTGATCCGCGGAAGGTGGATGAGGCCCGTGTTCAACAGGTGATGAGAGGATCTCAGCCCCTGGACCCCATTGCACTGGCGCTACGTACAAGACAGGACGGGAAGAGCCTGGAGTACCCTGACTTGATCCGAGTAGTCAGAGAAGAAGCTATGCTGGAAGAGAAGAAGAGGAGCCAACCAGTTGAGACGGTAAATCCTCCTCCCGTGATGGTCAGGACGGCCATGACCCTGGAAAGAGACCCTGCTACATTTTATTAAAACATATAAGTCTTTTAAAACCTTTTGTGGCATTGAATTTAACCATTAACCTACTGCACTGGGTAAAGCACCATCAGATGGCCAGTTTGCCTATTAATGCCTGTGAACCAAGCTGTTCTCAGACATGGTGGGGTTGTTTCGCTAAAACTGGAGAGTACCACATCTGGTGCAGTTATGCATGGCAGCCAATCTGCTTCTATCTTCAGCTTGTTCAGTTAAGCTTTGACAAAAAAAACTGGGAGCTGATTGGTTTCTATGCAGAGCTACACCAAATTTTGCACTCTCCAGTTTTAGTAAATCGACCCCTATGTGTACAGAGTGCCTCAGAATGTTATGAAAAGATCTTTCTATGACCAATCTGTGAACCCTCCCCTTCCTCTCGAACTGGAGAAAGGGGTGGAAAGAGGAATTAATGACTGAGAAGTCACAGTGAAAATCTTGAGTAACGGCAGACAATTCCTGTAGCATTGTCCTTCAATCAGGCATGTAGACAGGAGGGTGTACTTAGCTGAGAAAACCCCTCCTGAAGACTCCTGTGATCTATGACCTCAATTGCCCTAGGCCTGGAAACCAGGGAGTAACTGAAGAAATGGTTAAAAATTTTAGGCAATAGATAAATCATATCATTTACTTGTCTATTAATGCTAGCAGCATGAGGATTACAAATAGTCACTGTTGCTAATGAGAGTGACGTTCTGCTTTTAACTCCCTTTTTTAATATGCATCTGATCTCCAGCTTTGCCTCTTTGTGACCTGTACATTACCCCTCCCTTCATTTCCATTATCCTGCACATCTACTGAACCATCTTTCCACTGCATGATCTATACAGTAAACCTCTTCACCACCTCCTTGCTCTAAGCATGACCTTTATGTAGTACTAGTGCACCATTACCTTGCTCCGTGTCCTCTGGTCCCACTGTGCAAGGTTAATGCTATATAGTTCTTAATTGGTTTAGTGTCTTTAACCATGTACATTCCAATCCACAAGACTAAGTGCTTTAATGGGAAAAAATGTTTTTATCTTTTATATTTCTTTTGTACACTTTTATTACTAATAAATACCAGTTCTAATAATTACACATATGATCAACACCTTGTCGCAGCTTCTAC
Source organism: Rana muscosa (assembly GCA_029206835.1). Taxonomy (NCBI): domain Eukaryota; kingdom Metazoa; phylum Chordata; class Amphibia; order Anura; family Ranidae; genus Rana; species Rana muscosa. The sequence continues at coordinate 420,718,566 of CM055117.1, read as the reverse complement.
AGATGGGGTTTATTGCATTTTGTTAACGTACTGTACATTCTATATATTTTTACTGGCCCTTTATTTTTGTGGTAGCAAATATTTATTACCTGCCCCCTCAGTATTAAAGAGGACCCGAAGCTGTGCTTGAAAGACAAGCAAAGGAAAAGTGGATTTTTTTTTTTTTTTCACTGTAGCACCCCTTCCTCCTCGCTCATGTGCGTTTTTTTGTTTCTCTGGGTACTGGTTGGGTACAACAACTAGCCTCTCGAGTTTTGAGGTGGTTTGAACTTTTTGCTTCTTTAACTTCTTCTTTTGGCATTGTCTTATGTACTTCTTTTTTTTTTTTTTTTTTTTTTAAATGGCATATCTTCTCTTTTTTTGAGCTTCATTTTTAAGCTCCTCCATAGTCGATACACTTTAAGGGTGATTTGCTGTAAGAGTAACATTTATTTTCTGTTATTCACAGATAATTCCAGTGGTCGCTCGGATGATTCTTGAGATGTTCTCTGGAGATGTCACTCGATCCTTTGAAAGTGGAAGTGTTCGCTTACAAATTTCTGTTCCTGATATTAAGGATAACATTGTTGCCCACCTCAAACAGCTTTACCGCCTCCTACAGAATCACCAGGGTGCAGACCCATGGCCAATGTTGCCACATCAGAACATGCAGCCACCAAATCTGCACCCTTCAAACCTACATATCGCTCAGGCACTGCAAGCTCAGTGATGCCAAGGATCATAACTTTGTACATTATAAACTGGAAACTCTCCTTACCCAGCATGGTAGTTGGGGCTGTTGAGGCATATATCGCTTTGACTTTGCTTTAAGGATGACTTTGTTTCCCTTTTTTTTAATCCTGAAAAGCAGACTCCTTGTACATTAATGCAGTCAGCTTCATTCGGCTGTTGGTACATACTTGAGTCAAGTGAGTACTTGCCCAATGTTTATAGTAGCATTCACTGAAATGTCTACAGAGGACTTTTTTAAATGTAAAATATCTAACTCTACATTTTAATGAAAAATGTAATTCAAAACGTATTAATTGGAGAGTTTAAGGGTTAGAGCATGGGTGCTCAACCTGTGGCCTTCCAGCTGTTGCGGAATTACAAGTCCCATGAGGTGTTGCAAGACTGACAGTTACAAGCTTGACTCACAAAGGCAGAGGCATGATGGGATTTGTAGTTCCGCAACAGCTGGAGGGCCACAGGTTGAGCACCCATGGGTTGGAGGTATCTAACCTTATACTTTTTTTGCAGGCTTGCTGATTAGATCAGTGAAGTTCCTCAAATGATAGTGCCTTTTAATGATATTTGTTGCCTTGTTTCCTGCTTATCAGTTCTCCAGTAAAGTCAGTAGTGCATTAATGTTATTCTATTCTAACTGGAGCAGTGCAAGAAAGAGAGAGAGATCCTTGAAAGGAACTTTGACTTGTTTTCAGCAATCTATAACCAGCAAGTGCCCCAAGAAAGCTGGATTTTCTATGGCATGATTTTTCTGCAGATTTTATTGTGGTTTGAAGTTCATACATATTTATTTCTTTTATGGTGCCAGAAACCATTATCTCCAGGTTTGTTTTTGTTGGTTTGACTGCAGTATATGCAGAAGAATGCAAAGCAAGCTTTTCGTAGAGCACAATAATTCTTCCAATACAGCTGTTCTACTCTTTTTTTTTTTAATGTAGATTTTTTTGTAAAGAGTAAATGTCTTAATTGCTTTCCTACTGGCTGTATTTATTTTCTTTTACTTGCTACTAACTCCATCTGTAGCCATCCCTATTCTGGAGCTCAGAGTAAAAATAAATCTGTGTAAGCCCGCTATTGGTCTGTGAATGTGCTATTGCAAAACTAAGAACCCCCTTCCCTTGCAAACATCCCCAGAAACCACTGCCAGCACTGGGAAACCCCTTTTTTGAAGAAGGATAAAAAGTGCATTTTATATACAACGTCGTCACACCAAAATGAGGGACAGCGGGACTTTGTTCCAAATCAGGGTCAGTCCCTCAAAAACCAGGACAGCTGGGAGCAATGCCCACCACTGTGTGTGTGTGTGTGTGTGTGTGTGTTCCATCCTAGCAATAGGCCCACTTCAGGCACTGAGCACTATATTGTGAGAGGAAGGGGAGAGGGTCAAATGCTGCCCCATGCCAGGAAGTAACAGGTATTTTACAGGGCCCTGGCTGGCAAACAGGTAAGTAAACCCGCAGCTCAACTGCCTATTATCGTGGCTCCCGACTGCATGTGTGAACAAGCCCTTATGATCACTTTTGACACTTTACAACCAAACCTTAAACACACCCATGGTGTTTTATGGCTGTGAGTAGAGGCAGTTGCACAGCATTACCACTGTCAGAATACAATGGCACAGTAGGGAGGATTCCTCTGTCTCATTTGTGTGGATGGTGTGAATCCGTTCATCTTTTCTTCCGTACACCAGCTGAAAAAAAAAAACTACAGTGCCTTGCGAAAGTATTCGGCCCCCTTGAACTTTTCATCCTTTTGCCACATTTCAGGCTTCAAACATAAAGATATAAAATTTCAATTTTTTGTGAAGAATCACCAACAAGTGGGACACAATTGTGAAGTGGAATGAAATCTATTGGATATTTTAAACTTTTTTTAACTAAGAAAAAAAAAAGTGGGGCGTGCAAAATTATTCGGCCCCCTTGCGTTAATACTTTGTAGAGCCACCTTTTGCTGCGATTACAGCTGCAAGTCGTTTGGGGTATGTCTCTATCAGTTTTGCACATCGAGAGACTGAAATTCTTGCCTATTCTTCCTTGCAAAACAGCTCGAGCTCAGTGAGGTTGGATGGAGAGCGTTTGTGAACAGCAGTTTTCAGCTCTTTCCACAGATTCTCGATTGGATTCAGGTCTGGACTTTGACTTGGCCATTCTAACACCTGGATATGTTTATTTGTGAACCATTCCTTTGTAGACTTTGCTGTATGTTTGGGATCATTGTCGTGTTGGAAGATAAATCTCTGTCCCAGTCTCAGGTCTTTTGCAGACTCCAACAGGTTTTCATCCAGAATGGTCCTGTATTTGGCTGCATCCATCTTCCCCTCAATTTTAACCATCTTCCCTGTCCCTGCTGAAGAAAAGCAGGCCCAAACCATGATGCTGCCACCACCATGTTTGACAGTGGGGATGGTGTGTTGAGGGTGATGAGCTGTGTTGCTTTTACGCCAAACATATCGTTTTGCATTGTGGCCAAAAAGTTCGATTTTGGTTTCATCGGATCAGAGCACCTTCTTCCACATGTTTGGTGTGTCTCCCAGGTGGCTTGTGGCAAACTTTAGATGAGACTTTTTATGGATATCTTTGAGAAATGGCTTTCTTCTTGACACTCTTCCATAAAGGCCAGATTTGTGCAGTGTATGACTGATTGTTGTCCTGTGGACAGACTCTCCCACCTCAGCTGTGGTTCTCTGCAGTTCATCCAGCGTGATCATGGGCCTCTTGGCTGCATCTCTGATCAGTCTTCTCCTTGTCTGAGCTGAAAGTTTAGAGGGACAGCCAGGTCTTGGTAGATTTGCAGTGGTCTGATACTCCTTCCATTTCAAAATGATCGCTTGCACAGTGTTCCTTGGGATGTTTAAAGCTTGGGAAATCTTTTTGTATCCAAATCCGGCTTTAAACTTCTCCACAACAGTATTTCGGACCTGCCTGGTGTGTTCCTTGGTCTTCATGATGCTCTCTGCGCTTTCAACAGAACCCTGAGACTATCACAGAGCAGGTGCATTTATACAGAGACTTGATTACACACAGGTGGATTCTATTTATCACCATCAGTCATTTAGGACAACATTGGATCATTAACCACTTAACGACCGCCCACTGTAAATATACGTCAGCAGAATGGCACCGACAGGCAGAATCACGTACATATACGTGATTGCCTTTGTATAGTTGGGGGGTCCGATCGGACCCCCCTTTACAGTGGGTGGTCGTTTTACCTTCGGGAGCGATCCGGCATGAGGGGACGGCCGTTCGATTCCGGCCTCCCCCTCTCGATCGCTCCCGGCGAATGAGAGAGCTTCCCCTGCCTGCCAGGAAGGAGGAAGTGATGTCATCTCTCCTGCGGCGCTCACATATACCGAGCGCCGTACAGGAGAAGATGCAGGTTAGTACACAAAACAGCACACTGACACCAGGACACATAGGCACATAAATCGCCCCCCCAGCCCCCAGTCACAGTGTCACTGATTGCAGTGACCATTAATCAGTGACATTTGTGACTGTAAAAGTGTCACTACATTTAGTTTTAGGTCCAATGTAGCCCCCTATCCCCCCCCTAATAAAGGTTTAACCCCCTGATCACCCCCCAGATAACCCTTTCACCCCCTATCACCGCCGTCGCTAAGCAATCATTTTTCTGATCGATGTCTTAGCGTCGGTGATGCTGATCGGTAACCAGTAATTTTTTTTAGGTTCGCCGCAGGTTTTTATAGCGTCAGGTACCCCCATATATTACGTAATAAAGGTTTAACCCCCTTGATCGCCCCCCAGGTAACCCTTTCACCCCCTATCACCACTGTCACTAAGCAATAATTTTTCTGATCGATGTCTTAGCGTCGGCGATGCTGATCGGTAGCCAGTAATTTTTTTTAGGTTCGCCGCACGTTTTTATAGCGTCGGGTACCCCCATATATTACCTAATAAAGGTTTAACCCCCTTGATCACCCCCCAGGTAACCCTTTCACCCCCTAGCACCGCCGTCGCTATGCGATCATTTTTCTGATCGATGTCTTAGCGTCGGTGATGCTGATCGGTAGCCAGTAATTTATTTTAGGTTCGCCGTCAGGTTTTTATATAGCGTCAGGTACCCCCATATATTACCTAATAAAGGTTTTAACCCCCTAATTGCCCCTAGTTAACCCTTTCACCAGTGATCACCATATAAGTGTTACGGGTGACGCTGGTTAGTTAGTTTGCTTTTTATAGTGTCAGGGCACCCGCCGTATATAACCCAATAAAGGTTTAACCCCCTGATCGCCCGGCGGGTGATATCAGTTAGGTTTTAGCGTCAGAGAGGGTCTGCGTCACACCCCAGGCAGCGTCAGGTTAGTGCCAGTAGCACTAACACCCACGCGTGAAGCATACACCCCCCTTAGTGGTATAGTATCTGATCAGCTCAATATCTGATCAGATCTATACTAGCGTCCCCAGCAGTTTAGGGTTCCCAAAAACGCAGTGTTAGCGGGATCAGCCCAGATACCTGCTAGCACCTGCGTTTTGCCCCTCCGTCCAGCCCAGGCCACCCAAGTGCAGTATCGATCGATCACTGTCACTTACAAAACACAACACACATAACTGCAGCGTTCGCAGAGACAGGCCTGATCCCTGCGACTCCAGTGCTGTAGGAGGTGATTTCACCACCACAGTTAAAAAAAAAAAGCATATATGCCGAAGCATTGGGGCAGCAGGAGCGGAGGAGCGATTTTGCTCCTAATGCCGCGTACATACGGTCGAAATTCCGACGGAGGCTTGCCCGTGGAAAAGTCTGACCATGTGTACGTGGCATAACTTTTGCGAGAAGATGCCCCCATGCTTCGGCATATATAAATGGTGCATGTATGCCCATCATTAGAAGTGGGTGGATGAAGGGCGGTATTCTAATGGTGGGCATACCCACCGATCAATCTTTTTTTTTTCGTTCAGCCAACAGGCTGCATGAAAAAAAAGATTACAATACATGTCCAACAAGGACCAGCAACGTACTGGTATGTTGCTGGACTTAGAATGTTTATACCAGAATGATGCCTGCGGGTTTAGGTATCATCTTGGTATCATTCTTTTCAGCCAGCGGCCGGCTTTCATGTAAAAGCAATCCTAGTGGCTAATTAGCCTCTGGACTGCTTTTACAAGCAGTGGGAGGGAATGTCCCCCCCCCCGGATATAAAAAGCGCCATTGGGAAATTGGGAAAGCATTTTATCACACCGATCTTGGTGTGGTCAGATGCTTTGAGGGCAGAGGAAAGATCTAGGGTCCAATAGACCCCAGTTTTTTCAAAAAAGAGTACCTGTCATTACCTATTGCTATCATAGGTGATATTTACATTCCCTGAGATAACAATAAAAGTGATAAAAATAAATAAATATGGAAGCAACCGTTTAAAAATAAAATAAAAAAGCAAAATTAATAATTAAAAAAAAAAGCACCCCTGTCCTGCTCTGCTCTTGCCCAATGGCGAACGCAAGCGTCGGTCTGGCGTCATATGTAAACAGCAATTGCACCATGCATGTGAGGTATCACCGCGAAGGTCAGATCGAGGGAATAATTTTAGCAGTAGACCTCCTCTGTAAATCTAACGGGGTAACCTGTAAATGCTTTTAAAGGCTTTTAAAAATGTATGTAGTTTGTCGCCAATGCGCGTTTGTGCGAAATTTTAAAGCATGTCGTGTTTGGTATCTATGTACTTGGCCTAAGATCATCTTTTTTATTTCATCAAACATTTGGGCAATATAGTGTGTTTTAGTGCATTAAAATTAAAAAAAGTGTATTTTTTCCCCAAAAAATGCGTTTGAAAAATCGCTGCGCAAATACTGTGTAGAAAAAAAAAATGCAACACCCACCATTTTATTCTGTAGGGCTTTTGCTTTAAAAATATATATGTTTGGGGGTTCAACATAATTTTCTTGCAAAAAAAAAATATGTTTTCATGTAAACAAAGTGTCAAAAAGGGCTTTGTCTTCAAGTGGTTAGAAGAGTGGATGTAAGCTTCCTAATGTTGTGTATAAAATGCCAGAACAGTTCAAAACCGCCCAAATGACCCTATTTTGGAAAGTAGACACCCCAAGCTATATACTGAGAGGCATGTCGAGTCCATGGAATATTTTATATGTTGACACAAGATGCGGAAAAAATTTAATTTATTTTTTTTTTGCACAAAGTTGTCACTAAATGATATATTGCTCAAACATGCCATGGGCATATGTGGAATTACACCCCAAAATACATTCTGTTGCTTCTCCTGAGTACGGGGATACCACATGTGTGAGACTTTTTGGGAGCCTAGCCGCGTACGGGACCCCAAAAACCAAGCACCGCCTTCAGGCTTTCTAAGGGTGTCAATTTTTGATTTCACTTCTCACTGCCTATCACAGTTTCGGAGGCCATGGAATGCCCAGATGGCACAAAACCCCCCCAAATGACCCCATTTTGGAAAGTGGACACCCCAAGCTATTTGCTGAGAGGTATTGTGAGTATTTTGCAGATCTCGCTTTTTGTCAAAGTTTTGAAAATTGAAAAAAAAAAAAAGAAAAAAAAAATGTTCTTTCTTCATTTTCAAAAACAAATGAGAGCTGTAAAATACTCACCATGCCTCTCAGCAAACAGCTTGGGGTGTCTACTTTCCAAAATGGGGTCATTTGGGGGGGTTTTGTGCTATTTTGGCATTTTATGGCCTTCAAAACTGTGATAGGTAGTGAGGAGTGAAATCAAAAATTTGCGCCCTTAGAAATCCTGGAGGTGGTGCTTGGTTTCCGGGGTCCCGTACGTGGCTAGGCTCCTAAAAAGTCCCACACGTGGTATCCCCGTACTCAGGAGAAGCAGCAGAATGTATTTTGGGGTGCAATTCCACATATAACCATGGCATGTGTGAGCAATATATCATTTAGTGACAACTTTTTGTATTTTTTTTTTTTTTTGTCATTATTCAATCACTTGGGACAAAAAAAAAATATTCAATGGGCTCAACATGCCTCTCAGCAATTTCCTTGGGGTGTCTACTTTCTAAAATGGGGTCATTTGGGGGGGTTTTGTACTGCCCTGTCATTTTAGCACCTCAAGAAATGAGATAGGCAGTCATAAATTAAAAGCTGTGTAAATTCCAGAAAATGTACCCTAGTTTGTAAACGCTATAACTTTTACGCAAACCAATAAATATACGCTTATTGACATTAGTAAAAAAAAAAAAGACATGTGGCTGAATACATTTTGGCCTAAATGTATGACTAAAATTGAGTTTATTCGATTTTTCTTATAACAAAAAGTAGAAAATATCATTTTTTTTCAAAATTTTCGGTCTTTTTCCGTTTATATCGCAAAAAATAAAAATCGCAGAGGCAATCAAATACCATTAAAAGAAAGCTCTATTTGTGGGAAGAAAAGGACGCAAATTTTGTTTGGGTACAACATTGCATGTCCGCACAATTTACAGTTAAAGCAGCGCAGTGCAAAATTCTGAATTCACCTCTGGTCCTTTAGCTACCAAATGGTCCGGGGCTTAAGTGGTTAAGAGATCCTCGCTGAACTTCTGGAGTGAGTTTGCTGCACTGAAAGTAAAGGGGCCGAATAATTTTGCACGCACCACTTTTCAGTTTTTTATTTGCTAAAAAAGTTTAAAATATCCAATAGATTTTGTTTCACTTCACAATTGTGTCCCACTTGTTGGTGATTCTTCACAAAAAATTAAAATTTTATATCTTTGTTTGAAGCCTGAAATGTGGCAAAAGGATGAAAAGTTCAAGGGGGCCGAATACTTTCGCAAGGCACTGTAACTGTGCCTTCTCTGCTTTAGACTCACACCACAGAAGCAGGGGCTTCTATTCCTTCTAGTGACACAACATACACAGGCATTTTTCCTCACACTGATACATTTTTTTTTTTACATCACTGTTGGCCCAAAGCTTTAGACCCCTTTCACAAAAAATTTGCAAAAATAGCGTCTGCAAAGCGCCCCGAAAGAGTGGCTTAATTTACTCCAGTGTGAAAGCCAGAGGATTTTCACACTGGAGCTGTGGTCTGGCAGGACGGTAAAAAAAAAAGTCCTGCAAGCCGCATCTTTCAGGCGCTGTACGAGCGGTGTGTACACCGCTCCTAAAGCGCCCCTGTCTATTGAAATCAATGGCCAGTGCCGCTGAACCGCCGGCAAAGCGTCACTGCAGTGGCTCTTTGTGGGCGGTTTTAACCCTTTTTTGTCTGCTAGCGGGGATTAAAAGCACTCCGCTAGCGGTCAAATAGCACCATGAAAATGACGGTAAAAGGCGATTTACCGCCGACGCCCCTACTGCCCCAGTGTGAAAGGGCTCTTACTGCAAAATAAAATGCGCACTGCTATTAAACTGCACATGTCGCTACAAACTGCACCCCAGCCCCTACTCCACCTGGGGAGGGAGGTGCAGTTCGACACCTTTGTCCTGGATGACCTTGTCCCGCTACCAGATTGCATGGTGGGAGTTGTAGTTCTCCACACCACACACTAGACTTGGCCCACATCTACCAGAATGGTGCTCAAAGCAAACGTGTTGGCTTCCCCTCCTTCACTACTTGTAGTAGGAACAAAGGAGAGTATAGAGGGATCATCTGTCTGCTCTGCAACCTGTCTGTGGCGGCATCATCTGTGGCTATGGCGCTAGTGTTTGGTGCCTGTCTGCACAGTCTAAGACCATCTCCTGTTTCCTATCCGGATAGTCTCTGGCCGTCTCCTGTATCCTGTCTGCACAGTCTTCGGCCGTCTCCTGTATCCTGTCTGCACAGTCTTCGGCCGTCTCCTGTATCCTGTCTGCACAGTCTTCGACCGTCTCCTGTATCCTGTCTGCACAGTCTTCGACCGTCTCCTGTATCCTGTCTGCACAGTCTTCGACCGTCTCCTGTATCCTGTCTGCACAGTCTTCGACCGTCTCCTGTATCCTGTCTGCACAGTCTTCGACCGTCTCCTGTATCCTGTCTGCACAGTCTTCGACCGTCTCCTGTATCCTGTCTGCACAGTCTTCGACCGTCTCCTGTATCCTGTCTGCACAGTCTTTGACCGTCTCCTGTATCCTGTCTGCACAGTCTTTGACCGTCTCCTGTATCCTGTCTGCACAGTCTTTGACCGTCTCCTGTATCCTGTCTGCACAGTCTTTGACCGTCTCCTGTATCCTGTCTGCACAGTCTTTGACCGTCTCCTGTCTGCAGTTTCTGTGGGGGGCTACAGAGGAGTCAAGAGCAGGAGCACTGCCAGGAAGGGGGGGGGTCTTGTGAGGAGTCAGATGTGTGTAGACTGGAGAGGATAATATAAGATGAAACCAGACCCACCAAGCTGAAGCCTAGAGAGGACCGTCTGACTGAGCCCTACAAGGTGCACCTGAGAGGAGGTCAGTGACAGTGCTGCAAGGCCAGTCTGAGGGGGATCACTGATGTAAGGGGAGAGTGAATACAGTCTGGTAAAGGGGCATTGATTTAAAAGTTCCCCCTGATATCAGTAGCCCCCCCCCCCTTACCTTGGTGCATTCACTCTGTGGAAGGTGGTTTGTAGTCACCAGAGTCCCCTCCATGTCAGAGTTCCCGTTTTAGATGCAAGTTGGAACTCTGCGGACCTTGATGTAAAGGGGAACTCTAATGTAAAGGGGAATGCTGTGCACTCTGATATAATGTGATCTCTGGTCACCAGAGCCCCCCTTACATCAGGGTCAGCAGAGTTCCAACTTGCATCTAAAACGGGAACTCTGATATGGAGGGGAGTCTGCAGCATTCTCTCTTACATCATGATCTGCAGCATTCCCCTTTACATCAAAATTCCCCTTGCACTGTAAGGGAGAATCCTGCAGACTCTGATGTAAGGGGGAACTCTGTGTTGGGTTATATTAACCTGACCTTCATGTAAATGGAGAAATATGGGTTTTGACTGTTATGAACTAAACACATTGCTAGTAGCAGCTGCACCAATTGTATCTATTTGTGTGGGTGTAATAAATTTTTTTTTATATATATATATATATATATATATATTATTGTAGCGGAGGTCCTAAATTTAGGGATTGCTATACTAAATTTAGGGGTGATTCGAGTGGTAGTTGGCTCGAATCTTTAAATTTACTGGACTCTGCCTTTCTGCTGTTTCACCTGCTGTGCAGTGCCCCTTAGAAGTATGGGTGGCGCTGTCACTTCAACTCGGGGTTGAACCACAGGTGATGGAGTGGCGATTGGGTGTCCTCTCTCGGCAGCCGTGCAGTGGGCGTGGTCTGCCCTCTGTGCATGCTGGTAGAGGGTACAAAAGGGGCGGACGCCATTAGATAGGGAGCAATTCCCGGGGCCCATGCCCGGAGGGAGAACCTATGGTTCAAGTGCATGACCCTCCAGGCTATGGGGCCACATGTGCTTCAGCCCTGGGCCCAGCACCTTTAGCTGGAGCCCACTTTGGGAGGAGGAAGCCCAGGGTGCCGCCTTGGGAGGGGACCCATTTCTAGAAGAGGAGGCTGGGGGAGGACTGTTCCAAAGGACTGGTGAGACTTCACAGTGAAGGAATGGGCCCAGTAACTCTCCGGAGGGATGTCATCCATCCAAAAAGGGATCTAAACAATGGGACCATTAGGAGGTTCGGGACACTATAGATTCTGTGGCAGAGGATCTCCTGAACGCATCCATTAGGGAATCTGATAGACTGTTCGAGCTACATGCCGGCTGCTAGTGCCATTGGGTGACTATCCGGGTGAGCTATACCCACTCGGGATCGAGTGGCGAAGAAGCGAGGAGTGCCTGAATTGATCTGTCTTCCTAACACCTTTTCTCTCTTCTCAATTTTGTGGATGTTCATGCATAAGGAAAAATAAACTCTACGTTGGAGTGGCTACTGGTGTGGACCTTGGAGTTACTTGGGGTATAGAGACTTTGTCCTTACATTCTAGGGACAGAAACCAGCTTTGAGGGGAACCTTCCTGCAAGATCCGTAAGTTAAAACAAGTGTGCTTAACCTCTGCAAACCAGGGGGTACGGGCATGGTGGGCACGGTGTGCCTTTTTTCTCCTGTGAGCGAGCCAAGGACAGTGGAGAGAAAGAGGGCCGTGTGATTTATATATTTATATTTTGTAGTGTGTGTGTGTGTGTGTGTGTGTGTGTGTGTGTGTTTTAATCATATTTGATCGAATAATTGGTTAGAGAACATTTTAGAAACTGTGAATTCATAGTTCATAGGATTTAAGGCTCTTGATAGGCGATTTATACAGTACAGTTTTTTTTTTTTTATCGCTTGAATTATTTTTCCCATTATGGACGTGAGTGCGGCCTCATGTCTGTTTTTGAGGTTGTTTGCGGTTTAGACATTAATGGCTTTGTGTTGAGTTATTTTGAGGGGACAGAAAATTGACACTTATACAAGTTGTACACTCCCTACTTTTACATTGTAGCAAAGTGTAATTTCTAGAGAGCCGGTTCACACAGGGGCGACTTGGGATCCGACTTGAAGTCGCGCAACATTAGAAATTCAATGGAAGTGAATGGGAGCCGTCTTAATGTACACTACTGAAGTCGCTCCGACTTCAGAAAAGGTTCCTGTACTACTTCAATCCGACTTGTATTCATTGATTTCAATGGAAGTCGGATCACTGTCTTGACTGAAGCGACTTTCCAGGAAGTGAAAATAGATTTTAAGGGCAAACCCCTCCCTCCCACAGAGCAGATTATTATTTGATTGGGCACTGGTTTTGTCGCCTGTCCTGGAGGCGACTTGAGTCGCGTTGTAAGTCGCTCCAAGTCGCGCTGCTGTTCGTGCTCAAGTCGTCTCCAAGTTGCCGCTGGAAGTCGTGTTCCCCCAGTGTGAACCAGCTCTCAGTGTTGTCACATGAAAAGATATAATAAAATATTTACAAAAATGTGAGGGGTGTACTCACTTTTGTGAGATACTATACGTATGAAGAGTACAGTTTACTGCATTGTTTGAAAATACGTTTTTTTTTCCATACTGATGTTTTTGGAGTTTACGTCAAACTATTTGCATCTAGTTTGGCTTTGCATATTCTGAACATTTACACAAAGCCAAATTCTCTCTGACCTACAGGCAGCTTAGGCATATTAACAATCGGCTTGACTTCTGCACTGTGAGCTAAATAGCCTTACTAATCCTCATAAACTCCACCATTGGCAACTATCAGAGTGGATCATGGGCATGGACCAGTGTCTGCTTCTTACAGATTCAGAAGGGGTTTTACTCTAGGAGATTTTCTCATGTGTCTGAAACAGAGCAAGTGTATGTGAAAAATAATATAACTCTAGAAGTACGGTAATTTGGGTATAGGAGGGCTTGTGGTGGTAAGATGTAACGGGCATAGGTGTGCGCAGCCTATTGCATTAGGGTGTGCACCCCAAAGCTCCAACACATATGCATTTAAAATATTTACCGGCCTCTTCGCCGCTCTCCATCCTGAAACAATGGGATGAAGGGGAAGCAAGGGAGCACATGGGGGACCCGGGCAACAGAAGGAAGAGTAACAGGAAAAGGAGGGATGGGGCATATATTGGTACCAATCCCCTATATTTTCCTCCTGTAGCAGCTGAATGTTGACAAAAGGGAGGAGAAGCCTACTTTCAGCTGCTGCAGGAGGAAAATACAGATCGGTTCCACTAATTTCCACCCCCTGCCACCCCTCCTGTCCAGGTTCTGAGGGTCGGCAAGGAAGGATTGCGGTTTACCCGTCACCTGCCCACCATTGACACTGGTTGCCAATCCCAGGATTAGGGTGTGCCCAGGCACACCTGGCACACCCCTTGCGCACGCCTATGGTAACGGGGAATATGAGTGTAAAATACACTGTGATGGAAATTAATATTTAGAATTGGAGGTAATAGGCTATTAATCCAAAAGGACATTTGTATGTAGGCGTTTTAGTCAAACTCCAGGAAAAATAAAAATAAAATTTTCTTGCAGTGGGGCTGTACCCATACTGCAAGGTTTAAATGCTCATTTAGGTAAGGTGACCATATTTTTAAAATGAAATCCGGGGACATTTTTTTTTACCAGTAATGGCGGCAATCAGCGACTCTCTGCCCGCTGCCACCTGCCTCACAGCCTGTCAAGTCTAATGCCGCGTACACACAAGCGTTATTCATGTCAGGCGTGACGACGTTTTTCTCGTCTTGATTCCTCTCAAGCCTGCCTTGAATACACACTGTCAGGTTACCTGTGGCCAGATGACAGATGCACACCGTAGGGGGACAGGAGTGCACCACAAGATAGTGAACCGTATGGCTGACTGCTGCGGATAGGGAACTGGGTGGTTGTGGAAAGCGGGACCAGAGGAGCACAACCGGGATCCTACAGGAAGCTAGAGCCGAGATTCCCCAGGGCGCGGAGTCTAAGACCCAGCAGGTCTTCTCCAGAGCCTCTAGTGGTGAGGATGTTGCGCTGCAGCTAGGTCCAGGTCGCGACCCCTAGAGTCTCCTAGCTCACGCCCCGTAGGGTAAGGGGGAAAGAGGGGAAGCAGCAGCACAAGATACAAGAATACCGAAGGACAAGCCGAAGGTCAAGGGTCACAAGCAGACAAGGATGATGGACAAGCCGAAGGTCAAGGGCCACAAGCAGACAGGGATAGTCAGGAACAAGCCAATATCGTAACAGAGAGACAGACTTAGCACACGGCAGGCAGGAACCCAAACACACAATGCGTAAACAAACACATTGATCAGCAAAGCAGGCTTGCAGTGCACAGGTTAATATAGTGTTCTGTGATAGGGCCTGGGGTGGAGTCAGGCTGGGAGGAGATTATAAAGGAAGCCAGGTGAAAGGGTCTGGCCTCTAAGATGAACACATGAGGAGGAAAGGTAAGCTGACAGACAAACATTACTGCATATCCATGACACACACGTTCATGGAAAAAAAAAACGCTTGAGCAAAGCGCGGTGGCGTACAACACGTACGACGGCACTATAAAGGGGAAGTTACATTCGGATGGCACCACCCTTTGGTCTGCATTTGCTGATCCTTGTGTTGATAAAGTTTGGTGAGAGACGATTTGCGCTTTTCAGTCTTCGTGCTTTTCAGTCCGTTACAGCGTGACGAATGTGCTATCTCCATTACGAAGGCTAGTTTTACCAGAACGAGCGCTCCTGTCTGATACTTGATTCTGAGCATGTGCGGTTTTTTTTTCCCTCAAAAAAGCCTACACACAACCGTTTTTCACTACATTAAAAAGAACGACGTAAAAGACGATGAGAAAAAATTGAGCAGGTTCTAAAAAAAAATTTGGGCAGTTTTCTCGTCATGAAAAACGGTCGTGTCTATGCGCCATCACTCTCCGGGCTCCGGCTACTACTGGGTGGGGAGCGGAGGAAGATCACTTCGCCAGGGAAGGCAAGGAGATAAGCAGGCAGGCGGCTGGCCAAAGCAGAAGAACATGCGAGCGGAGCTGAATGGGCATGCACCCCAAACTGAAGAAATATTCCCTCTGCTCCGACCAGCACATGATCATCAGAAAGGGGCACAGATAATGGAAAAAAATACACACCCCTAAGCTAGTAGGCGCGGTGAGGGTTGTGTAATTCAGAATTATAATTTTTTTTAAATCTGCACTGACTGTCTTTGAAATTGCCCCAGCCCCTGTTCAAATCCAATCCGGGGACAAAACTGGGGACAGACTTGGTCCGGGGACAGTGTCCTCAATCCGGGGACTGTCCCCTGAAACCGGGGATGTCTGGTCACCCTACATTTAGGCCTAGGGGACAGGAAAAAGTCGTTTTTACTTACCTGTCACTCCTCCCCCAGTGGTGGACCATTCCTTTGTGTCCTACTGTCTATGGACCCTGCATCAGTCTTGCTGATGTCAGAGATCATCCAACTGCTGCAGGGACCAGCTTTGCAGTGTGAATGATTGGTTAAGTTAAACTTCTTACTTTCCTGTCCTCGTGACATAATTGAGCATTCAATGCCGCAAGGTAGCATTCCCCCCCCCCCCCCAAATCTATCCCAGAGTTCAGCTTTTAACCATTTGTCCACCAGTGCCATTTATAAAGGGCATCTGGAAGACTGGTATTTTTTTAAACACACCTCTGGCTGCTGTGTGTTTATGCAACACCCTCTAGTTAGTGCTAGAAGTGAGGATTTTTGACAGGGTAGGGAAATTTGGACAGGCCTAGCTGATGGCTGGCTAGGCCTGTGGGGGATATATATATATATATATATATATATATATATATATATATATATATATATATATATATATATATATATATATATTCTGGGCTGGGATTGGCTCAGGGAGAGAGTTGGATGACTGACAGGTAGTATCACCTCCACATTTTTTCCTAGAAGGTCTTAAAATAGTAGGGGAAGAGAGGTGGAGCTGCCTGAGTTATCTAGGGAGACTTGACCAATCCCCAACTTGGATTGGCAGGGGCCAGGCCTCCTTAAATATCTGTGGTCAGCCCAGCTGGGGAGGAGTTGTCGGGTGGAAGAGCTAGAGTGAGAGGGTGTGGCGGCTGTTGGGCCCAAGGAGAGCTCCCCAGTCTGGGGGGAGGGGGGTGACCCAGGGCTGGTGGAGGGTGCATCCGGGAGGAGTGAAGAGCTCCTGGAATTAGAGGCGCAGGAGAGAACACTGTAAGAGTCACCAGGAGGACTACAGGTCGCAGCCAGGAGGGCTGGTGAGTGAGCACAGTGGGGAGGCACGCCTGAAAGAACTGGGGTATTGCAGTTTGAGAGCTGGGTGCAGACCCAGTGGAGAGAGGACTGTGGAGAAGGACAGTGGAAAGAGATATTTGCAGACAGGCTGGCTGGCAAGACCTGAAGAGAGCTATCTGGGAGAGGGAGCTAAGCAGATGACAGCTAGCATCTGAACTATTCTACACCATGGGGCCCAGAGTCCCTGCCCACAAAAGGCAGTTCAGTGAGGCCTGGCAGAAGTAGCATCAGGCCTACCCATGCAGTGCTAGCTGGTCCAGAGGAGTGATAGTCTGCAGCAAGGGAAGTGCTGGTGGAGGAACACTGCAGCAAGCGAAGTGCTGGAGAGAAGATTGAGGTGTATGTACAGGGAGAGTGTACATGGTAGTCCCAATTGATGGATCTTCAATTCATAATTGTTCATTCTGAAATCCTGGGCCTCCCATAATTCCCTAATACCCATCTAAATTGAATCCCCCTCAATAAAACAAAACAAGCTATGGACTGGTCTGTTACTGAGTGACTGTACGATGGACTTTAGGCTGGGCAGGGTGACGAGTGAACCACACCTTTCAGCAACCCCAAGGGTACATGACTACATTTACATTTGTAGAGTAGGTGATGTACTTTCAAGTGGAGGTAGGTGATTTGGGTTGCTGTAAAGCTGCCCATTCACTGCCACAGACAACTGAAGTTGCCAACAGAGGGATTGAATGTAGAAGCAATGTGTATTATGTCACTTTTGGGTTCGGCTGTCACTTTCCTCAGCTGCTGTGGCCAGGGAATCTGTGCTCCATTTGCCTCAGTGGAGTGCAAGGGAGACTTTTTAGGGCAGGGTTTTTCAACCAGGATTCTTCCACGATCTACCCATCAGTTGTGGGCATCTGGTGGGTAGACCTTATCCCCTCTGCTGACACATGCAGAGCTAAGCAGGGAAGTGGCTGTGATACTGCTAGTTGTGGCAAACTGTTCCCCACTGGCACCTTCTCACCTCCTGTCCTTCCAAGGTGACCTCACTTGATGGACAGAAGGATAGGAAGAAGGGCTGGCAGGGAACAGCAAGCCACAGAAGGACTGATCGCAGACACTTCCCTGTGTTGCTCTGCATATGGAGGAAACCGCTGTCCTGCCCTCATATGATGTGCCCCATGTAGTGTGCCCTCCTGTACTTGTTTAAACCAGTGTTTCTCAACTCCAGTCCTCAAGGTGCCGCAACAGGTCATGTTTTCAGTCTCTCCATTATTTTATTTTGCACAGGTAATTTGATCAGTTTCACTGCTTTAGTAATTACCACACCCGTTTCATCTGAGGGAAATCCTGAAAACATGACCTGTTGGGGCGCTTTGAGGACTGGAGTTGAGAAACACTGGTTTAAACCCTTATCTCAAGTTGGACTCAGAATTGAGCATCTGTGCAAAAAAAAGCAAGCACAAATTTTACATTAAGTGCCAGTGCACACCAGAATCCAAAAGGAACCCGCTCTACAGTGGTGGCTGGTGAAGTTTTAGGCTGGGGGGGGGTGCCAGACCTCGCCCTTCTTCTTTTTTGACCCCTCCCACTTGGTGGAAATGGGCGTGGTTTCTGCGAAATAGTGGGCGTAGCTCTAAGGTGGTGTGGTTAGCGTCTGCGATGAGGGAGGGAGGGACAGCAGGCCCAGATCCTACACAACAATAGAAATATGTGTATTCTAGAAAGTTTAACAATCGGCAGATAAAGATACTCCAAACACCTGATGTTAGCGCTTCAATCATCCCGACACCATGGTTGTTATGGTGTCAGGATTATTGAAGCGCATTATTTCTATTATTACATTGTAATATAAAATGAAATCATTCAACTTACCATAATGCAGAATCCGTGGGAGCCCTGAGCGTGTCGTGTGCCATCAGGTGCCCCCAGCGGAGTCCCTCCTTACATCAGGTGCCCCCAGCGGAGTCCCTCCTTACATGCAGCCCTGTGTCCCATCAAATCCCCCTTCTCCGCGGGAGCACAGCGGCACTTACCTTGCTGTGTGGTGTCCTCTCTTGTCTGGAAACTAGGTTAGATGGGCCCTACAGACACCTATGGAGCTCTACTGCACAGCAGTAGAGATGGTCCCGATGATCAAGTCGAACGTAAGTTTGACTTGAACATTGGGTGTTCATTTATTCGTAGATCACAGTGCATTGACGGCTGCTGATTGGCCAAAGCATGCACCTGACATGCATGCTTTGGCCAATCACAGCGCAATTTGCTGTGAGAGCCATGATTGGCAAAAGGCCTTTGGCCTTTTGCCAATCATGGCTCAGGGCTAAGTCCACGCCCCACAGTATATAAGGCTGCTGCTTACACAGTGGTTGTATATAGTGAATAAATGGAGATTAGGCAAGTAGTTAGTGTAGTGTGCAGTAGACGTGCACTGCCGTTTGTTTTCGTTTCATTTGTTTTTTTTTGTTTTTTTTCTAAAAATTCTAAAATCCAAATTTTCAGATTTTCTAATTTTCTAATTCTGAATTTTGGAATTTTCGAATCTCCGATTTTCAAATCTTCGAATTTTGATTTTGGAATTTTTGAAAATTCGAAAATCTGAAAAAAATAAAGTTATTTCGAATTTTACTGATTTTCTAACTAAAAATAACTTAAATTATAGGTATTGAAATTTCCTTTCAAATGTGTCTGTTAGTGAATGTAACGAATACAAATTTATCTGAAGTTATGAATTCTCTGAAATAACGAATGCCGCATCTAAACAAATGGAATGGAACAAATTAATAATAATAATACGTTTTTATTATTATTAGATCGTTACGTTCCATTCGTTTAGATGCGGCATTTGTTATTTTGGATAATTCATAACTTCAGATAAATTTGTATTTTTTTACTAACAGCCAAATTTAAAAAGGAAATTCCAATACCTATAATTTAATAGTTAGTAATAATTCATTAATTGTTAGCCTCTTAGTAAAGAACACATAAACTTGTTACTAATGGTACCATCATCCTAAAAGTCAATTTTGAATAGAAGTAGGGCTTAAGGGACCCCAAAAGACCCAAAAAGGGGGGGGGGGAGAAAGAAGGGCAGTAGGACTATAGTGGTACAAGAAAAAAAAAAGTGATCCTCCCCTGACGAATGCTCCTGCCGTTCTGGCAGCTCCCGTGTCTGACAGTTATTTTATAGCTGTGGGGTGTGGTGATGTAACTGGAGACCCCACCCCTTCTGACATCACAGACCCATCATGCCCGTACCTTGACGTCACCGCATGGCCACGCCCCATAGCTTTACAAGAACTGTCAGACACAGGAGCTGCCAGAATGGCGGGAGCATTAGTCCGGGAAGAGCGTTCTTTTTTTTTTTTTTTTTTTTTATAATAATCGGGGTGGCGGCCATTGTAATTTACATCGGGAGACATTACTCATTTTTAATTAAGGACTTGTCAAAAACGGTCTCATGTTTTTTGTTACACTCCACTGTTTTTTTGGGGTTAATGGGTAGAAGTACTATGTACCCCAAACTCATTTACATAGGGGGGACAGGATCTGGGGGCCCCTTTCTTTAAAGGAGGCTTCCAGATTCTGATAAGCCTCCCTACCCACAGACCCCCAAGACCACAACCCAGGGTTGGGGGGGGCGCTTGCTCGTCCTCCCTTTCCTGGCATGCTGGGCTGTCTGCTCAGAGAAGGGTCTGGTATGGATTTTGGGGGGGCCCCATGCCTTTACACACACACACACACACACACACACACACACACACACACACACACACACACACACACACACACACACACACACACACACACACACACACACACACACACACACACACACACACACACACACACACACACACACACACACACACACACACACACACACACGTGTGTGTGTGTGTGTGTGTATATATATATATATATATATATATATATATATATATATATATATATATAGCGGGCATGCACTTTCCCTGTTTCGCCGTACCCCTATTTGTTCTCCCTCGGCAGTGGTATGGTGGGGCGGGGAACCTGCCGTGCTTGCTGGGAGGGGGTATAAAGGGGGCGGCCATCTTTGTCACGGGGTCGAGTCCCGGGCACCTTCAGCCTGTGGGCGGTGGTTCGTGTCGGTCCTCTAGGCGGCCTAGGCCTGAAGGACGTTCGGAGATCGTGTTCCATCCCAGGCACCTTTTGGCCTGGGGTGAGGTACTCGGATGGAGGTCTGGAGCTCAGTGCCCACCACTGAGTTCCGCGAGGGAAGGAGATCCTAGGGGACCCCTGGAGTGGGTTCCCGAATCTAGAGGCGTAATGGACCGGGAGGGGGTACTTGCTTGAAAACCTGGTGCAGCATATCGTCAGTGACGGGTGAGCCTCCACCGGAGACCGCCTGGAAGGATATTCCCCCTCGATTGGAGACCACAACCCACTTTCAGGAAGGAAAGTGGAGAGTTCATTGTGTCTGGGCCTACTCGTATCCACACCCCTCTGTCTGTTCTACTAGTTGAGGGAGTCCAACTGTCTGTGCATTACTCTGTTATCGGAAGAATAAAGGAGCGTTGGACTTTATTGGTGTGGGGCTCATTTTCTGGCAGACATTGTTCAAGAAACCACCAGGAGGAGGCTCCAGATGCAGAAGACTGACCCGAAGGTAAAAGAGGATTGTCTCTCACTGCACATACATCTGCAGGGGAACTTGGCGTGGTGACCTCACACTCTCTTCTCAGAGGTACCCCTAGACCAGAGCCAGAAGAACTGATACAGAGAGAGAGAGTGGAGGCCGCTATATATATATAATGTAATCACACACATATAAGAAGGACAGTATGCTGGCCTGAATTTATGGGAGGAGCCCGGGGGGCTATTTAACCAGCCCACTCACCTGCAGTCTTCGTCGGTTTCCTGTAAGTGATACTACACGTCACTGGGCCGACTCTTACCAGCTCACCTCATGTTTGCGAGTCCTGGCGTTTCGATCGCAGGGCATTTTGGCTTCTTCGTTCGTGGTCTTCGTCGGCGGTTCCCGCTCACTATCGCAGGTACTTTTAGAATCTTTTCGCGTCATGTGCAATCTTGCAATTAGTAATGCTTCCTGTCCTGCATTCCTTTCTTAAAAGTCTGCTTCTGAGTTGTTGTCTGTCCCAAACATACGATTCATTTATAAATCCAAACCTCCAAGTCGCTGTCGGTCGTTGTCCGATATCACTCGCAGTAGGTTTCACTGGACATAAAGATTCACTGTCAATAAGGTTGCCGTCTCTTCCATTTGAAGAAAAAAAAGGGAGACTCTAATTAGTCCCACCTGGTGTCTTCTCTGCACTGGTTAGCCTGGGGGGAGGGGTGATTGGTTGCTCTTCAGTTTTAGAGTGAGGCCTGGTTCACACTGGGGAGACAAACGCTCCGACATTGGGAGCTCATGTCGCATGACGTGTGAAAATCAATGTTTCCCTATGGGAGCCGTCTTAACTGGTCCGACACATGTCGGTCCGACTTTGAGAATGCTCCCTATACTACTTTGGTCCGACTTTGATCCGACTTCAGCCCATTGACTATCATTGAAGTCGGATCAAAGTCGGACCGCAGTCTTGCATGATCCGACTTTGGCATGCGACTTGTGCTCTGCTGCTCTTGAGGGGGAACTCCAGGCCAAATTTTAAATAAAAAACCGGCATGGGTTCCCCCTCCAGGAGCATACCAGACCCTTGGGTCTGGTCTGGATTTGAACGGGCGCCCCTACGCCAAAAAAACGGCGTGGGGGTCCCCCCAAAATCCAAACCAGACCCTTATCCGAGCACACAACCTGGCAGGCTGCAGGGGAAGAGGGGGGGACGAGAGAGCGGCCCCCCTCCCTCCTGAACCGTACCAGGCCGCATGCCCTCAACATGGGGGGTTTGGTGCTCTGGGGCAGGGGGGTGACCTGCGGCCCCCCCCACCCCAGAGCACCCTGCCCCCATGTTGATGAGGACAGGGCCTCTTCCCGACAACCCTGACCGTTGGTTGTCGGGGTCTGCGGGCGGGGGGCTTATCGGAATCCGGGAGCCCCCTTCAATAAGGGGGCCCCCGGATCCCGGCCCCCCCCACCCTATGTGAATGAGTATGGGGTACATCGTACCCCTACCCATTCACCTGGTGGAAAAAAATTGCAATAAAAAAAACACACAGCTTTCTAAAGTATTTTATTGCACAGCTCCGGGGGTCTTCTTCCGACTTCGGGGGTCTCCGGTGTCGTCGTCGTCGCCGCCGCTCTCCGGTTCTTTCTTCCGCCGGGCCTCTGCTAACTTCTTTTTAGCTCTTTTGCTAACGGAGGCCCGGTCTTCCCGTCGTCTCGTCCGGCTCTCCGTTGTCCTTCTGCCGGCCCCTCCACTAACTTCTTGGTAGCTTTTTCGCTAGTGGAGGGGTCGGTCTTCCCGTCGTCGCCGTCTGCGTTTTCGTCCCTCTTCTCCTCCTCGATGTTGACGCGTCGCTTCCTCCCGCTGTAATACTGGCTCTCCGCTCCGCATTAATATAGGCTTCTCATGACGTCACAGTCACATGTTCCGGGGCACATGGCCCCGGAGCATGTGACTGTGACGTCATGGGAACATGTGACTGTGACGTCATAAAAAAGCCTATATTAATGCGGAGCGGAGAGCCAGTATTACAGCGGGAGGAAGCGACGCGTCAACATCGAGAAGGAGAAGAGGGAAGAAGACGCCGACGACGGGAAGACCGGCCCCTCCACTAGCGAAAGAGCTACCAAGAAGTTAGTGGAGGGGCCGGCAGAAGGACAACGGAGAGCCGGATGAGACGACGGGAAGACCGGGCCTCCGTTAGCAAAAGAGCTAAAAAGAAGTTAGCGGAGGCCCGGCGGAAGAAAGAACCGGAGAGCGGCAGCGACGACACCGGAGACCCCCGAAGTCGGAAGAAGACCCCCGGAGCTGTGCAATAAAATACTTTAGAAAGCTGTGTGGTTTTTTTATTGCAATTTTTTTTCCACCAGGTGAATGGGTAGGGGTACGATGTACCCCATACTCATTCACATAGGGTGGGGGGGCCGGGATCCGGGGGCCCCCTTATTGAAGGGGGCTCCCGGATTCCGATAAGCCCCCCCGCCCGCAGACCCCGACAACGAACCGCCAGGGTTGTCGGGAAGAGGCCCTGTCCTCATCAACATGGGGGCAGGGTGCTTTGGGGTGGGGGGGCCGCAGGTTGCCCCCTGCCCCAGAGCACCAAACCCCCCATGTTGAGAGCATGCGGCCTGGTACGGTTCAGGAGGGAGGGGGGCCGCTCTCTCGTCCCCCCTCTTCCCCTGCGGCCTGCCAGGTTGTGTGCTCGGATAAGGGTCTGGTTTGGATTTTGGGGGGACCCCCACGCCGTTTTTTTGGCGTAGGGGCGCCCGTTCAAATCCAGACCAGACCCAAGGGCCTGGTATGCCTCTGGAGGGGAACCCACGCCGTTTTTTTTTTTATATTTAAAATTTGGCCTGGAGTTCCCCCTCAAGATTCATACTAAACACAGTGCCTGATATTGGCGGGGATCCAAGTCGGATCCCCGTTCATTGAAAGTCGGACATATGTCAGCTTCATGTCGCAGGGCAAAGTCGGATCCAAAGTAGGACAGATGTCGTGTCGCACTAGTGTGAACCCAGCCTAAGGGGCGGCATACACTATACAACCAATTCGTATTACATTAATTCAATACTCCTCACTACCGATTCGTATCGGATTCCTTTCATATATTTACGAACTGATTCGGGTCACATACATTGCATACTCTCCACCGTTGCCATTTGTTGTTTGCCCTCATGCCGTGTGTTTTAGTTCCCGCAGCGGAACTTACGTATCGTTTGTACACGTTTTTCTCTCACTCGGTTACCAAACCAAAGTCATTTTTTGTGCGTCATGCACGGCGTAACACCACACTCTTTGGATGTCTTGGACACCCACCATGCCTTTCGTACATCATGTTTTCAAACTGTCGCAGGTAGGATTCGTACAGTTTCTTTGCTTCACGCACTGTTTGCCAGATAAACCATGTCATCAAAACCCCGCTGTGGAACTTGCGAGTCATTAGCCAAGTCTCCATATGCAGCCTTTTTTTAGCCTCGTGCAAGACCACGGTCTTGTTGTGCAATTCGTGAACACAACGCAGAGCTGTTTTTATCAGTTTATATTTATTTATTTTTTCTCGTACCTTGTCATGTCACTTAGAAAGCACTGTCTATCATTACAGTTATCTCACTTAGCGTTACCCTCCGGACGAATCTAGTCGCATCAGCGACTCACCGGTTCGTCCCCGCTAGTTTTGTTCTCATTCTACTGATCGTAATTTAATTTGTCACATCTCGCACACCCTTCTCTCTCCTTATGAAACCCTGCATATAGCTACTGATTCACCTCTCATCGATAGTGATTTCCTCTGCATCACTCTGATACGAATCCAAGTCGCATCCACAATGCACTAATTCGTCCTGGCGGGCCCCAGTTGCTGGCCTCATTTCGGTACATGCTCCAGAGTCCGCTCGTTGTCAGCCGCACATGCGGCGTACCGACTCGTGCCTAGATCATGGGAGAATTCTGTCATTCATGTCACCATCACGCATCCACGTGCCTTCTTATGTGCAGATTCGTCCCAAACGTGCCCCAGTTGTTCGCCTCATTTCAGTACATGCTCCAGAGTTTGCTTGCTGTTAGTCGCACACCGCCGCACCGATTCATGCCTCTGTCATGGAAAATTTCTGTCACTCGTGTCACCGCCACGCATCTGATTTGAATCCACGTGCATTTTCGTGTGCAGGTTTGCCAAGCGTGCCCCAATTGCTGGCCTCATCTCAGAACATGATCCAGAGTCCGGTCGTTGTCTGTCTGTCACGCCTGCGGTGCACCGATTCATGCCTCTGTCATGGGACATTTTTGTCACTCATTTCTCTGACACGCTCCACCACCTGATCCGCTCACTTATATAAAAAGGCAGTGCAGCGCTGAACAAGTCCATAAATCAAAAGACAATCCCAGTGATCTTCTAGAGTGATTTATAGAATCGGAAACATGCAGATGACGAAGTGAACACAGTGAGAGACCTCCACCAGATAAGAATGGCCGCTCACCTCCCAAAGTGGACCCTTTGGTTATAGAGGGTCACAGATACCTTCCCATATGGGATATACGTCTCAGGCATGTATTGCAGCTCCAGGATGGTTGGATGACAACAGCAGACGGACCGGATCACAAATGACTCCAATGAGGTATGTATATTAAAGAAAGGCAGACCATAGTGTTCTCCGCATATAAAAGGACATTTAACAAAAAAAAAAAGTGCACTTGCATGTAAAGGCACTAAACCAGTGCCGAGTGTAACAGCGTGTATGAAACAACAGATGCAGTCTGTCGTGTTCAAATCAGCTAGTCAAACCCCTCACCACTCATCACCTGTCATTTCTCCTCCAGGTCAGTCAAGTAGGTCCACCCTGCACCAGGTTGGACGTCATTTCCCCGAAAAAAAAAAAAACGCTCACCTTACCTAACTAAAAAAAACAAAAAAAAAAAAAAACGCTCACTTTACCTAAAAAAAAAAAAAAAAAAAATGTGTTTATATATGTGTGTGTATACCAAGCACTTACCAACAGCCGATCTGAATCTAGTCGCAATGTCGGCCCTATGATTCGGATCCTCAGCAGTCACAAACCCCTTCAACCACTAATACCGTGAGCCGATCTGAGTCTAGTCATATTATCAGTGCAACGACTCGGATCCGGTGCATGAGCTCCCTCGTCACCTTACATCTACAGCCGATCCAAGTCTAGTCGCATCATCGGCGCAACAGTTCGGATCCTCGGCAATACAAACTTCACCGACCGATCCGAGTCCAGTCGCAGCGCCGGCTCAACGTTTAAGATCCTTTACAAACCAAACCCCACCGGTGCTCACACCTCAGGCCGATTCGAACTATTCGCATCAGTGATACAAATAAAGTGGCACTTACGATTCAGATCCCTGGCCTTATGTCCGTTATCAAGCATAAACATTTACATCTCACTCCATCTGCATGTACAATATTGCGCACGGTCATTCCTACATTCCTACAAACTTTGTTTTCATCTTTCCAATAAAGCTGCTTAATTGCAATCGCTGCAAGCATTTCTGCAAGCGAATCAAATCGGTCACTCATCTCCAGTAGCAACTTGGCTGCTCACCAATTCTCTGTCGTGCTAAACACGCAAACTAGCTTTCACTACGTTTGTTGTTCCTTAAAGCTGACCCGCATCAGGTCAGTTCTCCAAGACTTCACCCGTACACGGGGGTGTACTAAGGAGCAGCTTCAGTCTCTCCCGGGAATGCTCAATTTGCAGCAAGGATCATTCCCCAGGGTCGATCTTTTGTATCACACCTCCTGGTCTTCCTCTCCCAGACACAGGACCCCGATCAGATCCTTACCTTAGACAACGCGGCAGTAGCGGACCTGTCAATATGGGAGGAGTTCCTTACTACGTGAAACAGTATCAACGTTATACCATCAATATCGCCCCCATCACCGCAGGTAGTGACAGATGCCGCAGCCTCCACAGGCTTCGCTGCAATTTTTGGCCACTATTGGTTTGCAGGACCATGGCCTCCAGAGACACTCTTAATCCCAGGGTTTATCCGGACTTCCTCCCTGTTCGAACAATACCAGATCGTGGCAGCCGCTCAGCTCTGGGATCATATCTGGACAGGCCTTCACCACCGACAAGCAGGCCACGGCCGATATTATTAGTAAAGGCAAGTCCAAGTATGTCCTTCCTACGCAGGCCCGTACAACTATCCCCACAGCACCAGTTAATGTCCACTACCCTAGCTAGTTCCCCATTTGGCCTTCTCCCCAGCCTGGTCATTCAAGCAGCCTTCGACTCGGCCTACCACGGGTTCTTGTGGCCTAGCGAGTTCACCCGCAGCTACCCCGCCGGCCAAGTTCTGCTTAGACCTCACTTGGCTCGCTACCAAGATCGTTTCATCCTCCACCTGGCACTATCCAAAACCCAGCGATCAGGCACCGGGTTAGACATTTACCTCTAAAATAACAATGTCTTATGTGCAGTAACCATACTCGATCGCCTTCTGTCACTCCCACCTGAACAGTCAAACTCTTGTCCCCTACTACCTTTCCCGATCAAACCCTTGAGTGCCTGCCAGTTCATCAAACACATGAGAATTCATCGGGGCACAACCAACCATAGGAAGTTGATCCAGGGTTCACCCGGTCGCCACCCGGGGGGATCAGAAAGGAATTTTCTCCCCTGCTGTAGCAATTGGCCTAGGCTCGGCTGGGGTTTTTGCCTTCCTCTGGATCAACGGTGGGCGGTTAGGTCAATTTGGGTCCTGTCACCTTCACACTCACTCACTCTTCCAGGCTACCTACACCTCAACCCCAGTCAGTGATCCAGTTGCTCTTATCGTATTGGAGCGGCCTCGGCCACATCCCGGTGTGGGGTCCCATATCACGACAATTAAGAAACTTGACAGGTGGAAGTCTGCCTGCTTCGCCCAGCACATCTCCAATCCTCAGGTGGAAATGGCACAAGCATTCACCAAACTTGCTCAATGAATAAAGCTAAAACCAATAAAACTACACCCCTACCTGAATGTTTTTGCCCCCTTATTTTGGCATACCGTCCATCAGATCAGGGCACACTTCAGGTCCATTTCATGTTGTAAGTCTTATGTTAAGTCTTATGTTAAGTCTATCTATCTTGTTCATATCTGTATCGGATATAGGGCTTCAACCATAAGTAAGAAGGCCTGTATGCTGGCCTGAATTTATGGGAGGAGCCCGGGGGGCTATTTAACCAGCCCACTCACCTGCAGTCTTCGTCGGTTTCCTGTGAGTGATACCCACCCTCCCAGCCCCTTTTTTAGGGCATTTCTAAAAATGTATTTCTCTCCACAAAATATTCATTCTAATCTTGGGTATACCCCTTATTTTGGCATACCATCCATCAGATCAGGGCACACTCCAGGTCCATTTCATGATGTAAGTCTTATGTTAAGTCTATCTATCTTGTTCATATCTGTATCGGATATAGGGCTTCAACCATAAAAAATATATATATATATATATATATCTATATCTCTCTATGTAGCGCTACCCCCAGTTAAGAGAGCCGCTGGATTTGTTTCGGGCCCTGTGTACAGCACCGCCAACCACCGGCAATCTACTCGACCCACTCTGGCACAG
This sequence comes from Rana muscosa, assembly GCA_029206835.1. Lineage (NCBI taxonomy): Eukaryota > Metazoa > Chordata > Amphibia > Anura > Ranidae > Rana > Rana muscosa. The sequence continues at coordinate 420,690,083 of CM055117.1, read as the reverse complement.
CTAGTCTAGGGATTGTTCTCGTATCACAATCTAACAGTATATGCACCCAATCTATCTGTATTGCAAGGGTAACCTCTTTGCATGAAGATAACACACTGATAGCAAGTGATAAAATATAACGTTTCTTTACTTTGGATAAAAGGCACAAGGTTAACACATAACACATATATGTCGGCAGAGCCCTGCAGACAGAAAGTATAATACAGGCGATTACCCGCCAAGTGCAGCTATCTCTATCTATACATCCTTATGGCGCAGCAACAAAAGTTCTACCTACGGATCAGGCCTGACCCAGCTTTAGACTCAGTCTCTGGAAGATCAATTTCTTCGCATGCAACTTGACTGGTGGTGCACAACAGGAACAGTAATTTGTAGTCCAAAGTGTAGGAAAATTAAAAGGGAGAATGAACCACTCACAGGAGACTACTCAACTCAGTTCCGCCACTAGTCTCCTGTGGGACAGTAAATAGAACCAGGAGGGCCAAGGCAGTCTCTAGGCCTAGTTAAAGTACAGTTTATATGAATGAGCAGGTGCTCGCTCACCACTCCGGATGTGATCCCAGTCCGGGACTTCCACCTACTGTGTCTCCGCACACAGTGTACGCAACGGCCGGGTCCCCGGTCCAACTGATGTCCAAACTCGACAGGTCAGGTGCCACCCAGGCTCTGCAGTGGGGTGGAAGGCTCTCTGGAAGTTCGTGCAAGGCCCCTGGCTTCAGGCCCTGCACTGCAGCAGCTCCTCACAGGAAGACCTGTTGATTGCAGCGCGGTGTCCCAAAGAGGCCGAGCTCCGCCTCGCCCTCTTCTTATATAGCCCCTCCCATGAGTCTCTGCGGTGGCTAAATGCACCATGGGTGCCGAATGGGGTTCTGGGTAACGTAGTCTCGGGGCCTTAAAGGAGACCCCGCTACACACTCCCCCCCACTTAAACTCTTTGGTCCCCAAAGATAACATTAAATTACAGTATGCACAACATCAACCAAAGTTGCGTATGATGTTGGCAGAGGAAATTCCCACCAAAAACAAGGCAGTGAACTTCCCTGCCCACAGGTCACACTATCATCAGTGTCCTGCCTAACTGTGCCAGAGAGTGAGTTGGGGTTGCCCCCCCACCAAATGAACAGTGGAGGGATTAGGGTCTTCCATACTCCTCCTGGCAGTGACCACAGTGTCTTACGAGCTCCTCCCCATCTGTGGGTAAGTTAATCTTCTGGGAGGCTTTATGGCCCTTTGCATCCTTTGTCCTCTTGGGCTTTCTGTTTCAGCTAAAACAGGTTCCCCTTCTGGAACCGACTTGGGAGTTTCCACTGGTTCTGGAACACTTGACTCCGGAGCAGGGAGGTACATGGAATCTCTTGGATCCTCTCCTGGGAGTAAGTCACAGGCACTTTCCAAAGAATCGGACAAAGGACTGGACGCGATGCACTCAGTAGCTTCTGCATTCAGTGTTCTGTCTATGGTGTCTTCTTCAGGTGGAAAATCAATAGCAGAAGTTTCTGGGGCCTGGGAAGGCCAAAGCCAATCAAGTTCTTCTCCCTCATCTTCACTTAGCTCAGAGGTCTCAGTATCCCCAATCTGAGGGGTCTGGGACTGAGTGTTTGGTCTTGGAGTATCCAAGATGGAAGTTGGCTCAGGGGAATCCATCGCAGGGGGTATCCGAACTGCTTCAGCTAGTGGGAGTAGGTGGTTCCGATGCCAGGTCTTTAAGGGCCCCACCTTCCCTTCTGGCTTAAGTCTGTAAACGGGTAGTCCCGGTAGTCTCTTGCAGATAACGTAGGGTTCCGGTCTCCATCTGTCTGCAAGCTTGTGTTTTCCAGGGACCCCCAAATTCCGTAGAAACACTCTGTCTCCAGGTTGTAAATCTTGAATCCGAACTTTCAGATCAAAGTTTTTCTTGTTGCGGGCCCTCCTTTGTTCCGAGGCCGCCTGGGCCTGTTCATAGGCTAATTTCAAATTATGTCTGAGTCTATCAACATATCCTTTGTGGAAAGTGGCAGAACAATGGTCTATGGAAGTGCCAAAGGCCAGATCCACTGGTAGTCTTGCTTCTCTTCCGAACATAAGTCGATAGGGTGAGTACCCTGTAGCGTCACTGGTGGTGCTGTTGTATGCATGCACAACTGCCGCTATGTGGTTGCTCCAATGCTGCTTCTTTTCACTGCTTAAGGTCCCCAGCATGTTGAGCAGGGTTCGGTTGAACCTCTCCGGCTGAGCATCACCTTGTGGATGATAGGGGGTAGTTCTTGTCTTCTTGATCCCCAAGGAATCCAGGAGCTTCCGGATCAACCGATTTTCAAAATCCCTTCCCTGATCTGAATGAAGCCATTGTGGTAGCCCATAGTGTACGAAGTATTTCTCCATAAGCACTTTGGCTACAGTGGAAGCCTTCTGGTCTTTGGTTGGGAAGGCCTGGGCATACCGGGTGAAATGGTCGGTTACTACCAGAACATTTCCTAGTCCACTCAGGTCGGGTTCGAGGCAGAGAAATTCAATGCATACCAGATCAAGTGGGCTTTGACTTTGCAGATGGCCCATTGGGGCAGCTTGATGGGGTAGAGTCTTTCTCTGGATGCATCGTGCACATGAGTGGCAGTATTCTTCAACCTCAGCCCTCATGCAGGGCCAATAGAAACGGTTCCTAACGAGTTGGAAGGTCCTTTCCGCCCCTAGGTGGCCATGGTTGTCGTGCAGAGCAACCATGACAGTCTCTCTATGTTTCTCGGGCAGGAACAATTGCCATTTGTCTTCCAGGTCATCAGAGGGGCCCCTTCGGTAGACCACTCCCTGATGCACCTGCAATCTGTCCCACTCCTTCCTCAACAGGCGAGCTTCCTTTGAAGGGTGACGTAGGAGTCTATTCGGATCCTGATTCTCCAGGGCCTCTAGGACCAATCTCCCCATGGAGTCTTCCAATTGATCAGATCTCAACTCCCTTTTGGACAGTTTTGGCAAGTTATCTTCCCCCAGTTGGGTTACCCCACAGTACTGCTTGGGAACTCCTACTATGGTAACCCCTATTTCTTCTGCTCTTGAGCCGCCACTGGCTTGGAGTTCAGCCCCTTGACAGAGGGCCCGCACCCCGTCGGGTGCCACTTGGGTCCAATCTTCTGTAATGCAGGTGGGGACATGAGATCTTCTAGACAAGGCATCTGCATCTTGATTTCCAGCCCCAGGCCTGTACTTTAGGCTGAAATTGAAGGCAGACAGTGCCGCCAGCCATCTATGTCCTGTGGCATCCAGCTTTGCTGTGGTGAAAAGATAGGTGAGGGGGTTGTTGTCGGTTTTCACAGTGAATTCTGCCCCATACAGATAGTCTCTGAGTTTGTCAACTACCGCCCACTTAAGGGCCAGGAACTCCAACTTATGGGTGGGGTAGTTCTTTTCAGAGGGAGTCAGACTTCTGCTCACATATGCAACGGGTCTCAGGTGCCCTTCATGCTCCTGGTAGAGCATTCCTCCCAAATCATCATGACTGGCATCTACGTGAAGTTCATAAGGCTTCTTTGGGTCTGCGTAGGCCAGGACAGGGGCAGTGGTTAAGTTTTTCTTCAACATCTGAAAGGCATCTTCACATTTCTTGTTCCACTGGTCCTTGACTGACTCCCCTGGCTTCCTGGAGCCCGAGTCATCCTCTTCCCCCTCCGTCTTGAGCAGCTCATTCAGAGGCCTGGCTATCCGAGCAAACCCCTCCACGAACCTCCTATAATAGGAACAGAACCCCAAGAAGGATCTGAGTTCTGTCACAGTGGTGGGTCTTGGCCAGGAGGTGACTGCCTCCAACTTCTCGGGGTCTGTGGCTACCCCATCCTCGGACACTATGTATCCCAGATAGTTGACTGATAGAACTGGCATTTTTCAGGTGAGAGCTTGAGTCCTTCCTCACTTGGTCTTCTCAAAACTTTCTCCAGCCTCTCTTCATGTTCTTCCAAGGTTCTCCCGAAGACAATGATGTCATCTAAGTATACAAGGACTTTGATGAGGTTCATGTCTCCCACAGTCTTCTCCATGAGACGTTGGAAGGTGGCCGGGGCTCCAGACAGACCTTGGGGCATCCGGTCAAATTCAAAGAACCCTACTGGGGTTATGAAAGCCGTCTTCTCTTTGTCTTCTGGATTAGTGATGAGCCGAACACTCCCGGGTTCAGTTCGCACCAGAACCCGCGAACGGACCGAAAGTTCGCACGAACTTTAGAACCCTATTAAATACAATGGATGCGAACGTTCGAAATCTAAAGTGCTATTTATAACGACTAATATGCATGTTATTGTCCTAAAAAGGGTTTGGGAATCCGGGATCTGCACCAGGGGACATGTATCAATCCCAATTTTTTTTTTAAAAACGGCCGTTTTTCGGGAGCAGTCATTTTAATGATGCATAAAGTGAAAAAAAAGTCAAATATTCCTTTAAATATCGTACCTGGGGGGTGTCTAAAGTATGCCTGTGAAGTGCCACGTGTTTCCCGTGTTTAGAACTGTCCCTGCACAAAATTACATTTCTAAAGGAAAAAAAGCCATTTAAAACTGCTTGCGGCTTTAATGTAATGTCTGGTCCCGGTAATATGGATGAAAATCTTTAAGAAAAATGGCATAGCTACCCCATCACACCCCCCCCCCCCCCTACCCCAGCCCATTACCAGCCCCTTTGGGTCTTGTATGGATATTAAGGGGAACCCCGCACACAAAATAAAAAAGGCCCTATATACTCTGAACAGCCGTATACAGGCGGTGCATACAAGACAGGGACTGTAGGTTTGTTCTTATGTAGAATCTGTTTGTAATTTTGAACAGGTACATTGTTTAAGTGTAGCTCCAGCCAAAAAATCTATTTTTAAGCTTTTTGGAAAACATAGGGAAGGGTTATCACCCCTGTAACATTTGTTTTGCTGTCTGTGCAGTGTGTACCTGTTCAGAACAGTTTACCTCACTTTCCGGCCTAATGACAAATGCGTTTTGAAAATTTGGGGTTTTTATTGAAACAAGAATTGGTGATAAAGCATCAGTGGAGAGGAGACACTTTTTTTCCCATATTAACTCTTACAGGAGAGAATTTCCCTTCCTAGGGGTAGATTTCCTCTCACTTCCTGTTGTATCCTTCCGTTTGCAAGGAGGAGTCGTTTGTAAGTTGGATGTTTGAAAGTAGGGGCCTGCCGTATATACTCTGCAGAAATAGGCCCCTTAGTTGTTGGTGTTGGCACAACACTGTAAGCACTCACAGTTACTCTTGGTTGGTGCTGGAACGCCCTGCTGTCAACTATTATATCAGGAATTGTAACAACATATAATTGTTGATCAGTGGTAGTAAAAATTGGGCCTTTGATGGTGGTGCTGGTGCCACAACACTGTAAGGCCTGACAGTTACTCTTGGTGGGCGCATGAATGGGCCCTGCTGTGAATTATTAGATCAAGAATTGTAATTACATGCCCCTGTTAAACAGGGGCTGAAAAATTGGGCCTTAGGCACTGGTGCCACAACACTGCAACCCCTCACAGATACTGTACTTGGAGCACAGTAATGAGCCCTGTTGCAAAGTATTGCATCAAAAATTGTAATTACACGCCCCTGTTAAACAGGGGCTGAAAAATTGGGCCTTAGCCACTGGTGCTGGTGCCACGACACTGCAACCTCTCCCAGATACTCTAGTTGGAGTGCAGGAATGAGCCCTGCTGCAAAGCATTGCATACAAAATTGTAATAACACGCCCCTGTTAAACAGGGGCTGAAAAATTGGGCCTTAGCCACTGGTGGCGGCACCCAGAAACAAAAATGTTCTTCCAAGCTATCATCGTCAATCGGATCATTGAGGAGGAGGAGGATAGTCAGTAAACATAACAGGACAGTCTCTCAGCATCAGCATCAGTCTTGAAGGGATGTGACATTTGAAAATAAATTAGTCTGTTATATCAGCTTCAGGTGTTTGGTAGCTGGTGGTGATCCAAGACTGGTTCATCTTTATGAAGGTCAGTCGATCAACAGAGTCGGTGGACAGGCGCACCCTGTGATCCGTGACAAATCCTCCAGCAGCACTGAATGTGCGTTCTGAAAGAACGCTGGATGCAGGACAGGCCAGTAGCTCAATTGCATACTGTGCAAGCTCTGGCCAGTGATCCATCCTCAAGACCCAGTAAGCCAGAGGATTTTCGGTGGGGAAGGTGTCCAAGTCTGACCTTGCCCCTAGGTATTCCTGCACCATGTATATCAGACGCTGGCGATGGTTGCTGGAACCGATCATACCTTGGGGCTGCGGACTAAAGAATTGTCTGAACGCATCGGTCAGACGACCACCTTCCCCACCGCTCCTTCTTTGACTGACCGAAGCCTCAGCAACTCGTTGTCCAGGACCAGGAGTTTGTAACCTCCCAGTCTCTGGGAACGCGTTGCACAGACCTTTCTGCAAGGCCTCCCGGAGTTGTCTCATCCTCTGCTCCCTCTGCGACGGTAACATAAGGTCCGCAACCTTACCCTTGTACCGTGGATCAAGGAGAGTGGCCAGCCAGTAATGGTCCCTCTCCTTAATCCGAAGAATACGAGGATCCTTCCGCAGACTTTGCAGGATCAGGGAGGCCATGCAGCGTAGGTTAGCTGAGGCATTCGGTCCGGAGTCCTCTGGGTCACTAAGGACGACATGATCCGCAGCCACCTCCTCCCAGCCACGTACAAGTCCACTGGTTTCTTGGGACTGTAAATCATCCCTAAAAGACTGCTGCTGATGATGCTGAGTGCCAGGCTCCACCTCCATGCTGACACAATCCTCCTCCTCCTCCTCCTCCTCCTCTTCTTCCTGTGCGATGGGTGGGACAGAAGGAACACTGTCTGGGTAAAGGGGGCCTTGAGAGGCAAGGAAGTCCTCCTCTTCCTGCCTCTGTTCTGCCTCAAGTGCCCTGTCCATTATTCCATGCAGTGTATGTTCCAACAGGTGGACAAGAGGTACAGTGTCACTGATGCATGCACTGTCACTGCTCACCATCCTCGTGGCCTCCTCAAATGGTGCCAGTACAGTGCATGCATCCCTGATCATGCCCCACTGGCGTGGTGAAAAAAACCTGAGCTCCCCTGACCCTGTCCTGGTGCCGTAGTCGCACAGGTACTCATTGATGGCCCTCTGCTGCGTGTGCAGCCGCTGCAGCATGGCCGACGTTGAGTTCCACCTGGTGGGCATGTCACATATAAGGCGGTTCTTGGGCAGGTTCAACTCCTTTTGTAGCTCAGCCAGGCGAGCACTGGCATTATAAGATCTGCGGAAATGCACACAGACTTTCCTGGCCTGCCTCAGGACATCCTGTAAGCCCGGGTACCTGCCCAAGAACCGCTGCACCACCAGGTTAAGGACGTGAGCCACACAGGGCACATGGGTCAGTTGTCCCTGTCGGAGAGCGGAGAGGAGGTTGGTGCCATTGTCGCAAACTACCATTCCTGGCCATTGGCGGATCCAGGGGGGGCAACAGGGCAATTGCCCCCCCCCCGAGACCATCTGTCACACTCACTTGCTTGCTCTGTTATTTATTTTTTTGCGCCTGATCTCCTGAACTTTGGGGACCCGGTACCGGCCGGCCGTAGGACCCCTGGACCCCATGTAGCAACAAGTCTTCTACAAGTGTGGAAAGTTTGGTGTCTGGGGGACCTACGGCCGGGGAGCACTGATTTTTTAAATCCGGGCACCCCTTCCATAGACAACAATGTTAAACGGTCATTTCTCTGGTGATTTTGCGGACCCGGTACCATCCGGTCGTAAGTCTTCTGGACCCCAAACTTGGCACACATGTAGCCCTATGTCTTCTCTATAAGTTTGAAAAGTTTGGTGTCTGGGGGACCTACAGCCGTGGAGCACTGATTTTTTAAAGCCGGGCACCCCTTCCATAGACTCCAATGTTAAACGGTCATTTCTCCAGTGATTTTGCGGACCCGGTACCGGCCGGTCGTAGGTCCTCTGGACCCCAAACTTGGCACACATGTAGCCCCATGTCTCCTCTATAAGTTTGAAAAGTTTGGTGTCTGGGAGAACCGATTTTTCAAAGCCGGGCACTCCTTCCATAGACTTCCATGTTAAACATCAGTCTAGTCATGGGCACAGTGAGGCATGGGCACAGTGAGGCAAAGTAAGGCAAGTATAAGCCTAGGACACCCTAGGCTTATACTTGAGTCAATACGTTTTCCCATTTTTTTGGGGTAAAATTAGGTGCCTCGGCTTATATTCGGCTCGGCTTATACTCGAGTATATACAGTACTTGTTCTGCGGCTGCCGCTGCCTCTCTGAGTCTCTCTCTCAGTTTCTCACATCAGCCAATCAGCGGCACTGAGAGAGAGACTCGTCTAATGTAGTTACGTGGCGCACTGACACGATACCAGGAGCCGAGGAGGAGGTGGGTGAAGCCTCTTCCCTGCACTTGCTGCTAACGCCTGGGCCGCTTGGCGTCTAGCAACGAGTGACGTCAGTGAGTCACGTCAGGCCGCTCTGCGGGCAGGTGCAATAGCGTGCGGCTCCACAGACGAGTAAGAAAGCGGGCGGCTCCGCTTGCGGCGCGGTTTGTTGTCGGGGGGCGGCGCGGTTTGTGGGCAGACCGTGCTGCTCAGTGTGTTGGCAGCGCAGGTGAGAGTGAGAGAGCAGGCTCAGTGTGGCAGCTGGCCAATCAGCTAGCCGGGAGCGGGGGAGCAGAGAGATGAGATCATCTCTCACTGCCCGTGCCTGCCCTGCATTCCTGCAGTGACTTCCGCCCTCACTGTGCAGGCAGCAGAGAGATTACATTATCTCTCTGCTGCCTGACTCTGGGAGTCTGGGACACAGCAAGAGACAACCAAAACTACACCTTAAGCAGGCAAGTTAGTGACAACCCGCAAGGTGTGGCAGGCGACGTGGCAAGTGACAATCCGCAAATTGTGTCAGGTGACGTGGCAAATGACAATCTGCATCTGGTGGCAGCAGTGCCGATCCTGACCTCCCTGGGGCCCTAAGCAAAATTCTGCTAAGGGGCCCTTTACGGTGGCAAAAAATGGGTGTGGGTTACGTGGAATAGTGGGCGTGGCTTACATGGGCATGGCTCGGAGGGGGGTGTGGTTAGAGTCGGAGATGAATGAGGGATGGAGGGAGAAAGAAAGAGAGAGGGAGAGAAAGAAAGAGGGGTGGAGGGACAGCAGGCCCAGATCCTACACCACAATAGAAATATGTGTATTCCAGAAAGTTTAACAAATCAGCAGATAAAGATACTCCAAACACCTGGTGTTAGCGCTTCAATCATCCCGGCACCATGGTTGTTATGGTGTCAGGATGACTGAAGCGCATTATTTCTATTATTACATTGTAATATAGAATGAAATTATTCAACTCACCATAATGATGAATCAGTGGAAGCCCCGAGTCCCTCCTTACACCAGGCATTCCCAGTAGAGTCCCTCCTTACACCAGGCATTCCCAGTAGAGTCCCTCCTTACACCAGGCATTCCCAGTAGAGTCCCTCCTTACACCAGACATTCCCAGTAGAGTCCCCCCTTACACCAGGCATTCCCAGCGGAGGCCCCCCTTACACCAGGCATTCCCAGCGGAGGCCCCCCTTACACCAGGCATTCCCAGCGGAGGCCCCCCTTACACCAGGCATTCCCAGCGGAGGCCCCCTTACACCAGGCCTTCCCAGCGGAGTCCCCCCTTACACCAGGCATTCCCAGCGGAGGCCCCCCTTACACCAGGCCTTCCCAGCGGAGGCCCCCCTTACACCAGGCCTTCCCAGCGGAGGCCCCCCTTACACCAGGCCTTCCCAGCGGAGGCCCCCCTTACACCAGGCCTTCCCAGCGGAGTCCCTCCTTACACCAGGCCTTCCCAGCGGAGTCCCTCCTTACACCAGGCATTCCCAGTAGAGTCCCCCCTTACACCAGGCCTTCCCAGTGGAGGCCCCCCTTACACCAGGCCTTCCCAGTGGAGGCCCCCCTTACACCAGGCATTCCCAGTGGAGGCCCCCCTTACATCAGGCATTCCCAGTGGAGGCCCCCCTTACACCAGGTGTGATGCCCCTGCAGCAGAGACTCTCTCCGCCGCCATTACGCAGAGGGGACAGTGGAGGAGCCGGCCGGATGGCTGGCAATAGGAATTAAGCTGCGGCGCCGCCGCCCACCCCCGCCCCTTCCCACATTTCACTCACACACAGACAGACATCAGCGGGGCGGGAGGTGGGCGGTGCCGCAGCTCAATTCCTATTGGCAGCCACCCTGACCCTCCTCTTGGTCTATAAGAAAATGGCGGCTGGCGGAGACATTGTCTCCGCCCGGCCCGCGGACCTCTAGCGGCGGCGGCGAAGATTCGGGGGCCCCTAGTAATTACTTGGGGCCCTATGCAGCTTGCGTAGCAAGCGTATAGGGCGGATCGGCCCTGGGTGGCAGGCAAGTGACAATCAGCAAGGTGTGGCAGGTGACGTGGCAAGTGACAATGCGCAAGGTGTGGCAGGTGATGTGGGAAGTGACAATCCACAAGGTGTGGCAAGTGACAATCCACAAGATGTGGCAGGTAATGTGGCAAGTGACAATCCACAACGTGTGGCAAGTGACACGCTCAAGGCTCCCACTAATTGCAGGCGACGGTGGCAAGTGACACACTCGGGGCTCCCACTGATTCTGCATTGAACTATTTAATTTCATATTACAATGTAATAATAGAAATAATGCACTTCAATCATCCTGACACCATAACAACCATGGTGCCGGGATGATTGAAGCACCGACACCAACCATTTCCCCGATAAATTTCCCACAAAAAAATCATTTTTTGGCAGTGCCCCTCCCGAGAAAAGACTCTGGATCCGCCCCTGTTCCTGGCTTAAGCTGGCGTGGCGTCAACCACCTCTCGGCATGCCCCTGCAGAGCAGACAGAACCTCTGCCCCAGTGTGGCTCCTGTCCCCCAAACACACCAGCGCAAGCACGGCATGGCATCTTTTCGCCTGCGTACTTGCGTAGCCCCTTGAACGCCTACGGAGCACCGCTGGTTCCGAGGACAAAGCACAGGAAGAGGCCATGGAGGAAGAAGAAGAGGAGGGGGTGGAGGAGAGAGGTGTGTCACAACCAGTAGTAGAATTTTGGAGGCGTGGCGGCGGAACAACCTCCAACACTACTGCACCTTGTCCTGCATCCTTCCCAGCTGCCAAAAGAGTGACCCAATGGGCCGTGAAAGAAAGGTAACGTCCCTGTCCATGCCTGCTGGACCATGAGTCAGCGGTAATATGCACCTTACCGCTGACCGCCCTGTCCAGCGAGGCCAAGACATTGCCTTCCACATGCCGGTAGAGAGCCGGAATTGCCTTCCGTGAGAAAAAGTGGCGTTTGGGAACCTGCCACTGAGGAACCGCACATTGCACAAACTCACGGAAGGGGGCCGAGTCTACCTACTGAAAAGGCAGCAGTTGAAGCGCTAGCAATTTAGCCAAGTTAGCATTCAACCGCTGGGCATGTGGATGGCTGGGAGTGAACTTCTTTCGACGGTCCAGCAGCTGGGGCAGGGAAATTTGCCTGCTAGAATCGGACGTCGGTGTACTGCTAGCAGAGTGCCCGCAAGTACTTGGCTGTGACACACCTAATTCTACACCTTCATTCCTCTCAGAGCAGGTTTCAGAGAGGACTGAAGGTATAGTGGGGTTGGAGATCCCAGCTGATGCGGTGCAAGAAGAGGTCCGCTTTGTTCTTTGGTGTGGGTCTTTAAGGTAGGCTTGCCAACGAGCTGCATGGCAGGTCAACATATGTCTGGTCAAGCATGTGGTGCCCAAGCGGGTGATGTTTTGGCCACGCGATATACGCTTGAGACATATGTTGCAAACAGCAGCTGTGCGATTTGATGCACTCGACTCAAAAAAGGCCCACACCAAATAATTTTTTGAATAACGGGCAGAGGCAGCACCCTGCACAGGCGGAGCTCTGCGGTGTGATTCCGTCGGTGTGCTGCCCTTACGCTGGCCCCCCGAGGGCATCCTGCCTCGTTGGAGATGTGCCTCCTCCTCCTCCTCATCCTCCTCCTCTCTCCTATCTCCTATTAGGCACCCACGTGGAGTCAGTGACCTCATCATCCCCTCCCTCCTCATCACTGGAGCCAATCTGGCAGTATGCTGCAGCTGCTGGAACATGACTGCCAGATTGGTGTCCTTCTTGAGCATCCCCTCTCTCTGCTCTCACGCTACTGCCTTCCTCTAGCTGGGTATTATCATCCGACCCTTCGAAACGCTGGGCATCCTCCTGGAGCATGTACCCAACACTGTGCTCAAACAGTTCGGGGGACTCCTCAGGAGGACATGGTTGGTCTAGGGAAGGAGTGACTGATGATGACATTGATACCAGGGAAGAGGACGCTTTGGCAGCTGCTTTGCCAGTACCCTGAGCCTGGGTGAGAGGGGATGAGGAGGATGTGGAGGGCTTGGTCATCCACTCTACCAAGTGTTCGGCATGATGCGGCTCAACACGTCCAGCTGCCGAAAAGAAGGACAAGCGTGTCCCATGGCCACGTGCTGATGGCGATGCACCGCGTCCACGACCAGCACTGTTGTCTCTAGACACAGAGCCTGATTGCCCTCTTTTATTGGCTCCTGACTGTCTGCCTCTCCTTGTTTGCCTTCCAGACATTCTAATGGCCTGCAGGGAAATGGGGAAAACCAGCAATAAGGCCTAGCTTCAGGAGTATATTTTGCAGGAATCACACTCCGCCCGCTGTAAGTGCCGCAAAATCCTGTTGGTGTAACACACCAGGAAAAAGCAGCAATACAGGCTAAGTTCAGGTGTAATATGGTCAGGAGGCACACTCCGCCCGCTGTAAGTGCCGCAAATGTCTGTTGGTGTAACACACCAGGAAAAAGCAGCAATACAGGCTAACTTCAAGTGTAATATGGTCAGGAGGCACACTCCACCCGCTGTAAGTGCCGCAAAATCCTGTTGGTGTAACACACTAGGAAAAAGCAGCAATACAGGCTAAGTTCAGGTGTAATATGATCAGGAGGCACACTCCGCCCGCTGTAAGTGCCGCAAAATCCTGTTGGTGTAACACACCAGGAAATAGCAGCAATACAGGCTAAGCTCAGGTGTAATATGATCAGGAGGCACACTCCGCCCGCTGTAAGTGCCGCAAAATCCTGTTGGTGTAACACACCAGGAAAAAGCAGCAATACAGGCTAAGTTCAGGTGTATTATGATCAGGAGGCACACTCCACCCGCTGTAAGTGCCGCAAAATCCTGTTGGTGTAACACACCAGGAAAAAGCAGCAATACAGGCTAAGTTCAGGTGTAATATGGTCAGGAGGCACACTCCGCCCGCTGTAAGTGCCGCAAATGTCTGTTGGTGTAACACACCAGGAAAAAACAGCAATACAGGCTAACTTCAGGTGTATAATGTGCAGGAGGCTTAGCAACAATGACACTGACACTGTCCCCTGCCTATCCTTCTCTCTCCCTGCACACAAGGTTTATCAAAGTATATGACACTGACACTCTCCCTGCCTATCCTTCTCTCTCCCTGCACGCAAGGTTTAGCAAAGAATATGACACTGTCCCCTGCCTATCCTTCTCTCTCCCTGCACACAAGGTTTATCAAAGTATATGACACTGACACTCTCCCTGCCTATCCTTCTCTGTCCCTACACACAAGGTTTAGCAAAGAATAGATTTGACACTGTCCCTGCCTATCCTTCACTTTCCCTGCTCCGGAACACACTACACGAGGCCGCCGCGCTGGCGGCCTTTTATAGTGTGGGGCGTGTACTAAACCCCCTCAGCTATAATTGGCCACAGGCATCCTGCCTGTGGCCAATCATTGCTCTCCTCGCTGCCGGCGCTGTGATTGGCCAAGCATGCAGGGTCACAGTGCATGCTTGGCCAATCACAGCGCCGGGATTACACTGCGATGGCGCAGTGTATTGTGGGCCGTTCGCGTCACTCGAATTTGGCGCGAACGGCCCAAATCGTTCGTTGTTCGCCGAACGCGCGAACAGCCGATGTTCGAGTCGAACCTATGTTCGACTCAAACACCGAGCTCATCCCTATTCTGGATGCATAGGGATTTGATAGTACCCGCTCTTGAGGTCCATATCACTGAACCACTTGGCTCCAGACAAGCTCTGTAGGGCATCCTCTATCCTCGGAGTGGTGTACTGGTCGGGTACGGTTCTCCTGTTGAGGGTCCTGTAGTCTATGCACAGCCTCAATGACCCATTCTTCTTTCTGACCACCACTATCGGGGAGCCATAGGGGCTTCTAGATTCTCGAATCACACCGGTTCGCTTGAGCTCGGCGAGTTGTTCCCTCAAGTCCTCGAGGTCTGCTAACGGAACTCGCCTGACTCTCTCCCTGAAGGGCTTGTCTTCCTGGAGAGCGGATTCGATGGGTGGCACTCCTTGCACACCCCACATCGAACTCATCTTGGGAGAAGATCTTTTTCCACCTTTTCAACTGGGCCTTGGCTCTCTCTTTCCAAGCCCTGGGCAGGTTTGGGTTCTCCATGGAAAGTTTCTCCCACACAGTGCTTTCTCCATCTGTCTTCTCCACATCCGACAAAGCAACTGGGGTAGCAGGGCTCACCTGGCCCAGCAACATCCTGGCTGGGATTTCCATGGGGCCATCCGTAGTATTCCTGACACTCACAGGTACCTTACAGTGGGCCTTCTTCAGGGCCCTCAACGGGACCACTTCTGGGACTACTTCTAAGCCCGAGTGTTCTCCCCTTGGGTCGGGTTCCAACATAACAAAGGGCCCAGGCTGCTCCCAAGTGAGTTTCACAGTGGCTTTTAAACAGGCTACTTCACCGGGCTGCAGCACTATTCCTCTCCTTCCCAGCCTCCAGACCTTCCCTATGCCCTCTTCTGGGGCCTTCTGTTCTAAGATCAGTCGCTGGTAGGCTGTCTTCAACATTGGGTGGATCTCAGTGACTGTGGGGTATTTTCCTTTTGTTAGAGGGGCCAAGAGTCTTCGGACCAGATCCGTGTTGGTCCCTATTATTAGGGAACTCTTGTTAGCTCCAGGCGGTCGGGGGCATACCACAGCCAAGGTATCGAACACTTCGGCCTTCCTGGCTATGGATGGGTCAAAAGTCAGTTTTATAGGCAGATAGCCATCATAAGGGAAACTCTCTGTCCCAATTCCCCATATCTCCAGCTCTTCAATCTTCTGGATGGGTAGGTGACTTAGATGCTTGTCATAAAAGTCCCGGTACAACAGGGTCACTTGTGCCCCAGTATCCAATATGGCTCTTGTGTAGACTCCCTCCACTTGGACAGGTACTATCGGGGAGGGACCTACCAGCTTCTCTGGATATCGCTTCGAAGGGGTCTCTTTCCTTGGATCTTTGCGTTTCCCTTTTGGACTTTCTTTCTTCCATTTCTCTTTGAACTTAAGTCTCTCTTGGGAGTTCTATGACTACTGCAACGGCTGAATCTGTGTAGGCCGCCTTGCACCACTGTTCTACTTCCAGTGGATCCATGCTGGTACTTTTGGCGCGCTACTTGCTGTAACAGGATCCCGGACTTGAGAGCCCCCACGTGTAGCGCTACCCCCAGTTAAGAGAGCCGCTGGATTTGTTTCGGGCCCTGTGTACAGCACTGCCAACCCCCGGCAATCTACTCGACTCACTATGGCACAGCTAGTCTAGGGATTGTTCTCGTATCACAATCTAAAAGTATATGCACCCAATCTATCTGTATTGCAAGGGTAACCTCTTTGCATGAAGATAACACACTGATAGCAAGTGATAAAATATAACGTTTCTTTACTTTGGATAAAAGGCACAAGGTTAACACATAACACATATATGCCGGCAGAGCCCTGCAGACAGAAAGTATAATACAGGTGATTACCCGCCAAGTGCAGCTATCTCTATCTATGCGCCCTTATGGCGCAGCAACAAAAGTTCTACCTACGGATCAGGCCTGACCCAGCTTTAGACTCAGTCTCTGGAAGATCAATTTCTTCGCATGCAACTTGACTGGTGGTGCACAACTGTTACAGTAATTTGTAATCCAAAGGGTAGGAAAATTAAAAGGGAGAATGAACCACTCACAGGAGACTACTCAACTCAGTTCCGCCACTAGTCTCCTGTGGGACAGTAAATAGAACCAGGAGGGCCAAGGCAGTCTCTAGGCCTAGTTAAAGTACAGTTTATATGAATGAGCAGGTGCTCGCTCACCACTCCGGACACAATCCCAGTCCGGGACTTCCACCTACTGTGTCTCTGCACACAGTGTCCGCAATGGCCGGGTCCCCGGTCCAACTGATGTCCAAACTCGACAGGTCAGGTGCCACCCAGGCTCCGCAGTGGGGTGGAAGGCTCTCTGGGAGTTCGTGCAATGCCCCTGGCTTCAGGCCCTGCACTGCAGCAGATCCGCACAGGAAGACCTGTTGATTGCAGCGCGGTGTCCCAAAGAGGCCGAGCTCCGCCTCGCCCTCTTCTTATATAGCCCCCCCATGAGTCTCTGCGGTGGCTAAATGCACCCTGGGTGCCGAACGGGGTTCTGGGTAACGTAGTCCCGGGGCCTTAAAGGAGACCCCGCTACATATATATATATATATATATATATATAGTGTGTGTATGAGTGTATATATATATGTGTGTACACACACACACACACACATACATATATACATACACACACACACACACACATATATAATATACGTATGTATGTATGTAGCGTCCTCACCCCTTCTCATTCACGGCTTGTCTGTCTCGTCTAGGGGTTAACACTGGGGGAGGGGATGAGATACACCACGGCCCATGTACTCCCAGGTGTAGAGGTGAAGGCCAGAACTATCGGGCTTGTGTATGTGTCCCAGAGTCCAATCCTTTCCTCGGATTGACTCCCCTTTGCTCCTAGTTCCACACACTGAATGGGTCCAACTTGTATTTATTCTTCTCAATAAACAGTCAAACAGCACAGACAGGTTGAGACCCATGTAACACTTCAGTATTTGTAGGGAGTAGGCCAAGGCAAAATTCTTCTACATAAAGCTAACCACTGTAGTATCACCAGTGGCGAATAGTCACTGCCACTGACTATATGAGGTAGAACCTGAATTACCTTCGCTAGCACAGCCCCTGTCAGGGGAAGGCAATCCGTCCAAGGAAGTCACCGGAGGCCTCTCTGTCACCAGCAATGCTGCGCCGGACTCTCCAGAGAAGTTCCGCTCACCAGTCTTCTCGACCTCAGACACGGGCACCCAAGGAGTTAGGGCCCCCTCGGATTCCTCCGCCCTCGCGGAGATGGACTCCAGCTCTCGCTCCGGCCAAGTCAAGGGCACCTGGGCCCGGAACTCGAACGCCAGCACCCAAGCTGAATGTGCCTGGGTGCGGCTGCATCCTCCGACTCTGAACCCAAGGTCAGGGCATCCGCCCCTTTTATCCCCTCGCCTTTCACGCCACAGCAGGTTCCCTGGCCTGCTGTACCTGCGCCAGGAAAGGACAAAAAGGAAGCAGTCTTGTGGTGAGTGTTCAACGCCATAACGCGATAACGCCACCTGCAGGCCACAGGGAACCTCACACCAGCAGAGTCCTCCAAGAACCACAAAAGGCCTCAGATTCCCTGACAATCAATGCATCTGGGTTACACTACCACCCAGATGCTTTCCCAAAAATCAAACACCCGCTACATATATATATATATATATATATATATATATATATACACATATATATGTAGCGGGGTCTTCTTTAAGGCCCCGGGACTACGTTACCCAGAACCCCGTTCGGCACCCAGGGTGATTTCAGCCACCGCAGAGACTGATGGGAGGGGATATATAAGAGGAGGGCGAGGCGGAGCTCGACCTCTTTGGGACACCGCGCTGCAATCAACAGGTCTTCCTGTGCAGATCTGCTGCAGTGCAGGGCCTGAAGCCAGGGCTTTGCACAACTTCCAGAGAGCCTTCCACCCCACTGCGGAACCTGGGTGACACCTGACTTCGCTGACTTCTTACATCAGTTGGATCGGAGACCCGACCGTTGCAGACGCTGTGTGTGTAGACACAGCAGGTGGAAGTCCCGGACTGGGATCGCGTCCGGAGTGGTGAGCGAGCACCTGCTCAATCCTATAGGCTGTACTGTTGTTAGGCCTAGAGACTGCCTTGGCCCACCGGCCTTTATTTACTGTTCCACTGGAGACTAGTGGCGGAACTGAGTTGAGTTAGTCTCCGGTGAAGTGTTCTTTATTGTCTACCCCTTTGGATTACAAATACTGTTCCTGTTGTGCACCACCAGTCAGGTTGCATGCAAAGAAATCGTTCTGCTAGAGACTGAGTTAAATCTGAGTCAGGCCTGACCAGGAGTTAGAACTTTTTGTTGCTGCGCCATAAGGGCGCATAGATAGAGATAGCTGCACTAAAAGGGAAATAGCATGCATTATCAGGGTGTACTATATTTTCTGCTGTAGGGCTCTGCATACATATATGTGTTATGTATTAACCTTGTGCCTTTTACCCAAAGTAAAAAACCCGTTATACTTCATCACTTTCTATCAGTGTGTTATCATTATGCAAAGAGGTTACCCTTACAATACAGATAGATTGTGATACAAGACAATCCCTAGACTGACTGTACCAGAGTGGGTCGAGTAGATTGCCGGGGGTTGGCGGTGCTGTATTCAGGGCCCGCAAACAAATCCAGTGGCTCTCTTAACTGGGGGTAGCGCTACATATATATACATATATATTTATGGTCGGAGCCCTCTGTCTGAAGAGATATGGATCACATAAACACGTCACAAGACTGACAACACAAATAAGACCTAAAGTGTGGCCTGGCCTGCTGGATGGTATGCCAGGAGAAGGGGCCAAAGATTACACTTGGTTAGGGAAGGAATTGTTTTATTGTGTAAGATAATTAACCACAGAGCGAGTCTGTTAAAGACTCGTGATATTTCTGTTTGAGGATTGGGGACGTATCGGACAAAACACGTGGATTTCCACCTGCCCATCATCCTGAATGCGTGGTCTGGAACTCTGTTTCGCGATGCTGCTGAGGCTGCTCCAATGCGAAAGAATGTCCTGGGTCAAGGCCAAAGATGCACAGGAGCGTTCTGACGTGGCTGATGAACTGGTTCCCACTTAGGGGTTCAGTTGGGAAAGGTAGTAGAGGGCTTTCCTCTGATAGGTCGGACAGTAGAGTTTACCAATTGCTCTAGAACGGCCATGGGGCACCAGGCGTTGAGTCTGGAAAAGTTTGATGTCTACTCCGGGACCGGATTGTAGCGTTTTCCGATACCGTCAGGTGTAGGATGAAATTA
The DNA here is from genome assembly GCA_029206835.1 of Rana muscosa. NCBI lineage: Eukaryota > Metazoa > Chordata > Amphibia > Anura > Ranidae > Rana > Rana muscosa. Next base: position 420,670,869 of record CM055117.1, on the reverse strand, counting down.
CTCTGGTGGCGATTCAGGTGGTGCCTGCGTAGAACTTGGCATTTAGGGCTGGTAACAGTAAATTCGCCGGGCCGTAGAAAACTGTAAAAGGCTAGGTAAATGGCTGCTTGAATTACCAGGATGGGCCATAAACCGAAGGGAGAACGTGAAAGGATAGCAGACATGTCCCGGAATATGGCGTTGGTCACTGGTAAGCGTTTGGTACTAGTGTGTCGTTGCTGCCTGTGGATGCCACGTAGTATGGTTTTGACCGCATGAGCGGCGAACAAGGAAGGTTTGGTAGGGTCTTGTAGGGAGATAAAATGCTGGATGCCGGCTGAATAGAGTCTGATGGTATCGTGTGACAATGTGAGCTGAGTGTGACCATAGGAAATGAAGGCCAGATATGGCTGAGATTTCCTGAAACCGCCCCGGGGTTAGCGGCTAGGAACCTGTCGGTCTTCCAGGCGGTACAGTAGGCCTTTAGTGTATTGGAAGATCAGGACGCATTGATGAGGGAGGTAGCACCATGGAGGTGCTATTTCAGTCCAGAGTTGGTTGCGACTAATGTGGGATGCCGGACATGGTCGGCTCCGGGCTCCTGTGAAAGAATGTGGCATAGTTAAAGCGGGATAGTGCGTCGGCCGAGGTATTGCATTTATCAGGGATGTGGACACAGAGGATATTGAACTGATGTTGTAGGTAAAGTAGCAACAGCCTGCGTAGGAAGGACATGATGACCAATGATTTTGACCTGCCTTTGTTAATGGCTGTGGCCTGGTTGTCTGTGGCGAACGTGGCGGTCTGTCCTGCTCAGGTGCTGCCCCATACTTGAGCTACTGCGACTATGGGGTAGATCTTGAATAGAGAGGAGGACTGACTAAACCCAGAATTGTGAGTATCTCTGACGGCCACGGTCCCGCAAACCAATGATGGCAAAAAATTGCAGCGAAGCTTGTGGAAGCTGCTACGTCCGTGATTATCTGTGGTGACGAAGGGGATGCTGATGGGATGAACCTGGATTTACCATTCCAGTTTTCAAGGAATTGATCCCACATGGCCAGATCCGCTATAGCGGCTGCGTCTAGCTTAATGACTTGGTCAGGGTCTTGTGCCTGGGAGAGGAACACTAAGAGGTGTGAGATAAAGGATCGCCCTTGAGGGATGATCCTCATCGTGAAGTTGAGCATGCCCAGTAGGGATTGTAGCTGTGTCTTAGTGCAGCCTTGCGTGACTGTAACCGAATGGACGACTGTCCTGATGCAGGTCAATTTATCGAGAGGTGGGCTAGCCTGCATGGTGCGTGTGTCTAGAATGATTCCCAGGAAGGTGATGAGCTGTGCCGGGCCTTCTACTTTCTTCTCAGCTATGGGCACGTTGAGGTTTTTAAAGACCTCTCTTAGATTTTTTAGTACCTTCTGACAACGTGCATGGTGTGAGAGAAACCAGTATAGGGATTGAGCAAATGTGTCAAACAGCCCGTGACTACTTCTGGAGCCGAAGGTCAGCTTGGTCGCAAAGTAGAATAAGCCTTCCATTTGATCCCGTGCCACTGCCATAGGTATGGTTCAATGGGTAGCAATTTAAAGGCGTGTGATATGTCGGCTTTGGATAGCCAGGCCCCTACCCCTATGTTAATGATTGATTGGATGGGTAAGTCAACTGAGGAGTATTTTAGTGAGAACTCCTCTGAGGGTATGAGGGAGTTTAAACTGGGTATGTTAAAAGAATTAGGTGCGTAGACTAATCAGAGTTTTTTAGAAAACTTGCCCTTGGCAAGTCCAATAGGGCTGATTCACCATACTGTGAAGGGTGACTGTGAAAAGGGGCCGATCATATACCCCCGGTCCAATTCAATCTGTAGCAGGGTGGTGATGGCTTCTTCGTCGGAGGCTGCTGAGAGCAGGGTTTTTACACTCATGTGTAGAGTCGGGTAGTGTGATGAGTCCGGTGTGGAACCCTGTAGTGAACCCCTGCACTAGGAAGGCTGCTAGAGAGGGAGTTGGATGTGAGGAGAGATAGAAGCCGAGCCACCCGACGTGCACTCGGCCTAGTCATGATGGATTCTGCTGTTTGATGCCACAGGTACTTTTGGGAGAGCCTTCTGGCACAGGAGGCAGATGTGCAGAAGTTTGCAGTGGGGGTAAAAGCAACCCTTGAAATAAAGTTGTTGCAGATGGCTGCGCCCCCTAGTGCTCGAATTGGATGTCCTAGCCTGTCTGACTGGGACGACTGTGTTGCTGCTGATAAATTATGAGGTGCGTTGGAGGTGGAAGGGAAGCTGGGGTTGGCCTAGCATGTTACATCTCTAAGCATCCCAAAGGCTAACACGAACTTTGTCACTGAGAGTTTGCGAGAGAGCCTGGGGTCCTTTGGCTTTTACAATGACTGGGACGTTCCCCCAGTAATATGACTTGTTCTCTGTGATGTCCTGTACAGAAATGAGTAAGGACGCTAGGTTCACGTCCTTGCCGTCCAGGATGTCTTTCCTGATGCCCGCTGGGACAAGGTGCAAAGGAAAAGGGGTGCAAACGTCGGGTGTATCTAAAAGTGGGGGTTCGGTAACGACGGTGGAGACTGGGGCTGAAGGGGGCTCAGCTGGTCGTGCTTCCAGGGCCCCTACTCTAGCCTGGAGATCGGTGACTGAAGATGCCAGTGTGGTCACGAAGGCGTGCAGCTGGGTAATTGCAGAGGATATCGACAGCAGTGAAGCTTGTGTGTCTGGTAGAGCTGCCGCTGGTGGTGGAAACGGCAGCCTAAACAGCTCGGCTTTCCTGGCTGTGGCAGGGTAGGGAATGCCCCTACGTCGTAGTTCGGTCGTAAGCCTGGGGATGGTCCAAGCTCTGGGGGACTGTGTAGTGCCGTCCGCTGGACCCGCGAGGGGTGACGATGGGGCGGAGGCGAAGTCTTCGCTGTCGACCCGCGACATGGCGTCGGCTGAAAGGAGGGGAATGCATGTGTTTTTAGAATATGTTTGCGAGGTTGGAGGGGGTAGAAGGGTTTAGAAAATGGGGAGGAAGAAGGAAAGCAGGGTGGACAGGACAAGGCGCGATAGGCGTAGATGACAGTTAGTTTGCGTACGAGCGCTGTTGAGTGTAATTTGGAAAACTCAAACAAATGCGTGGCAACCGAGGTGAGCCAGGAGGTGACTGGCTAGGTAACCGATAGCTCAGGTGCCGTCTGTTCTCGGCACAGACTAAAACCAGAGCCCCCAGGGCGTACTGGGGCGGGTAGCTGAAGTCTGGTATTCTAAGTAGGAATGTTACGATCTGTAGTTTGTTGACGTGTGCTCGGTCTGCTAACACTTGCACTGCCAGCAAGGTGAACGTTAGGCAACCTTGTCTGCGTGGTGAAGGATCTCGGATCGCTCTTCGAAAACAGAGTGAAGAGCACAGAGGTATGTGACAGTTACTAACGCCTTGTGAGCAAGTCGAATTGTGTATGTGAAGTACAATGTGTCGTGAAAGAGTGCGAGGAGAAATCAAGGGGGGAGCCTTGAATTTACGCACCTGCCTTGAACCCTAGTAGTGATGTCTCAGTTGAGGTCGAGAAGTGGGTCGACCGGGAACCTGTAGTAAGGTGACATAGAGCTATATTTTATATTTATTTATTTATTATTATTATTTTATTTATTTATTTTTGTAAGGGGGGTGCAGAGAGCTGTTTTGGAGCAGTAGCTGGCTCCCTGGTGAAGATGTGAGCCCTAAGATACTTCATCATTTTTTTTTTATATCCTGAGGGGAATATTGTCCAAACCAGGTGCAGGGTGGACCGACTGGAACTCAAACTGACCTGCATGGGGAAAGTGATAGAGAAAAAGGTGAGTAGCCGTGTTGCTACTGGAGATGATGAGTGGCTGATTTGAACCACTTGCAGAATGCTCGCAGCGATTGCGAGGAAGCAGCCTTACTAGGAAAGCAGAAAAAAAAAAGGTTTGTGAATTATGAGTATGTAGGAATGACCGTCCGTGATTAAGCTGGAATAGTTGGAGTAAGATGTGTATGTAAATGCTTGATGATGATGATGATTTTTTTTTTTTTTGGGTTTCTTTTTTTTTTGTACAGCGTGAGGTATGGGGAATGGTTTGTACGTAATTGTAACGCTGATGCGACTGGTAACGAACCGGCACTTTGTATTGCCGATGATCTGAATAATTTGAGCCGATGCTACGACTGGATTCAGATCGGTTCGAGGGGTCTGTTTGTGCTGGGAAGCTGAGTCATTGAGTCGGTGGTGCGACTGGACGCGGATCGGTTGGAGAGGTTTGTTGCTAGAGATCCGAGTCGTTTGTGCCGGTGGTGCGACTGGACTCAGATCGATTGTGTTTGCCAAGGATCCGAATCTTTGAGCCGATGCTACGACTGGATTCGGATCGGTTAGAGAGGTTTGTTTCTAGAGATCCAAGTCGTTTGAGCCGGTGGTGCGACTGGACTCGGATCGATTGTGTTTGCCAAGGATCCGAATCTTTGAGCTGATGCTTCGACTGGATTCGGATCGGTTATGGCTGCAACGTAAGGAGGGGGTTTGATGCGCCAGATCCGAATCATAGCGCCGGAGATACGACTGGACTCGGATCGACTGAATGGTGTTTCGAAGATGAAGGGGCTTGTGATTGCAGAGGGTCCGAACTGTAGTGCTGATGTTTTGCAACTAGATTCGGACCGGCTGTTTGGTATGTGTTGTGTGTAGTAAGAGGTGTGGGGCATCAGTTAGGTGAAGGGAGTGTATCGTAGGAGGTGTAGGGCGTCAGTAGAAGGGATGAGGTAACGATGGGTGGGACGCCGGTTTGGCGACCATGCATCGTATGAGCGATTTGTAGTAAGTGGCTTGTGTGCTGAACGAGTGATTCGTAGAACGGGTAAGCTCTATGAGTCGTGGTGGGCCGTTACGAATCGTAACGTTGAGCTCGACTGGGCTCGAAAGACAACTGATCTAGGCAGTAAACCGAAAATGCAAACAGAGAGAACAGGTGAATTTGTGAGCTGTATGATCTGTAAAAGAGGGAAACGTATACCGGCGCTACAATTCGTTTGAACGGTAACAACCAGTCCTACCTGCGACAGCGAGCGATGACCCGATCAACGAACAACTGAGAGCGGTCTCGAAAGCACGAGCGCAACTTCACGGACGCTGTGAGTTGAGCAGTGTCGGGCTGGTGACGTCGTATTACCGCGCACTAGAGTCGACACTGACCATCATGGATGGTCTGCTTAAGTACCCCTCGAACTCCTCCCATAATTTCAGGCCAGCATACTGGCCTTCCTATATATATATATGTATATATACATATATATTAGGGCTGTTACTCATTAAAATTTTCGTGTTCGATTAATCGATTATTTTTTTAATCGATTAATCTACTAATTTTGATTAATTATAACGCACATACAGATCCAACTACTTTTAGCTGATCTCCTTGCAGGCTGATTCCCAGTGCAGCTACCAACCACTGGAAAAATGGATAGCAGGATACAAAAAACACACAAAGGCAGCTCTCGATGGGAATAGCATTAAAACTTTTATAGTCTTCAAGTAGGTAACAAAATAAATATTGCACTGGAGATAAAATCGATGTAGCTACATAAACTGTAAAAATGGTGCAAGTAATACCAAACGGTAGCAAAAGCAGTCATAAAAACACGTAGCTAAGTATGATACTGGTATAAAAATGATACCACTGATACCACTGCTGAATCCAGATGAGGAGGGGTTAACATCAGTCCGTCGGCATGTAGATGTCCCGTGAAGGGAACTATCACAACTCCCAGTGGATGGCTGTAGAATCCCAGGTTGATAGAGGGAAGTGTAACAGCCCTTGCGTGTGGCAGATAGTAAGGTCCAGCCGGCATGCAGATATGAAGGCACAGCAAAGGAGCCCTTCAGATGGACACGGCAAGCCACGCCGGTGTCCGTGACGTCACCGGCTCTCTGACGGAACTCCCTGAAGACCCGGAAGCCGGCGGAGAGGTGAGTAACGATCAAAATAATTTTGATCGATCAAAAAAATTAATCGATTAATCGAGGAATTAATAGTTAATTTCCACAGCCCTAATATATATATATATATATATATATATATATATATACATACATACATACATACATACATACATACATACATACATACACATATATATATATATATACATACACATATATATATATATACATACACATATATATATATATATATATATATATATATATATATATATATATAATGTGTAGCGGGTACTTGAATTTAGAGGAAGCATCTGGGTGGTAGTGTAACCCAGATGCCTTGATTGTTAGGAAATTCAAGGTTCTGTGACAGCAGGAAGGTAAAGTCACCTGGTTGCATCCAGGGGGGTAGATATATTTCGCCCAGATTCAGGCTTTACGCCGACTTATACAACTAGGCGGAGAGTTGTATAAGCCCAGCTAAGGCTAGTGGGCTCATGGATGACTCATACCTCTAGGGAGAGTGTGGGGCGTCGTACAGACAGGGAGTTGATGAGGCCAGCTGAAGCTTGTGAGCTCATTTAGGCCTCTATAAAAACTCCCAGATTCATTAGGTGTTAGCTCATGCCTGGAACCAGACCTGTGTGGACTGTCTAGGGAGAGTGAACCCCTGTGCGGTGAGGCAAAGCCTGTGTGGCTATTTGTTTGGACTTTTAAAACCAGGGACTTAGGGACTAGGACAGCACTAGGCTGATCCCAGTTGTTAGTTAGGAAACCTGTATGTTTAGTCAGAGGTCAAGTTGACCAGGATTTATTTTGTTTATGTTTCTTTTGGCTTTGCTGTGTTTTGTCACTGTAAATAGAAAATAAACCGCACCTTTTTTTGATTTTGAAAACCACAACCTCCGTTTGCTGGGCCTGTTTTTGTGTGGGGAGCCCATCCCGGGGGTCACACACACCCGCTGCCGAGCTAACCCCCTCACAGTTCCCTTTGTGAATCTTGAAGGACTCTGGTGGTGTGAAGTTCCCGCCGGCCTATAGGTGGCATTGTTGCCTTGGACCGGGGTTGGGCTTGCACCGCAAGACTGTGCCTTTTTGTCCTCCCCTGGAGCTGGTACAGCGGGGCGGGGAACCCCCTGTGGCATGAAGGGAGAGGTCATAAAAGGGGCGGACGCCCTGATCACGGGGTTAGAGTCCGGAGCCAGAAGATGCGGCCGCACCCAGGCACCTTCAGCCTGGGTGCTGGCGTTCCGGTGTTCCAGGCCTAGGTGCCCTTGACCTAGCCGGAGCAGAGATGGAGTCCATCTCAGGCACCTTTAACCTGGGGTGAGGTACTATGGTGGATGCCTGGGGCTCAGTACCTTCGACTGAGTTCCGCGAGGGTGGAGGAATCCGAGGGGGCCCTAACTCCTTGGGTGCCCGTGTCTGAGTTCGTGAGGACTGGTGTGCAGTAACTTCTCTTAAGAGTTTGGCGCGGCATCGCTGGTGACGGAGAGGCCTCCATTTCTCCCTTGGACGGATTTCTTTCCCTGACAGGGGCAGAGCGAGCGAAGGTAGTTCACGTTCTACATCACCGAGTCAGTGGCAGTGACTATTCACCACTGGTGACAGCACAGTGGTCGGCAGCAGAAGGGAAAGGATTGTGCCTCGATCTGTCCCCATTTTCCAAAGTAAGAAACTGTTTTATTGCTTGGCAAGAAGAATAAAACTGAGTTGGGCCTATTCACTGTGTGGAACTCTGATTACTAGGAGCAAAGGAGTCAGGGACGAAGTACTGGACTTGACTCTAGGACACCTACACAAGACCCAATTTGCTGGCTTTCACCTCTTAGCTATGGAGGACATGGGCCGTGGTGTAGCTCATCTCTCTCTCAGGTACCCCTAGACAACAGCCGCATAACCGAGAAAGAGAGAGAGAGGGGTGAGCCCGCTACATATACATATATATATATATATATATATATATACATACATACATACATACATACATACATACATACATACACACATATATATATATATATATGTGTAGCATTGCTAACATTGCCGTTGCATGTCACAAGTCGGATCAGTTAAGATGCTGATCTGATTTAGATGCAACTTCCATTCAATTCTATGGGTTGAAATCAGACAGAAGTCTGACCGAAGTAGTGCAGGAACCTTTTCCCATGTCGGACCAGTTAAGATGGCTCTCATAGGGAATAATTGATTTTTACATGTCATGCGGCATGAGTTCTCAAAGTCGGAGTGCAAGTTGCACCAATGTGAAGCGGCTCTTAGAACAGATTTTAAGAACTCCATCCGATATATAATAGAAGTGGTACTGTGTGCTGTCTATACATACAGTATATAATGCCTCCTCACCATCTGTGCCCTGTGCCTAGGTTCAGGGCTGGGACAAGGGGTGGGCAGGAGGGGCGGCTGCCCTGGGCACTGTGGGATGGGAGGGCACTGCAAAGAGATAGGGGGAGGGGTAATTTGGTAGGCTGCAGGGGTTAGGTATTGTTCTAGGAGGGAAAATTTGAGGGTGGGGCGTGCCAAGAGTGGTGGTTTAGGGGGATTTGTGTTGGGAGGAGGGAAGAAGATTTGTGCTAGGAGGGGGGATTGAGGGGGAAATGTGTACTAGGAGGGAACATTTAAAGGGTGGAGGATTTTTGTTAGGGGAGGTAATTTTTTTAGGGTGGAGGGGGCATTTGAGCTGAGGGATTTGGGGGATGAGGGGCAAAGATTTGTGCTGGGCAGGGAGATTTCAGCATGGGGGTCGATTTGTCCTGGGAGTAGGGGGAATTAATGCTTGGGGGGTGAGCATGGAGATTGGTGCTCAGTTTGGGGGGGAGGGCATGTTTGCCCTGGGCTCTAGATGACTTTGTCCTGGCACTGCCTAGGTTCACAGTGATGCGTGCACATCATGGGTACAGAAGCCTATTCATTTGAATAAGCTACTGTACCCATGAGAAATGTGGCAAAAAAAGGTCGCTAGTTCTTTTATTTTTTATTTTTCTTTAACTGGCCGCATGAAACCGCATGGTGCTGTAGCACCATGCGGTTTCATGTGGGTGCGGTTTCACATGGGGCATGTGGGTGCGGTTTCACATGGGGCATGTGGGTGCCTTTATGTTTTGCCTGTGGTTTAGGAACACATGTGATCCTGATTTGCACATATGTGAACCTAGCCTGAAAAGTGTTCTGAATGTGGATCACTCTTTAGAAACCAAAGCTTGTTACATAGTTAGTCTGCCTGAAAAGAGATACAAGCCCATCCAGTTCAATCCTATATACTGTACTGTATACAATCCCAATCCCATTGTATACCATCCCATGTACTGTATACCATCCCATATACTGTTTACAATCCCATATACTGTAACTATATACTGTACTGTATACAATCCCATTGTATACAATCCCATATACTGTATACAATCCCATATACTGCACTGTATACAATCCCATATACTGCACTGTATACAATCCCATGTACTGTATACAATCCCATATAGTATACTGTATACAACCCCATATACTGTACTGTATACAATCCCATATACTGTATATATACAATACCATATACTGTATACAACCCCATATACTGTACTGTATACAATACCATATACTGTATAATATTCCTATATACTTTATACAATCCCATATACTGTACTGTATACAATACTATATACTGTACTGTATATAATCCCATATACTGTATACAATCCCATATACTGTATACAATCCCATATACTGCACTGTATACAATCCCATATACTGCACTGTATACAATCCCATGTACTGTATACAATCCCATATAGTATACTGTATACAACCCCATATACTGTACTGTATACAATCCCATATACTGTATATATACAATACCATATACTGTATACAACCCCATATACTGTACTGTATACAATACCATATACTGTATAATATTCCTATATACTTTATACAATCCCATATACTGTACTGTATACAATACTATATACTGTACTGTATATAATCCCATATACTGTATACAATCCCATATACTGTATACAATCCTATATACACCGTTGATCCAGAGGAAGGCAAAAAACAAACAAACAATAAAGCATGATCCAATTTGCTCCAGCAGGGAAAAAATTCCTTCTTCATCCACCACGAGGCATTTGGATATTCCCCGGATCAACTTTACCTATAATATTAGTATCCAGTTATATTATGTACATTTAGAAAATAATCCAGGTCTTTTTTTTTTTTAAAGTAGTTTAAACAAATAAGGACTGGTTTTGTACAGTAATGCGTTCCTGTGCGATGCGATTTTGCAGCCCATTCATTTGAAAGGGCTGAAAATTGCACTTGCATGCACTACTTTTCAAATTGCATGGAACCAAATTGCATGGTACCCCGGTTCACATCTATGCTGTTTCCGGCGGCTTTATTTGCTTGGGCACAGCAGCCTATTCACAGGAAACCACGTGGTTGTTTCAAGTGTGTGGGGGTGCCATTAATAATAATGGTACCTCCACGCATCTCCTAAGCAGCAACGCATTTTTCTCTGTGGGTGCGGAAAGGTGTGTGATTACACGCATGTGTACCATAAATGTGGGTGCCGGTAACAATATATTGGCACCCACGGCAGGGCCGTGCATTGGAATGCTGTGTGGAAAGGAATGAAGGTGAAGGTGAAGGGCGGGGCATGAAATGTCCCCGCCCCCGCCACCTATGGGACCGTGTCATACCTGTAAATTAAATTAAAGTTACAGTTTAAAAAAAAAAATTACTTACCCATGATTGGTTAACAATGTTGTGACAGGTGCCCCAAACAACGGTCCTCTAGCACCATATATAAACAAAGAGGATGCGTCATCAGTGGGCAGAAGACGGAGAAGATTTGAAGAGGAGCACATCATCTGCACTTCTTCTTCACCTATCTGTCATGGAGCAGTTGCTTCGCCTTATGATGGACCGGGCCGCGGCTGAGGATGGTGTCAGCTGGATTCGGCAATGCCTCTCTCTTCCTGGCTCTTCTTCCATCTTGGGACAGATTTCTTCGGCTCCTTCTTCTATTCCTCCCCATGGACCCATTCCTCTGGTCCTTCGGTGCCATGGTCGGCACCGTCCTCTCAGCCCTCTCCTTTTCATCTTCACTTTTCCCAGGCTCCTGTACTTTTCCCCCCTGGTCCTCCGGTGTCCTGGAGCGGACTTCCCTTTGAGCCATCGGGTGCAGTGTATGACGGTTCTTCTGTGTCTCACCGTCGGATGTCATCATCTCCTCCTGCGTCATCTACTTCTGGCCCTCTTTCCGTCTACGATGTCGCTCGGCCTTCTACTTCGGCTGGGATCGCAGGCGCATGCGCAGACCGTCCTGGTAGATCTACACGGAGACAACATAGGAGACCTCGCAGGTTCGATTCCCTAGCTGACCGTGTCACTGGGTGAATGGAAAAGGACAGGTTATTTAACTCTATTATTGATATTGTTTCTAATAATCATTTATTTGATGTTAATGATTATTCTGCTTTTCATTTAACCCCTTTTTAGTGCTGTTGCTTCAGCTAAACCACCACGGATGACTTCTGCTGGTCCTTCAATGACAGCAGATTCAGTTGTTATGGCGACTGGTAGTAAACAACCTTCTTTGATGACAGAACCCGTTACCATGGCGTCGGGTCAGGACTGTGCATCTCATGACTTTGTCGTTTCACCAAATTTTCTGCTAGCAGGGTAAAAAACTGCGATTGCTTTGCCTGAGGTGGTTTCAGCTCCTGCTGGTGAGTTTATTCATTCTTCTCAAATGAGAGAATTGTTTGGTTCTTTTTCTAATTTTATGTCTATGTTTGCTGCTTCTTTTAATTCTCAATCTCAATCAACTCCTGCTTCTGTATGGCTGGATCCTTTATCTGGGGCACGTGATGTTCCTGTCTCTACTTCAGTTGCCACGGCAACTGTTATTCCTGCTGCCCCTGATGTTGTGATTCCTCCCTTGGTCCCGGAATCTTGCTTGAAGGGAGTTTTAACGTGTGACTTGTCTCCTCTGGGATTTCATTTATCTGGAGTAGTGAAAGAAAAAAATTGGAAGGGTGACTATATTGAAATTCTATCTTTGCTTCCGTCCAACCTTGAAATTAGGATGGGTAAGAAGGATGGTGATCGTAAAGATGATGATAAACGTAAATTGGTCCCACGCTCTTTTAACAACTGGTTGCAAGCATTTTGCATTTACGCTAGCGTTATGGATGAACAACGCCCTGATTTGTGTTCTGGTTTGTTCCAGCATATTGAAATTATTTTGGAAGCGTATAAAAATGTTCAGGGTTTTTCGTGGTTTTATTATGACAAAGCATTTCACCAAAAATTATCTGTGCACAAATCTCTGAAGTGGGGGTCTACAGATGTTGGTCTGTGGCTCAATCTCTGATTGCCTCAGAAGCCCTTGGTTAAAGTTACTGCTTCCGATACCAATAGCGTGTATCGAAGGGGGGTGTGTTTTCATTTTAATGATGGATTGTGCAAATGGCTTAACAACTGTAAATATAAACACGAGTGTAGTCATTGTGCTGGTTCTTGTTGTTTTAAGAAGTTGTCTTCAAATGCTTGTGCTCCTTGCATGTATCCAGAGCATCAGAGGGCACTCGTCCTGCGTGATGGTTTTTTATTTGGTTTTCGTTTACCTTCTTTTTCTGGGGAAGGTTATTGTGTCTTTCCGAATTTGCCTTCGGTTTCTTCTCTTGTAACTGTTGTTCGTAAAAAGTTGAATACAGAATTGCGTGCTGGCAGAATTGAGGGTCCTTTTCTACTCCTCCTTTTGTTAATTTTCGGGTTTCCCCACTTGGTATTTTTCCTGAAAAAGAACCTAACACTTATAGATTGATACACCATCTATCTTTCCCCTTTGGTTTTTCTTTAAACGAGGATATTGACCCGTCTTTGTGTTCTGTGCAGTATTCTTCATTTGGTGACGCTCTGTTCAAAATTAGGAGAGTTGGTGTGTCTGCTTTGCTTGCTAAAGCTGATGTTCAGTCTGCTTTTCGGTTGCTGCCTATTCATTCGTCAGCCTTTAACTCTTTAGGTTTTTGTTTTCGGAATGAATATTGCTTTGATAAATGTCTCCCTATGGGATGTTCACTTTCGTGTTATTTTTTTTATTTTTTTTAGCTTTTTTCCACGTTTATTGAATGGGATGTTAGTTTTCGTGCAGGTTCTGATAACTTGTTGCACTACTTAGATGATTTTCTGTTTATTGGTATGGCTGGTTCATCTGATTGTTTGTATTTGTTTACCGAATTTCAAATTGTGTGTTGGGAGTTTGGTATACCGTTGGCCGATGAGAAATCTGTTTACCCTACATCTTGCCTTGATTTTCTGGGTAGTCAAATGGATACGGTTTCCATGGAATTCCGTCTTCCTGAGGAGAAAATTATTAACATTCGGATTTTATTGGATTTCGTTCTGTCAAAATGTAAGGTTAGGTTGAAAGTGTTGCAATCTCTTCTTGGTTTATTGGCATTTGCAGAGTTTTGCCGATTGGTCGTGTTTTCTCCAAGAGATTATATTGCGTTATTTCTGGAATTTCTTCTCCTTTCCATTTCGTGAGGCTTACATCTGGTATTAGGGACGATCTTAAAGTTTGGCGTAGTTTTTTGTCTACTTTTTAATGGTATTTGATTATGGCAGACTCCTTTTTGTTCGGCCTCTGCCCTTCATCTGCATACGGATGATGCTGGATCTTGTGGCTATGGTGCTTATTGGGATGGGCATTGGTCTGCTGATTTATGGCCTGAATCTTGGAAGGATGCTGGTTTGACGTCTATTATTGTTTTGTTGGAGATTTTTCCTGTTCTAGTGGTCTTGGAATTGTAGGGTGTTAATTTTAGGAATCATCGTATTTTACTTTATTCTGATAATAAGGGTGTCGTTTTTGCTGTTAATTGCTTATCTTCTAAATCTCTTCTTGTTCTTTCTGTACTTAGATTGTTGGTGTTTAAATGTTTTGATCTTAATATATGGCTTAAAGCCAAATACGTTCCTGGAAACTATATTCTTATTGCTGATGCTTTATCCCGCTCTCAGATTCCAGAATCTCGACGATTGGTGCCGGATGCGGATCTTACTGGCCTGTTATGCCCTCCACACTTATGGGACCTTCGGTGAATCCTCTTTTTACTGCCATTAGAGATTCTTTGGCGCCCTCCACGTGGGCATCATATAAAGCTGTGTGGACTTTGTGGTATTCCTTCTTGCTTTCTTTTGGATGTGATCGACTAATTTTTTCTGAAGATTTAGTTTTGTCCTTTCTTAGTTTTTGATGTCTCGTGATTATTCACATTCTCATATTGTCAAGACACTATCTGGTGTTTCTTTCTTTATGCGTATGCAAGGTCACAGGTCCTGTATGTCCTTTTTGCGGTCAAACATGCCTTACAGGGTTACAAAAAGAAACGTTTGGTTGCTGATAACAGATTACCTATCTCTGTTGATCTTTTGGGTCGTCTTTATGACGTTTCTAAGGTTGTCTGTTTTCCTCCCTAGGAATCGTTATTGTTTTCTTTGTCTTTTTGTTTCTGATTTTTTGGAGCATTTAAGGTTTCTGAATTGTTTCCACGTAAAGTTTATGATGACTCTGGTTTATTCTTTCGGGATGTTTTTGTTGGAGTGGATTCTATTCAGGTTCTACTTCGTAAGAGTAAGACTGATCCTATGGGTCATGGTCGATGGATTACTTTGCGAGCTAATCCTGGTGCTCGCTATTGTGTTTTCTCTTTAGTTGAACGTTTTTTGGGAGTGAGACCTGTATTTCATAAACAATTTTTGATTCATGTCACGGGTACTCCGGTGACTGTTTATCAATTCCGGGCTGTCCTACGTCGGTGCCTCGAAGTATTAGGTTTGGAACACATGAGGATTTTGTTTCACTCTTTTCGTATTGGTGCAGCCACTACAGCAGCTATGGTTGGTCTTCATGAATCTGTGATTAAACAAATTGGTGGTTGGCGATCGAATTGTTATAGATCATATGTTAGACCTAATTTTTGTTTTTAATTTTAGATGTGCAATATAACTTCTGGATAATAGGACACTCATATATTTTCTGGGCTCAGAAGAGAGCTGAATGGAGAGTCTATGGCAATAATTTAGGTTTACCTCATCATAATTTTAATACATATTGGTATGGACAATGTGGTATGCTTTGGAGCAATTTACTTTCTGTTTTATCTCATTTACATGATTGTTGGCCCATACCACGGGTCATTATTTTCCATTTATCCGGTAATGATCTTGGTAAACGCTAGTCGTTAGAGTTGATTTCTCAGATTAAGCTTCATTTGTTATGTTGGCATGCTGTTTTGCCTAATGCTATTTAAATTTTTTCTGAAGTAATCCCTCGTCTTGATTGGTTGCTCTGCCCCGAGCGTAAGTTTTTGGAAAAAATTTGTAAGCGACTGAATAGGGCTTTAGATAAATTCATGCCTTTGGTTCATGGTCTGTCTTTTCGACATGTGAACTTAGAGGGCGGTTTGCCTGGTTTTTATAGACCAGACAATGTGCATTTATCTGATATTGCTCTTGACATCTTCAATTTAGATTTACAAACCTGTGTCGAATTGGCTGTCGCCTTGGTGGGGTGCCAGGCTCCTTGAAATTTGGGCCTGGCGTGTGGGATGTTATGTTTCATGTTTTTAAGTTTAGCTTGAGCTTAAATGGCTAATCTAATTTTTATATATATATATATATATTTATATATGGTTATTGTTACTGAAAGAAGATTTTAATATTCTTAAGTTGATTATTTATTTTTGATTTAAGAAAGTTGATATAATCAATTTAATATTTATACCTATAAATAAAGGCCACGGCCATTTCAACCACAGGTATTTACTGAAGTATTATTTATTTATCTAATGAAATATTAAGAAGTTATAATTAGGTCCCATACGCATTTCCTGAACCATGTTCTGGGGTGAACCAGTCCTGACTGAACCTATCCAGCCACCATATTATAGAGGACATGCCGCTGTACTGAGGGGACTTTACATACAGACAATCCTCTCTCTGGAATGTGAAACAAAAGTATCCTCTGCAATGTTCATGTGTAAATATTGTCAGTCTGAGACACAGGAAGTAAACAAGGAGAGTCCCATGGCCAGCAGGGAGGAAGGTGACTTATACATTATAAGGTACATTATACAGAGGAGATGGGAAATGTGTCTTTATCCGAGAGGCAGGACAGTGATGGGTTTATGTTTAGCTCGCAGGGTGAAGTCACACACAGGGATTGTGCATGCAGCCTCCCCTCCCCCTTCCATCACTTCATAGAAACACATTCACAGCACTCGTGCTTTACGGCACAGGAGATCCCTGCAGGCCTATGCAGAGAAGGCGGATGTTATGTGAGTGACACACCAAGACACCGGAAAAAGAGACTGCCTTTCCTTCCCAGGTCTGCTGTGTATGAGGGTCTCCATCCAGAGGGCAGGTAAGGACAGGGATGTGTATGGCTTCCCTCATACATAGGCTGGCTCTCCTCTCATACTCAGTACTCCACTCTATTGTATAAAGTGCTGCATCTCCAGACTTTCAATATATAAAAACTTAATAGACTTTTATTCATTCGATTTCTCTTTAACCACTTGCCTACAGGGCACTTTCACCCCCCTTCCTGCCCAGGCCATTTTTCAGCTTTCAGCGCTGTCACACTTTGAATGTCATACAACACTGTACCCAAATTAAATATCATTTCCCCCCACAAATAGAGCTTACCTTTGGTGGTATTTAATCACTTCTTCGGTTTTTATATTTTGCGCTATAAACAAAAACGGAGCTACGATTTTGAAAAGAATGCAATATTTTTTACTTTTTGCTATAATAAATATCCCCAAAAAAATCTATATATTTTTTTTTCACAGTTTAGGCCGATACGTATTCTACATAATTTTGGTAAAAAAAAAATCGCAATAAGCGTATATTGATTGTTTGCCCAAAAGTTATAGCAGCTACAAAAAAGGGGATAGATTTATAGCATTTTTATTATTATTTTTTTTTTATTAGTAATGGCGGCGATCAGCGATTTTTATCGTGACTGCGATATTGCGGCGGACACTTTTGGCACATTTTTGGGACCATTCACATTTATACAGCGATCAGTGCTATAAAAATGCATTGATTACTGTATAAATATGACTGTCAGGGAAGGGGTTAACACTAGGGGGCGAGGAAGGGGTTAAATGTGTTTCCTAGATTGTGATTCTTACTGTGGGGGGAGGGGACTGACTGGGGGAGGTGACCGATCGGTGTCCCTATGTACAAGGGACACACCATCGGTCTCCTCTCCCAGACAGGACGTGGATCTGTGTGTTTACACACACAGATCCACAGTCCTGCTCAGTTACTGGGCAATCGCGGGTACCTGGCGGCCGTCGGGGACGTGCATCGGGTCCCCAGTGACGCGGCGGGCGCGCGCCCCCTAGTGGCTTCTGAAGGCGATCACGTCATATTACGTCTGCCCAGAACAACAGGGTCTTCCGCCCGCCGTCATTTGACGGTGGGCGGTTGACAAGCGGTTAAGAATGTTTCTTCAATCTTCTAATAATTAGCAGTCCTTCGATCTTCTAATCATTAGCGGCGTCAAATCAGTGTTTGTTTTTGAATGGATGAGAAAATTCCAAAGGGCAGGATGGAATTTTTTTCCCCAAAAAAATGTTTAGGAATGCCTGAACGAGTGTGTGCCCCCCCCAAGTGCACGCCCGAACGAGTGTGTGCCCCCCCACTGCATGCCCGAACTAGTGTGTGCCCCCCCACTGCCCGAACGAGTGTGTGCCCCCCCCACTGCACGCCCGAACGAGTGTGTGCCCCCCCACTGCACGCCCGAACGAGTGTGTGCTCCCCCCACTGCACGCCCGAACGAGTGTGTGCTCCCCCCCACTGCACGCCCGAACGAGTGTGTGCTCCCCCCCACTGCACGCCCGAACGAGTGTGTGCTCCCCCCCACTGCACGCCCGAACGAGTGTGTGCTCCCCCCCACTGCACGCCCGAACGAGTGTGTGCCCCCCCCCACTGCACGCCCGAACGAGTGTGTGCCCCCCCCACTGCACGCCCGAACGAGTGTGTGCCCCCCCACTGCACGCCCGAACGAGTGTGTGCCCCCCCCCCACTGCACGCCCGAACGAGTGTGTGCCCCCCCAAGTGCACGCATGAACAAGTGTGTGCCCCCCCACTGCATGCCCGAACGACTGTGTGCCCCCCCACTGCATGCCCGAACGACTGTGTGCCCCCCCACTGCATGCCCGAATGACTGTGTGCCGCCCCCCCGCCCACTGCACGCCGGAACGACTGTGTGCCGCCCCCCCGCCCACTGGCGAATGAGTGTGTGCCGCCCACTGCACGCCCAAACGAGTGTGTGCCCCCCACTGCACGCCCAAACGAGTGTGTGCCCCCCACTGCACGCCCGAACGAGTGTGTGCCCCCACTGCACGCCCGAACGAGTGTGTGCCCCCCACTGCACGCCCGAACGAGTGTGTGCCCCCCCCCACTGCACGCCCGAACGAGTGTGTGTGCCCCCCCACTGCACGCCCGAACGAGTGTGTGTGCCCCCCCAAGTGCACGCCCGAACGAGTGTGTGCCCCCCCAAGTGCACGCCCGAAAGAAGTGTGTGCCCCCCCGCCCACTGCACACCCGAACGAGTGCGTGCCCCCCAACTGCACGCACTCGTTCGGGCGTGCAGTTGGGGGGGGCACGCACTGCTTTATTCATGAATTTGATTGTTCAATCAGATTTCACGCAAAAAGGTGATCGATAACTTATAATCATAACTTCTGACTGTTGATTAATATCGACTTCCCTGTGTGTGTCATATCGATTGAATGGGTTGTTGACTATAGTTTAATTATTCCTATTGGGAGAGATTGATCATGTATCACCACTGGGGCTTGTTTACATTTGCAGTCTGTGGTGGGTCGCTTTTCAGAGAGCGCTTGACAGGTGACGAAGGCATTTAGTCACCTCTTCACCACGTGCATTGTCCGCAGCCGTGAGCATTGCAGAGCAGCACCATTCACTTCACAGGGGGCAGAATTCTTGCTGCTATCAAAAAAAACAAAAAAAAACAAAGTCTGAATCTGTGTTTGTCAACATTGTATCTGTCCATTTTTCTTTCTAATCAAATTAACATTTTGTATCTACTCTGCTGCATTCATCTGTAGGGCTGAACTTGATCTGCAGATGCAGTAAAGTAACTGAACAAGAAAAAAAATAAAAAGTTTACCAATGATCCATTTAACCCCTTATTAACCCTTAGTTTACCAGAAAGAGCTTTCTTTTGGTGGTATTTGATTACCTCTGCGGTTTATATTTTTTGGGCTAGAAACAAAACAAATTACAGTTTTTTTGAAAAAAAAAACATAATTTTTTACTTTCTGCTATAAAACATAGCCAAAACAAAAAATGTAAAAAAACGTTTTTTTTCCCCCATCATATTAGGCCAATATGTATTATTCTACATGTTTTTGGTAAAACAAAATCCCAATAAGCGTATGTTGATTGGTTTGCGCAAAGGTTATAGAGTCTACAAACTATGGGGCACTTTTATTTATTTATTTTTTACTAGTAATGGCAGCGATCAACTTTTTTTTGTGGGATTGCGGTGGACAAATCGGACACCTAACTGACACTTTTGACACTTCTTTGGGAACTATGACATTATTACAGTGATCAGTGCTAAAAATATGCACTGTTACTGTACTAATGACACTGGCAGGGAAGGGGTTAACACCAGGGGCAATCAAAGGGTTAAGTGTGTGGTGCTTGCTAACTGTGTGGGGTATGGACTGACTGGGTGAACACAGAGATCTGTGTTCTTGCTTAGCAGGAACAGAAGATCACTGTCTTCTTCCCTGTCAGAACGGCTTGTTTACATAGGCAGATCACCATTCTGCCTCTCTGGGGAACGATTGGCGGGTCCCGATGGACATCGCATCCACCTGACCTGCGGATTGGCTCCACCTCTGGCCAATCAGCACGCGCTCCTGCTGTCTATTGCACAAAATGACATACAGGTACGTTGCTTCGTTCAATGGGGCCTCCCTGCTGCAGTATATCTGTGCTTGGTGGTCTTTAAGCGGTTAAAGTAGCACAGTGCTGAATAGCAAAAAATAGCCTGGTCATGAAGGGAGGGGGGGGGGGTTGCTGCGGGACATTGGCATTTTTTTTCCAGGACACCAAGTTGTTGAGCTGGGACGGGGAGGGGGCGCCTGTGTTCGCGGGAGTGGTGGGGGCGATCGCACAGTATTACAGTGGATATGCGGGGGGGGGGAAATGTCTTACCTCCTCCACCCGTGCTGCCTCCTCAAGTCCTCTGGCTCCTCTTTCTGCTGTGCTGCCCTCTGCTGGGGACCCAGGACAAGTCGGGGCCCCAAGCAGCTGCTTAATTTGCCTATCCTGTTCCGACGCCCCTGGAAGGAGGTAAAACCTTCCGGAGCTGAAGGGGTTAAACAAGACAAATTATCGAATAATTATATTTACATATTTACAGTAACATCATTTTATTATTTTTTTTTATTTATGAACCCTGGTCAAAAATGAAAACGTAGCTTTTTTGTGTAAGGGTGTTTTTTTTTTTTTTAAGGATTGCATATAAAAAGTAAATTTTTGCAAGGTAATATCACAAAAAGAAAGCCTTGTTTGTCCTTCAAAAATGATATGTATTATTACTTTGTTATCTTAGGTAATGGCAAAAGTCTAAACCTACTCTCAGCCACATTCTAAAGCCTCGTACACACGCTTAGATTTTCGGACGACTGAACGTCCGTTTTTTGTGGCATGCTAGTCTGACAAAAGTGAAGAGGTTACGCACAATACGAAAATTTTAATACAACAGAATACAACGTCAGAAGTGACATAATGTGTTGAATAGTTTGTATGTATTCTTTTGTTTCTGAGCATGCGTAGTCTTGCTCTTACGATTTTTTTTTTCGGACGAAAATCGGATGTTGAGTTCTCATCCGACAAAAATGTTATAGTCTGCACATTATATACAGGATCTCACAAAAGTGAGTACACCCCTCACATTTTTGTAAATATTTTATTTATACCTTTTTATGTGACAACACTTAGGAAATGACACTTTGCTACAATATAAAGTAGTGAGTGTACAGCTTGTATAATAGTGTAAATTTGCTGTCCCCTCAAACTAACTCAACACAGCCATTAATGTCTAAACTGCTGGCAACAAAAGGGAGTACACTCCTAAGTGAAAATGCCCAAATTGGGCCCAAAGTGTCAATATTTTGTGTGGCCACCTCAATTTTTCAGCACTGCCTTAACCCTCTTGGGCATGGAGTTCACCAGAGCTTCACAGGTTGCCACTGGAGTCCTCTTCCACTCCTCCATGATGACATCACAGAGCTGGTGGATGTTGGAGACCTTGTGTTCCTCCACCTTCCGTTTGCCCCACAGATGCTCAATAGGGTTTAGGTCTGGAGACATGCATGGCCAGTCCATCACCTTTTCCCTCAGCTTCTTTAGCAAGGCAGTGGTCGTCTTGGAGGTGTGTTAGGGGTTGTTATGTTGGAATACTGCCCTGCAGCCCAGTCTCTGAAGGGAGGGGATCATGCTCTGTTTCAGTATGTCACAGTACATGTTGGCATTCACATGGTTCCCTCAATGAACTGTAGCTCCCCTGTGCCGGCAGCACTCATGCAGCCCCATACTATGACACTCCCACCACCATGCTTGACTGTATGCAAGACACACTTGTTTTTGTACTCCTCACCTGGTTGCTGCCACACAACGCTTGATACCATCTGAACCAAATAAGTTTATCTTGGTCTCATCAGACCACAGGACATGGCTCCAGTAATCCATGTCCTTAGTCTGCATGTCTTCAGCAAACTGTTTGCGGGCTTTCTTGTGCATCATCTTTAGAAGAGGCTTCCTTCTGGGATGACAGCCATGCAGACCAATTTGATGCAGTGTGCGGCGTATGGTCTGAGCACCGACAGGCTGACCCCCCCCACCCCTTCAACCTCTGCAGTAATGCTGGCAGCACTCATACGTCTATTTCCCAAAGACAACCTCTGGATATGACGCTGAACACATGCACTCAACTTCTTTGGTCTACCATGACAAGGCCTGTTCTGAGTGGAACCTGTTCTATTAAACCGCAGTATGGTCTTGGCCACCGTGCTGCAGCTCCGTTTCAGGGTCTTGACAATCTTCTTATAGCCTATGCCATCTTTATGTAGAGCAACAATTATTTTTTCAGATCCTCAGAGAGTTCTTTGCCATGAGGTGCCATGTTGAACTTCCAGTGACCAGTATGAGAGAGTGAGAGCGATAACACAAAATTTAACGCACCTGTCCCCATTCACACCTGAGACCTTGTAACACTAATGAGTCACATGACACTGGGGAGGGTAAATAACGAATTGGGCCCAATTTGGACATTTTCACTTAGGGGTGTACTCACTTTTTTTGCCAGCAGTTTAGACATTAATGGCTGTGTGTTGAGTTATTTTGAGGGGACAGCAAATTGACACTGTTATACAAGCTGTACACTCACTACTTTACATTGTAGCAAAGTGTCATTTCTTCAGTGTTATCACATGAAAAGATATAATAAAATATTAATATTTACAAAAATGTGAAGGGTTAGAGAACCATAGCTGTCAGTAAGAGCACAGTCTCTCTGCGGAGTGTTTTACGGAGCACACTTTAGCACAAACGCCAGTTTGCTTATCTGTGGCACCTCAGAAGAAGGCCCACCTTCGTAATGCTGCACATACAGCTGAAACTCGAAAAATTAGAATATGGTACAAAAGTTAATTTATTTCACTAATGCAACTTAAAAGGTGAAACTAATATATGAGATAGACTCATTACATGCAAAGCAAGATAGTTCAAGCCGTGATTTGTCATAATTGTGATGATTATGGCTTACAGCTCATGAAAATTACTGCCTCAATGCGGCGTGGCATGAAAGCTATCAGCCTGTGGCACTGTTGAGGTGTTATGGAAGACCAGGATGCTTCAATAGCGGCCTTCAGCTCTTCTGCATTGTTCGGTCTCATGTCTCATCTTTCTCTTGGTAATGCCCCATAGATTCTCTATCATAGATTCTCTATGGGGTTCAGGTCAGGCGAGTTTGCTGGCCCAATAATAAGCACAATAATCCCACAGTAATTGAACCAGGTTTTGGTGTTTTTGGCAGTGTGGGCAGGTAATAAGCACAATAATCCCACAGTAATTGAACCAGGTTTTGGTGTTTTTGGCAGTGTGGGCAGGTGCCAAGTCCTGCTGGAAAATGAAGTCAGCATCTGCTAGCAGCTTTGAATGTGTCTAAAGACAAGACTGCAAATGCTGATGGTGTAAGGAAATCTTATGCTGGTGTTGCTGCTGCAGGATCTGGGAAGGGGGAGCAAGCAGGGAGGGAGCATGAAAATGTTTTATCTTCTTCCCTGTTTAAAAGGAGAAATGTCGTTCAGTTGAAATGGGAAGGTGGTGGAATCCCCCCCACATAGGAGGGCAGTGGTGGATAAAATTTTGCAGATGGGGTTTACACCCGCAGATATCTTCGCCCTGATCAGTCTGGCAGGTTCCTATGAATATGATTTATCCTTTATCCGCCCGGAGTGTTTGGATATATTTTGGGAGAAATATGAGCATGTGTGTAGGGGCCTGCCGGACTGGAAAGGGTTCATCCCCAAGCTTATATCCCGCCAGCCCCTCATTAAAATGGTGACAATTTTGGTCCGTAATGAGTCCATACCACAGGGGGATTTATCTGTATGGTTGAGGAGGTATGGAGATGTCCCGAGCCCCCTAAAAAAAAATTTGGATGATGGGGGAATATGGACAGGAGGGTGGTCTGTGCAGCTAAAATTAAAAGTCATTGACAATGTCGTCCAGCATCTGCCATCCTCCGCTTTTCTGGGGAGGGACAGACTGGCCATCTTTTATCCGGGCCAGCCAAAGCTCTGCAACAAATGTGGAGACAAAGGTCATCTTGCATCCTCCTGTCCAGTGATGAAGTGCTCTCTGTGTCAGGGTACAGGACATTTGGCTAAGGATTGTAACATCATCAGGTGCAATCTGTGCAATGCGGTGGGACATCCTTACAGTCAGTGTCCTGAGGCAATGCACAACAAGCCTGAGCTCATAAGAGAGTTCTTCCGCCTGGACATGGAGGATGCTCAGAGCTCAGCAGCTGGAATACCTGTGAGTCCATCTGAGTCTGTGCCAACACCCAATGTGTCTGTGTCTCCCTAGTCTGTGGTGCCAAAGTCTGTGCAAGTACCCAATGTGTCTGTGTCTCCCCAGTCTGTGCGTTTACCTAGTGTGTCAGTGTCTTCCCAGTCTGTAGGTAAGGTGTCGTTTGCTGAGAATGTGTCCATTCCTTCTGTGTCTGTGTCTTCTAAAATTTCAGAGGCAGCGAGAGGTGCTGAGGCAGGTGCATCAAGTGCGGTGCCAGTCCCCCTCCCTCAACACTGCAGGGTTCCTGTTAAGGATCGTGGGGTGCAGAGGAGTGGGGAGGATGGTGAAGAGGCTGGCCTGGTGGTAGATAAGGAAATGAAGTGTGGGGGGGAGGGGAGGATAGGAGTGGGGAGGCTGTTGACTCCGGTTTGTCCAAGGATGATATGGAGTGGTTGGAGGATAAAAGGAGGAGGGGCAAAAGGAAGGAAAAAAAAGGAGGTACAGTTACCTTTAAGTTTTGCCTTTGGCAAATAAATTTAAGGTACTGTCAGATGATGATGAATGGGACTCGTTCAGTTCAGCATCCTCTATGGATGATGAGTGCCAGGGTGCAACTAACCACGCTGGTTCTCCAGGGAGAGGGAGTAGCCAGGCTAGGAAACGGCTGCCCCAACTACCCTAATGGCAGTTCCCACTCATTTTATATAAAAGGCTATATGCATGGTGACGGTGATGTTCTTTAGTCTGGCTCTCCTGTAGGGATTATGTTGTGCGCAATTTGGTTTGCACCGTTTATTATGTTTTTGTGTTTTGTTTTGTTTTATTTTGTATAGTCATATTCAATTATTTTGTAAAAATGTATTATTTATTATGGTTTTATTGTATATAAGTTTGTTGTTTGTAAGATTTTTCAATAAACAAAATTAACCCCCATAATGGGCACATCAGGTTACAAACCCGGGAACTTGGCACAGGGATGGTGGGAACCCCTCATAATGGGCACAGTAGGTGTACAGACCTAGGAACTCAGTACAGGGATGGTGGGAACCCTCATAATGGGCACATCAGGTGTACAGACCCGGGAACTCAGCACAGGGATAGTGGGAACCCTCATAATGGGCACAGTGAGACTGCAATTGACGGCCACAGTTTTACCTAACAGTAATGATACATAATCACCTGATAAATGGCTATTTACAGCCCTTCATTACTAAAAGTTTGATTTTTTAGTTTGCGTGCCCCCCCCCCCCAAAAAAACATTTTGAGCACCAGCCGCCACTGATAAGCTGACAGGTTAATAGAACAGTGATATCAGAACCGATTCAATCATACAGTTTATAGTGTACATAGATTTGCAAAACAGTGGAATAAAGAAATATTCCTGAACTTTGTTTTAGTTCATGGTTACTGTGAAATTGTGTGAATCCAGTGCATGCTATCTCAGCTTGCAGGGCTTGGATTCATTGAATTAATTTACCAAAAATATAAAGATTGCAGAATATACAGCCTCATGCTACAAAACTAAGCTCCATTTCATGCATGAATAAACTAAATTATTAATGTATCCCAAATAGAAAACTATCTTTTATATAGATTTTTACTCCAAAAGCATTTTATTCAAATAATTTGATAAAAATCTAATTGAAATAGAAAAAATCTGATATTATTATTCTATATATGTTTTTAAATCATTGATTTTTATCCACCCTGATATATATTCAGCTGTCAGCGGGGAAGCCCATTGAGGGCTGATGACTCATCGGTTGATAAGGACACTGACCACTACTTAACAACCAGCTATTCACTGCGCCCTGATTGGGCAGAGCTTTGTGTGTGCAGCACGCAGTGCATTGCAGGGCGCTCAGCTGGGTGAACACCTGCCGAAAGCCCTGCAAATTCGAGTGTTTGCCAAACAGGCGATGTTCGGGGCAAAGTTTTGCTCAGCCCAAACTGTTGGCTTGTAGCTAGAGTTGGGTGAAGATTAAACTAATCAACTCTCTATGGAATGAGCTAGGTTTAAGTGATCATTTGATGACTGCACAATGCTCCAACCATGCATGTTAGATTGACACTGCATGTAAAGCTAGGCATACAAAGCTATATTTTCTCTCATTCATTCAAAATAAATGGCAACTGCTGGTTATTGAACTCAGCAGCTGCAGCATTTTTGGTTGCCTAAATACAGTGGTGCTGCCTAACAGAGAGCTCACTTGCCTCTCTCTAACTCACTCAGTGAACACACTACAGGCATACCCCACTTTTAAGTACACTCACTTTACATAAACTCGCGAGTAAGGACATACCCGCGAGTGTATGTAAAGTGCCTCACGAGTACTGTACAGACATTTTGCAGCCGCAGTAGAAGGAGCTGAAGCTCCGAGATCATAGCCCGCCCTGTTTCAGTGTGCCTCCGACACCCCCACTACAGCCCCTGAGACCTCAACTACAGCTTCTGACACCCCCACTACAGCCCCTGACCCCCCCACTACACCCTAGAAGTGGAAAAAGGTATGGTTTCACTTTAAGTACATTTTAGTTTTACATACATGCTCTGGTCCCATTGTGTACTTAAAAGTGGGGTATGCCTGTACATGGGCAAAGCCTGTATATAGGCAGGGAAATTAGTGAATACAGGGTTAACAAAAACCCTGCAATTGCCTAACTAACAAAGTGGCTTGTGCAGGAGCAGGATCTACTGTTCTCTCAGCTTAGAAGAGTGGTGCAGGCTTTATGCCATCACTTTTCAGAGGTGTTTTACATAGGGTTGCCACCCGTACAGTCTGGGTTTTAAACCATGTGTCCGGGTTTCAGACCGCCTAAAACCTGGACACATTTTCATTATTCAGATCCATAGGTGAGCGGCTCCTTCTCCTCCATCATCTACCCCTTAGGGGTTGATTTACTAAAGGAAAATGGACTGTGCACTTTGAAAAGTTTCTCAGAGCTTAGTAAATGAACAGACGCTCTGCTGACTTCCATCATCCAATCATGTGCAAGCAAAAATGCTGTTTTTTTCTATTTTCCTTGCACAGGATTGGGTACTCATTGCAAAGTGAAGCCTTGCCTCATTTAGTAAGCTCAGGAGCAACTGCACTTTGCAAAGTGCACAGTCTATTTGCCTTTAGTAAATCAACCCCTTAGTGTCTGCCCACTCACACTCCAGTCCCCAACGGGCTGTGCCTCAGAAAAGGGATGTGTGGGTTGGAAATTTGAAACCCAGCAGCCACCAGATACATGGGGGATGAAAGGTGCCGATGCCTGAGCCTCCATCCTCAGGTGAGTGAGCTCACCATTCTCTGTCTGTGACTGATGTCTCTTCCCTCTTTCCCTTCTCTTTCCTACTTCCAATCAAGTATACTAAGGTAAGGGGGACTCAGATGTAGGGGGTGCTCTGCAGACTCTGATGTAAGGGGGACTTTGGGAACCCTGATTTAAGGGGGAAGGCTGGAAACTCTGATGTAAGTGGGGCTTTGGTGAGCAGAAACACCCTTCTATCAGAGTTTCCCTTCATACCAGTCCACAGCATTCACCCTTGCAAATTATTTTTGCTGTGCACCGCTAAAGTGTTTGGGTTTGGTTTGAAGAAAAGTTGGCATCCCTAGTATTACCATGGCTGGGTGCCTCTTCACTGCCTGCGGCATGGCCACTAATTAATTCCCCCAAAGTGTTTTTATTTATTTTTTATATTTAGGGTTTATTTACACTTGCCTTGCAGCGGTCCTTTCCTTTTGTGGTGGATCGTTCAGAGGGCTTTTGACAGGCAGCTGGGAGGCAACGCCTCAGCCAGTGCTGGGTTAAGGGGGGGGTGATCGGGGGGCAGTAAAACCATGACTCGGCTGCCTGTCTTTACCAACCACCACCATAGAAGCTGAACTATAGCTGCCATGAGTGAAAAGCTATGAGTGAAGGACAGGAGGATGTAATGTCTGCCTCCTCCATTTATAGGTCAATTTTTATTGATGGAAGCTGATTTAGAATGCTGTGTCCAGTTCTGGAGACCTCACTTACAAAAAAGATATTAAGATAGAACAAGTCCACAGACGGATAACAAAAATGATGAAAGGTTTGGGGGATAAAACGTATTGAGCATGACTTCAGGAGCTTAATATGTACAATCTGGAGGAAAGAAGGGAAAGGGGAGACATAATTGAAATCTTTATAGTGGTTGTAAACCCAGTTTTAAAAAAAAAAAAAAATAACACCTGCAAGAAAACGACATAATGAGCTAGTATGCATAGCATACTAGCTCATTATGTGGCACTTACCTCCAATCGAAGCCTCCGCCGCCATGTCCGCTCTGACCGTCTTCCTGTTATCGCCGCTCCGGCGCTGTGATTGGCCAGAGCGGCGATGACGTCACACGCATGCGCGCGGGGCCGTCATTCTCCATTGAGAAAACCGACAACGCTTAGTGCGCCTGCGCCGTTGTCTACGGCGCATATGCATGGTTTTCTGCAAATATCTCCTTAACCGTGTAGGTTAAGGAGATATTTCTTGCACCTACAGGTAAGCCTTAATCTAGGTTTACCTGTAGGTGCAAGTTGTGTGGTTGGGTTGACAACCACTTTAAATACATCAAGGGGGTGAATAAAGTTCACAAGGGCTGTAATTTCAATATGAAACCAAAATTAAGACCACAGGGACACAACCTCAAATTAACTAAAGGAAAATTCAAATCTAATCTTAGAAAGTATTATTTTACTGAGATTAGTTGATGCTTAGAATAAACTTCCAGCAGAGGTAGTGAGTCAGTAAACGGCTTCAAACATGCATGGGACAAACAACATCCCGGCTCTTCAGGGATAACAACCGATGCGGATAAAAGCTGCTCAGCTGTTATACCAGAGGAGTGGGAGGGGACAGTATTCAGAATCACCAATTTTGGCGATACTGAATATGAAGTGTAAAGGAGGGATTTGGAGTCTTTAAGACCCCGATCCCTCCATAAAGAGTACTTGTCCCCACTTATTACTGTCACAAGGGAAGTTTACATTCCTTGTGACAGCAATAAAAGTGATCGCTTTTTTTTTTTTTAAAGTAATGAAATAAAATAAAATTAATTTGAATTTTTTTTGTTGTTTTTAAGTGCCCCCATCCCCACGAGCTCGCGCAGCAAAGAAAACACACACATAAGTCGCACCTGCATATGTAAACAGTGTTCAAATCGCACATGTGAGGTATCGTAGCGATCGTCCGAGAGCAATAATTCTAACACTAGACCTCCTCTGTCACTCTAACCTGGTAACCGTCTTTTTTTTTTTTTTTTAAAGTGCCGCCTAAGGAGAATTTTAGGTAATGTAGTTTGTCGCCATTCCACGAGTGTGCGCAATTTCAAAGCATGTTGGGT
The DNA here is from genome assembly GCA_029206835.1 of Rana muscosa. Classification (NCBI taxonomy): domain Eukaryota; kingdom Metazoa; phylum Chordata; class Amphibia; order Anura; family Ranidae; genus Rana; species Rana muscosa. The sequence goes on along the minus strand of CM055117.1, from coordinate 420,641,441 downwards.
ATCTATTTTCCTGGCGTAACCTCATCTTTCACAATATACAAAACAATTGGGCTAACTTTACTGTTTAGTTTTTTTTTAATTCATAAAAGTGTATTTTTTCCTAAAAAAATTGCATTTGAAAGACCGTTGCGCAAATACAATGTGACATAAAATATTGCAACGATCGCCATTTTATTCTATAGATTCTCTGCTAAAAAATATACATAGAACCCCCAAACATTATAAGTAATTTTCTAGCAAAAAATACAGATTTTAACTTGCAATCAACAAATGTCAGAAATAGGCTTTAGTCATGAAAGGGTTAAAGTGGTTGTTTGACAACTTCACATAATCCTTGTTTCCTAATGACAGGTGCTTCTGTCTCTGTGTTTTAAAAAAAAAAAATTCACCTTTGCCTCATTTCAGAGCGTCTCCCGGCGCTCATGTGATCGGCTGGCTCTCTCCTCTCCCCGTTTGACAGCTGCAGCGGGAGGGGCCGAGATTCCCCTGCTGACATCAGACAGGACAAGGGGAGAGAGAGAGAGAAACGGCTGGTCACGTGAGCGCCGGGAGATGATCTGAAATGAGATAAAGAAGGCATTTCTTTCATAAAACACAGAGGCAGGAGCACCTGTCATTAGGAAACCAGGATTATTTAGGACAGTACAAGTAATTTTAGCAATAGACACGGAGGGGGCTGGCACTGACACAGGAGCAGACAGGCAGGTAGTAGACAGAGGAGAGACAGGAGACCCACGGATGACGGAGGCATATAAACTGACCACGATGTCAGGGCTTAGCAGCCATGATATACCGTGGTCCGTTTACAGGGGGGGTATAGCCAGGCAGGATCAGCCAGGTTTTTTAGGTGATATGGGGGGCCAAATTACACGGCACAAGCACTGTGCTGTATAACATGCTTTAAAGGAACAGGACCTATATATATTTTTTTTGTTTGGGGGGGGGGTTAACAAACACTTTAACCAGAAGATTACCACTGCAAGAATCTAGAGGACTTTGGATTGCACCTCAAACAGCAGCTATCAGCACAAGGGAGACTTTACATTGAGTCTTTTAGATCAGTGGTTCTCAACCCTGTCCTCAAGTACCCCCAACAGGCCGTGTTTGCAGGTTTTCCTTTATCTTTCACATGTGCTTTAAATCAGAGTCAATGGCTTGGTATTTTGGACAGCTATTCTATCTAAGAGAAATTCCCAAAACATGGCCTGTTGGGGGTACTTGAGGACTGAGGTTGAGAACCACGGTTTTAGATGGTTGGCTCTAATGAGCAGGGCCCTCTGATTCCTCCTGTATTGAATGAATTATATTGTAACTATACTGTTTGCCCTCATGTTGTAAAGTGCTGTACAAACTGTTGGCACTATATAAATTCCATATAATCTAATAATAGAAGAAAAATGTTTGAATAAACTTAGGTTTTAAGGCTATTTTATTTTTTGGCCAGTTGCATTTGAGACTAGTAGTGATAGAAGTTGGAAGTTATCATATCTGGTCACAGGGATGTCCTTCAGTCTTGTGTTGCCGATAGTGTTTGATGGGCTCTTAGGAGCCTTGAACTGACTGTAAAGACATTTTGATCATACAGATGCATTTTATTTTAAGCTTCAAAGTATGTGGCCTTTGACTTTTACTGTTGATCTTAAATATATTTTGTGTTACAGGCTGTACATCTGAGTCCATGCTTTCCTAAATCATGTCCCTCGTAAAGGATCTGCATTTGGCTGCTAAGAATCACCTTGAACAGAGGAAAAGATCGCAGGCCCTGAAACTTGCCGCTGAAATTCTGTTTGTAGACTGTGGACTGAAGCCTGGTTTTCTATATGATCTCAGTGGAGCAGGTGTGATACAAATTCAGGGATACCTTAGGGAGCTTCATCAGATGGGCTTCATAAAGGGGCCTCTTCATGTTCTTAACATGGCAGACACTGTTCTTATTATAAATATTTCAAGCACTGTGTCTTATCTGGGATTGGTATTGGACAGGGAAGATTTACATGTAATAGATGTTTCTGCCCAACTCAAGTATCCAGAGATGTTCAACCAAGATAGACTTTACCAGATCAGGTCCCAGCTTTCAGACCTTCTGACACTTCTGAAGTCTTATCAGGATATAAAGCCTGGCAGTATATCAGTAGCCCACATTCCCTGTTCAGAGTGGAACCTCTGCACCATATTTGGTTTTCTTCTGCACTTTCCTGTTGTCTACTGGTTTGACACCTCAAAAAGCTTTGAGAATTGCTTATCTTTCACACCACTCAAACATTATACAGTTCAGACTACATGCCCCAAAGTTGGACTCCAGAAAATACAAGTTTATTCTTTCACCATTCCAGAGTCTGTCTATCAGTCTGTACAAACACTCCTGCAGACGTGGATCAAGGGCCTCAGACAGATGTTTCATGTACAAGGCCACTTCACAGACCTTGAAATGATCACAGAAACTGTAACGCTACCAGCTGTTGCTCTGTGACTCAATGTGTGAACATTATGAATTTTCAGTCTTTAATATGTCCATCAGATTATGTATTTGCTTTACTGTTAATTGTACTGCTAGATTTTCTGTCAACAACATTAACTATTATTGCTAATGAAAGTACAGCCACCTCTAAAGTGTCCTGTCTGTTAAAGAGGTTTGGTATATATTTTTTCCTTTATTTATTATAGTCAGGTAAATATATATTTACTATTGAATTGTCAGCTACCAGGCAGCACTGTACACCTCCCTTCACATGTTTCTATCTGCTATCCCTGTCTTTTGTTTGTTCTTTTCGAGCAAAACACAATTTAGAGTTCATTAGATCAAGCTGAATTTTACACTCACAAATTAATGAGTTGGGAGAGATTGGACACAGGGACACTCCCCCTGCATCCCATTTAGATTTTGTCTGATAAAGCCCAACCCAGGGAAGAGCTACCCTTGTAGCATCCACCATTCATAACCCTCCCCCTGCCTGCAAGGGCTAAATGCAATTTTTGCCCAGGAATAGAGCAATACGATGTAATACTTTATTTCTTGCTCTACCAGGGTCCTTCCTGTACTGCAACCAGTCCTTCAATACCTCCTCTCCAAGATGCTCCCAAGACACAGTATAGGGCTGGGTCCATGTAATCACTGTGTCCTCATACATGTGAATGGACTGCCTGCAAGCAGCTTATTCACAGCGTATGAGACTTACAATATGCAGCAGAGGGAATGCTTTGCTGATTTTGTGTTGAGCTGTTTGAAAAATAAATTTCCCCAAAACAAATAGGCGAGACTTTTCAGGCTCAAAGAGTGTACAAACACATGAAAGTGGCTGAAAATTGAAGTATTTTATTAGAACCAAAAAAGAATATGAATAAATATATTTGCATAAAATAAAAAGGAGAATGGCAACAAGGCGCAAATACAGTAGGTCGCTAGGCAATCATGGAATCGATGTGTAAACCTGACACCAAAATGTTTCGGAGTTCTATACGCTCCTTCTTCAAGGTAGGTTTAAAACTGTTTCTTAGTAAATTTCCTCTATAAAACAAAACGCATATTAAAACACATTTCTAAATGTCATAGCGTATGCATAAAGCAGGAATGAATAGTAAGGGAACAAGAAAAAGAGAAGGGGTTACTCACATTGCCAGATAGTGGAGTCTCACTGCCCTCTCCATATGATATTATCCATTTATATCTTATACGTATATACTTGTTTCTCCCCCCCCCAAGATACCTATAGGACTCTATTAACCTTTCCCCCATTACCAGCTGCCTCTTTGAATCTTCACTTGATGATCAAATTGCTAATTGTAAAACCGCAACCAGTGTCAAAAATACGACATCTGCTAACCCATTTGGTTTGCCACGATTTCTGGGATCAACATCTCCCCTTTTTCCTCAATGCTACTGCTTCCTGTGAAGTCATTTACTTATGCACTATATATTGCATCAGTCATTTACTACTTCAGATACACCTACATGTATTAACATGCAATAATTTCTTCTTTCTCTCCCTTCCTTTTATGTACCCCTACCCATTTTTCCATGCCCTGCCCCTTGTGTTCTATATCAGGCCATCTCTGTGCAGCTTCCTGTGGGTTCAACCCTGGCCTGGGTGGGGTACATCCTGCGCCGCCCCCTACCCTTCTGGACCCTGCAGCATTGTTTTTATTCCATTGCCCAGCGTTCTGTGTGTGTCTCCACTCTCTGGCAATGGGAGTAACCCCTTCTCTTTTGCCCCTCTTTTCCTTGTTCCCTTACTATTCTTTCCTGCTTTATGCATACGCTATGACATTTGGGAATGTGTTTTTAATATGTGTTTTGTTTTATAGAGGATATTTTCCAAAACAGTTTAAACCTACCTTGAAGAAGGAGCGTATAGAACTCTGAAACATGTTGGTGTCAGGTTTACACATCGATTCCATCACTGCCTAACGACCTACTGTATTTGCGCCTTGTAGCCATTCTCCTTTTTGTTTCATGCAAATACATGTATTTCTTCATATTTTTTGGTTATTTTTTAAAATTTTGATACTAATAAAATACTTCAATTTAACTGCCACTTTCATGTGTTTGTACACTCTTTGAGCCTGACAAGTCTTGCCTATTTGTTTTGGGGAAATTTCCTTTTCAATTGTACATGAGGGATGTGGCCTTATAAACACAGCTATTTTCAACCTCTTCTCATTTTTCCTACCACATATATTGGGAAGTTAGTAGTCACCCCTATTTGTGCAGAGCCATGACGAGGAGCTTTTAAATTACAGAGTATATCAGAATAACAATTTAACCTACTTTTCATGCAGCATGTAATTTAGAAATGAGCAACTCTGCAGTAATGAGCACCCTGAACCACATGACTTCATCATAGAAAATGACACCACAGCTAATGAAGAAGCAGAGTAACTTCCTCCAGCGTCATGTAAACTAAGCTTTTATCATTGCTTCAAACCTGTTCATCTATGACATTTTGAGGAAGTGAGGTGGCAAAACATGGGAAGAAAATTCATAGTCTTAAACTGGTATTTGGGTATTGGGAAGTTGACAAAAAAAAAGTTACATTTTTGCAACATGGCCATTTTCAAACCCACGTAACCTTTTATTTTTTTTAAATAAACAGCGCAAGTAAGTTACATTTACTGAAACCTGACTGTTACAAGATGGTTTCTGATTGGTTGCTTGGGATTTCTCACCTTGTTCCTAGAGCCGTTTTACTGAATAGATGCAATGATTTTTATAGAATTCTAATCAGTCATATATACGGCATACTCCTCTTTATTAAATATGTGCACTTGTCCTTTTTATCCCCTACCTCTGACCAAACCTAACCTTCTCTTGCCGTCCAGAGATACTTACCTAAATCCAATAACCATTCATTACATAGGTCTTTATTGTCCTAACATTAGTGCCCCTTAAGCCTCATATACACGGTCGGACTTCAAACAAACTTTTTCGTGGATTTTTGTTCGAAGGGGGTTGGCCATGAACTTGGCACACGGCAGGACTTTTTCAGCAAACTTTCACCAAATCACGTGGGTTTTCAGCTCTTTACCGCCACCCTTTGGTCAACTTCTGTATTGTTGTCTGATCTTTTGCATTGGTTCTGAGCATGCGTGTTTGTACTTTGGATTTAAGTCCGATGGATTTCTGTACATACGGCAGGACTTTGCACCATAGGACTTTTGTTGCCGGAAAGTTTGTCTGTTTGCAGAGTGAGCATTTGTCCGATGAAAACCGCAAAAGGTTGTCCGATGCAGCGTACACACGGTCGGATTTTTTTTAAAACCTGCTCATTTTGAAGTTTGTTGTCAAAAAGTCCTATCGTGTGTATGGGCCTTTAGACTTGTATGGGGTCGTGACCCAGGGCAGAAAATATTCAGGGATGGTCCCATACATACAGTTATGTACTACCCTGCTTAGGGAGAATAGTAAATGTGCTCATTCGAATGGGCTGCCTTAACATACGTGCAATAATGCAACACAACAGTTGTTGGGACGTAAGGCACAGGTACATGCCAGGACAGCAAAATTTTGTGGTACAGCATGTAAACCGTGGAGCCACAGCGGATGGAACAGGGTAAATAGGCACCTGTGGAAGGGGAGTTACAGTGCCTTGCGAAAGTATTCGGCCCCCCTTGAACGTTTCATCCTTTTGCCACATTTCAGGCTTCAAACATAAAGATATAAAATTTTAATTTTTTGTGAAGAATCACCAACAAGTGGGACACAATTGTGAAGTGGAACGAAATCTATTGGATATTTTAAACTTTTTTAGCAAATAAAAAACTGAAAAGTGGTGCGTGCAAAATTATTCGGCCCCTTTACTTTCAGTGAAGCAAACTCACTCCAGAAGTTCAGCGAGGATCTCTTAATGATCCAATGTTGTCCTAAATGACTGATGGTGATAAATAGAATCCACCTGTGTGTAATCAAGTCTCTGTATAAATGCACCTGCTCTGTGATAGTCTCAGGGTTCTGTTGAAAGCGCAGAGAGCATCATGAAGACCAAGGAACACACCAGGCAGGTCCGTAATACTGTTGTGGAGAAGTTTAAAGCCGGATTTGGATACAAAAAGATTTCCCAAGCTTTAAACATCCCAAGGAGCACTGTGCACGCGATCATTTTGAAATGGAAGGAGTATCAGACCACTGCAAATCTACCAAGACCTGGCTGTCCCTCTAAACTTTCAGCTCAGACAAGGAGAAGACTGATCAGAGATGCAGCCAAGAGGCCCATGATCACTCTGGATGAACTGCAGAGAACTACAGCTGAGGTGGGGGAGTCTGTCCACAGGACAACAATCAGTCGTACACTGCACAAATCTGGCCTTTATGGAAGAGTGGCAAGAAGAAAGCCATTTCTCAAAGATATCCATAAAAAGTCTCGTCTAAAGTTTGCCACAAGCCACCTGGGAGACACACCAAACATGTGGAAGAAGGTGCTCTGGTCCGATGAAACCAAAATCGAACTTTTTGGCCACAATGCAAAACGATATGTTTGGCGTAAAAGCAACACAGCTCATCACCCTCGAAACACCATCCCCACTGTCAAACATGGTGGTGGCAGCATCATGGTTTGGGCCTGCTTTTCTTCAGCAGGGACAGGGAAGATGGTTAAAATTGAGGGGAAGATGGATGCAGCCAAATACAGGACCATTCTGGATGAAAACCTGTTGGAGTCTGCAAAAGACCTGAGACTGGGACAGAGATTTATCTTCCAACAAGACAATGATCCCAAACATACAGCAAAATCTACAAAGGAATGGTTCACAAATAAACGTATCCAGGTGTTAGAATGGCCAAGTCAAAGTCCAGACCTGAATCCAATCGAGAATCTGTGGAAAGAGCTGAAAACTGCTGTTCACAAACGCTCTCCATCCAACCTCACTGAGCTCGAGCTGTTTTGCAAAGAAGAATGGACAAGAATTTCAGTCTCTCGATGTGCAAAACTGATAGAGACATACCCCAAGCGACTTGCAGCTGTAATCGCAGCAAAAGGTGGCTCTACAAAGTATTAACGCAAGGGGGCCGAATAATTTTGCACGCCCCACTTTTCATTTTTTTCTTAGTTAAAAAAGTTTAAAATATCCAATAGATTTCGTTCCACTTCACAATTGTGTCCCACTTGTTGGTGATTCTTCACAAAAATTTTTAATTTTATATCTTTATGTTTGAAGCCTGAAATGTGGCAAAAGGATGAAAAGTTCAAGGGGGCCGAATACTTTCGCAAGGCAATGTAGGTTAGGTCAGGGCAAGGCTGAAAAAGTGTACCTTGTTTTAAAGTGTATTTATTTTTTTAATGCAAATCTGAGTAATATGTAAATATTTAAGAATATTATTTGCTTGTTGCTTTCATGAATTTTAAATATGGATATGTATTTTTGCACCTTCCCACTTATTGCAAATAAAAAAACTGTACATAAGTTTATAAATTACATAAGTTTGTTTTTACAGTTCTGCTAAACTAGACCAGTCCTAAACATTGTTCTACAATGGGTTACTCCACTAACAGGCTTTAGCAGAAGAGATGTGATAAGAGCAGTGATATATACATATTACACTTATTTATTTGTTGCATCTTTTTATTATGTAAGTAGAGATGCACTGTAGTAGGAGCTGCTGCCACTACTACAGCAATCTTCACTTTCTTCCATATCCACTGCTGAGCGGCTTCCCTGCTGCATAGTAAGCACATGGGTGCCATTCAGAGAACACTTAACATGTTTTTAATGAATACAAGGCGCTCTCTGATTGTTTGTTTGAGGTGGAGATAACTATGTCACTGCCCCACCTCATCCAATCGGAGAATGCTTTGCATTCACTAAGAAAATGTGAAGTGTTCTTAATGGTGCCCATGCTGAGTGAGTGACTCCATGTGGTGGGTGTACTTTGCATGTAAAGTAGATTATATGGTTTTCCAATGGCATAGTTCACACCAGTGCGGTCAGTTCCAGGGCTTTCTAGTGCCAGAAAAAAAAAGTAGAACACTCTGCATTTTTTCCTGCACTGGAACGCATCAAAAATGCACCGGACCACAGTACATTGGGAAAACAAAGCATCTGGAATGCATCCGGAAGCGTGTCAAAAACGTGCATGCAGAAGAAACACATCCGGAGTGTGTTTTTGTGGTGTGAGCCAGCCCTTAAAGCATATATAAACTCAAGAACAAAAGTGTAAGCTATTCAATTTTACAAGTCCTCAGATTTGGTGTCTTTTTTTTTTATTTTTTTCAAGCTTTTCTTTCATTTTTAACTGCCAATCCTGTCAGTAACACACTTCCTGTCCTAGAGGAACTATGCCCACTCACCATACTGTGGGGAATGCAATAAAGCTGCTCCGCCTCTTCTCTAGTGTTAATCCCACTTGTTTTGGTGTTGTGCCAAATTCAAATGAAGCATCTGCAATGCTTTTTGTTCTGACAGCTACTTGTGTCCCAAATTCAGGTAGTTCTAACTGAAATACCGATAGTTCGTATCCTACAACAGTGGAACTAATTAGGGCCAACTCTCTTTTGGCATACAAAAAGACCCTGGTGCAGATAGACTTTCTGAAAGTGTCTCACGTGTTCTAAAAGTGGCACAGCGTGCATCAAATTCAAGTACAAGTTCAAGACTGGTATGTGATTATGGCGAATGCTGTGCCACTTTTAGAACACATGTGAGACACTGTCTGCAGCAGTCTTTTATGAATTCAGGGACTGTGCCTATGGTGTTCATCAAATGACAGGACTACAGAACACCTCCCTCTCTTCTCTGTAGAGGGGCAGGGTTCAGCAGTCCCAAGGGAAAGCTGAGAACAATGTCACTGATAAGAGTGCAGCATAGGCAGTTATCAGCTAGCAGGATTACAGGTATATTGAACAGATAAAAGAATACATTTTCATTGGTTTATTTACCAAACTAAAAAAGGTACCAAATAAGAGAAGTTCGTTGTTTTGTGTTTACAAACCCATTAAATAACTTTATGCATATAGAAGAAAATTAGCTGGGGGCAGGGGAAGCTACCATAGGAGAATAACTGCATCTCATTTTGCAGCTGCACCTAGTTAGTTACTCTTTATCAGGAATGTAAGAGATTACCATATTAATTTGAAATCAAAATACCAAAACATCTTTTTTTTATTTTTTTATATATATATATATTTATTTAAATGCAAATTACGGTAGGTGTAACGTTTCTATCCAAATATACATTTAAATGGCACAATTGTTAACATTGCTTTAAATGTTGAATACAAATGTAACAAAAAAAAAAAAAATAAGTAAACAAAGAACTAGTTGCTTTAACAAACTTGAGGTAGTCCTAAATTTCATTGTGGGAAATGTCCCATTTCAGGGGAGAATAGGTACGCAGTTACTGCAGCAAATATTATCACCAAGACTGGCATCCAATATGAACAGCGTCTCTGTGGAAAGAGGAAGTTTAAAAAGCATGGGATACAAGAATTAGGTTGTCATGATAACTTTTCATTTCCAACATTACCATCTTATCATTCACTTTTATACTGACAGCTACACATTAGTACTCTCTGAATTTGTAATATAGTACAACTTCCAATTATTTGAGGCCTTTAAAAATAAGGCCAATTATAGGAAGAAATGTAGATAATTCTAATTATTGTATTTATTTTGCACCATGATGCAAAGTGCTTTACAATCTAGAATATCCTAAATGTGTTGTACTTTTCTTTTTAATTCCATTATTTTTTTTTTATTCTAAATGCAAACCTAAACCTAGCTGTGCTACAAGAGAGAAATGTTAGAACCCTGGAACATGGATTTCATTAGAAATATTTATACAGCAATACCTTCTGTTAACACTTCAGATGTGCCCGTAGCATTGACCAGAAGTCTGTGGCTGAATCCTGTATGGAGTTTAAAGCTGGCCATTGCAATTTTTGATAGCAACTACTTTCAGGCTGGGTTCACACCAAGATCGCATGTGGCTCACGGCAGGGGTCTGGTGTGTCCCTGTTCTCTGTTTCAGGGATGAATTGGGCCCAATTTTTTGCCTGAATTCGGACCTGAAAACGGAGAGAAAGACTAACAGGACTGCTGTGCAATTCACTCCGCAGCCGCCACGGAGATGTGTAAACTGGCTCCATTGAAAGACGGTCACAATCTCCTGTAATGTGAATTGGATGCAGAGAAAACTACATCCATTTCGCACTAGTATGAACCCAGCCTCAACCAGCGCTTGTGTGCAGAAATGACTCAACAGATCAAGGTATCTAAAGGGTAATGCTGAAATGTGTAAACCATTGTAACTTGTCCTGAATAAATCCTTTTATTTCATAACGTACGAGTTGCCGGTGTCTTTTCGAGCTGGTTCCCCTATCGATATGGTTCTGAGCTCGACTGCGCATGTGCACACGGAAATCAGATGTAGACGCGCTCGCTCCCGAGGACACACACTGCGCAGCAGGGGGCGGAGACTGACACGCCACTCTATAGGGCGGGATTAAGCATGTTGATGGGCAGGTGACATGCCGCTCTGTACTTTTATTAAATGTTGATGGGCAGGCGCAAGGGGCGGTAAAAGGGGTGGGGCCTGAGACTGTGACAGTCTCTATAGGGCGACAGTGTCTCAAGGGCAGGTTTTTCTAAAAGAGCGGATCAGTGAGTGTGCGCTCCCTGCAATGTTACACGCCAAGCCTAGAGATTTATATGTACAACAGTTCTCATGTTCTATTCACCAGCAAATGCAAGAGAAGTGATCTACATATAAATCTCTAGGCTTGGCGTGTAACATTGCAGGGAGCGCACACTCACTGATCCGCTACTTGCTGTATAGAGCGGTGCCTTGTCGAGCTGGTTCCCCTAGCATCGGAAATGAGCGCGTCTACATCTGCTGAACAGCTGTTCACGCTCGGATAATTCCGTCGCCTTGGATTGCGCCTGCGCAGTCCAGCTCGGAACCATATCGATAGGGGGAACCAGCTCGGCAGAACACCGGCTCCCCATTCTACACTTTCATTCCGCATTAGTGTTGGGAAGACAGTCAGTCCACCTCTGTTAGGAATTCATCTGGCCATTGTATCTTTCTCTCCATGACTTTCAACCAGTGCTTGTGTGCAGAAATGACTGAACAGATCAAGGTAGCCTATTATCAACGTTTATCTCCTATCACAGGTATAGATGGAAACCATTGTTGGCAAGTTACCTTGACTTATTTGGTCATATTTTTTAGTAAGCTGGTTGGCAGCACTTGAAACGGCGGTGTATATGAGTACCATAAACACAAAGTTTGAGATGCACTGCTAAAACAGACATCTAGTGGGAGATTTACGAAAACCACAGCACTCAGAATCTGGTGCAGCTGTGCATGGTAGCCAATCAGCTTCTAACTTCAGCTTGTTCAATTAAGTTTTAACAACAAAACCTGGAAGCCGATTGGCTACCAAGCACAGCTGCACCAGATTTTGTACGCTCCAGCTTTAGTAAATAACCCCCATAGACCTCTACACACTACTTTACTGCTCTTCACAATCTAACTGTCCATTCCCTTCATTCCATATTCTGTTCCTTGCTGCTTGGAGAAGCCCCTGCTAGTTTTCAGAAGATGGTATTGCCCAACTGCATCTAAGATCTGGTTTACGCTTGCAGTGAAATCTCAGTATCTGAGTTTTTAGATCTACATACCTATTTCAGGACAAGTCAGACTCCATCGTGCAGCCGATTCCATTGAGGTGATTCAGCCCACCAGTTTTCCAAGCAGAAATTTCCATCTTGTCTGCACTGATTCACCGATGAGGAGCTACTTTATGCATATTATCAAGTGGAGATTGGTGCGGAGGGGACTTTAATGTGAATTATACACCCCTCCAGTGGCGGCTGGTGTTTTTTTTCTTTTGGGGGGGGGGCCCCCCCTCCCCGCTGTTTGCCGGTCGGTCCAGCACTTATCCATCGTGGCGGGTGGTGCAGCAGCTCTGTGTCCTCTTCTCCAGCTCATCCCCTCCTCTTCCTAGGCATCCAATAGGATCACCTGTCTTTTCAGCCAATTGGATGACCGGTGTCAAAATCCGCTTACTGATTGACTGTGAGGAGGATCAGTGTTACAACAGCGAATATTCATTCGCTGTTGTAACACACCTGGGTGGGATTGGAGCGCACTCTTTGCGACCTACTTTATATTGAAGCCTATAAAAGAGCCTCTAGCTCTAATCGGTGCTTCAAAAAAAAAAAAAAAAACAGCCCCTGCATTGGAATCCATGTGCCAGTGTCCTGAAAGGGGCCGGATGCATGAATGGGGGGGGGGGGCAGTGCCCATGCGCCCTTAATGGATGGCCACCCCTCTCTTTGACATTTCTGGAAACCTGGGTCTTAAATTATGATTAATTCTTGCATGATCCTCTATTTTAGAGAGAGTCCAATTTCCACACTTAGGCTGGCCATACTTTATTTAATTTTCTTATTCAATTTCCTTTAGATTTACCGTCAACTATGTAGTGCATGGCCCTGCCTGATTGCATACAAATTGGAAGTGTTTAGGTTTGACCTCATATTATTTTGGTAACTCTAAAGGAAAATTGTACAATAAAATTGCCTTACTTCTTGACAACACATTACTGAAAGGGAGCATGGGGCAATGACTCAAGTAAAGCCCAGGGACATAGATGAGCTTATACAGAACTTTTTACATACCCAGCAATCATCCCTAACATATGAATTTGCATGCAGGTACTCTTTATATAGAATACAGAGGTGTCATTTTTAATAAAACCTGTCTCTCCTGCATCTGATTTCTTAAAAACAGTGACATAACCTCAACACTGGCAATTAAACACAACGCTTTCCTTTGGAGATATAAGAATACCTTGGGTTTCCGTCTGTGATTTCCCTTCAGTTCCTCCCTGCACTGTTGCAGTTTTCGTTCACATGACTTGTATTCTTCAGTTATTAAATCAACTTCTGCCTTTAAACCTACACACTGACACACACAAAAGTAGTATCATTAAAGTGAACCTATGCTCAAACATTAATATAAAGCTACAATAACTGTCTTGCTCCAAAGATAGAGAGTAGGGCCTCATTCACACACGTGTACAAGCATACATCTGTGTAAAAGAGCCACAACACTACCTGCCTGGAGTTTGCATGTTCTCCCCTGCCTATGTAGGTTTTCTCTGGGTACTCCGGTTTCCTTCCACACTCCAAACACATGCTGGTAGGTTAATTGGTTCCTGTCTAAATTGGCCCTATTATGTATATGTATGAATGCGAGTTAGGAACTCTAGATTGTAAGCGCCTTGAGGGCAGGAACTGATGTGAATGTACAATATATACAGTGCCTTGAAAAAGTATTCATACCTTTAACTGCAATTACAGCTGCAAGTCTTTTTGGGGATATCTCTACCAGCTTTGCACATCTAGAGAGTGACATTTTTGCCCATTCTTCTATGCAAAATAGTCTTGTCACAGATTCTCAATTAGATTTAGGTCGGGACTTTGACTGGGCCATTCTAACCTATGAATATGCTTTGATCTAAACCATTCCATTGTAGCTCTGGCTGTATGTTTAGGGTCGTTGTCCTGCTGGAAGGTGAACCTCCGCCACGTCTCAAGTCTTTTGCAGACTAACAGGTTTTCTTCTAAGATTGCCTTGTATTTGACTCCATCCTTCTTCCCATCAACTCTGACCAGCTTCCCTGTCCCTGCTGAAGAAAAGCATCCCCACAAAATGATGCTGCCACCACCATGTTTCATGGTGTGTTCAGGGTGATGTGCAGTGTTAGTTTTCCGCCACACATAGTGTTTTGCTTTTAGGCCAAAAAGTTCAAATTTTGGTCTCACCTGACCAGAGCACCTTCTTCCACATGTTTGTTGTGTCCCCCACATGGCTTCCCGCAAGCTGCAAACGGGACTTATTATGGCTTTTTTTCAACAATGGCTTTTTTGCCACTCTTCCATAAAGGCCAGATTTGTGGAGTGCACGACTAAAGCCCTGTACACACGATCGGTTTAACCAATGAAAACCGTCCGATGGATTGTTTTCATCAGACAAACCGATCGTGTATGGGAGCCATCGGTCTTTTTTCCATCGGTTTTAAAAAATAGAACATGTTTTAAATTTTTCCGATGGATAAAAAACCGATCGAAAACTCTGATCGTCTATGGGCAAGTCCATCGGATAAAAAACCCACGCATGCTCAGAATCAAGTTGACGCATGCTCAGAAGCATTGAACTTAATTTTTCTCGGCTCATCAGAGTGTTTTACGTCACTGCGTTTGGCACGGTCGGTTCTTTGACTGATGGTGTGTAGGCAAGACTGATGGAAGTCGGCTTCATTGGATTTCCGATGGACAAAACCATCGGATTAGAATCCATAGGATATCCGATTGTGTGTACGAGGCTTAATAGTTTTCCTGTGGACAGATTCTCCCACCTGAGCTGTGGATCTCTGCAGCTCCTCCAGAGTTACCCTGGGCCTCTTTGCTGCTTCTCTGATTAATGCTCTCCTTGCCCGGCCTGTCAGTTTAGGTGGACAGCCATGTCTTGGTAGATTTGCAGTTGTGCCATACTCTTTCTATTTTTGGATGATGGATTGAACAGTGCTCTGTGAGATGTTCAAAGCTTGGGGTATTTTTTCTATAACCTAATCCTGCTTTAAACGTCTCCACAGCTTTATTCCTGATCTGTCTGGTGTGTTCCTTGTCCTTCATGATGCGGTTTGTGTACTAAGGTTCTCCAACAAAACTCTGAGGGCTTCACAGAACAGCTGTATTTATACTGAGATTAACCACTAGTCCCCGCCCACTGTCAATTGACGGCGGGCGGAGGACACTCTCGTTCTGGGAGGACGTCATATGACGTCCTCCCTTTAAAATGAGCTAGGAGGCGCGCGCGCCCGCCGCGTTCCCAAGGCCCCAATGCGCGTGTCCGGCGGCCGCGATTGCCGCCGGGCACCCGCGGTTGCCCGGGAAACAAGCAGGAAAGTGGATCTCTGTGTGTAAACACAGAGATCCACGTCCTGTGAGGGAGAGGGGACCGATGGTGTGTCCCTTGTACATAGGGACAACCATCGGTCACCTCCCCCAGTCAGTCCCCTCCCCCCACAGTAAGAACACATTAAGGGAACATATTTATCCCCTTCCCGCCCCCTAGTGGTTAACCCCTTCCCTGCCAGTCACATTTATACAGTAATCAATGCATTTTTACAGCAGGGATCGCTGTATAAATGTGAATGGTCCCAAAAATGTGTCAAAAGTGTCCGATGTGTCCGCCGCAACATCGAAGTCACAATAAAAATCGCAGATCGCCGCCATTACTAATAATAAAAAAAAAATATGCTATAAATCTATCCCCTATTTTGTAGACACTAACTTTTGCGCAAACCAATCAATACGCGCTTATTGCGATTTTTTTTTTTTTTACCAAAAATATGTAGAAGAATACGTATCGGCCTAAACTGAGGAAAATTTTATTAAAAAAAAAAAAATGGGTATTTATTATAGCAAAAAGTAAAAAATAGTGTTTTTTGTCCAAACTGGACGCTCTTCTTTTGTTTATTGCACAAAAAATAAAAACCGCAGAGGTGATCAAATACCACCAAAAGAAAGCTCTATTTGTGGGAAAAAAAGGACGCAAATTTCGTTTGGGAGCCACGTCGCACGACCGCGCAATTGTCATTCAAAGTGTGATAGCGCTGAAAGCTGAAAAATGGCTTGGGCAGGAAGGGGGTTTTCGTGCACAGTACAGAAGTGGTTAAAGGGGTTGTAAACCCTCATGGTTTTTCACCTTAATGCATTCTATGCATTAAGGTGAAAAACCTTCTGGGGTGCTGCAGCCCCCCATTTTACTTACCTGAACGCTGTCATTCTTCGGCCGGGAATGAGTATACCAGCTCTAGCTGGTGTCTCGTGTCCTGATTGGATAGATTGATAGCAGGGCAGCCATTGGCTCCCACTGCTGTCAATCAAATCTAATGACGCGGCACGGGTGTCCAACAAGGAGAGCGCTTCTCCGACATGGACACTCGATGCGGGGAGGAGCCATGAGCACCGCTGAAGGACCCCAGAAGAGGAGGATCAGGGCCACTGCAAAACGAACTGCACAGTGGAGGCAAGTATGACGTTTGTTATTTAAAAAAAACAAAGCTTTACAATCACTTTAATTACACACAGGTGGACTCTATTTACTAATTAGGCGACTTCTGAAGACAATTGGTTCCACTAGATTTTAGTTAGGGGTATCAGAGTAAAGGGGGCTAAATGCAAATGTACGTCACACTTTTCCCATATTTCTTTGTAAAAAATGTTGAAAACCATTTATCATTTTTGTCCACTTCACAATTATGTGCCACTTTGTGTTGGTCTATCACATAAAATCCCAATAAAATACATTTATGTTTTTGGTTGTAACATGACAAAATGTGGACAATTTCAAGGGGTATGAATACTTTTTCAAAACCAATGGTGCCAGGCACATGTAATAAATAAATAATAGAGCCATGATTGCCCACTCGGCATGCATAGGCATTCCGTGCATCCGCATGCAGGTAGTCCCATTCATATCTATTTGGATGCAGAAGGCTGCATGGACAGTGTCACTGCTTCCAATCTGACATCCATGTGGTTGCAGGTGAGGGAGTGTCCCCAAACTCACACTTTCTGCATTCAGGGACACGCACCTGCATCCGCATTGATGCCAAATTGGGAGCAGCCTCTGTGTGCCAACAGACAACTTTGACTGCTTGCATGCAGATGCACGGAACACCTTTGCATCTTGTGCTGGTATACACAGCCCTTCACACGGATGTACGGTTAAGTACAATCGTGTGAATGGGGCCCTATAGGCAGAAGTACTGACTATAGTACTGTGTTCCTTGAAAATTTCTTCAAGGCTTCTTTATAAGGTGGTCTTATGATCAGAAGCCTAGGCATGTGGTCATGTGCTCTCTGCAATAAGGAAGGTTCAGACAGGTTGGTCTTGCCCTTCACCACAGAGAAGGTGGAAAATATTTTACTGGTAGTGTGCCATTAGCCAAGTCACACTCTTTGTTAAGCAGGCCATAGATGAGTCGAAAACCAAACAAAAGTTCTTTGTCGATTGAGCTGGCACACTAATGATGTGAAAAACAGACACACAATTTTCATTGCGCACTCGAAGGTGCCTGATCCGACATGATGAATTTTGTTTAGAAAAAGGAAAAATGATAGCACAATAGTATGCACCATTTTTGTTTTTCAATATTATTTTTGTTTTATTTCCGACCGTTTTCAACTTGTCTATGGTTGGCCTTAGGATAGAAGCTAGTGATACCAAGGACAGGCAAATATCTCCCTGTCCATTATCACCTTGAAAGCACCTTGGTTCAATATAGTGGGATATACTAGTGTATTACAGTTACTGTACATTACAATTTGTGTTTGGCTGAAGCACAGTGTACGTCACTAGTATGGACACTATGCCAAGATCTTTTTAAAAGGAGTTGTAAAGGCAGAAGTTTTTTTTTATCTAAACGCATTCTATGCATTAAGATAAAAAGCCTTCTCTGTGTGCAGCAGCCCCCTAGGCCCCCCCCTAATACTTTCCCGAGGTCCATCTCTGTCCAGAGATGTCCATGAATGTCTCTGCCATCCAAGACTCTCCCACCTGATTGGCTGAGACACAGCAGCGGTGCCATTGGCTCCCACTGCTGTCAAAGTCAGTCAGCCAATCAGGAGAGAGAGGGGCTGGGTGGGGCTGGGCCGCAGCCCTGTGTCTCTCTGTGACTCAGCTCAGGTGCCCCCATAGCAAGCTGCTTGCTGTGAAGGCACTCACCAGGAGGGAGGGGCCAGGAGCACAGAAAAGGGACCCAAGAAGAGGAGGATCCGGGCTGCTCTGTGCAAATCAACTGCAACATGTTTTGTTTTTATTTATTGAAATTTTTTTTTTGACTTTTACAATCACTTTGACCTTTTCTTTCAAAACACAACCTGCCAATACAAGTCTAGCAGCTGTTTGGTGAAACAAATGATAGTTCATTAGAAACTTAGAAATAATAGAACTCTTAAAGCGGAGCTCCGCCGAAAAATAAAAATATTAAAAGCCAGCAGCTACAAATACTGCAGCTGCTGACTTTTAATATATGGACACTTACCTGTCCTGGAGTCCAGCGACGTCCGCAGCAGAGGACAAGCAATCGCTCGTCACTCTGCTGCCCCCACCCCCATCCTCGGTGAGGGAACCAGGAAGTGAGGCCTTGTGGCTTCACTGCCCGGTTCCCTACGGCGCATGCGCGAGTCACGCTGCGCCGTTCTGACTGGTCCCCGTATGTTCTGGGAGCCGAGTGTCTCCCAGAACACAACAGGTACTCTGCGGGAAGTGATGTGCTTCCCGCAGATTTCCCGCAGAGAGGACTCCTGGAAGTGGGTGAAAATACCTGTCTTAGACAGGTATCTGCACCCCTCTCCCCCCTGAAAGGTGTCAATTGTGACACCGGAGGGGGGGAGGGTTCCGATGAGCGGAAGTTCCACTTTAGGGTGGAGCTCCACTTTAACTACTAATCAGTTTATAGTGACAGTTAAACAATTCAAGAGACTTCTGGAAAAGCAAGCAGAAGAAAAGTAATCATAGATCAATAAAAGTATTTACTTCTTCCTCTTTTGAGGTTAGCTTCTCCATAATAAACTGAAGGCGGTCATTCTGCACTGCTCCATCTGGTGTTTCCCGCAAGTGCAATATTTCTGTTTTGGATATTACGTTTGAACTGCTTCTTTGCTCCAACGCTGAAAGTCCCTCTGGGCAAAGAAGAAAAACCATTTAGACTGAAATGCCAAATCTCATTTTAAATTGGAAAACTGTAGTTAGCTGCATTCTCTTATAATTTAGCTATGTTCATTTTTCTAGTTAAAATCACTTGCATAAGATGCTAAACTCACCAGTCATAACCAAGACTGTTATCTGGGAGGGTCATACAGAGTGTGACTTCTGTGCTTAAAGCTGGACATACATGCTGACTATACAAATTGTGTACAATCTCTTTTCAATTTATCAAAACTGCATAGTGTAAAAGTTTACCTAAATAAGCCATTGAATTTGTGTGTAATCATCACACAAGCCCTTGCACTACATGGTTGTTGGTAGATAGAAATTGTACAGTTTAACATGGTCCAATAAAAGAGATATGTAATACTTAGGGGTATAAATATAAAAAGTTGCCCAGTGAAAGTCAAGGTACATTCGTTCTGTGCAATGAGGGTAAAAACAAAAACAAAAAAATCATGTTATTAGGCCATTTCCTGTGCTGGTTGAATGTTTTTCAATAATTTAAACAAAAAATAGGATTTTTATAACAGCTTACCTGTAAAATCCTTTTCTTAGAGTACATCACGGGACACAGAGCGACATAGTCATTACTATGTGGGTTATATAGATACCTTCAGGTGCTGGCACTGGCAACTTCCAAAACCGGAAGTACCCTCCCCTATATAAGCCCCTCCCATCCGGGAGCACCTCAGTTTTGTAGCAAAGCAATAAGTGTCCCCAAAAGAGGGGTGGGAGCTCTGTGTCCCGTGATGTACTCCAAGAAAAGGATTTTACAGGTAAGCTGTTATAAAAATCCTATTTTCTTTCTCGTACATCACGGGACACAGAGCGACATAGTCATTACTATGTGGGATGTCCTACAGCAATGCCCAATGAGGGGGGGGATACACCATACATAAGCTGAGCGCTATCAGACATGAGGATCTTTTGCGGCCTGCAACACACTGCGCCCAAAGGCGACATCCTCCTGACTTCTAACGTCCACCTGGTAGAACCTAGTAAACGTGTGTACTGAAGACCATGTTGCGGCCTTACAGATTTGAGCCAGGGAGGCCTGGTGATGCACTGCCCATGAAGTTCCAACTGCTCTCTTGGAGTGCGCCCTAACTTTGAACGGAGGCGGTCTCCTTCTCAAGCCATAGGCTTGCATTATGACCTGTCGAATCCACTTGGCTAAAGTAGATTTTGACGCTGCCTGACCCTTTCTGGGGCCTTCCGGCAGCATAAACAAAGTATCCGTTCTGCGAATCTGAGCAGTGGCTTTTAGATAAGCTTTAACTGCTCTTACTACATCCAAAGAATGCAATAACTTTTGCTCTACCGAACTAGGTTTGGGGAAAAAAAGAAGGAAGAACCACATCTTGGTTCAAATGAAACCTCTATACCACCTTAGGAAGAAAGGCTGGATGAGGACGTAACACTACTCTGTCCTTATGGATAACCAGATATGGCTCCTTACAGGACATAGCTGCTAATTCCGACACTCTTTTAGCCGAACGAATGACTACTAGAAAGATCAATTTCCTGGTGAGAAGAACCAAGGAAATATGCTGTAATGGTTCAAATGGTTGTTTCTGTAGAACCGACAGAACCAGGTTTAGATCCCATGGACATATGGGAATATTAACCGGAGGGCTAATACGCATCACTCCTTGTATAAAGGCTTTGACTAGTGAATGCGAAGCCAAGGGCCTTTGAAAAAATATTGACAAGGCCGAAATCTGACCCTTGATAGTACTCAAGGCAAGCTTCCTATCTACAGCCCACTGTAGGAAGTCCAGAATCCTACCTATTACGTACTTACGTGGATGCCATTTCTTGGCCTCACACCACGCGATGTACGCCTTCCAGATTCTATAGTAGATCTGCCTGGATACCGGCTTCCTGGCATTGATCATGGTAGATACCACAGGATTAGAGAGCCCTCTCTTTTTTAGAATGTGGGCTTCAATAGCCAGGCCGTCAAACCTAGGGCTGGTAAGGAAGGGTGGTATATCGGTCCTTGCGAAAGCAGGTCCGGACGACGTGGGAGAGTCCAAGGACTCCCCACTGACATTTTTACAATCTCCGCGTACCATGCTCTTCGGGGCCACGCTGGAGCCACCAGAATCACTGGTTTCTTTTCTACCCTGATTCTGCGGAGTAATCGAGGTAACAATTGTGGCGGTGGGAATGCATATATCAGCTTGAACTGATCCCAAGGGAACACTAGGGCATCCGAGCCGCAAGCTAGGGGATCCCTTGTCCGAGAGACAAACCTGTCCCCTTTGCGTTGAATCTGGATGCTAGCAGATCTACATCCGGTGTTCCCCACCGCTGACATATTGTCCGGAAAACCTCGGGGTGAAGGGACCATTCCCTTGGGCATAATTGTTGGCGACTTAGAAGTCCGCCTTCCAATTCTCCACTCCTGGAATGAATACCGCGGATATGGCCGGGACATATCTTTCTGCCCATTTCAGGATGTAATTTCCCTCTGGGCTGCACGACTCCTGGTGCCACCCTGATGCTTGATATATGCCACTGCTGTGGCATTGTCTGTTTGAATTCTGACAGGGGACCCTTGGAGTTTGGATGTCCATGCTACTAGGGCATACCGGGCTGCTCGTATCTCTAAGAGATTGATGGGCAGGGCTTTTTCTGCATCCGACCATCTGCCCTGGAGAGACTATTGCTCCAGTACTGCTCCCCAGCCTATAAGGCTGGCATCTGTAGTGACCACCTTCCAAGAAATCGGACTGAAGGATTTTCCTTTTTCCAGATTCTGGGGAACCCACCACCAACGGAGGCTCTTGCGAACGGAAGGGGACAAGGACATTGGTAAGTCTAGGGCCTGAACTTTTTTGTTCCAGGCTGACAGTATGGCCCTTTGCAAATTCCTTGAATGGAATTGACCGTAGGGTACTGCTTCGAATGATGCCACCATTTTTCCCAGCAGCCTCATGCCCAGGCGTATGGACGGCTGTCTTTTTGTACCCACTAGGTGGATCAAATCTCCCAAAGACAACACCTTTCCTCGAGGCAAGAATATTTTTCTCTGGCCTGAATCCAGCCTTAGCCCCAAGTATTCCAGACTTTTGACTGGTTTTAGGGCTGACTTGTCTCGGTTGATAATCCAACCGTGAGATTCCAGATACTTGATTGTCTTGTGAACGACCACTTCTAGTTTTTTCACTGAGTGGTCTATCAGCAACAAGTCATCTAGATATGCCATTATCATTACACCTTGTATTCTTAGATTGGCCAATAAAGGGCCAGAATCTTTGTAAACACTCGTGGTGCTGTGGCCAGACCGAAGGGTAAGGCTCTGAACTGAAAATGGCGCCCTTCTACTGCAAAGCGTAGACATTTTTGGTGGACTGGAAAGATGGGAATGTGCAAATAAGCATCTTTGATGTCGATCGCGGCTAACCATTCCTCCCCTTGTAGGGCAGTGGCCACCGATCGGATCGACTCCATCGGAAAGTCCTGATATACAGGAATTTGTTTAGCCCTTTTAGAATTAATATGGGCCTCACGTCCCCGTTTGCTTCGGGACTGTAAAGAGGTTTGAGTAAAACCCGAACCCCCATTCTTCCAGGGGAACCTCCATAATTACTCCTTGGAGCAATAGTTGTTCTAGTGCCAACAGGAGGGACTCTCTCTTCCAGGGATCCCTTGGCACGTTTGACCTCAAAAAAATGGGAAGGAGGAGAGTCTTTTAACTCCAATCTGTATCCCAAACATACTGCGGAGAGCACCTATCTGTTCTGATCGTGTCCCGCCAGGTCTCTGCGAACAACTGGAGTCTTCCCCCCACCCGACTGAGTGGGGGCAACCCTTCAATGAATTTAACTTTGGGGGAGGTTTTGTACCTCTCCTGACCCAGGGTTTCTCATTACCCTGCGATTGTCCCTGATTTTTACCCCCGGGATTTGACCGAGGAGGCCGTCGGAACTGTTTCACAGCCGATGCCCCAGGGACTGGAGAAGCAGACCTCTTAAAAGAGGGACCTCTAACTCTGTTTTTAACCGGCAAGAGTGTATTTTTACCGCTGGAAATTTTCTGGATATATTTGTCCAGGTCTTCCCTGAATAAGCGTTCACCATGAAAAATGGGACGCTAACCAGCCATTTTTTACAGGGAGCTTCAGCAGACCAGTTTTTGAGCCATAGAAGCCTACGCATATGATGTACTACAGACAGCGTAAGGCGGGAGGCCTGATGGATTGAATCCTTTATGGCGTCAACCGCAAAGCCTAAGGCTCTAGGTAGATCAGCTAGGGCAAGGGCCTGCTGATCTGGCAAGTCCCTTAAGACCTGTTTCAACTGATCCTTCACTGCTTAGCAGACCCCACTGCTGGTTGTGTCACCAAGCTTGCTGTAGAAAGAAGCAGATTTTCATAAGGACTCCAATTTTTTATCTATTGGGTTCTTGAACATTTGGACATTATCCACTGGACATGTCAGTGATTTATACACACAAGAGATGGCTGCGTCCACTGTAGGGACCTTCCATTTTTTGATGAACTTATCCTCCATGGGATAGACCACCGGAAATCTCTTGGGGGGAATAAATATTTTCTCAGGATGTTCCCAATCCTGGTAAATGAGCCCTTCAGTAAAGGGTGAAGTGGAAAAGAACAGACAGTCTGGGGGCTTCTAGCGACCCCAACGAGGATGCAGTAGTGGTTGATGGTTCCGCAAGGTGCATTTTAAATGCTGATCGGACCATGTTAGTCAGAGACTGAACCCATAATCTTTCAGCTTGAGATGCTGAGAAAGGTTCCTCCACTGTTGATTCCTCTATAACAGAATCAACCTCATCCTGATCCCCTTCAGGCAGGTCGATCCCTGTATGGGACTGTTGCTCTGCTAACAGGCACTCTGAAGGAGGAGACGGAGATCGGGCGTGCTTTCCCTGACAGGGAGGCAGCGATCAATGTTGACAATCTCTCTCTAATCCTCCCAGAGCTGAGGAAAAAACCTCCTCTGTTACATACACAGGAGCAGGTGAACTGAGGACAGCCACAGTACCAAGTACCCCTGCGGGGTCTCTACGGTCACTTACCTCTGAATCTTCAGGGGAGACTGGTGCAGCAGAAGCATGCCCAAGATCCTCAGAGCCCGATGAGACCCCCTTCGCTTCCTGGAAGATTCAGTTCCGGAGCTTCTGGACGGCATATTCCTAAGCCTAAAGCTGAGGTATTCCAGCCGTAAAACACCACTTTTACTGAGAATAGTCTAGCACAATTGCTGCTATATAACAGTTGGTGTCTACTAAAGTGCCTTTCTAGGGGATGCCTGCATCAACCGCCTCTGTGTGCCTTTTTACTGTTGCTAGCTCTGTCTGTGCACTTCAATAGCCAGCTGTGATTGTGCTTTAAAACACGCTGGACGCCCGCACATGCGCAGTAGCGCCGCGGCGCACACCGAGCGTCATCCACCCACTCCGCCCCTTTTTCCAGATCGCCTCTATATATAGAGGCGCGGGCACGTGCGCCTTCGGCGCCTTTTTTGAAAAAAATAAGGAGCTAGATGGGATCCAGGGTCCCTGCCGCAGGGCCCGGGGATGGATGAGCGCAGCAACAGGGCAGAGGAGACAGCTTCCCAGCAGAGAACTTACCAACTGCCTGGATTTGATTTTGGAAGAAAAAAATCCACATTACAAGAAAAAGAACCATAGCGGCCTCTAGTGTCTAACACAGGTACAGCGGTCTTACATTTTTTTTATTTTTTTTTCTTGCCTACTATTAAAATTTTTACATTTTCTCAGTAGTAACAGGCATGCACAGAATATTAGCGGGAATACCTTAGGTAACAGGCAGAAAGACAAAATAGGCTTGGGGGTCCCCCAATAGAACCAAGTTCCTGAGGGCCCCCACTTACCTTTTCCTCGCCGCAGGACTCTGTTTGGTCCACAGAAGCCCAAACTTCACCTATCACGGCAGGCATTGTAATTAAACCTTCAGGGACCGGGTTCCCAAGGATTCCACTCCCCTGGACCTGTATAGCACCCTGCACAGAAAACATCTTGGTCGTGGGTATGACCAGAGCTCTGGATCCCAGGGTCCAGCCCTCCTAAGAGAGGCAATTACAGGCAAAACCTTGCTCTTCTCTTTGCAAGGCCCGGGTACCGACCGTTTAGCTATGAAGCTTTTTTGGTCGGATCCGGAATAGCTTACTGAGGCCCAAAAGAACCTGTACGCAAGCTCAGTGAAAAACACATGTTACTTCTTGGCCAACACCTTAGACACTGGCAAAAAACTGAGGTGCTCCCGGATGGGAGGGGCTTATATAGGGGAGGGTACTTCCGGTTTTGGAAGTTGCCAGTGCCAGCACCTGAAGGTATCTATATAACCCACATAGTAATGACTATGTCGCTCTGTGTCCCGTGATGTACGAGAAAGAAATACCATTTGACCACTGAAGGGCAATAAATATCATAGAAAATTCCATTTAGTGGCCAATTGCAGTATTTTGTAAATACTTGGAAAAACATTCAACCAGCACAGTAAGGCTCCATGTACACAGAAGCTCAAAAACTGTCGTTTTTAAAGCAGCAGAAAAAGCTAGCTTTTATCAGCGTTTTTTTACTAGCTTTTTTTAGCGTTTTTCAGTGTAGCTTTTTTTAGCTTTAAAAAAAAAAAAAAAAAAAAATTCTTTTTCAATGGACCAAAAAAACGCAAAAAAACGCTCGCGGCCAGCGTTTGAGCGTTTTTCGGCATTTTGCGTTTTTTCTGCCGAAAAACGGCACTTTGAACGCAAATTTCTTGCGTTCAGAAAAAAGCCCATTAACTCCACTGCTCATTAAAGCTAAAAAACATTATGTGTACATGAACACATAGGCCAACATAGAGTGCAGTTAATGGGCTTTTAAAAAAAAACGCCAAAACGCCAATAAACTGCAGTTTATCAGCTTCAGTGTACATGGAGCCTAAATAGCCTTCTAACATTTGTTTTATTTGCCCCATTCAGAATGAATGTACATTCACTTTCATTGGGCAAATTGGTATGCAATCTGTATGCGTTTATAACTAAACAATAATATGTTCTACTAAATATTTCAGCGTGCAATGAGCTAGTATACCATAGAAAGAAAAAACAAAACAAAAAAAAAACTGTGTGGTTAGCATTAAAAAGGCATTTATCTATTTGGAGACATAAGCCAGAATAAATCCTTCACATAAGCCTCATACCAACTCTGGATGTGAACAATCATCCAGTATTCAGTATGTTGGAGGTTGTGTTGGGCCAGTTGTCTAACCCTGCACAATTATGCCAAAGGGGGCTGTAAAAAAATTCCGGTTTTACCCAACACAATGCAGAATTTATATTGGGCCAACTAGTCACAATGCAGCTCAGTAAGAATATGTACTACAATGCCCCCTGTTGACACCTGAGTGTAGTGGCCCTCCTGATTTTGAAAATAGAGTTTGCCTAATATCCAATGCAATTCTGATAAGGGCTCCCTAGAGAGAAATTAGTTGAGTTCCTATATAGATACACCTTAACAAAACACAGGGCATCTTCTAAAAAGGCAACAAATCTAAACATGAACAATAAATGAAGTTATATCACCTGTAACTGTGAGGATACACCTAGAAAGATACTGTGCATTCATCTGACAAATGCAGATTTCTGATACCAATATGTTGGGGATCACAGCTAGTGAATAGACTCAAAAAGGGACTGATCCTTTTAAATTTATTGTTATTCTCTAGTCATTTCTAACAGCAAACATACATAGTACATGCTTGCTGGGAATACAAAAATGGGATAGAATCAAATGCTAAAGGGTTAATAAACCTAACCCCAACAATCGAATATACCGTAGGTTTATCAGGTCTTGGCTGCATTCATTTCCTTTATTTTTTTTTTACCTTTTCCTTAAATTAAATTGAAAAATAACAGACTTACTGACCTGCAGTAAAATTAAACAGATAAGATGTCCAAGAAAAGTGGCAGTCAGCCATTTAACAATGTCAGGGCTGCTTACAATGGTCAACTTTTATTAATTTAGTAAAATCTTTATCCAGAAAAGAAGAAAAAGCTGTTGCTGTATTTTCTTAAGAAGCAGTTAGAGTTTGGCTTTAATTTGTTGGTCAAGTCCATCTAAGGCTGGCCTGAAACGGAGCAAAATGTATTTCTTGCAACCTTGGGTTGTCAGGGTTGATGTGCTCTCCTGGTGGGGGGAAGCTGTCTTTGCTGGTATAACTGCTGCTAGCGATAAACAAATGTAAAACCAGGCAGGCTGGTTGTACCCAAGTTGATCTTGAACTTGGGTACATTCAGCCTGCCCATACATGGTTTGAATTGCGGCTGGTTCCTGCCGAGATTCAAACGGTCTATGGCTGGCTTAAAAAAGAAAACTAATACAGGCAGCCACCACTTTTAAGAATTGGTCAGTTGCATATTACTTTTTTGTTTTTGAGTTTAATGTCAGTTTACAGTCTTAGATATTTAAACATTTAAGCTGGTATTGAGAGAACTGTTTATCGGTGGCTTCATATTAACAGGAAAATAATCTAATTTAAAAAAAAAAACATTGTTTCCTAAGGACTTTCTGTATATAAAAAAGCAATATTATGATATTACTTCCTAGCAGTTGCGGCCAGCCCAATAGGGGCGCCGCCCCCCTAATCCATGCACCCAGCCCCTGATCTCCATGCAGGGTGCTGGACGCATGGATTTCAATGTGTGTTTTTTTTTAAAGCACATGATTAGAGCCCAAGGCTCTAATTGGCTTCAAAAAGGGTGGGCTCGGGGCACAGTGAGCCCACCCACTTGTGTGATATTAGCAAATTAAAATTCGCTAATGTCTTTGTGCTTCTCCTCCTGGCCAATCAGGAAGCGGGTCCTGAGTCTTAGGACTCCCGGCCAATCGGGTCTCAGGACCCGCCTCCTGTTCGGCCGGGGGGAGAAGCAACGACCCTGACTCTTCCCTTCGCAACCTCGTCCTCGCACCTCTACCGCATGCATCGCCGCCTTCGCGATCGTTCGTTTGATCGGCGGGGGTAGTGTGTGCGAGGAATCGAGCGAGCACCGGGGGGGGGGGGATGGGGGTTGTGTGTAGTGCGTGCAAGTGAGTGCCAGGGGGTTTCGTGTCTGCCCCCCACCCCCCAAAATATTGAGCACCAGTCACCACTGCTTCTTAGCATAAGTTATGTTAATTAATTAGACAAAACATATAATCATACAAACTATTTTCTAATATCTGTCAGTTTTCAATGAGCTCTTGATATTAGCCTTCATGTACCATCCCTACTTACGGTATATATAGTTTCATTAAATACAGTATGTGTAGTTTAATGACCGCAAAGATTCCCAAATTCCCCCCCATGGTTTTTCAGATTTTTTTTTAAATGTCAGTACATAGTATTGATAAATATAAAGATGATTGTACCATGTACGTTGACCCTATGGCATGCAAAGACACAACCAAACTGGGTAGATCTTTTGTCATTCAGCCGCTGATTCTAACAAAAAATGGTACACGTACACGATTTGACACATACAGAATACTGGACTGAACAGAAATACAACTAGGTATGGGTGAACTGGGATTTTTTTTTAATGAATAGCTGAAGACATTCTATATACATGTACCTTTCCAGCTGGGTGCCATCAGCCCCCATTGTGATTTTTATGTTTTAACTACATCAAGTGGTTTTGTAGCAAGCTTGCTTATATCAATATACTGCATACTTTGGTAGACAATTTATTGGTTGAGATACCCTTTTAAACCTGATTTGATTACTCTTCAAATTCTCAGATTTTCAGAATAATTTTCACATAACATTCATATCTACTGAATTATTCATGTCAGGTGAGATCCTCATAGAATGCTATGTGCCTGCATACAGTTAACCTATTTGTCAGCAACAACATTTTTTTTTTACCTACAGTATCAATTTGTGCTCATCTGCCATGATCATCTTCTTTCCACACACATCTGTGTGATTCTAGGATAACCCGACACTGAGCAAGGTTACCTCATGAATGCTAGCACTGTGGGTGTGAGAGCTGTGGCTAGGGTTGCCACCTTTTCTTAAAGTCAAACCCCAACACAGCAATTATTTTTTTATAGTATAAACTATACATATATTTTGCAATTAAATAACATTTCTAATCATATGAAGTTAATCACAAGAGCCCCCCTTTTTTGTCAGAGTCCACAGAGTTACCCTTTACATCTAAATCCACAGAGTTCCCCATTTTACATCTGAATCTGCAGAGTTCCCCTTTTAAATCTGAACTTGAATAGTTCCCTTACACTGTAAGGGGGGACTCTGCATACTATGATGTAAGGGAGAACTCTGGGGACTCCAACATAAGGAAGTCTCTGGGAACCCTGATGTAAGGGGGGACACTGTGGCTTCTAGTGTAAAGGAGAACTCTGATGTAAGGGGTGCTCTGAAAACCCTGATTTACCTTCGTGTATTCACTCAGAGGCAGGAGAGAGAAGGATGGTGATCTCACTCACCCCTCAGCACCTCTCATCCAGATGTAACTGAGGCTGCTGGACTTCAAGTTTTCAGCCCCCACTTTTCCCTTTTCTGAGGCGCTGGGGATTAGAGTGTGGGCAGACACAGAGGGGTAGGGGCAAAAGGGAGAGGAGCAGATCAAACCCTCTCTCCTCTCCCGTTTGTGTGTGTCGGGCGAGGGGGGGGGTTAATTGTTTGTGTTGGCTTTGGGATGTGTGAAAGAGTGCAACAGACACTCTCGGCTTAGACAACTGCAGCCAGCAACCCTGCTAGGAAGCCATAGCCTGGTCTGAATAATGTGCCCGGGTTTCAGGTGGTCTGAAACCTGGACACATGATTCCAAACCCGAACTGTCTCCGGGTGAATCCCGGACAGGTAGCAACCCTAGCTGTGGCTCTCCTATAGAAAAGTGATAGTGTTGGCTTGGATTCAAAGGCTACATTTGAATTTTCAAGCTGACAAAGACAGTCGGAGGAATAAAAATAAAAATAGGATTTTTATAACAGCTTACCTGTAAAATCCTTTTCTTGGAGTACATCACGGGACACAGAGCAGCATAGTAATTACTATGTGGGTTATAGAGCTTACCTTCAGGTGATGGACACTGGCACACCCAAGACAGGAAGTCCCCTCCCTATATAACCCCTCCCATATCGGGAGTACCTCAGTTTTGTAGCAAAGCAATAAGTGTCCCCAAAAGACTGGTGGGAGCTCTGTGTCCCGTGATGTACTCCAAGAAAAGTATTTTACAGGTAAGCGGTTATAAAAATCCTATTTTCTTTATCGTACATCACGGGACACAGAGCGGCATAGTAATTACTATGTGGGATGTCCCAAAGCAATGCCAAAGTGAGGGGAGGGAGACACCATAACAAGCTGGGCGCCATCAGGCATGAGGATCTATACTGCAGCCTGCAGCACACTACGCCCAAAGGCGATAGCCTCATGACCTCTTACATCCACCTTATAAAATTTTGTGAATGTGTGGACTGAAGACCAAGTTGCGGCCTAACAGATTTGAGCCAAGGAGGCCTGGTGATGCACTGCCCAAGAAGCACCAACCGCTCTAGTAGAGTGTGCTGTAATTTTAAATGGAGGCACCTTCTTTCTCAGACCATAGGCTTGAATAATAACCTGCCGAATCCACTTAGAAATAGTAGATTTCGACGCTGCCTGGCCCCTTCTGGGGCCTTCTGGCAGAATAAATAAAACATCAGTTTTTCGAATCATAGCAGTAGCTTCAAGATAGGCTTTAACTGCTCTTACTACATCCAAAGAATGTAATCATTTCTCTTCCACCGAACTAGGTTTGGGAAAAAAGGAAGGAAGAACCACATCTTGGTTCAAATGAAAACTTGACACGACCTTCGGAAGAAAGGCTGGATGTGTACGTAAAAGCACTCTATCCTTATGGATAATCAAATATGGCTCCTTGCAAGATAAAGCTGCCAAGAACACTAATTTCCTGGTGAGGAGCACTAAAGGAATGTGGAGTAATGGTTCAAAAGGTTGTCTTTGAAGAACTGATAGAACCAAGTTTAAGTCCCATGGACATATGGGAGATCTCACTGGTGGGTTGATACGAGTCACACCCTGCAAGAAGGTTTTTACTAGCGAATGTGTAGCTAGTGGCCTTTGAAAAAATATCGATAAGGCCGAAACCTGTCCCTTAATAGTACTTAAGGCTACTTAGTACTGTAGGAAGTCAAGTATTCTGCCTATGACGTACTTCCGAGGATGCCATTTCTTGGCTTCACACCATGCCACATACGCCTTCCAAACTCTATAATATATATGTCTAGATACTGGCTTTCTAGCATTGAGTATCGTAGACACCACTGT
Source organism: Rana muscosa (assembly GCA_029206835.1). Lineage (NCBI taxonomy): Eukaryota > Metazoa > Chordata > Amphibia > Anura > Ranidae > Rana > Rana muscosa. Next base: position 420,609,915 of record CM055117.1, on the reverse strand, counting down.
GTTAGAGAGACCTCTCTCTCTTAGAATGTGGGATTCAATAGCCAGACCGTTAAATTTAGAGTTTGTAAAGAAGGGTGGTATATCGGACCCTGCATGAGCAGGTCTGGCCGAAGCGGAAGGGTCCAAGGCTTGCCTACAGACATTCTTACAATTTCCGCGTACCAGGATCTCCGAGGCCATGCTGGGGCTACCAGAATCACCGGCCTCCTTTCCATCCTGACTCTGCGGAGGAGTTGAGGTAGAAGCTGCAGCGGAGGGAACGCATATACTAGTGCGAACTGATCCCATGGGAACACCAGCGCATCCGATCCGCAAGCGAGCGGGTCTCTCGTCCTGGACACAAAGCTGTTCAATTTCTTGTTGAACCTGGATGCGAATAGATCTACATCTGGTGTCCCCCATCTCTGAAATATTGTCTGAAAGATGTCGGGGTGAAGAGACCATTCCCCTGGGGATAACTGCTGCCGACTCAGGAAGTCTGCTTTCCAATTCTCTATTCCTGGAATAAAGATAGCGGATATGCATGGGACATGTTTTTCTGCCCATATCAGGATATGATTCACCTCCTTCTGGGCCGCACCGCTCTTGGTGATTGATGTATGCCACAGCTGTGGCATTGTCTGATTGGATCCTGACAGGAGACCCATGTAGCTTGGAAGTCCATGCTTCCAGGGCCAACCATGCCGCCCGAATTTCCAGCAGGTTGATGGGCAAGGTCTTCTCGATATTCGAACCACTTTCCCTGGAGTGAACAATGCTCCAGTACTGCCCCCCAGCCTAGAAGGCTGGCATCCGTAGTTACTACCCTCCAAGAGATTGGAATGAACGACTTTCCCTTTTGTAAATTTTGGGGTACCAACCACCAACATAGACTCCTGCGTACTGACGACGCCAGAGACATTGGGAAGTCTAGGGCTTGAACCTTTTTGTTCCAGGCGGATAGGATGGCGTTCTGCAATTTCCTTGAATGGAATTGAGCATACGGAACTGCTTCGAATGAGGCCACCATCTTTCCCACTAACCACATGCAAAGACGAATGGATGGCTGCCTCTTTGCACAGATCGCTTGAATTAGTTCTCTTAAGGAAGAGATTTTTGCCTGAGGCAGAAAAACCTTTCTTTGGTCTGTGTCTATGAGTAAGCCTAAATATTCGAGTCTTCTTGCTGGCTGCAAGGCCGACTTGTCCAGATTTAGGACCCAGCCCCGGGATTCCAGGTATTGTACCGTGTTGTGTACAGCAACCCTTAGGTTGGAAGCCGACTGATCTATTATCAATAGATCGTCCAGGTAGGCCCTTATAGATATTCCCCGAGTTCTTAAGTCGGCCAACAGAGGGGCCAAGATCTTTGTGAACACTCGCAGAGCCGTGGCCAACCCAAAGGGTAGCGCCACAAACTGATAATGGCGTTGTTCCACCGCAAAGCGTAGAAGCTTTTGATGACTGGGGAATATAGGAACATGTAAATAAGCGTCCCTGATATCGATGGACGCCAACCATTCTCCCCCTTGTAGGGAGGCGGCTATTGACCGAATTGATTCCATACGGAACGATTTGACGATTAGGAATTTGTTTAGACCTTTGAGATCTAGTATGGGTCTTACATCTCTGTTGGGCTTTGGAACGGTAAAGAGGTTTGAGTAAAATCCCAACCTCTGTTCCTTTACCGGAACCTCCACAATTACCCCTTGGGATAATAGTCGGTCTAACGCCGAAAGGAGAGATCTTCTCCTTACTGGATCTTTTGAGACGTTTGATGTTATAAACCGAGGAGGAGGAAATTCCTTTAACTCCAACTTGTATCCCAGGGATACCGTGGAGAGAGCCCATCTGTCCCGGATCGTCTCTCGCCAAGCCCCTGAAAACAACAGAAGTCTTCCCCCCACTCGTCTGAGTGGGGGCAACCCTTCATAAGGCCGACTTGGGGGCTGGTTTAGTATTCCTTCGGTTCCAGGGTTTTTTATTACCCTGTGGCTGTCCCTGAGCTCTCCCTCCAGGATTGGATCGGGGAGGCCGTCGGAACTGCTTAGAGGCTGAAGTTCCTGGGACTGGCGAGGTGGGCCGCTTGAAGGCAGGACCCGTGAATTTCCTTTTAACAGGTAAAAGGGTACTCTTCCCACTGGAGATTTTCTGGATGTATTTATCCAAGTCCTCGCCAAATAACCGCTCCTCATGGAATGGAAATCCAGCCAGGAGCTTTTTACAGGGCGTCTCGGCTGACCAGTTTTTCAGCCATAGGAGTCTACGCATGTGTACCAACACCAGCGTAAGGCGGGAGGCCTGATGAATTGAATCTTTAACCACTTAAGCCCCGGACCATTTGGTAGCTAGAGGACGAGAGGTGAATTCAGAATTTTGCACTGCGCTGCTTTAACTGTAAATTGTGCGGACATGCAATGTTGTACCCAAACGAAATTTGTGTCCTTTTCTTCCCACAAATAGAGCTTTCTTTTAATGGTATTTAATTGCCTCTGCGATTTTTATTTTTTGCGATATAAACGGAAAAAGACCGAAAATTTAGAAAAAAAATGATATTTTCTACTTTTTGTTATAAGAAAAATCGAATAAACTCAATTGTAGTCATACATTTAGGCCAAAATGTATTCAGCCACATGTTTTTAGTAAAAAAAATGTCAATAAGCGTATATTTATTGGTTTGCGCAAAAGTTATAGAGTTTACAAACTAGGGTACATTTTCTGAAATTTACACAGCTTTAAATTTATGACTGCCTATCTCATTTCTTGAGGTGCTAAAATGACAGGGCAGTACAAAACCCCCCCAAATGACCCCATTTTGGAAAGTAGACACCCCAAGGAAATTGCTGAGAGGCATGTTGAGCCCATTGAATTTTTTATTTTTTTGTCCCAAGTGATTGAATAATGACTAAAAAAAAAAAAAAAAAATTACAAAACGTTGTCACTAAATGATATATTGCTCACACATGCCATGGTTATATGTGGAATTTCACCCCAAAATACATTTTGCTGCTTCTCCTGAGTACGGGGATACCACATGTGTGGGACTTTTTGGGAGCCTAGCCGCGTACGGGACCCCGGAAACCAAGCACCGCCTTCAGGATTTCTAAGGGCGCAAATTTTTGATTTCACTCCTCACTACCTATCACAGTTTCGAAGGCCATAAAATGCCAAAATAGCACAAAACCCCCCCCAAATGACCCCATTTTAGAAAGTAGACACCCCAAGGAAATTGCTGAGAGGCCTGTTGAGCCCATTGAATATAATTTTTTTTGTCCCAAGTGATTGAATAATGACAAAAAAAAAAAAAAACCCCAAATGACCCCATTTTGGAATATAGACACCCCAAGCTATTTGCTGAGAGGAATGGCGAGTATTTTACAGCTCTCATTTGTTTTTGAAAATGAAGAAAGAAAATATATATATATATATATATTTTTTTTTTCAATTTTCAAAACTTTGTGACAAAAAGCGAGATCTGCAAAATACTCACAATACCTCTCAGCAAATAGCTTGGGGTGTCTACTTTCCAAAATGGGTTCATTTGGGGGGGTTTTGTGCTATCTGGGCATTCCATGGCCTCCGAAACTGTGATAGGCAGTGAGAAGTGAAATCAAAAATTTACACCCTTAGAAAGCCTGAAGGCGGTGCTTGGTTTTTGGGGTCCCGTACATGGCTAGGCTCCCAAAAAGTCTCACACATGTGGTATCCCCGTACTCAGGAGAAGCAACAGAATGTATTTTGGGGTGTAATTCCACATATGCCCATGGCATGTTTGAGCAATATATCATTTAGTGACAACTTTGTGCAAAAAAAAATTGTCGTTTTTCCGCAACTTGTGTCAACATATAAAATATTCCATGGACTCGACATGCCTCTCAGTATATAGCTTGGGGTGTCTACTTTCCAAAATGGGGTCATTTGGGGGGGTTTTGAACTGTTCTGGCATTTTATACACAACATTAGGAAGCTTACATCCACTCTTCTAACCACTTGAAGACAAAGCCCTTTTTGACACTTTTTGTTTACATGAAAACATTTTTTTTTTGCAAGAAAATTATGTTGAACCCCCAAACATTATATATATTTTTAAAGCAAAGGCCCTACAGATTAAAATGGTGGGTGTTGCATTTTTTTTTCTACACAGTATTTGCGCAGCGATTTTTCAAACGCATTTTTTGGGTTAAAAAATACACTTTTTTTAATTTTAATGCACTAAAACACACTATATTGCCCAAATGTTTGATGAAATAAAAAAGATGATCTTAGGCCGAGTACATAGATACCAAACACGACATGCTTTAAAATTTCGCACAAACGCGCATTGGCGACAAACTACATACATTTTTAAAAGCCTTTGTAAATCTACTGGGGTAACCTGTAAAGGCTTTTAGAGGAGGTCTACTGCTAAAATGATTGCCCTCGATCTGACCTTCGCGGTGATACCTCACATGCATGGTGCAATTGCTGTTTACATATGACGCCAGACCGACGCTTGCGTTCGCCATTGGGCAAGAGCAGGGCAGGACAGGGGTGCTTTTTTTTTTTATTATTAATTTTGCTTTTTTATTTTATTTTTAAATTGTTCCTTCCAAGTATTTTTTTTTTTTATCATTTTTATTGTTATCTCAGGGAATGTAAATATCCCCTATGATAGCAATAGGTAGTGACAGGTACTCTTTTTTTGAAAAAACTGGTATAAACATTCAAAGTCCAGCAACATACCAGTACGTTGCTGGTCCTTGTTGGACATGTATTGTAATCTTTTTATTTCATGCAGCCAGTTGGCTGAACGAAAAAAGAGATTGATCGGTGGGTATGCCCACCATTAGAATACCGCCCTTCATCCACCCACTTCCAATGATGGGCATACACGCACCATTTATATATGCCGAAGCATGGGGGCATCCTCCCGCAAAAAAGTTATGCCGCACACACATGGTCGGACTTTTCCACGGGCAAGCCTCCGTCGGAATTTCGACCGTATGTACGCGGCATTAGGAGCAAAATCGCTCCTCCGCCCCTGCTGCCCCAATGCTTCGGCATATTTGCTTTTTTTTTTTTAACTGTGGTGGTGAAATCACCTCCTACAGCACTGGAGTCGCAGGGATCAGGCCTGTCTCTGCGAACGCTGCAGTTATGTGTGTTTTTGTTTTGTAAGTGACAGTGATCGATCGATACTGCACTTGGGTGGCCTGGGCTGGACGGAGGGGCAAAACGCAGGTGCCAGCAGGTATCTGGGCTGATCCCGCTAACACTGCGTTTTTGGGAACCCTAAACTGCTGGGGACGCTAGTATAGATCTGATCAGATCAGATATTGATCTGTTCAGATACTATACCACTAAGGGGGGTGTATGCTTCACGCGTGGGTGTTAGCGTTACTGGCACTAACCTGACGCTGCCTGGGGTGTGACTCAGACCCTCTCTGACGCTAAAACCTAATTGATAGCACCCGCCGGGCGATCAGGGGGTTAAACCTTTATTGGGTTATATACACGGCGGGTGCCCTGACACTATAAAAAGCAAACTAACTAACCAGCGTCACCCGTAACACTTATATGGTGATCACTGGTGAAAGGGTTAACTAGGGGCAATCAGGGGCTTAAAACCTTTATTAGATAATATATGGGGGTACCTGACGCTATAAAAACCTGCGGCGAACCTAAAAAAAAAAATTACCAGCTACCGATCTGCATCACCGACACTAAGACAGCGTTTAGAAAAACGATTGCTTAGCGACAGTGGTGATGGGGGTGAAAGGGTTACCTGGGGGGCGATCAAGGGGGTTAAACCTTTATTAGATAATATATTGGGGTACCTGACGCTATAAAAACCTGCGGCGAACCTAAAAAAAATTACCGCCTACCGATCTGCATCACAGACACTAAGACAGCGTTTAGAAAAACGATCGCTTAGTGACAGTGGTGAAAGGGTTACCTGGGGGGCGATCAAGGGGGTTAAACCTTTATTAGATAATATATTGGGGTACCTGACGCTATAAAAACCTGCGGCGAACCTAAAAAAAATTACTGGCTGCTGATCGGCATCACTGACGCTAAGACAGCGATCAGAAAAATGATCGCTAAGCGACAGTGGTGATAGGGGGTGAAAGGGTTATCTGGGGGGTGATCAGGGGGTTAAACCTTTATTAGGGGGGGTTAGGGGGCTACACTGGACCTAAGACTAAACTTTGGTGACACTTTTACAGTCACAAATGTCACTGATTGCAGTGATCACTAAATAAATGGTCACTGCAATCAGTGACACTGTGACTGGGGGCTGGGGGGGTGATCTGGGGGGGCCTGGGGGGGCGATTTATGTCCCTATGTGTCCTGGTGTCAGTGTAGTGTTGTGTGCACTGACCTGATATCTTCTCTTGTACGGCGCTCGGTATATGTGAGCGCCGCACCAGAGATGACATCACTTCCTCCTGCTCCCTCTGTCTGACACAGACAGAGGGGGCATTTCCATTCGCCGGGAGCGATCGCGAGGGGGTGGCCAGAAACGAATGGCTGCCCCCTCATCCCGGAACGCTCCCGGACACTTAGCCACCGCTCACTGTACAGAAGGGGGGTCCGATTGGACCCCCCAACTGTACAAAGGCAATCACGTACACTCTACGTGATTGTGCCTGTCGGTGCCATTCTGCCGACGTATATATACAGTGAGCGGTCGTTAAGTGGTTAATGGCGTCAACCGCAAAACATAAAGCCCTAGGTAGATCTGCTAAATCCTGCGCCTGCTGAACTGGCATGTCTTTTAAAGCCAGCTTCATCTGGTCTTTCAAGGCCTGACAGATGCCAATGGCTGCCACTGCAGGCTGAGTTACAGTACCAGCTGTAGAAAAAGCAGTCTTTACTAGGGTTTCCAACTTTTTATCTGTTGGATCTTTAAACATCTGTACATTGTCCACTGGACACGTCAGGGATTTGTTCACAGAGGAGATGGCAGCGTCCACAGTAGGAAGGCTCCATTTTTTGGTGAACTTTTCCTCCATAGGATATACCACAGAAAACTTTTTGGGAGGAAGGAACAGTTTATCAGGATGTTCCCAATCCTTATAGATGAGATTTTCTAGCAATGGATGCATTGGAAAGGAACCATTAGCCTGCGGGGCTTTCAAAGAAACCAATGTAGTTGCTGGTTCAGAAAGGGCAGCTTGAAAGCTGACCGAACCATGTCTGTTAAAGACTGAACTAACAATCTTTCAGCCTGAGAGGCTGAAAACGGTTCCTCTAAAGTAGATTCCTCCGAGGCTGCATCATCCTTCTGATCCCCTGCAGGAAAATCAATTTCATCCTGAGACAATTGCTCTGATGTTAGATACTCTAACGGTGGAGATGGAGATCTGGCGCGCTTTTTTCCCGGCAGGGAGGAAGCGATTAATGCCGCCAATCTTTGTTTTAATCCTCCCAGAGCAGAGGTAAAAGCCTCCTCTGTCACATATACCGGAGCAGGTGAACTGAGTCCAGCCGCAGCACCTAGCATTCCTGATGGCTCCCCTCGGGTAACTACCTCTGATTTATCAGGGGAGGATATATTAGTAGGAGCAAGCCCCAGATCCTCAGAGCCCGATGGCGAACCCTTTAGCCTCCTAGGATTTTTACTCCCAAAGCCCTTGGAAGGCATAGTCCTAGCTCAAGCTAAGGACTTACAGCCAAAAATGCACCCACCACTAGCTATAGTCTAGCGTACAAGCTTGCTATCAGAGCTAGTCAGGTGACTAAACCAATGTGCCTTGGGGATGCCTGTATCACCACCTGTAGTGTGCCCAATATAATATCAAAAATAAATGTCCCCAAGGAGCTCTGCTGATGTGTCCGTCCTCTTACAGCATGTCTCGCAGAGGCTGTCTTTTTAAAGCAGAGGACGCCCGCACATGCGCAGAAGCGCGCGTCAATGCGCGCGCACGCCAGAAACGCTCCCTGGAAGGAATGGGGAGAGGAGCAGGAGGAACTTTTCCTCCATAGGCTTCCCACTGGGAGCTGCAGTTTTACATTGGAGCCTAGCTGACACTATAGAGGGAGACCACAGCACCATGTCTAAGAACGCTGTTTCCAGGTCCCCCTAGCAGGTATGGTAACATTTTTACAGATGGGCACTGCAGAGCTTGCACATAGAAGAATGCTCCTCCATCTGTCTAGGCATTACACTTATAGAAGGTATGCCCAGCTATATAGACATTCTCAAGTATCTCCCTCCTGTGGCCAAACAGGGGTACTACGTAATGTCCAATAGAACCATAAGAAAATACATTTCAGGTTTCTCAAAGATATTTTAGGCAACAGGTACAGTGGGAAATATACCATGTAGGTAACATACAGGCAAACACATTAGTCTTGAAGGGTCCCTGCTGGACCAAGTTCATCAGGGACCCTCACTTACCTGTTCCCGCCACAGGACCCTGTTCGGAACAGACAGCCCAAACTTCACCCCTTTGGCGGTCAACGTCATTTGACCTTCAGGGACCGGGGTCCTACTGAAAGGAACACCACTCCCCTGGACCTGTACAGCACCCTGCCAGAAAACCTCTTGGTATTGGGTCTGACCAGAGTACTGAATCCCAGGGTCCAGCCCTCCTAAGAGAGGCATTACAGGCCAAACCTCGTAGATGGTCCACATCTTCTTCCCCGAGGCCCGGGTACCGTCCATTTTGGCATTGAAGCACTTTGGACTTATCCGGAATAGCTCGCCTTTAGGCCTCAAAGACCATACGCAGAGCTAACTTGAATACATGCTTAACCGTGACCAACACCTTTAGACACTGGCAACAAAATGGAGGTACTCCCGATATGGGAGGGGACTTCCTGTCTTTGGTGTGCCAGTGTCCATCACCTGAAGGTAAGCTCAATAACCCACATAGTAATTACTATGCCGCTCTGTGTCCCGTGATGTACGATAAAGAAAATAAAAATATGAATGCCACTTTCTAGCGGTATGGCCTTGTAAAGGTCCTGTGCCAGATTTCAAACATCCTGCTACCAGGTTGGCAGGTTCTGGTAGTTCTTGATGGTGCCACTTTGTAAAATGACTGCACCAAATTAAAAAATAATAACCTCCAGTTCATAGATAATGAAACAAAGTATTTTGGCAAGTCTGTCTAGCAGGGCTACCCACTCTTCACCTGTCACTGCTTATTAATGATGTTGTCAACTTTACAGCTAACAACCTCCTAGCACCCACTGACGGTGGGCAGAGCCTGGTGGGGAAGCCGAGACCCCAGTTCCCTATCAGTCCGCTCTCTCCTCGTGATTGACAGCAGGTAGTGAGCAGATTCTATAGCTAATAGCAGGCTGTCTATAGATCTGCCCACTGCCTGCTGTTAATTGTAAGGGGAGCAGACCTGATAGGTATTCAGACACTAGTTCCCCTATCAGGCTCCACCCACCCAGCTTCAAAAATCATCTTCTGCTGTGCTGTTAATGTGACAGGTGCAGCAAGTGGCAGGGAAGGAACTCGGCTGCGCTGAGGGCGGACACTTTACCTCTGTGTGCCTCCACAAATCTCAAATTCATGTAGCCGTTTCCAACATGAGAATTTCATATGTGCCAACATTTGTTGTGCGGAAGCACAATGGAATTCTAAAAAGTGTCTTAGACACACTTTATGAATTCCCCGGAGTATCTTCCTAAATACGTGTATTTGAAGTATTTGGATGGCAAAGCTGCAACATTGTGGGGAAGAATGGAGAGTATCAGGTAGCTAGATTTGCCTAAGGTTAGCTTCAGGACACAACATAACATATTACTTAAATAGGAGTACAAATTACTGGAAACTTACTCTGTAAACTATTGATCTGTATCTGCATCTGTAATTTCTGCTGTTCCGCATTCTGTAATCTAGCTAAAGAGAGGAAACACAATGCTTATCAAGGCGTTAATCTTTTTTTCAGATGATAAACACATTCCTATGTATTCTGGATCGAAAGGTAAAAATGACAACATTGTACAAAGTGATTGTAAAGGGAATTTTTTTAAATAAACATGTCATACTTATCTGCTCTGTGCAGTGGTTTTGCACAGAGCAGCCTCGATCTTCTGCTTCTCAGGTCCCCCACCAGCACTCCTGGCCCCTCTCATCCCTGTTGAGTCTCCCTCATAGCAAGCCCTTCTCCGTGTGTCCATTCACACACAGATTGCTGCCCAGACCCACCCTGCTCCCGCCTCATTGGCTGTGATCCTACGGCTGTATTTGGGCCAGATGCTGCTCTCGTGCAGAGCGCTGGGACAACATCGGGCTCAGGTAAGTATAAGGCGATGCTGTGGGGTTAGGGGAGCATTTTCTTTATGCAGTTCCACTGCAAATGACAATAATGAAACCTATCGCAACATTCATTTTGATACAGTTTCACATGCACTTACTTGCAGGAAAAAGCAACATGTTGACTTAATTGCCCAATCCCCTTACTGCTCATACACACTTTTACTTTACACTGCTCTATTTAGTCATTGGAGTGAAGAGAAAAAGTAAAAGCTTTGACCAAAGTGACTTGAGCTTACACAAGTTTTTTCCCCCCACCCATTCCCATATGACAGTACTCAGGCCTGGTGACTGGCTGCTTAGGCACCTGGTAATGTATTGTGGAAGGAAGAGAAAGGAGCTGCATGCTTTCTCATATACAGAAGTAGCAGGTACTTTACTTCTCTCTGGCTGAATAGAAGGGGAGTATAGGCAAGGACAGGGGTTAGAGCTCCACAATTAATGTGACCCCCCCCCCTCCCCAAACCAAAAATTCAGTGGAGCATGATGTGAAGTCAAAAGTCAAAGCTTTAATTGTAAGCCTCCCTTTTTAAACCCCCCACCTCCTGGCAGGGCCGGACTGGCCTACCGGGATACCAGAAAATTTCCCGGTAGGCCATCTGCACTCAGAGCCCTGAGGCCACTTTTGCCTGGCTGTCACCGTAAAATTAAGAGCAGCAGCAGGCCGGCGGCCACCAGCGCCGCCGCATTTTCCAATGCAATGCCATTGCCTTCTCCTCTGATCCGGCGCCTGCGGAGTGATGTGCCTGAGGGGAGGAGCAGGAGAACGTCAGAACGCCGTGAGGGCATAGGAGAAGTGAATGGCCTCCCATGGAGGAGAAGAATTAAGGTGCTGTCTGCAATCTGTATAATCTCTCTCTCTCTCACCATTGATTGCACGGTGCGCGCAGCACGGCCAGCTCCCCGCTTTCTCTGTCACCTTTGCTGCCCCTCTGTCTCTTTCCATCTCTCACCGTTGCACCCTCTCACCATTGCAGCCCTCCATCTCTCTCTCTCACCATTGCAGCCCCCCATCACTCTCTCTCTCACCATTGCAGCCCCCATCTCTCTCTCACCATTGCAGCCCCCATCTCTCTCTCACCATTGCAGCTCCCCCATCTCTCTCTCACCATTGCAGCCCCCCCATCTCTCTCTCACCATTGCAGCCCCCCATCTCTCTCTCACCATTGCAGCCCCCCATCTCTCTCTCACCATTGCAGCTCCCCCATCTCTCTCTCACCATTGCAGCTCCCCCATCTCTCTCTCACCATTGCAGCCCCCCGTCGCTCTCTCTCACCATTGCAGCCCCCCGTCGCTCTCTCTCACCATTGCAGCCCCCCGTCGCTCTCTCTCACCATTGCAGCCCCCCATCGCTCTCTCACCATTGCAGCCCCATCTCTCTCTCACCATTGCAGCCCCCATCTCTCTCTCTCACCATTGTAGCCCCCCATCTCTCTCTCTCACCATTGTAGCCCCCCATCTCTCTCTTTCACCATTGTAGCCCCCATCTCTCTCTCACCATTGCAGCTCCCCCATCTCTCTCTCACCATTGCAGCTCCCCCATCTCTCTCTCACCATTGCAGCTCCCCCATCTCTCTCTCACCATTGCAGCCCCCCATCTCTCTCTCACCATTGCAGCCCCCCCATCTCTCTCTCACCATTGCAGCCCCCCATCTCTCTCTCACCATTGCAGCCCCCCGTCGCTCTCTCTCACCATTGCAGCCCCCCGTCGCTCTCTCTCACCATTGCAGCCCCCCGTCGCTCTCTCTCACCATTGCAGCCCCCCATCGCTCTCTCTCACCATTGCAGCCCCCCATCGCTCTCTCACCATTGTAGCCCCCCATCTCTCTCTCTCTCACCATTGTAGCCCCCCATCTCTCTCTCTCACCATTGCAGCCCCCCATCTCTCTCTCACCATTGCAGCCCCCCATCTCTCTCTCTCACCATTGCAGCCCCTCTCTCTCTCACCATTGCAGCCTCTCTCTCTCTCTCTCACCATTGCAGCCCCTCTCTCTCTCTCACCATTGCAGGCCCTCTCTCTCTCTCACCATTGCAGCCCCTCTCTCTCTCTCACCATTGCAGCCCCTCTCTCTCTCTCACCATTGCAGCCCCCTCTCTCTCTCTCTCTCACCATTGCAGCCCCCTCTCTCTCTCACCATTGCAGCCCCCATCTCTCTCTCTCACCATTGTAGCCCCCCCATCTCTCTCTCTCACCATTGTAGCCCCCCATCTCTCTCTTTCACCATTGTAGCCCCCATCTCTCTCTCACCATTGCAGCCCCCATCTCTCTCTCACCATTGCAGCTCCCCCATCTCTCTCTCACCATTGCAGCTCCCCCATCTCTCTCTCACCATTGCAGCCCCCCATCTCTCTCTCACCATTGCAGCCCCCCGTCGCTCTCTCTCACCATTGCAGCCCCCCGTCGCTCTCTCTCACCATTGCAGCCCCCCATCGCTCTCTCACCATTGCAGCCCCCCATCGCTCTCTCACCATTGTAGCCCCCCATCTCTCTCTCTCACCATTGCAGCCCCCCATCTCTCTCTCTCACCATTGCAGCCCCCTCTCTCTCACCATTGCAGCCCCTCTCTCTCTCACCATTGCAGCCCCTCTCTCTCTCTCTCACCATTGCAGCCCCTCTCTCTCTCTCTCTCACCATTGCAGCCCCTCTCTCTCTCTCACCATTGCAGCCCCTCTCTCTCTCTCACCATTGCAGCCCCCCTCTCTCTCTCTCACCATTGCAGCCCCCTCTCTCTCTCTCACCATTGCAGCCCCCTCTCTCTCTCTCTCACCATTGCAGCCCCCCTCTCTCTCTCTCACCATTGCAGCCCCCCTCTCTCTCTCTCACCATTGCAGCCCCCCTCTCTCTCACCATTGCAGCCCCCCTCTCTCTCACCATTGCAGCCCCCCTCTCTCTCTCTCACCATTGCAGCCCCCCTCTCTCTCTCTCTCTCTCACCATTGCAGCCCCTCTCTCTCACTCACCATTGCAGCCCCTCTCTCTCACTCACCATTGCAGCCCCTCTCTCTCACTCACCATTGCAGCCCCTCTCTCTCTCACACCATTGCAGCCCCTCTCTCTCTCACACCATTGCAGCCCCTCTCTCTCTCACACCATTGCAGCCCCTCTCTCTCTCACACCATTGCAGCCCCTCTCTCTCTCACACCATTGCAGCCCCTCTCTCTCTCACACCATTGCAGCCCCTCTCTCACCATTGCACCCCCCTCTCTCTCTCTCACCATTGCACCCCCCTCTCTCTCACCATTGCACCCCCCCTCTCTCACCATTGCACCCCCTCTCTCTCTCTCACCATTGCACCCCCCCTCTCTCACCATTGCACCCCCCTCTCTCTCACCATTGCACCCCCCCTCTCTCTCACCATTGCACCCCCCTCTCTCTCTCTCACCATTACACCCTCCCTCTCGCTCTCAGGGAGTCTGGAGAGGAGTCAAAAGTAAGAGCGCCGCTGGGATGGGGATCATGGGAGAAGTCAGACATGTGTGGACTGTGGAGAGGAGACTATAGGAAAACCAGAGCCACCAAGCTGGAGCCGACTGACTGAGCCCTGCACGGTGCACCTGAGAGGAGGTCAGTGACAGCGCCGCCAGGCCAGTCTGAGGGGGGTGGGGTCACTGATGTAAGGGAGGGAGTGAATACAATAATGTAAGGGGGCACTGATATAAAGGTTTCCCCCTTATATCAGTAACCCACCCCCCCTTACCTTAGTGTATTCTTTATGCGGAAGGTGGTCTCTGGTCACCAGTGTCCCCCCAGAGTCCCAGGTGTAATATAATACGCTCTTCAAATGTGCTTTATAATGTATGGTTTTCCCTTTTGTGAACAAGAAAATAATGGCGTTATGATGTTGGGCTGGTATGAAATTATTTCCAGGGCTGGTTTTTATTCCCAGTCCGGGCCTGCCTACTGGTGTAATAAAGTACTGGTGACATAGCCAGGGGTACATCACCAGTCCCTTCAGGGAGAAGACATTTTTTTTTTTTTTACATTAAATTTTTTATTTAGTTATCAGAACATAAAATAACAAGTAAAGACATTAAGTATAACAGGATTCACACCATTACAGTCACATAGTATATCAAATGCATTTTTGAAAAATACATTAAGTCAGTATAATAATCGTGAATAATCCTTCAAATTCATATCTTTAAGTTCAGTTTCTAGCTAGTAAACCTCCAAGAATAAACATATTCACCCCTAGGGGAGCAAAGTGTGAACAGGTCTATTCTAACATGAATAAACTAAAGAGAGATCAGGACATCGTCAAGTAAATCAATGTATTCTAGTGAGTCAAACCAAACCAATCAGGAGTTTAAATCAGCATAAGTCTCTGCAAGGAATAAGTGATACCAACAGGCTACCTAGTGGTAGTTAAGAATGAGCGTACAAGTCTTTTAGTGCTGTAGATGCTTTAGGATGCATGATCCATACATGCCAGTGCTTCTTAAAGTGAATTACGTTATAATTTTTAAGTGCTAACAGTAATTCGTAGTATGCCTGGGTGTTGACTCCAAGAATGACATCACACAGGTTAGGGGCCTCAATTAATTTCCACATTTTCGTTATGGTAAGTCTAGAAGAATATTTGCAACTAATATTCTGTATTGAAATGGGAAAGTGTCAAGGTTGATACCTAAAAGGGCCATAGCAGGTGATAGTTTTAACAAGTTGCCTGTGAGAGAGGCAATAAAGGTGGATATCGAGTTCTAGAAAGTGGTCAGATTTTTACAACTCCATAAAATGTGGAATAAGGAACCAACTTGATCTGTACAATGCCAGCATAGGGGTGATGTAGATGGATATATCTTAGCTAATTTGTAAGGAGTTAGGTACCATCTATTCAATATTTTCTGGGAGTTGTCCCAATGCTCTAAGCAGGATGTTGCAGTTTGGTTTGTTCTCATAGCATTGTACCAACATTCGTTCGAAAAGGATTGTCCTAAATCTTGTTCCCCATTTATACATATTAGGGTTTTTCTCATATTTAGGATACCGAGAAAAAACTTTATAGAAGAAAGCTATACTTTTATGTTTTACAGGTTTGTTAATGGTCAGGTGTGACCAAATTAAAGATGGAACTTCAAAATCTTGATGTGGATTAAAGCTTTGCAGATGGTTAACCTTATTTGACTTATCATCAATCGTGGATTTGTATCCTGAGGGAAGGTGTACGTAAAAGTTAAAGCCCTCAGAAATACATTTGTTCCTCGAGAGTCGGCCTCTACAGTAGTCAAGGGCTCTGAGTGGTATATGTATCTTTTGTAAATGCCCTAGAGCATGGAAGTTTGAGACAAGAAACTTCCATGCTAACAGGGTAGCTTTAATGAAAAGCAATTTAGGAACTATGACCTTAGGGAATATCATATAAGCCACTGACAGGGCAAATAAATAATTTCCCTTGGTGATTTCTCTTTCAATGGATAACCACAGCTTGTCGTCATTTGGGAAGAACCAGTATTTCATTTGATCCAAAAGGGTTGCATAGTAGTATTTATGCATATCAGGCAAGTTCATACCCCCTTTATTTTTAGATGATGTTAAAATAGAGAAAGCTACCCTTGGTTTTTTGTTATTCCAGTCCAGGTTTCTCAATTTAGTATTTAGAATCTTGAAAAAACTTGGAGGTATTGGAATAGGTACGGATCTAAAAAAGGTAGAGTATCTTGGGTAGGGTTTGCATTTTATTTAAATGCTACAATTTTGCCTATCCAGGATAGGTGCGTTTGTTTTATATTTTTAAAATTTTTAGAAAACAAGTCTAATAACTTAGGAAAATTAGCTGCATATAGTTTTTTTGCGGGAAATGTAAGGTTGATACCTAGATCGGTGAACGAAGATGCATCCCAATTATAATTATATTTTTCTTTGAGGATGGCAAAGGTATCGTTAGATATATTCATAGGTAGGGCAAAGCTTTTCCTATTGTTAATTTTGTAATAAGATACTTTACTAAAGGAGTTAAGTACTGATTGTAGCACGTGCAGGGATTTGTTGGGATTAGTTAAAGATAGAATGATGTCATCTGCAAGTAGCCCAATTTTATGTATTCTATCACCTATCTTTATTCCTGAAATATTTTCATTGGACTAATGGTTTCCGCTAAGAGTTCAATTCCCAAAGAAAATAAAATGGGTGAGAGTGGGCAACTCTCTGTCTGGTGCCGTTCATGAAGTTAAAAGTCTTAATGCCCCGTACACACAATCGTTTTTAATGTCATTTTTTAAACCGACGTTTTTCTCCTCGTTTTTTTTCATGTTTCCTCTCAAGCCTGCCTTGCGTACACACCATCATTAAAAAAAAACGATCAAGCAAAGCGCAGTGACGTTCAACACGTACGACGGCACTATAAAGGGGAAGTTCCGTTCGAATGACGCCACCCTTTGGGACGCTTTTGCTAATTCCGTGTTACCGCGTGTTAGTAAAAGTTTGGTGAGAGACGATTCGCGCTTTTCAGTCTTCGTGCTTTGAAGATCGTTTTCGGGAGTTCAGTTTGCGCCTGTGGGTTCGTATCTGTTTAGCACTGCTTGTAGTCAGTTCGTATCTGTTTATTCAGTGCGGCCTGCTCTGTACGTTCGTGTTTTTCAGCTTGTTCTTCATAGGCCTTGCTGTTCTTCCGTGCGTTCTTCTAGTTCGTTCTGTTCAGCCGACCGTTATCTAGCCATGTTGCGGCTACGTACTCATCGTAGAGTTCGTGCTGTAGTTGGTGCAGGGGTTCATGCTGTATCCCGACTCCATGCCATGAGCAGGGTCAGGAGGAGTTCATGGACCAAGAATTGGTTGCTCCAGCGGCACCAATTCTGTCACATGCCTTTGTTGCGGGAGATCAGGGAGAATAATCCTGATGATTTCAGGAATTTTCTCAGGATGTCTGACCCCGTATTTCAGCAGCTGTTGGCTTTGGTGTCCCCCTATATTACCAGGCAGGACACCGTTATGCGGGAAGCCATCAGTGCTGAGCAGAGGCTCATCGCCACGTTGCGATACCTGGCTACTGGGAGAAGCCTGCAGGACCTTAAGTTCTCCACAGGCATATCCCCCCAGGCTCTGGGGATCATTATACCAGAGACTTGTTCTGCCATCCTTCAAGTTTTGCAGGAGGACTATATTAAGGTAAGTGTTCTTCTTCAAAAATTCACATTGTATGGTTTTTATTTTTGGATAATTTTAATTTGCTTTATTTGCAGTCCCTAATTCACATGATTCTTAGCTGCAGGGAATGTCCCCTTTCTCCCCATGTTTTATTATTTAAAGTTTGGGGTTTGAGGCCTACCTGTAAATTTGGCTTACCTAACCTCTCCAGCATGCTATCCTGGGGCCATACCTACCTTGCCTAGTCATTTCCATGTTTTTTATTCTATGTTCCATCGTAGTGCTTTACCCAAAACGCACCCTAAATTTTGCCTAGGAATGTTTCATTTTTGTTAACTTCAATACAGAGTGCTACAGCCTTCATGTGTGATATTCCCAAGTCATCTTCAACCCCCCCCCCCCATATTTTTTTTTTTTTCTTGCTTCCAATTTTTTATGTTTTGAACAGTTTCTACCAATGTTGGCCATGAATGTGTGTATGAAATCAGCTTTCAATGTTTCTGGCTCCAAGTATTAATTTGTTATTTCTTTAATTCCACAGTTCCCTTCTTCGCCACATGAATGGCAGAATGTGGCTTCCGAGTTTGCCCAGCGATGGAACTTTCCGAACTGTGGAGGAGCCATCGACGGCAAACATGTTCGGGTCGTCCCACCACCCCATTCGGGATCCTTTTTTTATAATTATAAGGGGTTCCACAGCGTCGTGATGATGGCAGTGGTGTCGGCCACCTACGAGTTCCTCTATGTGGACGTTGGCAAGAATGGCAGGATGTCTGATGGAGGAGTTTTAGCCCAGACGGAGTTTGGAGAACGGCTCCTTTTGGATCTGCTGGCCTTGCCACCAGCGGAGCAGAATGTGGAGGGACTACCTTTTGTGTTTGTGGCGGATGAGGCGTTTGGCCTGGGACCCCATTTGATGAGGCCATTCCCGCAACGCACCCTCACCCCTGAGAGGAGGGTGTTCAATTATCGGCTGGCCAGAGCCAGAAGGGTGGTGGAAAATGCGTTTGGGATCATGGCCAGCCGATTTCGCCTCTTCCTTACCTCCATCCACCTTGCCCCATACAAATGGAACCATGTGGTTATGACGTGCCGTGTGCTGCATAATTTCCTAAGGGTGCATTCAACGAGTTATATATCTTTGAGTGGGCCTGAGGCCTCTTTAATCAATGCAGAAACTTTGGTGGCCCTGGAACCTGGCCGTCCTGGCTTGGCCCCCCCAACCGGACGTGAGGTCCGTAACCAATATGTGGACTATTTTATGGGTAGGGGGGCCATTGAAATGCCAGACAATCTATAATAATTTTCTAGCAAAAAAATAAAACTTTTTCTTGAGTAAAGATTGGTTTGGATTTTTTATTGTATAATGTTTGATGTTTCTGGTAGGTTTACCTAGTGCACTTGTTTTGCCATGTGGAGTAAACAATCTTTTAATTAGCCTTCATTGTCAGTGTAAACACCAAACATTGATTAGTTCACTCAGCACCACATTTACATAATGAAGCCACAATGATTTGTTATGTAAAAATACCTTTATTTCTTTTTTTAGGTGGGAAACTTCCTTAGAAATGTGGATGTTCCCTTAATTTCGGGTGTATTAAAACGCATGACCAGCCATGCATAAACAAACTATATTCGTCAAAATTTTGAAAAAGCTAAACATGTGCTAGTCATTAACCACTTAACGACCGCTCACTGTATATATACGTCGGCAGAATGGCACCGACAGGCACAATCACGTAGAGTGTACGCGATTGCCTTTGTACAGTTGGGGGGTCCAATCGGACCCCCCTTCTATACAGTGAGCGGTGGCTAAGTGTCCGGGAGCGTTCCGGGATGAGGGGGCAGCCATTCGTTTCTGGCCACCCCCTCGCGATCGCTCCCGGCGAATAGAAATGCCCCCTCTGTCTGTGTCAGACAGAGGGAGCAGGAGGAAGTGATGTCATCTCTGGTGCGGCGCTCACATATACCGAGCGCCGTACAAGAGAAGATATCAGGTCAGTGCACACAACACTACACTGACACCAGGACACATAGGGACATAAATCGCCCCCCCAGACACCCCCCAGATCACCCCCCCAGCCCCCAGTCACAGTGTCACTGATTGCAGTGACCATTTATTTAGTGATCACTGCAATCAGTGACATTTGTGACTGTAAAAGTGTCACCAAAGTTTAGTCTTAGGTCCAGTGTAGCCCCCTAACCCCCCCTAATAAAGGTTTAACCCCCTGATCACCCCCCAGATAACCCTTTCACCCCCTATCACCACTGTCGCTTAGCGATCATTTTTCTGATCGCTGTCTTAGCGTCAGTGATGCCGATCGGCAGCCAGTAATTTTTTTTAGGTTCGCTGCAGGTTTTTATAGCGTCAGGTACCCCAATATATTATCTAATAAAGGTTTAACCCCCTTGATCGCCCACCAGGTAACCCTTTCACCCACTATCACTAAGCGATCGTTTTTCTAAACGCTGTCTTAGTGTCTGTGATGCAGATCGGTAGCCGGTAATTTTTTTTAGGTTCGCCGCAGGTTTTTATAGCGTCAGGTACCCCAATATATTATCTAATAAAGGTTTAACCCCCTTGATCGCCCCCCAGGTAACCCTTTCACCCCCTATCACCACTGTCGCTAAGCAATTGTTTTTCTAAACGCTGTCTTAGTGTCAGTGATGCAGATCGTAGCCAGTAATTTTTTTTAGGTTCGCCGCATGTTTTTATAGCGTCAGGTACCCCAATATATTATCTAATAAAGGTTTAACCCCCTTGATCGCCCCCCAGGTAACCCTTTCACCCCCTATCACCACTGTCACTAAGCGATCGTTTTTCTAAACGCTGTCTTAGTGTCTGTGATGCAGATCGGTAGCCGGTAATTTTTTTTAGGTTCGCCGCAGGTTTTTATAGCGTCAGGTACCCCAATATATTATCTAATAAAGGTTTAACCCCCTTGATCGCCCCCCAGGTAACCCTTTCACCAGTGATCACCATATAAGTGTTACGGGTGACGCTGGTTAGTTAGTTTGCTTTTTATAGTGTCAGGGCACCCGCCGTGTATATAACCCAATAAAGGTTTAACCCCCTGATCGCCCGGCAGGTGATATCAATTAGGTTTTAGCGTCAGAGAGGGTCTGAGTCACACCCCAGGCAGCGTCAGGTTAGTGCCAGTAACGCTAACACCCACGAGTGAAGCATACACCCCCCTTAGTGGTATAGTATCTGAACAGATCAATATCTGATCTGATCAGATCTATACTAGCGTCCCCAGCAGTTTAGGGTTCCCAAAAATGCAGTGTTAGCGGGATCAGCCCAGATACCTGCTGGCACCTGCGTTTTGCCCCTCCGTCCAGCCCAGGCCACCCAAGTGCAGTATCGATCGATCACTGTCACTTACAAAACAAAAACACACATAACTGCAGCGTTCGCAGAGACAGGCCTGATCCCTGCGACTCCAGTGCTGTAGGAGGTGATTTCACCACCACAGTTAAAAAAAAAAAAGCAAATATGCCGAAGCATTGGGGCAGCAGGGGCGGAGGAGCGATTTTGCTCCTAATGCCGCGTACATACGGTCGAAATTCCGATGGAGGCTTGCCCGTGGAAAAGTCCGACCATGTGTGCGCGGCATAACTTTTTTGCGGGAGGATGCCCCCATGCTTCGGCATATATAAATGGTGCGTGTATACCCATCATTGGAAGTGGGTGGATGAAGGGCGGTATTCTAATGGTGGGCATACCCACCGATCAATCTCTTTTTTCGTTCAGCCAACTGGCTGCATGAAATAAAAAGATTACAATACATGTCCAACAAGGACCAGCAACGTACTGGTATGTTGCTGGACTTTGAATGTTTATACCAGAATGATGCCTGCGGGTTTAGGTATCATCTTGGTAGCATTCTTTTCAGCCTGCGGCCGGCTTTCATGTAAAAGCAATCCTAGCGGCTAATTAGCCTCTGGACTGCTTTTACAAGCAGTGGGAGGGAATGCCCCCCCCCGGATATAAAAAGCGCCATTGGGAAATTGGGAAAGCATTTTATCACACCGATCTTGGTGTGGTCAGATGCTTTGAGGGCAGAGGAAAAATCTAGGGTCTAGAAGACCCCAGTTTTTTCAAAAAAAGAGTACCTGTCACTACCTATTGCTATCATAGGGGATATTTACATTCCCTGAGATAACAATAAAAATGATAAAAAAAAAAAATACTTGGAAGGAACAATTTAAAAGTAAAATAAAAAAGCAAAATTAATAAGAAAAAAAAAGAAAAAAAAAAAAAAGCACCCCTGTCCTGCCCTGCTCTTGCCCAATGGCGAACGCAAGCGTCGGTCTGGCATCATATGTAAACAGCAATTGCACCATGCATGTGAGGTATCACCGCGAAGGTCAGATCGAGGGCAATCATTTTAGCAGTAGACCTCCTCTGTAAATCTACTGGGGTAACCTGTAAAGGCTTTTAAAGGCTTTTAAAAATGTATGTGGTTTGTCGCCAATGCGCGTTTGTGCGAAATTTTAAAGCATGTCGTGTTTGGTATCTATGTACTCGGCCTAAGATCATCTTTTTTATTTCATCAAACATTTGGGCAATATAGTGTGATTTAGTGCATTAAAATTAAAAAAAGTGTATTTTTTAACCCAAAAAATGCGTTTGAAAAATCGCTGCGCAAATACTGTGTAGAAAAAAAAATGCAACACCCACCATTTTAATCTGTAGGGCCTTTGCTTTAAAAATATATATATATAATGTTTGGGGGTTCAACATAATTTTCTTGCAAAAAAAAAAATGTTTTCATGTAAACAAAAAGTGTCAAAAAGGGCTTTGTCTTAAAGTGGTTAGAAGAGTGAATGTAAGCTTCCTAATGTTGTGTATAAAATGCCAGAACAGTTCAAAACCCCCCCAAATGACCCCATTTTGGAAAGTAGACACCCCAAGCTATATACTGAGAGGCATGTCGAGTCCATGGAATATTTTATATGTTGACACAAGTTGCGGAAAAACGACAATTTTTTTTTTTTTTTTGCACAAAGTTGTCACTAAATGATATATTGCTCAAACATGCCATGGGCATATGTGGAATTACACCCCAAAATACATTCTGTTGCTTCTCCTGAGTACGGGGATACCACATGTGCGAGACTTTTTGGGAGCCTAGCCATGTACGGGACCCCAAAAACCAAGCACCGCCTTCAGGCTTTCTAAGGGTGTAAATTTTTGATTTCACTTCTCACTGCCTATCACAGTTTCGGAGGCCATGGAATGCCCAGATAGCACAAAACCCCCCCAAATGACCCCATTTTGGAAAGTAGACACCCCAAGCTATTTGCTGAGAGGTATTGTGAGTATTTTGCAGATCTCGCTTTTTGTCACAAAGTTTTGAAAATTGAAAAAAATAAATAAAAAAAAATATATATATATATATATATATATATATATATATATATATATATATATATATATATATATATATATATATTTTCTTTCTTCATTTTCAAAAACAAATGAGAGCTGTAAAATACTCGCCATTCCTCTCAGCAAATAGCTTGGGGTGTCTATATTCCAAAATGGGGTCATTTGGGGGGGGTTTTGTGCGATTTTGGCATTTTATGGCCTTCAAAACTGTGATAGGTAGTGAGGAGTGAAATCAAAAATTTGTGCCTAGAAATCCTGAAGGCGGTGCTTGGTTTTCGGGGTCCCGTACGCGGCTAGGCTCCTAAAAAGTCCCACACATGTGGTATCCCCGTACTCAGGAGAAGCAGAAAAATGTATTTTGGGGTGTAATTCCACATATAACAATGGCATGTGTGAGCAATATATCATTTAGTGACAACTTTTTGTAATTTTTTTTTTTTTTTGTCATTATTCAATCACTTGGGACAAAAAAAATTATATTCAATGGGCTCAACAGGCCTCTCGGCAATTTCCTTGGGGTGTCTACTTTCTAAAATGGGGTCATTTGGGGGGGTTTTGTGCTATTTTGGCATTTTATGGCCTTCGAAACTGTGATAGGTAGTGAGGAGTGAAATCAAAAATTTGCGCCCTTAGAAATCCTGAAGGCGGTGCTTGGTTTCTGGGGTCCCGTACGCGGATAGGCTCCCAAAAAGTCCCACACATGTGGTATCCCCGTACTCAGGAGAAGCAGCAAAATGTATTTTGGGGTGAAATTCCACATATAACCATGGCATGTGTGAGCAATATATCATTTAGTGACAACTTTTTGTAATTTTTTTTTTTTTTTTTAGTCATTATTCAATCACTTGGGACAAAAAAATAAAAAATTCAATGGGCTCAACATGCCTCTCAGCAATTTCCTTGGGGTGTCTACTTTCCAAAATGGGGTCATTTGGGGGGGTTTTGTACTGCCCTGTCATTTTAGCACCTCAAGAAATGAGATAGGCAGTCATAAATTTAAAGCTGTGTAAATTTCAGAAAATGTACCCTAGTTTGTAAACTCTATAACTTTTGCGCAAACCAATAAATATACGCTTATTGGCATTTTTTTTACTAAAAACATGTGGCTGAATACATTTTGGCCTAAATGTATGACTACAATTGAGTTTATTCGATTTTTCTTATAACAAAAAGTAGAAAATATCATTTTTTTTCAAAATTTTCGGTCTTTTTCCGTTTATATCGCAAAAAATAAAAATCGCAGAGGCAATCAAATACCATTAAAAGAAAGCTCTATTTGTGGGAAGAAAAGGACGCAAATTTCGTTTGGGTACAACATTGCATGTCCGCACAATTTACAGTTAAAGCAGCGCAGTGCAAAATTCTGAATTCACCTCTGGTCCTCTAGCTACCAAATGGTCCGGGGCTTAAGTGGTTAAAGGGTAAAATAACAAAAAAACGTATAAAACTCTGCTAGTAAAACGTTATTTGGTGTAAAAACATTAGACACGCCCAAGCACAGCCATGATATTTTGGAGCCTTTCCTCCACCCGCTTTGTATTTGCCCTGATCTCTAGCAGTTCTCCCTTAATTTTTTCTTAGTCACGACTGCAGACCATCAGGTATTGGATCAGGATCTGGGCACTGTGATGTGTCAACTTATTGGGGTCTTCGGCCAGAACTGCACCTAAATGTAAAAAGAAATATGTAGGATAGAATATGTAGGCCTACATCTATTTAACATGCATGTGTCTGGTTTCTCTCTGACCTGTGGTGGTGCCACTTTCCACTTCCACAACATCACATTCCTCTCCATCCTGGGGTTCTGGGGGTATTGTTGTAGGTATTGCAATTCTCGTCTCATCTGAGGTAGCTTTTCGAATCCCTAGGGAGATTGAAATAAAAGGAATAGTTTCATTAGTAGCGACTCAATTTTGCTAAAATAAGAAACATGAAAAAATACTTTGTAATCATTCTTTTGAAGCATGCTCCATTTTAAATTTTACCCCCTGTGCCAACCGGGACAAATGATTGGATACATAGCCCAAACCAGTGCATATACATTTTGAACACAAATTTGACACATTGTAACACCCCAAAGTATCTACACAGGATCACCTGTGTGTGACACCCTCAAGCTTTTTGGCTTTAGGCCCACACTTGTACTACTGCGTTCAGATGTTTCATCAGCTGCTGAGAATTCACTCCCTTAACATTACCATGCATATCGTTTTTTCAAACGAACAAATGTCCTTTGGATTAGCACCCAAAAAATAAGTGAGGCCCAAATTTACTCCCCCAAATAAACCAAAATACATGGGTGTTCACACTGGATGATCCTAAAACATCGTTTGAGGAACTGTACGGAGAAAGAGGTTTAATACGTCCGTTTACTGTGCGGACGAACATGAAAGATGGTATCTTTCAGTGTACTATATGAAAGTTAAAAATACACGACAGAATACAAGAAAATAATATGTACCATGGAAACTAAAAAAAAATTACTTACTTTTTAATATAACTTTCTTGATTCTTTTATATTGGTCGGCCTCCCGCAACTTCAGATCTGACCATCGTTTTCTGAGCTGTTCCTTCGTTCTGCACACCCCAAATTTTTTGTGAAGACTTTTGACCACTTTGCCCATAATTCTGGACTTGACCAGATTAGGCCTTTTATACGGACCATGCTTGGCATCATAATCCTCCTTCTTTAAAATGGCGACCATCTCCACCATTTCCTCGAATGACATGTTGGATGCCTTATATCTCCTGGGTCTTGATTTGGGCTCCTCTGTAATTTCATCATCTGTAGAGGTAATCTCAGCCACCTGTGTCTCCGCCATGTTTTGTTCAGCACTACGAGCGACAAGGGGCGGGGAAAGTACAATATCGAACGTCAGGGGCGGGGAAAGCGTGCGGAGTTTGACGCATGCGCTGTGTATATCAAGTGAAGATCCATGTCTGTGAAATACGTTCATTTGTCAGGAGAGGGAGTTAGCAACGAACGTCGTGACGAAGGTACCTAACAATTTTACTTTTTGAGGTTCATCAGACGAGGAGATTTGTGTGCTCAAAATATGTAGACAATGCACAGTTGAGGAATGTTGCCTGAAATATATATTTTTTTTGGTTTCTCGCTTTTACAGATATCATGAATACTTTTAAAAACCCAGACTTCATGGGGGAGTTCATCGACAAATGGCAAGAGCTCCCTATATTATGGCAAACAAAAAGTGGCGGTAATAAAAATAAAGACGCCAGGAAAGCAGCACTGGAGAGCCTGCTTGCATTTGTGCAAACAAAGATACCCACAACAACTCTCCAAGATGTCAAAAACAAAATTGCGACCATCAGAGGGACATACAGGACCCAGAGGACTATGGTCCTGAGGTCCCAGAGGTCAGGTGCACCAGCAGATAAGGTTTATAAACCCAGTCTGTGGTACTACAGTAAGCTTGCTTTTCTGGATGACCAGCTGGAAGTGCGGGAATCTCTCTCCACCCTTCCCCCCAGAGGTCAATCCAGCCTTCCTTGTACCCAACCCTCCAGCCTTCCCTGCAGCCAGTCCTCCAGCCTTCCTGTCAACCCTGCTCTGGCTTCCTCTGAGGATCAAGATCAGGGCCTTGAGGAGGCAGATTTGGAGATATGGAGCCAGGTAAAGTATTGATATCTATATTTATATCTTACAAAATTGTAGAATTTAAATAGATGTTAGTATTGTTAAAGGTATGTACACTTCTACCAATAAAGTTTGTGAAGAGCAAGATACAGTAGTGGCCTAATTTTATGTGCACAAGACAACAAAACCAGGATGCGGAATCAATGAAAATGACATAACTTTTGGCATTGATTTCAACAATGTCTAGGAGGTGAACAATGTCTGTGAATGATGATGTGGCAAAATAAATAATGTCCCTTTCTTTTTTTACAGCCAGAGCAGAGCCAGGAAGAGGGTGATGTTGGGGATCAGGAGGAGGCAGGGCCCAGTGGCACCCAGGAGGAGGCTGGGCCCAGCACAAGAGCCCAGATGCCTCCCCTGGTAGTTAAACCACGAGGGCCAAGGAGAGGTAGGCAGGTGGAGGAGGAAACCAGGGCCTTCCTCAGAGAGGCAACAGCGGCCCTCAGAGAGGCACCCTCTGTTGATGAGGGATTTGCCGCAGTCCTCGCCCACAAACTAGGGCAAATGGAGTTGCAGCAAAAAAAATTCAGTGAGACCCTGCTATTGAAAGTCATCAATAAGGGCGTGCTGGGTGAACTCACTAGGTACACGGACATAACGGAGGTTGTCCCTACTCCTCCACCTCCTCCTCCTCCTCCTCCTCCTACTACTCCTCCTGCCACAACCTCTCCTCCTGATCCCCAGCCTCCAAGGAAGAAACCAACCAAGGCTGCAGAGAAGGCTGGAGAGAAGGCTACAAGGAAGAGGAGAAAATAATGCCTGCTGTAGTACCACAGACTGGGGACATATAGGACTTATCTGCTGTGGCTCCTGACCTCTGGGAGCTCAAGACAAGATTGGGCTCATTTTTTGGGGGGATCTAATCTATATTTTGGTTTGGACATCTTGGATGGTTGTTGTGGGGTCAAAGGGATGCACAAATGCAAGCAGGCTCTCCAGTGCTGCCTTCCACTTTAATTTGTTAATGTTCTGAAATAAAAAAAAATTTAGTGCCCTTAAAATACTTGACTATGTGATTTGTATTTCAAAAGAGAGCTTGCTAGGGAGCAGGCAGGGACATCTCAAATTATATTATTGTTATTATCAGGGGACACAAACCTCCCTGAGGCCAAATGAGACACATTTGGAAGGTTGTTGTGGTAACTTTACACAAGAATAATTTAAGCCTAAATAATAAAAAAAAGGCCACAAAAAAACAACACAATAGGAAAATAAAATTTAAAGAAAAAAGGAGAATTACATTATTTTATTATTATTAGTATTATTTAGGAGGGAGGTGCGGCTTATAAATAATATTTTACAATTATTAGAGCAATTTGGAATTACTTTAGAAACAAGTTTGGCATAACTCTCAATGTCATTAGCAAAAGAGGGTAATTTTAAAGCATTATCAAAAGAAGAACGGAATGCGCAGCATTAAAACGATGCTATTAATTCCACCGTAACGAATGTGCCATCTCCATTTCCAACATTAGCGTTACCAAAACGAGCGCTCCCGTCTCATAGTTGCTTCTGAGCATGCGCGGTTTTTTTCACGTCGTGAAAGCATACACACTATCGTTTTTCACGTCGTTAAAAAAAACGACATGAAAAACAACGTGAAAAAAGAGAGCATGTCCGGAATTTTTAATGGCCGTTTTCACGTCGTTAAAAATGCTCTGGAGCATACACACGATCATTTTTCAGGGCCATTTTTTAAAATGGCAGTTTTAACGGCATGAAAAACGATCGTGTGTATGGGGCATTAGACAACATTCCCGAAGTGGAAACTTTTGCTGATGGTTGTGTATAAAGTAGCATAATTGCTTCATGGATAAATCCTGAAAATCCAAACTTCTCAAGAGTCCTGGAGATATAGTTCCAATGCACTCTATCGAATGCCTTCTCTGCGTCCAGACCTAGGAGCAGGGAAGGCGTTCGTGTGTTCTCAACGTAGTTAATCAAATTGATCATCCTTCTCGTGCTGTCCGGGGGGCTTGACGACCCTTAACAAAGCCTACTTGGTCAGAGTCGACCAGGTAAGGGGTTATTTCTAACAAACGATTGGCGAGAGAAGACATTTCTAAACTGTTAACTGCACCCTGGGAAGGCTACATCAACAGTGCCTTAGGCCCCTTTCACACTGAGGCGCTTTGCAGGCGCTATTGCGCTCTAAATAGCGCCTGCAATGCGCCCCAAAAAAGCCTCTCAATACTATCCAATGTGAAAGTCCGAGGGCTTTCACACTGGAGCGTTGCGCTTGCAGGAGGCTCAAAAAACTCCTGCAAGCCGCATCTTTGAGGCGCAATAGGAGCGCTAAAAATAGCGCTCCTGTAGCGCCCCTGCCCATTGAAATCAATGGGGTAGCGCCTCTAATACGCCCGCAAAACGCCTCAAAGAGGCGTTATTGCGGGCGTTTTTAACCCTTTTTCGGCCGCTAGCGGGGGTTAAAATACCCCCGCTAGCGCCCGCAAATCGCGGCAAAAAAAATGGTATAGCGGCGCTAAAAATAGCGCCGCTATACCGCCAGCGCATCCAGCGCCTCAGTGTGAAAGTAGCCTAACTGGGAGATCTTGTTTTTACTGCCATCTCGCCATGTGACATTAAAAAAGCCTTTCTTTCTAAGATCTTGCAAAATCTTTTTGTAATAAATGTTAACAAATGAGTGTAAAACAGTATGGCAAATGAGCGATATGAGGTGCAAACGTCATTAGAGGGCCGACTGCTAGTGATGAGCCGAACACCCCCGGGTTCGGTTCGCACCAGAACCCGCGAACGGACCGAAAGTTCATACGAACATTAGAACCCTATTAAATACAATGGATGCGAACGTTCGAATTCTAAAGTGCTAATTATAACAACTATTATGCATGTTATTGTCCTAAAAAGGGTTTGGGAACCCGGGTTGTGCACCAGGGGACATGTATCAATGCAAAAAGAAGTTTTAAAAACGGTCGTTTTTCGGGAGCAGTCATTTTAATGATGCATAAAGTGAAAAAAAAAAAGTCAAATATTCCTTTAAATATCGTACCTGGGGGGTGTCTAAAGTATGCCTGTGAAGTGCCACGTGTTTCCCGTGTTTAGAACTGTCCCTGCACAAAATGACACTTCTAAAGGAAAAAAAAGCCATTTAAAACTGCTTGCGGCTTTAATGTAATGTCTGGTCCCGGTAATATGGATGAAAATCTTTAAGAAAAATGGCATAGCTACCCCATGACCCCCCCCCCCCCCACCCCAGCCCATTACCAGCCCCTTTGGGTCTTGTATGGATATTAAGGGGAACCCCGCACATAAAATAAAAAAGGCCCTATATACTCTGAACAGCCGTATACAGGCGGTGCATACAAGACAGGGACTGTAGGTTTGTTCTTATGTAGAATCTGTTTGTAATTTTGAACAGGTACATTGTTTAAGTGTAGCTCCAGCCCAAAAATCTATTTTTAAACTTTTTGGAAAACATAGGTAAGGGTTATCACCCCTGTAACATTTGTTTTGCTGTCTGTGCCCCTGTTCAGAACATTTCACCTCACTTTCCGTCCCAATGACAACTGTTTTTGAAATGTGGTGTTTTTCTTGAAACAAGGATTGCTGATAAAGCATCAGTAGAGAGGAGACACCTTTCTCCCATATTAATTCTTACAGGAGAGAATTTTCCTTCCAAGGGGTAGATTTCCTCTCACTTCCTGTTGTCTTCTTGCGTTTGCAAGTAGGAGTCGTTTGTAAGTTGGATGTTTGAAAGTAGGGACCTGCCGTATATACTCTGCAGAAATAGGCCCCTTAGTTGTTGGTGTTGGCACAACACTGTAAGCACTCACAGTTACTCTTGGTTGGTGCTGGAACGCCCTGCTGTCAACGATTATATCAGGAATTTTAATTACATATAATTGTTGAACAGTGGTAGTAAAAATTGGGCCTTTGATGGTGGTGCTGGTGCCACAACACTGTAAGCCCTGACAGTTACTCTTGGTGGGTGCAGCAATGGGCCCTGCTGTGAATTATTAGATCAAGAATTGTAATTGCATGCCCCTGTTGAACAGGGGCTGAAAAATTGGGCCTTTCGTGGTGGTGGTGGTGGTGGTGTTGCCACAACACTGTAAGCCCTCAGAGTTACTCTTGGTGGGTGCAGGAATGGGCCCTGCTGTGAATTATTAGATCAAGAATTGTAATTACATGCCCCTTTTGAACAGGGGCTGAAAAATTGGGCCTTTCGTGGTGGTGGTGGCGTTGCCACAACACTGTAAGCCCTCAGAGTTACTCTTGGTGGGTGCAGGAATGGGCCCTGCTGTGAATTATTAGATCAAGAATTGTAATTACATGCCCCTTTTGAACAGGGGCTTAAAAATTGGGCCTTTCGTGGTGGTGGTGGTGGTGGCGTTGCCACAACACTGTAAGCCCTCAGAGTTACTCTTGGTGGGTGCAGGAATGGGCCCTGCTGTGAATTATTAGATCAAGAATTGTAATTACATGCCCCTTCTGAACAGGGGCTGAAAAATTGGGCCTTTCGTGGTGGTGGTGGTGGTGGCGTTGCCACAACACTGTAAGCCCTCAGAGTTACTCTTGGTGGGTGCAGCAATGGGCCCTGCTGTGAATTATTAGATCAAGAATTGTAATTACATGCCCCTGTTGAACAGGGGCTGAAAAATTGGGCCTTAGGCACTGGTGGCACAACACTACAACCCCTCACAGATACTGTACTTGGAGCACAGCAATGAGCCCTGTTGCAAAGTATTGCTTCAAAAATTGTAATGACACGCCCCTGTTAAACAGGGGCTGAAAAATTGGGCCTTAGGCACTGGTGCCACAACACTCCAACCCCTCACAGATACTGTACTTGGAGCACAGCAATGAGCCCTATGGCAAATTATTGCTAAAAAAATTGTAATTACACGCCCCTGTAAAACAGGGGCTGAAAAATTGGGCCTTAGCCACTGGTGGCGGCACCCATAAACAAAAATGATCTTCCAAGCTATCATCATCAATCGTATCATTGAGGACTCGGAGGAGGAGGATAGCCAGTCAACATAACAGCACAGGCACTCAGCATCAGCATCAGTCTTGAAGGGATGTGACATGTTAAAATCAATTAGTCTGTTATATCAGCATCAGGTGTGTGGTAGCTGGTGGTGATCCAAGACTGGTTCATCTTGATGAAAGTCAGTCGATCAACCGAGTCGGTGGACAGGCGCACCCTGTGATCCGTGACAAATCCTCCAGCAGCACTGAATGTGCGTTACGAAAGAACGCTGGATGCAGGACAGGCCAGTAGCTCAATTGCATACTGTGCAAGCTCTGGCCAGTGATCCATCCTCAAGACCCAGTAAGCCAGAGGATTTTCAGTGGGGAAGGTGTCCAAGTCTGACCTTGCCCCTAGATATTCCTGCACCATGTTTATCAGACGCTGGCGATGGTTGCTGGAACCGATCATACTTTGGGGCTGCGGACTAAAGAATTGTCTGAACGCATCGGTCAGACGGCCACCTTCCCCACCGCTCCTTCTTTGACTGGCCGAAGCCTCAGCAACTCGTTGTCCAGGACCAGGAGTTTGTAACCTCCCAGTCTCTGGGAACGCGTTGCACAGACCTTTCTGCAAGGCCTCCCGGAGTTGTCTCATCCTCTGCTCCCTCTGCGACGGTAACATAAGGTCCGCAACCTTACCCTTGTACCGTGGATCAAGGAGAGTGGCCAGCCAGTAATGGTCCCTCTCCTTGATCCGAAGAATACGAGGATCCTTCCACAGACTTTGCAGGATCAGGGAGGCCATGCAGCGTAGGTTTGCTGAGGCATTCGCTCCGGAGTCCTCTGGGTCACTAAGGACGACATGATCCGCAGCCACCTCCTCCCAGCCACGTACAAGTCCACTGGTTTCTTGGGACTGTAAATCATCCCTAAAAGACTGCTGCTGATGATGCTGAGTGCCAGCCTCCACCTCCATGCTGACACAATCCTCCTCCTCCTCTTCCTGTGCGATGGGTGGGACAGAAGGAACACTGTCTGGGTAAAGGGGGCCTTGAGAGGCAAGGAAGTCCTCCTCTTCCTGCCTCTGTTCTGCCTCAAGTGCCCTGTCCATTATTCCACGCAGCGTGTGCTCCAACAGGTGGACAAGAGGTACAGTGTCACTGATGCATGCACTGTCACTGCTCACCATCCTCGTGGCCTCCTCAAATGGTGCCAGGATAGTGCATGCATCCCTGATCATGCCCCACTGGCGTGGAGAAAAAAAAACAAGCTCCCCTGACCCTGTCCTGGTGCCGTAGTCGCACAGGTACTCATTGATGGCCCTCTGCTGCGTGTGCAGCCGCTGCAGCATGGCCAACGTTGAGTTCCACCTGGTGGGCATGTCACATATAAGGCGGTTCTTGGGCAGGTTCAACTCCTTTTGCAGCTCAGCCAGGCGAGCACTGGCATTATAAGATCTGCGGAAATGCACACAGACTTTCCTGGCCTGCCTCAGGACATCCTGTAAGCCCGGGTACCTGCCCAAGAACCGCTGCACCACCAGGTTAAGGACGTGAGCCACACAGGGCACATGGGTCAGTTGTCCCTGTCGGAGGGCGGAGAGGAGGTTGGTGCCATTGTCGCAAACCACCATTCCTGGCTTAAGCTGGCGTGGCGTCAACCACCTCTCGGCCTGGCCCTGCAGAGCAGACAGGACCTCTGCCCCAGTGTGGCTTCTGTCCCCCAAACACACCAGCGCAAGCACGGCATGGCATCTTTTTGCCTGCGTACTTGCGTAGCCCCTTGAACGGCTACGGAGCACCGCTGGTTCCGAGGACAAACCACAGGAAGAGGCCATGGAGGAAGAAGAAGAGGAGGGGGTGGAGGAGAGAGGTGTGTCACAACCAGTAGTAGCATTTTGGAGGCGTGGCGGTGGAACAACCTCCAACACTACTGCACCTTGTCCTGCATCCTTCCCAGCTGCCAAAAGAGTGACCCAATGGGCCGTGAAAGAAAGGTAACGTCCCTGTCCATGCCTGCTGGACCATGAGTCAGCGGTAATATGCACCTTACCGCTGACCGCCCTGTCCAGCGAGGCCAAGACATTGCCTTCCACATGCCGGTAGAGAGCCGGAATAGCCTTCCGTGAGAAAAAGTGGCGTTTGGGAACCTGCCACTGAGGAACCGCACATTGCACAAACTCACGGAAGGGGGCCGAGTCTACCAACTGAAAAGGCAGCAGTTGAAGCGCTAGCAATTTAGCCAAGCTAGCATTCAACCGCTGGGCATGTGGATGGCTGGGAGTGAACTTCTTTCGACGGTCCAGCAGCTGGGGCAGGGAAATTTGCCTGCTAGAATCGGACGTCGGTGTACTGCTAGCAGAGTGGCCGCAAGTACTTGGCTGTGACACACCTAATTCTACACCTTCATTCCTCTCAGTGCATGTTTCAGAGAGGACTGAAGTTATAGTGGGGTTGGAGATCCCAGCTGATGCGGTGCAAGGAGAGGTCCGCTTTGTTCTTTGGTGTGGGTCTTTGAGGTAGGCTTGCCAACGAGCTGCATGGCAGGTCAACATATGTCTGGTCAGGCATGTGGTACCCAAGCGGCTGATGTTTTGGCCACGCGATATACGCTTGAGACATATGTTGCAAACAGCAGCTGTGCGATCTGATGCACTAGCCTCAAAAAAGGCCCACACCAAAGAACTTTTTGAATGACGGGCAGAGGCAGCGCCCTGCACAGGCGGAGCTCTGCGGTGTGATTCCGTCTGTGTACTGCCCTTACGCTGGCCACCAAAGGGCATCCTGCCTCGTTGGAGATGTGCCTCCTCCTCATCCTCCTCCTCTCTCCTATTAGGCACCCACGTGGAGTCAGTGACCTCATCATCCCCTCCCTCCTCATCACTGGAGCCAATCTGGCAGTATGCTGCAGCTGCTGGAACATGACTGCCAGATTGGTGTCCTTCTTGAGCATCCCCTCTGTCTGCTCTCACGCTACTGCCTTCCTTTAGCTGGGTTTCATCATCAGACCCTTCGAAACGCTGGGCATCCTCCTGGAGCATGTACCCAACACTGTGCTCAAACAGTTCGGGGGACTCCTCAGGAGGAGGACATGGTGGGTCTAGGGAAGGAGTGACTGATGATGAGTCTGACATTGATACCAGGGAAGAGGACGCTTTGGCAGCTGCTTTGCCAGTACCCTGAGCCTGGGTGAGAGAGGATGAGGAGGAGGAGGAGGGCTTGGTCATCCACTCTACCAAGTCTTCGGCATGATGTGGCTCAACATGTCCAGCTGCCGAAAAGAAGGACAAGCGTGTCCCATGGCCATGTGCTGATGACAATGCACCGCGTCCACGACCAGCACTGTTGCCCCCAGACACAGAGCCTGCTTGCCCTCTTTTATTGCCTCCTGACTGTCTGCCTCTCCATGTTTTTTTAAAGCACACTATAGCACAAGGAGAATTTCCCTCACTGTCCTTCCCTGTCCCTAGAAACAAGGATTCGCACAGTAAAACACACTGACACTCTCCCTACCTATAGTTTTCTGTCCCTAGAAAAAATGTTTTTTTAAAGCACACTATAGCACAAGGAGAATTTCCCTCACTGTCCTTCCCTGTCCCTAGAAACAAGGATGCGCACAGTAAAACACACTGACACTCTCCCTACCTATAGTTTTCTGTCCCTAGAAAAAATGTTTTTTTAAAGCACACTATAGCACAAGGAGAATTTCCCTCACTGTCCTTCCCTGTCCCTAGAAACAAGGATTCGCACAGTAAAACACACTGACACTCTCCCTACCTATAGTTTTCTGTCCCTAGAAAAAAATTATTTTTAAAGCACACTATAGCACAAGGAGAATTTCCCTCACTGTCCTTCCCTGTCCCTAGAAACAAGGATTATCACAGTGAAAGAAACTGACACTCTTCCTACCTATAGTTTTCTGTCCCTAGAAAAAATGTTTTTTTAAAGCACACTATAGCACAAGGAGAATTTCCCTCACTGTCCTTCCCTGTCCCTAGAAACAAGGATTCGCACAGTAAAACACACTGACACTCTCCCTACCTATCCTTCTCTTTCCCTAAACTAAAGGAATCCAGGTTAAGCAAGAAAAAATAAAAGTCACTGTCCCTGCCTATGCTGCTCTATCCCTGCTCCGGAACACACTACACTAGGCCGCCGTGCTGGCGGCCTTTTATAGTGTGGGGCGTGTACTAAACACCCTCAGCAATAATTGGCCACAGGCATCCTGCCTGTGGCCAATCATTGCTCTCCTCGCTGCCGGCGCTGTGATTGGCCAAGCATGCGGGACACAGTGCATGCTTGGCCAATCACAGCGCCTGGATGACACTGCGATGGCGTAGTGCATTGTGGGCCGTTCGCGTCACTCGAATTAGGCGCGAACGGCCCAAATCGTTCGATCTTCGTCGAACGATCGAACAGCCGATGTTCGAGTCGAACGTATGTTCGACTCGAACACCGAGCTCATCCCTACCGACTGCTAATTACATTTTTTTTTTTTTTAAGTATCGGCATGGTATTCTGACCTGATGGAGTGGACAGACCACAGAGACTGGGAAAACAGTGCAAGGAGGAGGCTGGTATCTACTACTAACATTATTTGTTTTAACCACTTCAGCTCTGGAAGATTTACCCCCTTCATGACCAGGCCATTTTTTGCCAATTGGCACTGCGTTACTTTAAATGACAATTGCGCGGTCGTTCGACACTGTACCCAAACAACATTTATGTCCTTTTCCCCCACAAACAAACAGAGCTTACTTTTTCTGCTATAAAACTTATCCAATAAAAATTAAAGAGATCAAATTTCTTTATCAAATTAGGCAAATATGTATTCTGCTACATATGTTTGGTATAAAAAAATCCCAATAAGCGTATATTGATTGGTTTATGCAAAAGTTAGAGCATATACAAACTATGGGATATATTTATGGAATTTGTATTTATTTATCTATTTTTTTTTTTACTAGTAATGGCAGCGATCAGCGACTTATAGCGGGACTGCAATATTGCGGTGGCCAAATTAGACACTAACTGACACTTTTTTGGGATCCAGTGACATTAATACAGTGATCAATGCTAAAAATATGCACTGTCACTGCACTAATGACACTGTCTGGGAAGGGGTTAACATCAGGGGCGATCAAAGGGTTAAAATGTGTTTCTAGCCAGTGTTTGTGCACTGTGTGTGGAGGTGCTTTACTAGGCGAAGGCATGGATCCAAGTCCCTGCTTTGCAGGAACATAGGATCCATGCCTTCCCTACTGACAGTGCAAGCAATCTGCCTTGTTTACATGCCTGTGTACAAAATGATCGGTGGGTGGCGGTGGACATTGAGTCTGCCGTACCCACTGATTGGCTCCCACTGTGCATTATATACATGCAACTCTGCACACAGCCGCCGCCCTATAGCAGTAAAATTGCTATAGGGTGGTCAGCAAGTGGTTTTAATCAGTACGTCATTCTTCTTTTCCAGGGCATGCGTAACTTAATGTCCGCTGGCTCCCAGCGATCGTTCGTGACACAGGGAGAAGGCGATCTGGCTATGTAAACAAGGCAGATTGCCATTTTGTGACAAGGAAAGGCAGTGATCTTGTGTTTCCACAGGTAAAGCACCCCCTACACAGTTAGGAAGCACTCCCTGGTAACACATTTAACTCTTTGATCGCCCATGATGTTAACTCCTTTACTGCTAGTGACATTAGAACACTGATTACTGTATTGGTGTCACTGGTCCCCAAAAAGAGTCACTTAGTGTCCACTTTGTCTGCCGCAATCCCCCTATAAGTCGCTGATCGCTGCCATTACTAGTAAACAAATCTATCCCCTATCTTGTAGACGCTCTAACTTTTGCGCAAACCAGTAAATATACACTTAGGCTTCATGTACACGGGACATTTTTACAACCTCTCCTGAACGATTTAACTTGACAGATAGTAACCCACGTTTAAAATGTCTGTTTTGCCGCTTTTACATGCCACGTTTAGCAGGGTTTTGCATTTAGAAGCGTTTAAAAAAAAAAAAAAATGCCGAAAAACGCCTATAAACGAAACACGGGTTACCGCGTTTAGAAGCGTTTGGTGTCTGAAACGTGGGAAACTTTGGCATCTGATTTAACTTTTTGCCTTCAAAAAAAGGCCTGTAAACGCATCTGACTAAAAACTTCAGTAAACTAACCTGTGTACATGTACACATAAAATAACATTGAATGAATTCAGGGGCAGTTGCAAAAAAAGTGTCCAACTGCCTCTGAACCTCCGTTTAGCAGCGTCTCGTGTACATGGGGCCTTATTGAGATTTTTGGACCAAAAATATGTAGCAGAATACATATTGGCCTAAAAAGATGAAGAAATTAGATTTTTTACATTTCTTTATTGAATATGTTTTACACCAGAAAGAAATAGTTTTTTTTTTTCCAAAATTGTCAGTTTTTTTGTTTCAAGCGCAAAAAATAAAAACTGCAGAGGTGATCAAATACCACCAAAGCTCTATTTGTGGGAAAAGAGGACATAAATGTTATTTGGGTACAACATTGCATGACCGGGCAATTGACAGTTAAACGCAAAAAATGGCCTGGTTATGGGGGGGGGGGGGGTAAACCTTCTGGGGCTGAAGTGGGTAATATACAGTATATGTCCCATTGTAGTAGTCCGTTTTAAGTGAGCCCCTTTGCTTGGACAAAGGTTTACTATAAGATTAGATTCACACTGTATTTATGACTTGCAATGAAGTGTGTTTTGTCTGTTCTTCTCCGTAACACATACATTTAAAAAATGGCTTGCTGGTCATATGGTATACTGCATTAAAATGCAGTATGAAGGACTTCATGTGCGTTTTATTGCCCTACCATTTGTTTCTATAGGCCTCAAACACACTACACTGAAGTGCAGTTACAGTATATGAATGGGTTTGTTTGGTCTGCATGACATACAGTATCTATGCTTTATGGAATTTGAGTTCTGTGGGTGCCCCTATTATACTGCTCTTAGAGCTGCTTAGATGTGAAAGCAGCCTAATCGTTTACTGTATGCAGATGCCATTTAGGTGTCACTGTGCGCTGTGGTAAAGTACACGGTACTGGACTTTTAAAAGTGACTTTTTCAAATTTATAATCACCTTGTAAAGAACTCAGTTGCTCCTTTTGGATCTCGCAGTCCTCCTGCAACTGCTCATTACAGGCCTGAAGTTCACTTCTCTCTTGCTGCAGAGTTAGTAGGTGATTTTGTAGCTGCTGAAGTTGTACATCTTGATTTGTAACCCACTGAAATTAGAGATAATTATCACAACATAAGAAATATTACTGGAATATCTAGAATTGCAGGCACATGTACAAGTTTGTGATTTACATTTGTGCCGTGTAGGTAAAAAGATTACTGTACATTCAGAGAAAGACCAGTTATTCCTCTTGTACTCTAGATGTTTATTTACATTGATCAGAGGGCCCCAACTTGCAGAAATCTTCATAACCTTTGGCTGAACACTTCCTTTTAATGGCTGCAGTGGCTAAGTCACTTTGCATACACTTATATGTATAAAGAGACAGACAGCCCCATAGAAGTCTATGTGGATCAACTGGATAAGCATTCTTCTCAGTACATACATTTAGTATCAAGAACATGAGTTTGCATACAAATGAATAATTTAAATAAAGGTAGAATGAATGCTCTGTATTTGTATTGATTCAATATTCCAAAATACTGTTTCATCCAAATAAAGTAACTGCCATATTGTAGCAACACAACCAATGCTGTCCTTAAGATATTTATCTCCTATTAAGACCTAATATGCTCTATCTGACATTTCTGTCAATGTGGTATGGCTTTAGGCCATTAGGCTTTGTCTCTTCAGGCTATTAACTTTTTTTTTTTCCATAAATGATTTTATTGAAAGAAAAGTAAGGTTACATGTACATACAAGACATACAGGCTCATGGACATTTCAAGACTAACCAACGTTAACACAGAGCAATAACCAGTAACTGAAAGAGAGCAAGTAAACCCGTGTAAGAGTGCAAGGACCCACCATAGGCCAATATCAGCAGGCCTATCCGGGGTCATGGTAAAACTTCTGAAATCGGAAACTGCACTGGTCGTATATGTATTGGGAGCCCCTAGCAAGGCTCCAGGCTATCTTTTGGTCGGTTAATTCGTTATTGGGAAAGACAACTAGAGAAAAATAACAATCATATCGGGGGGGGGGGGGAGGAAGAAAAAAAAAAAAAGGGGGGGGGAGGGGCGCAGACAGAGAAGAGGTTTACATTGACATAGGCGTGGGAAAGGGGTAAAAGGAGAAGAAGAAAGGTAGGTAGAGGGTAGCAGTCAAGAATAGAAAATAGAGAGAAGTGGGGAGAAATGAGAAGTGTGAGGTGGGGGGTGGTGGGGGCCGCTCTCCGTCCCAGGCCCCCGCACCAGATCAAAACGCAGGAAAGATTGCTGTGTGAACTGTTTTTACTTCAAATACTTCAGGACAGCATTCTAGAAGAAGGACTTATAGTAATCCGTAGTCCTAAAATGCGTCCAACAGGACCAGGTCAAACTAAACTTCTGTAAGCGGTCATGGGCTGTGTGTATCAATTCCTCCATCTCCTCTATCTTAGCGACTCTGATCAACCATTCTCGAATGGTCGGGATATCCTTTGAACGCCAATGTGTAGGAACGCATAGCCTGGCTGCATTAACCATATGCATAGCCAATGGTTTTTGGTAATTTCGTTTGGGTAGAGTAGTATGGTGTAGAAGGTATTGAGCAGGAGTGTAGTCTAGAGTGAAAGTGGTGACCCGTTTTAATGATGGAGTGGACCTCCCTCCAAAAAGGTTGGAGCAAGGTGCACTCCCACCAAATGTGGATCATAGATCCTACCTCTTCTGTACACCTCCAACATGTATCCGGAATAGAGGGTGAGAATTTATGTAGACGAGATGGGGTCCTATACCATTTCGTGATAATTTTATAATCGTTTTCTTGAATCGCAACGTTCATTGAGCCTTTATGCGCAAGAGTGAATATGGATTCCCAGTCATCGTCCTCAAGTGTGATTTGCAGGTCCCTTTCCCAAGAAGCACGTATATTCTGCATCGTGGGAGTACCAGGGACATCCTGTAATAGGGCGTAAATGTGTGACACGAGGTGTCGTTGTGGTGTATTGCGTGAACAAAGTACTTCAAATGGTGTAAGTTGTCTATCCCACGTTCCCTTCGCATCTTTGGAGGTAAGAAAGTGAGTCAGCTGTCTAAAAGACCAGAAAGGAAAAAAGTGTTAGTACGTGATTCAGAAGTAAGCTCCTCATAGGTTCGTCTTTGGCCTTTATGAAAGAAATGACACGCCAGAACCTCCTCGTGTGGCCATTCCGTGTGGAGGAATGAATTAGAATCTCCCGGAGGGAACTCAGCGTTGCCTCTCAGAGGGGTTAGTGGACCCAGTTGTGAGGAGAGGTTAAAGAGAGCGACCGCTTTCCTAAAGGCCGATAGGGAAGGTGCAATGAGCGGGTGTGTCTTGAGGATCAGGGGCCAGCATCGAGGTGACAGCCAAGGTAATGTGGCAATCGGAGTTTGCGTGAGAGAATTTTCTAGCGTCACCCATGCTTTCCTTAGTTTGTGAAGTTTCCAGTCCACCACTCTAGTTAGGTGGCAGGCCAGGTAATATTTATAAAGGTCTGGTAAACCAATCCCACCGGTTGTTTTGGAGCATGTCAGCCGTGAGTATTTAATTTGTGGGGCATTATTCTTCCAAATGAAGCTAGTGCAGGCTTTTTTATATGCCGCAAAGAATGAGGGGGGTAAGTGAATCGGGATTGTCTGCATTAAATATAATAGGCGGGGGAGAACAACCATCTTAATGAGGGCCGAGCGCCCAAACCAAGAAACGTTAAGGTTGTCCCAATCCTTCAAATTTGCCTGGAGCTTAGAGAGGGCGTGGAGAAAGTTGTGGCTATAAAGATCCGTTATGTTCTTAGTGATCTGGATGCCTAAATAGGTAATGGCTGTCTTCTGCCAATGAAAGGGAAAGGATTCCTGACAATGT
Source organism: Rana muscosa (assembly GCA_029206835.1). NCBI lineage: Eukaryota > Metazoa > Chordata > Amphibia > Anura > Ranidae > Rana > Rana muscosa. The sequence continues at coordinate 420,568,592 of CM055117.1, read as the reverse complement.
GTGACTTCATGAGAGGTAAGGGATACATTTACGGCATGCGATTTGGAATAATTGATTTTGAGATTTGATAACTCGCCAAAGTGTTTTATGTCTTTCAAAAGATTGGGTAGCGATATCCGAGGGGATTGCAAGGACAATAGGATATCGTCAGCAAAGGCCGCAACTTTAAATTCTCTGTGGGCAATGGAGATTCCCTTGATATCCGTGTTGGACCTCAGTCTGTTTAGTAGGGGCTCCAGAGTCAAAACAAAGATCAGGGGAGATAACGGGCAGCCCTGACGGGTACCATTGCTAATCGAGAAGGCGTCTGACAGGAGGCCATTAGCCCTCACCCTCGCGGAGGGGTTAGTATAGAGGGCAGTGATATGTGCAAGCATACGTGGCAGGAGGCCTATGCCTTCCAAGACCGCCCGCATGTAATCCCATGACACCCTGTCAAACGCCTTCTCAGCATCAAGGGAGAGGAGGAATACCTCGGTCTTCGATGAGGCCAGCCAATGCTGCAGGTTTAAAGTGCGGATAGTATTGTCCCTAGCCTCCCTACCCGGGATAAAGCCCACCTGATCAGATGATATGAGGCCAGGGATCAAGGGGAGTAACCTATTTGCTAGCATCTTAGCGTAGATTTTTATATCCACGTTAAGCAGGGAGATCGGCCTATAGTTAGAAACTTGTGTGGTATCTTTCCCATCTTTCGGGATAACTGCTATATGGGCTTCCAGTAATCTGCCTAGGGAAGTGTGGGGGGACGAAAGGGAGTTAAATGTGTTTAGCATTTTGGGAGTAAGGTCCTCCTGAAAGCATTTGTAGTACAACAGCGGGAGGCCATCGGGGCCTGGGCTTTTCCCCACCTTCATCTGTTTGATTGCTAAGTGAAGTTCTTCCATGGAGAAAGGGCTCTCCATGGCTTCAGCCTGTTGGGGGGTGATAGGTTTGGGGCAGTAATCCGCCAAGAAGTCCGATATTTGAGAGGAACGCCTGGCCATATTGGTCACCCCTCCCCCATCTTGTGCCAAATTGTACAATTTGGAGTAGAATTTTTCAAAGTGTTTGGTTATTTTTTCGTTCTTTGAAAGGAGTGTACCTTGGCTGTCACGAATATGATGAATCACTGACGAGACCTTATCTGCCTGTATCGTGCGAGCCAACAGTCTCCCACTTTTGTTGCCGTGTTCGTAGAACACTTTCTGTCTGAGGACGTATCGCCTTCTAGTGCGCTTCCCCAACTCACCCACCAAATCAGAACGCGCCTGCAAAAGCTCCTGCAGTGTAGCTTGCATGGATGACTGTTTATGGGCTCTTTCCAGGCGGTTTATTTTTTCAATTAATGATTTAACGTCTTCCTGGTGTCTTTTTTTGGCTATCGTGGCTAAAGAGATTAATTTTCCCCTTAGGACACATTTGTGTGCTTCCCAAAGTGTTATGGGAGAGACATCTGGGGTAGAGTTTTCTTGAAAGTACAATTGAATTCGGGTACGCACTTGTCTAACATTTTCAGGGTCTTTGAATAGCGTTGGATTCAGTCTCCAGGTTTTCGTTGTCTTATGGACGTCAGGAAACGTAAGAGTTACTGTTATAGGGTGGTGGTCTGATAAGAACATTGGCTCTATAGTGGCCTGCGAGAGAAAGGATAGGTCAGTCTGCGAGAGAAAAAAGTAATCTATCCTAGAGTATTTCTGGTGGGGTGGAGAGAAAAATGTGTAATCTTTATCGGTAGGATACATGGTACGCCATGTGTCATGGAGCTTTAGGTATTGCATTTGGAGTCTAATCTGGCGAAGTGCCCGGTGTGTGAGGATGGATGTGCCAGTAGAGGAGTCTATAGTTGGGTTTAATGGAACATTGAAGTCCCCTCCCAAGAGTGCAATACCCTCCTGGAATGTGGCAAGCAGGTCACAGACTTTCCTAAAGAACGACACTTGGTGCTCGTTTGGGCAGTACACATTGGCTAGTGTGAGTGGTTTAGAGGCAAAGGTACCTTTAATAAAAATGTACCTGCCCTCCGGATCGATTATCGAGTCCGACAATCGATAATCAGCGCGTTTGGATATCAGTATGGAAACTCCCTTTGTCTTGGACTCTGGGTTCGTAGAATGTATTACCTGCTTGTAAATATGGTTCCCCAATTTGGGGATTGCATCAGATCTAAAATGAGTTTCTTGGAGCATAAGAAAGTGAGCATTGTGTTTAGTCAATGCTGACAGTACCTGTGTTCTCTTTTCAGGGAGATTTAGGCCTTTGACATTGAGTGAGAGACATTTCAATGACAGCTGTTGTTTAATTATATTCTCCTTCTGCATGGTGTAATCCAACGGAGAATATAATATGTATGAGCGAAGTCTGATTGTTAGTGCGGTGATCAGGAGCTACCGCACTGTCCCTGACAGGAGAGAGGAAAGAAGAGCGGCCCCCACGAAAATGAAGAAAAGAAAGGAGAGAGAAAAAAAATAAAAAAGGGGAAGGGGACAAGTAGGATCTAGAGAAAGATGGGAGGGCGTAAGTAAGGAAGTCAGGAAGCAGGGGGGGGGAGGGGAAACGCACGGAGAAGAACAATGCACTAACGCTGGGAGGATCTACAGCGCGTGCGTGATAATACCGGAGGCAGTTAAATATAAATCTAACCGCCTAATAAGGGAAAATCCGGAGTGTCAGCTTCCCGCCAAGTGGGAGGCTGTGGAGGGGTAGAAAGACCTGACGGGACACTGGAATCCCGCACAACGGTGGACGTAAGGAGATAAAACAGGTGCTTAAAAGACAATGGATGGCGTAAATGAGAATCATGGGATTAAAAAACAAAAAGTACAAAAGGGAATCGAGAAAGAATAAATGAATATTGAGACGTGGAATTCCCCTGCACAGGTTGTTACTTCGGGATATACTGTTGCATAATGATAACAGGGGCGGTCCAAAAGCCTATCCGAGTTATATGATAGACCTGTCTAAACCTATTGTGACCGGAATCTAAACGGACCCCCTACCTAGGGCTTAGGATGGGCAATATTCATCCTTAAACATTATCACACATTTGTGGAGATCGGTGTGTCCCTGAGCCCGCAAATATGTAGGCCCCTGAACCCACCGATCCAGAACCATAGAAACAGATAAACAAATAAACAAACAGGCTTTGAAACATTGCAACGCTGCTCCCCCCCCTCTGCCCCCCAAGGAGCTCGGACTGTGTGTCAATCCAGTTGGGCCTCAATCTGAAAATTCATTGTCCAGGTCTAGGACCAGTCTCAGGAGATACCCCAGGGTTGTGTTCAAGGTAAGAGTATACTCTTTCCCTGAGACCCAATGACATCCCGCTTAAACATGGGCGTAGTTCAAGTTAGGTCTTATTGTGAAAGAAGTAAATGCCTAGCATGGAGAGCTTATCACAAGCTACAGAATAAGTGCAGGTTCAACCCATAAAAAATCAAAAACGGGAAAGTGGAGGAGTGAACCCGGCCCCACCGTGAAAAACGGTAATCTGGTTTGGCGATTCCCTTAGCATAATCCTACAACAGGGGCCAATATAAAAGACAATATGTCTAGATTGTAGAGACATTCCTCAAGCTGTCAGGAGCCGAGTCCACCTCCCCAAAGTAATCAGCAGGCATAAAAACAAAGCGGTCTAAGTAGGCAAAGGCATATCCCTGGCAAACCATGCGTGTGAGCATCTGTTACCTTCTCGGTAGTATACATCACCTAGACCCTGGAAGGAATGGACCCCGAGAAGGCCCCCCGGAAAAACTGTAGGAGCAAATCAGAGTTAGTCATGTCTGGAAGAGAAAAAAAAAAAGGGGGGGGGCACCGAATGCTTTTGGCGCTTTGGAGGGCATCAAAGGGCCACAGCTTAGAAATAACCGTCTAGGTGAAGGTGAAAACTCAATTGGCTGGAATCAAAGGGGGCAGTAAGTTCCAATCGGGCTTGGGGGGTGAGGTCAGCAAAGAGAAAAAAAAAAAAAAACATTTTCCCCTCTCTCCTCCTTCCCCCCCCCCTCCCCCGTGCCGGAACCGAAAACAAATTTAAACAGCAACAGAACGTTTCTGTGTAATCTCAACTAGGTAGTGTAGAGGCTTGATGTAGAAAGGAGCAGAGTTAAGCATCTTGAAGTCCCCCTCTCGGGGTTCCAGCCGGGTCCGGATGTTGCAGAAGGTTGTCACGGCGGGCATAGCGGTCTCCTGGTGATGTCGGGTCCAATCTGCAGCGCCTGGAGCGTTGTCGCTGAGCTTTTGGTGAGGAGTTGTGCGAGACCGGTTTCCAAGGCTCCGTGGGAAAGTAGAAAGAGTACCAGTCAGGCAGGTCAATCAATGGTATGTCTAGTTGTTCGCAGAATACAGGCAAATCTTCCGGGGTCCGTAAGAAGGCTGTACGGCCCCTGGTGGACGCTGAGAGGCAAAACGGGAACTTCCACCTATACTGTATATTGCGGGCCCGCAGTGTATCCAACAGGGGACGCAGAGTGCGCCTATTCTGCAAAGTTATTTGAGAGAGATCTTGGAATAATTTAATGTCTGTGCCATTAAACAAAATTCGGCCTCTATCTCTTGCCTTCCTCAGTATCTCCTCTTTGAGGGGAAAATTTACGATACAGCACACAATGTCCCTGGGGGGCTCAGAATCTCGGGGAGGGGGTCTCAGGGCCCGATGCAGTCTTTCCATCTCGATGGGGGAGTCAGCCAGGCGGCCCAAGAGGTCGTTGAAAATGGAGCAGACCGTTTGTGGTAGTGTAGCCGGGTCTATACCCTCGGGGACCCCCCGCACCCTAACATTATGTCTGCGACCCCTGTTATCTAAATCCTCCACATGTCTGTGGAGTTCAAACATGTGAGACAGTTGGGAGTCATAAGTCTTTTGTACTTGCCTGATTGCTACTGCCTGACTTTGGGTGGTTTCTTCCACCTCGGTGAGGCGGTGGTTCATTGTGTGAATGTCCGACTTCAGATCCGCAATGGCCGTTGTTAGAGTATGTTTGATGTCTAGTGCCACTCTCTGCAGATCTCTTTGGAGGTCGAGTAGGCTCGGGTTAGGGTCTGTGGCTGATCTCAGACCAGCGGTGTTTTCAAGCGGGATCAAGGATGAGGCCTGTGAGCTCTGTGAATTCTGCATCTCCCCGTGGTCCCCTGAGGGCCGATTCTTGAACATCTCTGGAATATTGTTGCTCAATTGTGCCCCTGAGTCTTTGAGAGTGCGTGGTGTGGAGGAACTTCTAGTGGATTTCCCCATGATTCAGCTGATTGTGGTGTCTAAAGAAAGCGTTTCACATCCCCGTCATGCAGGAGTCCTATCTTCATGCCGCCATCCCGGCCGCCGTCTTATTTAGGTGGGGATCTGCTCAGTCTTCTAGCATAGCAGAGCATAGCAGCCCGGTTCACCCCTCTTGCAGGCGGGGTGTCAGGATTAAGCCTTGATGTTAGTGCAGGGGAGGACGGAGAGGCTGTCTGTAGGCCTGAGGTGTAGCAAGATGGCCGCCGTTCCCCTGCTTTAAACAGCACTATTGGGTGCCTCCACCGGCCTTCTGAACTCCCCCTCTCCAGCCTGACTGTCCAGGAGAGGTGGGATAGCTGTGGCCAGAGATGTTCCCCGCTCCTCCCGTAGCCGCCTTACCCGAGTCCCGGGGATTCGGAGGGCCCGCAGGCCTCAAGATGGCGGCAGATCTCACGTGGATGGGATCAGCCCAAAAAGTTCTTTAAGTGCCCCCGGCACAGACAGGGCCCAGGATGGGGGACCGGGCGGGTGCCGAGTGTAGGATCTGGCCCCCAGAGACGGATCGGGTCGGCCTCACTGCGCTCTCGCGGGGGTGCAGTCCGCAGGAAAGACCGGGGATTCAAGGCCTCACAAGGCCGCGTGGAGTCGCGGCCACCACAGATGGCTCCGAGAGTCGGCTCTGTCTTCGGGCTGTTCCAGGTAGGAGGATGGGTGGCGGGTGGGGATGGATGGTGGTCTCTCACCTCCAAGAATGCCGGGGTCTGGCTCCTCTGGGAGGCCTTGGGCCTACAAGATGGCGGCGGCTGCAGAAGCTGGCGGCTACGGATCTAGGGCTTCCCCCGGTCGAATCGCTCCGCAATAACGGCCCAGGACACTGCGGTGGGGCAAGGTGAACAGGCTGGGATGAGATTGGGACGTGGATGGTCGTTTTAGCAACCCGGATGGCGGTGGATGGAGTTCGGGAGTCCTGGAGCTCCCCTGAAGCACGTCCGCCGCTGCACACGTCAGGACACGCCCCCAGGCTTTTAACTTTTATGGGTAGAGATACGAAGAGCCACTCTATCTTTCCCCATACCTGCTCAGTCAATCCCCATAGACCTCTATGATGCCATCTTTCAACCATTCGCTTAAAAAATAATAAAAAAATAAAAAAAATGAATTGACATATCTGGCTTGCCAAGAAGGCAATTTCACATTTGGACTGACAAAGCCACTACATGAGAAAGTACAGAATATTAGTCTTAACACAAAGAAATGGAGTACATTTTTGGAATCAAATATTTAAAAGGCAAACTATAGTGGCTCTTGGTCATTCAGATTTTTTAAAGTTTAATGCCGCGTACACACGATCGTGATTCACGGCGGTGAAAACACCGCCGTGAATCACGACAGGAAAAACGAGGGAACGGCTTGTTCCCCCACACACGGCCGTTTTTCCCATCATTTTTTCTCTTGACGAGAAAAACGACCGTGTGTAGGCTCCGCGGCAGTGTTTCCCTTTGGGAAACACTGCCGCGGAAAAAAATGACAGGAATCACGACGAGAAAAATTAGAGCATGTTCTAATTTTTCTCGTCGTGATTAATGCCGTTTTTCCCCGTCAGGAAAAACGGCAAAAAGCCCACAGACGATGGTTTTTCTCGTCCAAAAGGAAAAAATTTCATTTTTCCCGACGGGAAAAATGATCGTGTGTACGCGGCATTAAGCTGGCCATAGACGGTTCAAATCTCTGCCAGTTCAGCAGGGACTGGCTGAGATACCAATCATGTATAGGCAGCCTGAGTGTATCCAAGTTGATCGATCAATAAACTTGTGTGCAACCAGCCTGTCATATTTTTCATGTAATTATTGCCAGTGGCTGCTATAGCTGCTAGCAATAATCACTGTGTGTTCTCCCGGGTGGGATGGCTCCCCCTGCCAGGAGAACACAAAAGCTCCTCAGAGGGATCCCCCCACCAATACGGACTGTGGTAGCAGCAAAGAAAAATCACACGGTCTATGGCCAGCTTAAAACTAATGCTTTTAAACTACTTGTAAGACCAGGGGCGGATCCAGGGGGGGGGGCAACAGGGCAATTGCCCCCCCCCCGAGACCATCTGTCACACTCGCTTGCTCTGTTTTTTTTTTGTGCCTGATCTCCCGGAATTTGGGGAGCTGGTACTGGCCGGCCGTAGGTCCCCAGGACTGCAAACGTGGCACATATGTAGCCCCACTCTTCCTCTACAAGTCTGCAAAGTTTGGTGTCTGGTGGACCTACGGCCGGGGAGCACTGATTTTTTAAAGCCGGGCACCCCTTCCATAGACTCCAATATTAAACGGTCATTTCTCTGGTGACTTTGCGGACCCGGTACCAGCCGGTCGTAGGTCCCCTGGACCCCAAACTTGGCACACATGTAGTTCCATGTCTCCTCTACAAGTGTGGTGTCTGGGAGACCTACGGCTGGGGAGAATCGAGTTTTCAAAGCCGGGCACTCCTTCCATAGACTCCAATGTTAAACATCAGTCTAGTCATGGGCACAGTGAGGCATGGGCACAGTGAGGCAAAGTGAAGCACAGTGAGGCATGCAGATGGACGCCCTAGGCTTATACTCAAGTCAATACGTTTTCCCAGTTTTTTGTGGTAAAATTAGGTGCCTTGGCTTATATTCGGGTCGGCTTATACTCGAGTATATACAGTACTTGTTCTGCGGCTGCCGCTGCCTCTCTGAGTCTCTCTCTCAGTTTCTCACATGAGCCGATCAGCGGCGCTGAGTGAGAGACTCGTCTAATGTAGTTAAGCGGAGGAGGAGGTGGGTGGAGCCTCTTCCCTGCACTCGTTGCTAACGCCTGGGCCGCTTGGCGTCTAGCAACGAGTGACGTCAGTGAGTCACGTCAGGCCACTCTGCGGGCAGGTGCGATAGCGTGCGGCTCCACAGACGGGTAAGAAAGCGGGCGGCTCCGCTTGCGGCGCGGTTTGTGGGCGGGCGGCGCGGTTCGTGGGCAGACCGTGCTGCTCAGCGTGTTGGCAGTGCAGGTGAGAGTGAGAGAGCAGGCTCAGTGTGGCAGCTGGTCAATCAGCTAGCCAGAAGCGGGGGAGCAGAGAGATGAGATCATCTCTCACCGCCCGTGCCTGCCCTGCATTCCTGCAGTGACTTCCGCCCTCACTGTGCAGGCAGCAGAGAGATTACATTATCTCTCTGCTGCCTGACTCTGGGAGTCTGGGACACAGCAAGAGACAACCAAAACTACACCTTAGCAGGCAAGTTAGTGACAATACGCAAGGTGTGTCAGGCGACGTGGCAATCCGCAAATTGTGTCAGGTGACGTGGCAGGTGACAATCCGCAAGGTGTGGCAGGTGACGTGGCAAGTGACAATCCGCAAGGTGTGGCAAGTGACAATCCGCAAGGTGTGGCAGGTGATGTGGCAAGTGACAATCCGCAATGTGTGGCAAGTGACACACTCAGGGCTCCCACTAATTGCAGGCGACAGTGGCAAGTGACACACTGGGGACTCCCACTGATTCTGCATTGAACTATTTAATTTTATATTACAATGTAATAATAGAAATAATGCGCTTCAATCATCCGGACACCATAACAACCATGGTGCCGGGATGATTGAAGCGCCGACACCAGCCATTTCCCTGATAAATTTCCCACAAAAAAAACAACATATTTTTTGGCAGTGCCCCTCCCGAGAAAAGACTCTGGATCCGCCCGTGTAAGACTTTATGATAAAGCACTATGGTGTATAATGCTACAACTGCTACAGTAATTTGAGCTATAGAATAGATTAAATAAATACATCTTGTCTGAGTTGCCTCAAAAAATCGCGCTGGAAGTCGTGTTGCCCCTGTGTGAATGGGCTCTCACATTACGTGTTTTGTTTTTCATATATTCTGGGGAGTGCATGCTTCCCCTACCCTATATTCAATAATCAATAAATACACAAAGTTAACATGGCTTGGGGCGCAGAAAAGATGTCCGATTAGTAGTGAGGCTCTGACACAGCATGTGGGGGGGGGGGGGGTTGTCAAACTGCAATCATTGGGAAGACTGGACAATTTCTGCCTTCCAGCAAGACCCTACACTCACAACTGGGGTACAACTTACAAGGGCTGTTTAGAATGCAGCATATTAAGACATCAGAATCCTCACAGGGCTCCAGCTCTCCATCTACAACAATGACATGCTTTTCTACTGACCAGACAAGGGGGGAGGGAGTAGGCACTACAGATACTCTGTGACTGTGGAAGATGAGTCAGCAAATGCCCAAGATGACAGACCTCAGCTGTCATCTTGTACCTCAAGGAAGATCTTTGCTCATTGATGGCCTGACTGTCATGGAGGAGGAAACCAAAACCCACAATGAATTTGCCTTGCAGGAGGTTTGTGTTCTCTGTTGCACAATGTTGGCAAATTGTGTTCTCCCTACACAATGTTCTATCCACTTCCAGACCAGGCCTTTTCTGACACTTTGTTTACCTGTAACAATCAGTATTTTTTTTTAAAGCAGGGGCCCTAGAGAATAAATTGGTGTTTTTTTGTTTTGTTTTTTATTATTTTTATACAGTATTTGTGCAGGGGTTTTTCAAACGCATTTTTTTTTTTTACTTTAAACGCAAAAAAAACAATACATAACCCAATTTTTTGGTAAAATATAAAAGATGGTATGCTCCGTAAATAGATACCAAACATGTCACGCTTTAAAATTGCGCACACCTGTGCAACAGTGACAAGTATCGTAAATTTTACTAGCCATAAGCACTGCTTTAAAAGCCTTTACAAGAAGATTTACACAGGAGGTCTGGTGCTAGAATTGCTGCCCATGATCTGACGTTCACGGTGCTACCTTACATGTGTGGGATTGTTCGCCGTTTGTGGGATCGACGAGTGCGTTTAAGTTCACAAGGAGTTTTAAAGGCTGAAGGTTTTTTATCTTAATGCATTCTATGATAAAAAACCTTGTGTGTAGCAGCCTTCCCAGCACCCCCTAATAACTTACCTGAGCCCCATCTCTCTCTAGTGATGTCCACGAGTGTCTAAGCCGCCTGGGACACTCCTCCTGATTTCCTGAGACCAGTGCCATCTTAAGAGCATTATAGGCCCCCGGGCAATACATTGCACTGGGGCCCTGTCTACACAGTCACGCATGAGAATTTTTTACTGACAAAAATCATGACATTTACTGGCAGAACCACATTTTTTACTGCCACTGCAAAAAGGTACCTAAAATTACAGTTTTCAGTGCCAAACAGTGAAAATGTCAGTATTTAAACTATAAACATATAGATCGTGCTATTAGCAATGTGTTTAAGTTAAACAAAAGTAAAAAAAAAACATTTCTTCATTGACATGAAGGTTAGGTTACTATAACCCAGCCAGCACAGAGTTTCCTCTTACATCAGAGTCTGCAGGATTCCCCCTTACAGTGAAAGGGAGCTCTTATGTAAAGGGGAACGCTGCAGATCATGATGTAAGGGGAAACGCTGATGTAAGGGGGGCTCTGGTGACCAGAGACCACTGCTTTCTCTTTACATCAGAGTTCCCACTTACATCAGAGCAACAGAACACCCCCCGATCTCTTTGTGCAAGCTGCACAGTCAGCCAGACAGCCACTCACCGTACGACACCGACCAGGGAACTCTGTGTCTGTACTGGCTGGTGGCTGGGCAGGTTACAGGCTCACGAAAACCGGCACTGCCGACAGGGGTCCGACTCCGCCACACTCTGCTTCAAGCCTGCTGTGCTGTCTGCTCTGACCACTCTACTCTGTCCATTCACCCTCAGCTCCTCCTGCTTTTTTTTTTTTTTTAAGTCTGGCGGGTGCGGCTAACGTCATCATCGGCGGACAGACAGAGGCAGCACTCGCGGAGGATCGGATCTTCTCGGCGATTTCCGCAAACTGCGCATGCACAGTTCTGACCCGCCGGTTCCCACCATTTTTTACTGGGGTCGCTGGGCAGCCGGTGGGGCCCCCCAGGCAAGTGTGGCCCCCGGGCAACTGCCCAGCATGCCCAATGGAAAAGATGGCCCGGCCTGAGACACATAGCAGCAGCACCATTGACTCCCATGGCTGTCAAACAGTCAGTCAGCCAATCAGGGAAGAGAGGGGGCGGGGCCAGGTCGGGGCTCCGTGTCTGAATGGATACACAGAGCTCTGACTCGGCTCAGAGAGCTGCTGGCTGAGGGGCACTCAATAGGGAGGGAGAGGCCAGGAGCAGCAAAGAGGGACCCGAGAAGAGGAGGATCAAGGCTACTCTGTGCAAAACCAACTGCACAGAGGAGGCAAGCATAACATGTTTGTTATGTAAAATAAAATAAAAAATAAAAATAAAAATGAGACTGTACAATCACTTTAAACATCTCTACCCTGGCGTTTTGACAACAATTCAAACCTTCAGCCATGTAAATAAAAGATTAATACTTTTGGGCTCATTCACATGGGCATAGAGGCCCATACATTGCGAAGAACCATTTGTTTAGGTCCCTGGAACGCCATGGAGCTGCTTTGTTAGTCAATGGAGACATAGCAGCTGTAGAGACTCACCTCCACAATCTAATAATTTGATAGGCAAATTCAGTTATCTAAGTAAATCTGTACGGCCGCTGCCTCTCCACTGACTAAACACAGACTCCCTACATGCAGCTCTATGTTGCTCTGGACACATAAATACATGGCTTTTCATAATTGTATGGGCCTCTGCTCAAGTGTTTATAAGCCCATAGAAGCCTTTCTTAATACAAGGATGGGATTATGTAACTAGTACTTTCACACTTCCTATATCCTGTTCTTTGACAACAATATCTGCCTTTCTATGATTAGTGGATTCACAGCAAATCAGTTATGTTCAGCATGTTCAGCAGTTATGTTCCCTGCGTGCCATGCTGAATCTGAAAACAGGACAATTAATCCTGTGCACTGGTAAATAGGGCTGGATGCAATGTGATATGTCAGATGAGGGAACACTCGTTTTCTTAGGTTGATCAGGTGGCTTTGTGGATGCCTAAATCGCTGCTATAGTTCACAGTGAAGCTACAGGAAAAAGTAAAAACAAGCTTATGGCTGCTATTGCATATGTCATAGGCTAGTCAAGAGAGCAAACGCCACCAGGCATTGCACAAGTCATTGGCAGCCAAAGGGTTAAAAAGATGAAGTTGAGGTAGCTATGTATTAAGTTATCTGAAGCTACTCATTTTCATTATTTAGATCTGCCCCATGTAACCTCTATTCAGCAGCAGCAGATTTTCTACAGCCAAGAAAACATCTTCTTAGCCTGGATTAGAATTCATTAATTAGGTAGGCCATGGATGGATCAAATTTTTTTTCTGCAACCACGCCGCAGACAGGTGAAACCCTTCTGCCGAGCCATTGTATTCTTCTGGCGAGGAAGCGCTCCCCGCCGGGAGAAGACTGTGATTGTTACTAGTGGCTATATCAGCCCCTAGTGATAATCGCATGTAAAATCCGTCAGGCTGGTTGTACCAAAGTTGATCGATCAATCAACTTGGTACATTCAGCCTGCCCATACACGATTCGAATCTTGGCCGGTTCCTGCTGAACTGGCTGAAATTCAAACCATCTGTGGCCGGCCTTAGGGCTCCATTCACACTTGTGGACATCAAAGTTGCATGACAAGTCATTCACCCCATGTTTTCCAATTATACCCATTCATGTATGCATGACTTAATAAACTACTCTGAAGTTGCTGCAACTTTAACTGCTTTGGCCTGGCTTTCATGAAACTTGAAGGCCATAGACTTTAATGTTAACCCTCAGAAGTTGCATGAAAGCAACTTGTGTGCAACAGTTGTCCATTATCACTGGTCAAAGCCAAAGTCGTATGCAGGTTGCACCCATCCAAAGTTGCATTCCAAAGTCGGTGAAAGTTTGGAGTGGTACAAGTGTGAATGAAGCCTAAAGTGGTACTGCATAGATCTATACATAGTGTAAAGAAAACCATGTTCATATGCATATATGTAGAAATATGCCCATTGAGATATTTATTTATGAGGGCAGAACACGCCTCCATGTTTTATAATAACCAAAGCCTTTTTTTTTTGTAGCACACAATATTATTTTCGGATATACCTTAAGCTTACTCTGCAGAACATTCATGTCGTTCTTCAGTTCACAGTGTTTGCTGCTAAGTTCAATCCAGTCTGCTTTTAGTTTTTCGTATTCTTCTTTCCACAGTTCACACTCATCTGTTGATACTGCTAAGGACATCTGAAAGATAAGAATCTCCATTCAGCCAGTAACTAGAATAAATACAGGTAGCATGACTATGGTCATTCATTCAGTCACTGCAGTCAACTACTACAAACTGAAGTCCAATAAAACCATGTAAAAAAAAACTTGCACAACATTTTAGGTCACAATATTATTTTTGTATTTTTCCCCATTTTAAGAACAGTAGATGTGTGCTAAAGTACACAAATTAAATGAATCAGAAAGCTCTCCGTTGTATCCATGCCTTGGCTCACCCATGCAAATCATTTGTCAATTTTTACAAAATATAGCCCATCCTTTTATTTGGGATTTGATGAATGTCCCAAGCCCACATCAAATCTTACTACTCTGGTTCATCCTGCACAGAATCCTGAAAACATCTATCCAAAGTTTAAAACGCTTTCTAAGCACTATCAGATAGATCACGGTGCAACAACGTTTCTCCATGCAGAAATATTGTACGTGTAGTGCACCCACCTTTCCCCCAGCCTGCATTTAATTTGGCTCCTCGCAGGGGGAGGGAAAGGCACACCGCACTACCAGCCCGTACCCTCTTGTGTAAAAAGGTTGAGCGGTGTTATTGTTGGGTCTTGTCTGCAGCCAGGGCCAAAATCCTCCTGAGAATGATTCTCACCTCTACCGTGAGTAGAGACAAGTCCTTGACTTCCCCAGTAACATGAATGTCCACACCAGCTGAAACTCCAACTCAAGATTTATTCTCGCTTTGCAATAAACAGTCTTTTGGATAGGAAAGGTTGGAGCAAGGAAACAGGACAGCCCAAGGTGTGGAGGAGGTCCAGGCACAAATGTAGCTCAATCTTCACTACACAGATTCTCAAGCAGTGTATTAGGCGCACAGTCTCTGCCACAGACCGTGAGTTTGGTCTCTGCCACAGACCTGGTGAATAAGGCCACTGCCACAGACCTGGTGAATAAGGCCACTGCCACAGACCTGGTGAATAAGGCCACTGACCTGGTGAAATAGTCTCCCTCTTAGAACATGGCCCCTATCAAGGAGAAGACGTCCCCCCAGAGAGTCAACAGACCCTTCCTTCACCGTGACTCCCGCATCGGTTCTTCGGAATGATCCTCCCTTCTCTGAGAGTGTGGGTCCCCTCGCAAGGCAGCACCCTGGACTCCTCAATCCTTAGCGGACCCCAGCCGAAGGTGCTGGGCCCCGGGCCTTTTCCGCAACCCTTGGTTCTTTTCAACCTCGGCGAACTGGACTGCAAGATAGTACCTCACCCCAGGCTAAAGGTGCCTGAGATGGAACAGGAACACAGCCTCTGGGCCTAGGGCCCCCGGAGACGAACCACACACACACACCCAGGCTGAAGGTGCCTGGGTGTGGGCCCCGCTCAGAAGATGTCTGCCCCTTTTATATCCTCTCCCAGAATGCACCGCAGTTTCCCTGCCCCACTGTACGGCTGCTGAGAGGGGACACAAAAGGCACAGCACTACACTCGCGGTTCAACCCCGGCCCAGAATGGCAGCGCCACCCGCAGGCCACAGGGAACTCATCGCCAAAAATGGTCCATAACCCCTAACAAATTAAGGTGTCTGAGCCTAATTACCACTCAGCGACTCCCCCTAAATTGACCACCCCGCTACATACATATAAATTACCAGGGCAATTACTGAATCCCAAAATTTTAAGGTTGCTGGGCATGACCAGATGCAATGAACACCAGCATTAGCAGCTTTGTATATAGAAAAATGGGTATATAATGTTTAGGAGTTTGTATTTAATTGGAATTGCAAATGTATTTCTATGGATAAGAAAAAGAAAATAATCGCTCTATATTTCAATGGTCATAGCCAATGAATCCACTCACTGCCTTGAATAATCTTCTCCCTCAAAATGGGATCATTGAAGTAATTCTATCAAGGGAATTATATTTGTCCCTATACATGTTTTATAAAGTGATGTGTAGGGCACCTTCTGTATCCAGGTTATAAATAATTGTTAAACTCAATTTTGTAGGGCTATGACCCAAATCTTTCATAAGTTTATGGGTTCTTTGTCAAGTATGGCATTTTACACATTCTGCCCCACCAAGCCAGTTTTTTAGTGCTATAACGGACAACTGTGAGTGCCATAAGACGTACCCATCTAAAATCTAAACAAAATGAATCAATTGGTACTTGTGACCATGAATGACGAAGGAAACTAAGGGGCTTACTTATAGCATACGATCTCTCTATCCTATATCAAGTATCCATTGCTGCATAATGCAGACCCATCCCCAAAAAACAGGCCGCAGTGCAGTCAGTGGAGCCTCATGAAGTTCTCTCTGTATAGAGAAGCAGAGAGAGCTCTTAAAATACACCGCTATTCTATACAATTGTGCGGTGCAGACATACCACTGCTTTATAAATGTAGTAATTTTGAGAGATTACAACAGCACAAAGTATATTCAGTTAACCACAAGAAAGGTATTGCTTACATTTCTACTTTACTACTACTTGCTATAAGATTTATAGATTTCTCAGAATGCTGTTCTGGCATTTATTTTGCATATTCTATCATAGTTTAAAAATAGATATTTCAAGCCATTGTGAATGTTACAAACCTGAGTATTCTGAATACTTCTTCCCATTGCTATTTTGTCATCTGTTAATTTCTGAAGGGATTCTTTAGCCTTCTGTTCATACTTCTGTTTGTTTTCTTCCATCTCCATCAACATTTTTTTTATACCCGTCTTTGGAAAGTTCTGTGAATGCAAAATAAAAAAATGGTACATTATGAGAAATGTATCTCATCTTCGTAAAGTATACATAATTACATCAAATATTGTGCACTCATTGTAAATGGGAAACTGTAGCCCATATTTTCAAGTTACGCTGGCCATAGCCGATTCAAGAGTCAAACCATGTATGGGCAGGCTGAATGTACCCAAGTTGCCAGATTTGACATGCTCCCTCCCTGCCGGGAGAACACCATGGCTCAGTGGAAGGGATTCCCATCAACACTGTCTGTGTTGATGGGGGAATCAAGTGAATTTCTTTCCTGTAACCCATGGAGCCTTTTCTCACTAAATATGATTACATGATCTTCTTTCCTGACAGCAAAACAACCCAAAGCCATACTCCCAATATGGCCTGCAAGCTTCTCTTTACGGCTGAAAAATTCTCTTGTTTGCCAGTAGAGTAAGCTCTTTAACCACTTCCCGCCCAGTCAATAGCAAATTGACGTCTGGGAAGTGGTTCTGTTATCCACACTGGACGTCATATGACGTCCTGCAGGATAACAGCCGCCGCGCGCCCGGGGGGGCGCGCATCGCGGCGATCGGTGGAGCGGTGTGTCAGTCTGACACACCGCTACACTGATCTCGGTAAAAAGCCTCCGGCGGAGGCTTTTTACCACGTGATCAGCCGTGTCGAATCACGGCTGATCAGGATGTAAACAGGAAGAGCCGTTGATCGGCTCTTCCTCACTCGCGTCTGACAGATGCGAGTAGAGGAGAGCCGATCGGCAGCTCTCCTGACAGGGGGGGGTTCGCGCTGATTGTTTATCAGCGCAGCCCCCCCTCGGATACCCACACTGGACCACCAGGGAAGCCCCCCAGGATGCCCCAGGAAGCCCCAAGCATGTGGATGGCCCCCATGGCCATCCACATGTAGTAAACAAAAAATATATAAAAAAAAAACATAAAAAAATATGCCAATCAGTGCCCACAAATGGGCACTGACTGGCACAACCACAATGTGTGGTGGCTGGCATTGCTGGGCATCAGTGTCACCAGTGCCACCTACTAGTGTCCAGTGCCACCTATCAGTGCCCGTCCGTGCCACCTATCAGTGCCACCCATAAGTGCCCATCAGTGCTGCCTATAAGTGCCCATCAGTGCCGCCTATGAGTGCCTATGAGTGCCCATCAGTGCCGCATACCAGTGCCACATATCAGTGCCCATCAGTGCCGCCTATCAGTGCCCATCATCAGTGCCCATCAGTGCCACCTCATCGGTGCCCATCAGTGTCGCCTTATCAGTGCCCTTCAGTGCCGCCTTATCAGTGCCCGTCATTGAAGTAGAAAAGGTACTTATTTACAAAAAAATTAACAGAAACAAAGAAAAACATAGTTTTTTTCAAAATTTTCCCTCTTTTTTTATTTGTTGTGCAAAAAATAAAAAATCGCAGAGGCGATCAAATACCACCGAAAGAGAGCTCTATTTGTGGGAACAAAATGATAAAAATTTGTTTGGGTACAGTGTAGCATGACCGGGCAATTGTCATTCAAATTGCGACAGCGCTGAAAGCTCAAAATTGGCTTGGGCAGGTAACTGTATAAGTGCATGGTATTGAAGTGGTTAAAGTAGCTGTAAGAGCAGAAGGTTTTTTTTAGCTTCATGCATTCTATGCATGAAGAAAAAAAAAACCCTTCTGTGTGCAGCAGCCCCCCTGACACTTACCTGAGGTCCATCTCTGTCCAGCAATGTCCATGAGTGTTTCAGCCGTCTGAGATTCTCCCTCCTGATTGGCTGAGACACAGCAGCGGCACCATTGGCTGCCGCCACTGTCAATGATAGTCAGCTAGTCAATCAGGAAAGAGAGGGGGCGGGGCAGGGCCGGGTCTTTGTGTCTGAATGGACAACGGGAGCTGTGACTCGGCTCGGGTGCCTACATAGCAAGCTGTTAGCTGTCGGGGCACTCAACAGGAGGAAGGAGCAATGAGAGACCCAAGAAGAGGAGGATCCGGGCTGCTCTGTGCAAATCAACTGCAACAGAGCAGGTAAGTATAACATGTTTGTTATTTTTACAGGTAAAAAAAAAAAAGAGACTTTACAATCACTTTTAGAAAATGGGCCCTGCATTAGATTGAATGCGTAGCTTTAAAAAAATCTCCCAAAATTCCTTTTGCTTGTATGAGCAGCTAAACTTAAAGAACAAAAAAGTTGAAATGAATGGGCTGCACTATGTATGAAAAACCTGCATATAGTTTATTTATCAGCACAGAAGGAGTATGTATACAAATTTCTTGAGGCTGTGGGATACAGTGGGGGCAGTACTCCAACAGTCTGCATCCAGGGCTGATCACTGCATGCAAGACTCCAGGCAAGTAATCACTGCATTTTCTATTACATGAGAACAGCCGGTAATGGTTGCGGGTTCTCTCCTCCTCCCATTGCTTTGAATGGGACTTCCCATCCGCAGCGTAGTCTCTCACGGGAAAAGGTAGTTGGCCGCATATGCAAGTGTGCATGGGTTTGACCCATAGACTGTAAAAAAAATGGGTGTTTTTGGGGGGGGGGGGGAATGAGAGGCCAGGTGCAGCATACAGCCTATTGTCAGCAGCCTGTCAAAATCAATGACAGGCTAAAATATGCGACTGTACATGGCTAGGCGCTGTTCCGAGTGATACTTGCATGCAGGATCATATGTGTACAAGGCTGTATGCCCCGATCACTGACTCATTTGGGGTGCAAGTCTCTGCACATATATGGTTTTGTATGCGAGTGCCACTCGGAACAGTGTCAAACTGCTGAGTATTTCAGACTGATATTTTGACAGGCTGCTGGCAGGCTGTACGCTGCACCTGTGCATTCTGGGTACCCAAAAATGCCAGTGTTTTTACACTGCACAATCAAAAGAAAAGAATCAGCTTTTCCATAAATACAGAAAAAAAATATGAAAAAATGGCATGGTTTTAATATCAAAAACAGGCATACACTTTATTTTCTAGGTAGAAAATTTCAAAATACCAGTGTAAAATGAGATATGCAAAAACCAAAGATGCATCAAAGCAAAACTGTAAAAGGAAATCAGTCACAGATCTAAGAAAGAAAACAAATGTACACATCCTTTACCACAATTAAACTGCACCATAGATTCTGGGTAAACACTGTCCCTATAAACCTCTGGGCCCAGAACTAGTGCCCTCTATAAAAATGATCTTGCATATGCAGAAGTCAGAAAATCACATATCAGTAGTATACATAGATAGGCAATATATTACTAAATGAAAGGAGTTTACCTGACAAGAGAAAAACAATTGATTTTCAAGATTTGCCACCTTACACTTTAATTTGTCTTCATTCAGCTGGGCCTGCAAGACATTAAAATGTAAACACACACCTATTAATGGAAGAGCCATCGTTACCAATCCTGGGTATGAACAAGCATAAACATTAATAAGAAGTGACACTTATTTTACATCTGTGAGCCAAAACACATAGCAATACTGAATACTTGTCAGAACTCACCTGCTCTGCTACGGCAGCTCAACTTCAAGATCTTAATGTTTTTGTTTCAACCAAGCTTCCTGTCGGCTAAACTTTGTTTCTTTCTCGTACATCACGGGACACAGAGCGACATAGTCATTACTAATGGGTTATATAGATACCGTCAGGTGCTGGCACTGGCAACTTCCAAAACCGGAAGTACCCTCCCCTATATAAGCCCCTCCCATCCGGGAGCACCTCAGTTTTTTGCCAGTGTCTAAGGTGTTGGCCAAGAAGAAACATGTGTTTTTCACTGAGCTTGCGTACAGGTTCTTTTGGGCCTCAGTAAGCTATTCCGGATCCGACCAAAAAAGCTTCATAGCTAAACGGTCGGTACCCGGGCCTTGCAGAGAAGAGCAAGGTTTTGCCTGTAATGCTTCTCTTAGGAGAGCTGGACCCTGGGATCCAGAGCTCTGGTCATACCCACGACCAAGATGTTTTCTGTGCAGGGTGCTATACAGGTCCAGGGGAGTGGAATCCTTGGGAACCCGGTCCCTGAAGGTTTGATTACAATGCCTGCCGTGATAGGTGAAGTTTGGGCTTTTGTGGACCAAACAAAGTCCTGCGGCGGGGAACAGGTAAGTGGGGGCCCCCAGGAACTTGGTTCTATTGGGGGACCCCCAAGCCTAATTTGTCTTTCTGTCTGTTACCTAATGGTATTCCCGCAAAATTCTGTGCATGCCTGTAACTACTAAAAAAATTTAATAATTTTTAATGGTGGTCAAGAAAAAAAAAAAAAAAATATTTTTTTTTTATATATATATTTAATATATTAGACTGCGGTACCTGTGTTTGTCCACTAGAGGCCGCTGTGGAATGTTTTCTTGTCATGTGGACTAGCTTCTTTCAGCAGAGCAAAGTCCAGGCAGATGGTGAGTTCTCTTATAGGAAACTGCTTCCTCTGCCATGTTGCAGTGCTCGTCCATCCCCCGGCCTGCGGCAAAGAGGGGCCCTGGCTCCTGTCCCTTGTTACCATATTTTGAAATTAGCGCCGAAGGCGCACGTGCCCGCGCGCGTGCACGCGCCTCTATATATAGAGGTGAGCCGGAAAAGGGGGCGGAGCCTGGGGATGACGCTCTGTGCGCGCCGCAGCGCTTCTGCGCATGTGCGGGCGTCCCAGCAGTTTAAAAAAACCACAATATTGTAGTGAGCTGGCTATGAAGTACAGAGACAGAGCTGGCAACATTTAAAGGCATACAGCAAGCGGTTGATACAGGCATCCCCTAGAAAGGCACATTAGTAGACACCAACTGTGATATAGCAGCAATTGTGCTAGACTATTCTCAGTAAAAGTGGTGTATTACGGCTGGAATACCTCAGCTTTAGGCTTAGGAATATGCCGTCCAGAAGCTCCGGAACTGAATCTTCCAGGAAGCGAAGGGGGTCTCATCGGGCTCGGAGGATCTTGGGCATACTCCTGCTGCACCAGTCTCCCCTGAAGTTCAGAGGTAAGTGACCGTAGAGACCCCGCAGGGGTACTTGGTACTGTGGCTGTCCTCAGTCACCTGCTCCTGTGTATGTAACAGAGGAGGTTTTTTCCTCAGCTCTGGGAGGATTAGACAGAGATTGTCAACATTTATCGCTGCCTCCCTGTCAGGGAAAGCACGCCCGATCTCCGTCTCCTCCTTCAGAATGCCTGTTAGCAGAGCAACAGTCCCATACAGGGATCGACCTGCCTGTAGGGGATCAGGATAAGGTTGATTCTGTTATAGAGGAATCAACAGTGGGGGAACCTTTTCTCAGCATCTCAAGCTGAAAGATTATGGGTTCAGTCTCTGACTAACATGGTCCGATCAGCATTTAAAAATGCACCTTGCGGAACCATCAACCACTACTGTATCCTCGTTGGGGTCGCTAGAAGCCCCCAGACTGTTTGTTCTTTTCCACTTCACCCTTTACTGAAAGGGCTCATTTACCAGGATTGGGAACGTCCTGAGAAAATATTTATTCCCCCAAGAGATTTCCGGTGGTCTATCCCATGGAGGATAAGTTCATCAAAAAAAAAAATGGAAGGTCCCTACAATGGACGCAGCCATCTCTTGTATGTATAAATCACTGACATGTCCAGTGGATAATGTCCAAATGTTCAAGAACCCAATAGATAAAAGATTGGAGTCCTTATGAAAATCTGCTTGGTGATACAACCAGCAGTAGCAGCTATTGGGGTCTGCTAAGCAGTGAACGATCAGTTGAAACAGGTCTTGAGGGACTTGACAGATCAGCAGGCTTTGCCCTAGCTGATCTACCTAGAGCCTTAGGCTTTGCGGTTGACGCCATAGAGGATTCAGTCCATCAGGCCTCCCGCCTTACGCTGTCTATAGTACATATGCGTAGGCTCCTATGGCTCAAAAACTGGTCTGCTGAAGCTCCCTGTAAAGAATGGTTGGTTAGCGTCCCATTTCATGGTGAACGCTTATTCAGGGAAAACCTGGACAAATATATCCAGAAAATTTCCAGCGGTAAAAATACGCTCTTGCCGGTTAAAAGCAGAGTTAGAGGTCCCTCTTTAAGAGGCCTGCTTCTCCAGTCCCTGGGGCATCGGCTGTGTAACAGTTCCGACGGCCTCCTCGGTCAAATCCCGGGGGTAAAAAACAGGGACAGTAGCAGGGTAATGAGAAACCCTGGGTCAGGGGAGGTACAAAACCTCCCCCAAAGTTAAATTCATGAAGCCCCCACTCAGTCGAGTGGGGGGAGGACTCCAGTTGTTCGCAAGAGACCTGGCGGGACACGATCAAGACAGATAGGTGCTCTCCGCAGTAGGTTTGGGATACAGTTTGGAGTTAAAAGACTCTCCTCCTTCCCATTTTTGAGGTCAAATGTGCCAAGGGATCCCCGGAAGAGAGAGTCCCTCCTGTTGGCACTAGAACAACTATTGCTCCAAGGAGTAATTATGGAGGTTCCCCTGGAAGAATGAGGGTTCGGGTTTTACTCAAACCTCTTTACAGTCCCGAAGCAAACGCGGACGGGAGGCCCATATTAATTCTAAAAGGGCTATACAAATTCCTGTATATCAGGACTTTCCGATGGAGTCGATCCGATCGGTGGCCACTGCCCTACAAGGGGAGGATTGGTTAGCCACGATCGACATCAAAGATGCTTATTTGCACATTCCCATCTTTCCAGTCCACCAAAAATTTCTACGCTTTGCAGTAGAAGGGCGCCATTTTCAGTTCAGAGCCTTACCCTTCGGTTTGGCCACAGCACCACGAGTGTTTACAAAAATTCTGGCCCTTTATTGGCCAATCTAAGAACACAAGGTGTAATGATAATGGCATATCTGGATGACTTGTTGCTGATAGACCACTCAGTGAAAAAACTAGACGTGGTCGTTCACAAGACGATCAAGTATCTGGAATCTCACGGTTGGATTATCAACCGAGACAAGTCAGCCCTAAAAACCAGTCAAAAGTCTGGAATACTTGGGGCTAAGGTTGGATTCAGGCCAGAGAAAAATATTCTTGCCTCGAGGAAAGGTGTTGTCTTTGAAAGATTTGATCCACTTAGTGGGTACAAAAAAGACAGCCGTCCATACGCCTGTATATGAGGCTGCTGGGAAAAATGGTGGCATCATTCGAAGCAGTACCCTACGGTCAATTCCATTCAAGGAATTTGCAAGGGGCCATACTGTCAGCCTGGAACAAAAAAGTTCAGGCCCTAGACTTACAATGTCCTTGTCCCCTTCCGTTCGCAAGAGCCTCCGTTGGTGGTTGGTTCCCCAGAATCTGGAAAAAAGGAAATCCTTCAGTCCGATTTCTTGGAAGGTGGTCACTACAGATGCCAGCCTTATAGGCTGGGGAGCAGTACTGGAGCAATAGTCTCTCCAGGGCAGATGGTCGGATGCAGAAAAGGCCCTGCCCATCAATCTCTTAGAGATACGAGCAGCCCGGTATGCCCTAGTAGCATGGACATCCAAACTCCAAGGGTCCCCTGTCAGAATGCAATCAGACAATGCCACAGCAGTGGCATATATCAATCATCAGGGGGGCACCAGGAGTCGTGCAGCCCAGAGGGAAGTAAATTACATCCTGAAATGGGCAGAAAAATATGTCCCAGCCATATCTGCGGTATTTATTCCAGGAGTGGAGAATTGGAAGGCGGACTTTCTAAGTCGCCAGCAATTAGGCCCAGAGGAAGGGTCCCTTCACCCCGAGGTTTTCTGGACAATATGTCAGCGGTGGGGAACATCGGATGTAGATCTTCTAGCATCCAGATTCAACGCAAAGGGGGGACAGGTTTGTCTCTCGGACAAGGGATCCCCTAGCTTGCGGCTCGGATGCCCTAGTGTTCCCTTGGGATCAGTTCAAGCTGATATATGCATTCACACCGCCACAATGGTTACCTCGATTACTCCGCAGAATCAGGGTAGAAAAGAAACCGGTGATTCCGGTGGCTCCAGCGTGGCCCCGAAGAGCGTGGTACGCGGAGATTGTAAAATTTCAGTGGGGAGTCCTTGGACTCTCCCACGTCGTCCGGCTTTCGCAAGGACCGATATACCATCCTTCCTTACCAGCCCTAGGTTTGACGGCCTGGCTATTGAAGCCCACATTCTAAAAAAGAGAGGGCTCTCTAATGCTGTGGTATCTACCATGATCAATGCCAGGAAGCCGGTATCCAGGCAGATCTACTATAGAATCTGGAAGGCGTACATCGCCTGGTGTGAAGCCAAGAAATGGCATCCACGTAAATACGTAATAGGTAGGATTCTGGACTTCCTACAATGGGCTGTAGATAGGAAGCTTGCCTTGAGTACTATCAAGGGTCAGATTTCGGCCTTGTCAATATTTTTTCAAAGGCCCTTGGCTTCGCATTCACTAGTCAAAGCCTTTATACAAGGAGTGATGCGTATTAGTCCTCCGGTTAATATTCCCATATGTCCATGGGATCTAAACTTGGTTCTGTCGGTTCTACAGAAACAACCATTTGAACCATTACAGCATATTTCCTTGGTGCTTCTCACCAGGAAATTGATTTTTCTAGTAGCCATTTGTTCGGCTAAAAGAGTATCGGAATTAGCAGCTATGTCCTGTAAGGAGCCATATCTGGTTATCCATAAGGACAGAGTAGTGTTACGTCCTCATCCAGCCTTTCTTCCGAAGGTGGTATCGAGGTTTCATTCGAACCAAGATGTGGTTCTTCCTTCTTTTTTCCCCAAACCTACTTCGGTAGAGGAAAAGTTATTGCATTCTTTGGATGTAGTAAGAGCAGTTAAAGCTTATCTAAAAGCCACTGCTCAGATTCGCAGAACGGATACTTTGTTTATTCTGCCGGAAGGCCCCAGAAAGGGTCAGGCAGCGTCAAAATCTACTTTAGCCAAGTGGATTCGACAGGTCATTATGCAAGCTTATGGCTTGAGAAGGAGACCGCCTCCGTTCAAAGTTAGAGCGCACTCCACGAGAGCAGTTGGAACTTCATGGGCAGTGCATCACCAGGCCTCCCTGGCTCAAATCTGTAAGGCCGCAACGTGGTCTTCAGTTCACACGTTTACTAGGTTCTACCAGGTGGACGTTAGAAGTCAGGAGGATGTCGCCTTTGGGCGCAGTGTGTTGCAGGCCGCAAAAGATCCTCATGTCTGATAGCGCTCAGCTTATATATGGTGTATCCCCCCCCCTCATTGGGCATTGCTTTAGGACATCCCATTAGTAATGACTATGTCGCTCTGTGTCCCGTGATGTACGAGAAAGAAAATAGGATTTTTATAACAGCTTACCTGTAAAATCCTTTTCTTAGGAGTACATCACGGGACACAGAGCTCCCGCCCCTCTTTGGGGACACTTATTGCTTTGCTACAAAACTGAGGTGCTCCCGGATGGGAGGGGCTTATATAGGGGAGGGTACTTCCGGTTTTGGAAGTTGCCAGTGCCAGCACCTGACGGTATCTATATAACCCATTAGTAATGACTATGTCGCTCTGTGTCCCGTGATGTACTCCTAAGAAAAGGATTTTACAGGTAAGCTGTTATAAAAATCCTATTTTTCCTGTCACTCGTCTTGTAAACCCATCACAAAGGAAGCTGTGAAAACCTACTGATATGTGTGTAACCCTTTCACACATGGCAGATTTTGCATCCGCTAAAATGTTTTACGGTACTTGATTTAACGATTATACTTAATATGCTTCCCCCGCGCAACTGATGCTTTTGATTGCTCCAGTAGCTTAAATTGTCTTCTTAGGCTTTTGTATCAGAGCTGGCATAGTTTTGCCATACCTCCCAAAACTTAATTTTGGGCTTCTCCAAGAACAATTCAGATTTGCTAGAAAACCTATCAGTCTCCTCAATCTGTGTACTTCTGTGCACCCCATGGCTTTAGGTTATTACTCCTGCATGCGGCTCAACACAAAACTGTAATTTTGCAGCTATGAATGCGGAGGGATACAGTGTTTGGAATCGCACCTGCAGAGGTGGCCAACACCGACACGCCAGGCCAGAGCATGTCTGTAGGGATGCTGAGTTTGGCACAGCACCGGCGGTGCATGCAGGGACTCCAGACACAGTAAGTGCCATGTGGCTGGATCCAAGGGGGTGCTGTGGTGGGCTGTGCACCCCCCCCCCCCCGATTTCAGTTGCACCCCCCCAAAAAACCCCACTCTACACTGTGCCCAGCAGTCTCCCATCCCTACACTGTACACAGCCTGAACACACGCCACTGTTCCTAACTATTCATTTTCAACATAAAAGTATAATTGCTTACCTATTTTTTTAATTCTAGCATGGCTTCCACATCATCGCAATAGAAGACAGAACCCCAAAAAAAGAAAAGTTGGGGGATGAAGGAAGCGTACATAGGTACATTATCTATATCGGTGATCGTTAACTTGAGATTTGCCTGACTTTTTCTGCTCATTGGCTATCCTTATTATTAGTGTATTTTATGTGTGGACCAGGACAATTCTTCTTCTTCCTAATGTGGTCCAGGAAAGTCAATAGGTTGGACACCCCTGGCATAGTGTTCAAAGTTTTGTATTGCAAAGCCACAAAAGTTAGCCTTCACCCACCATTGAAATTGGAAAGCTTGTAGGTGTACACGCTTTGCAGTCAGCATTTTTTTTAAATTAGGTCAGCGGACTTTGTTTTCTACCATTTACTTAACAACGCCAATTCATCTGCAAAACTTACCATCCCACTCTGAGGAGCAATAAGATGGAAATCAGATGGTATATTCCAGTGTGTTGAATTCTTCTTACTCTGCTCCTACTTAACATACTACTATGCAATCTTTCAGTTTCCGGTAATACATTTTAATCTTGCTGCTGATGTTACAAAGCATCAGATGTTTATGAAGCACTGTAACTTGGTGCAACATAAATACATAAAAGCAGACATTATAGGGGACAAAAAGAGTCAGAGGGAGACAAGAACCTGGAGAGACATAGAAAGAGCGTAGTCAGAAATAGGATGAGTAAGAGAAAATACAGTTTATTTTAGCGCTCACCTCTAACCACAAAGTTTGTATATCATACACATAAAAGTAAACTAATAGTTTGTATCCTGCAGTTACAGCCAACATATTTTTTTTTATAGGAGCAGTAAGGGTCCTTTCACACGGGGCGGTTCCGTGCAGATCCGCCCCGTGAACCTCCGCTTGCTCAGCGGGGATCGCTCCGTTGATCCCCGCTGAGCCGACGGATGACTGGGCGGTCCCCGCACACTGTGCAGGGACCGCCCTGTCAGAGCGCCGCTCTCCCCTATGGGGAATCGGATGACAACGGACCGTAGAGTCCGTTGTCATCCGATCCGCTCCGCCGACGGAAGGAAAAATAGGGTTTTCCTCCGTCACACTTTGGCGGAGCGGAGCGGATGTCAGCGGACATGTCTCCGCTGACATCCGTGCTTCCATAGGGGTACATGGAGGATCCATTTCAGGTCCGCCTAAAAAACTGACAGGCGGACCTGAACGGACCTCCGTGTGAAAGAGCCCTAAGGGGTTAGCAAACCTTTCTGCATCCCTGTTTATCCCTGACAGACACCACTATTTACTATTTGTCCTGGTAACTGCAACCAGTAACATAAAAGGAAATCAATGGAGATATTTGTTCTGATGACAACTGTCTAAAAGGGTATTTCCCTCACTTACAGTGCCTTGAAAAAGTATTCATACCCCTAGAAATTGTTACAACCGAAAACATAAATGTGTTTTATTGGGATTTTGTGTGATAGACCAACACAAAATGGCACATAATTGTGAAGTGGGAGGAAAATGAGAAGTTAATTTCAAATATATATGTGAAAAGTGTGGCGTGCATTTGTATTCAGCCCCCCTGAGTCAATACTTTGTAGAACCACCTTTCACTGCAATTACAGCTGCAAGTCTTTTGGGGATATCTCTACCAGCTTTGCACATCTAGAGAGTGACATTTTTCCCCATTCTTCTTTGCAAAATAGCTCGGGCTCTGTCAGATCTAATGGAGAGCGTCTATGAACAGCAATTTTCAAGTCTTGCCACAGATTCTCAATTGGATCTAAAGAGGGGTTCCACCCGCAATTTTTTTTTTTTAAAGTCAGCAGCTACAAACACTGTAGCTGCTGACTTTTAATAAGGACACTTACCTGTCCTACTCGCCCGCGATGTCAGCCCCCCCGAGGCCGATCCCTCGATCCTGGCAGCTCCCGGCGCCGCCATCCTCACTAAGGGAAACAGGCAGTGAAGCCGTGCAGCTTCACTGCCTGTTTCCTACTGCGCATGCGCAAGTCTCACATTGTTTTCTGAATGGGCGGCTTGCTCTCTGGGATACACACAGTTCCCAGAAGGCAGCGCGCCCCATTCACCAGAAGACAACACGAGGAGGATGCGGAAGAAGACCAACCGCAGATAAGGAAGAGGCAGATTAGGGACTACCGCATAGAAACCGGTATTTCTGGGGAGTAAAAAATTATTATTTTTTTTCAATTTTTTTGTGATTATTTTTTTATTTTTAGGGTGGAACTCCCCTTTAAGTCTGGACTTTGACTGGGCCATTCTAACACATAAATATGCTTTGATCTAAACCATTCCATTGTAACTCTGGTTGTATGTTTAGGGTGGTTGTCCTACTGGAAGGTGAACCTCTGCCCCAGTCTCCAGTCTTTTGCACACTAACAGGTTTTCTTCTAAGATTTCCCTGTATTTGGCTCCATCCATCTTCCTATCAACTCTGAGCGGCTTCCCTGTCCTTGTTGAACAAAAGGATCCCGGCACCTACATGATGCTGCCACCACCACCATGTTTCACGGTGGGGATGGTGTGTTCAGGGTGATGTGCAGTGTTAGTTTTCCACCACACATAGCATTTTGCTTTTAGGCCAAAAAGTTCAATTTTGGTCTCATCCGACCAGAGCACCTTCTTCCACACATTTTCTGTGTCCCCCACATGGCTTCTCGCAAACTGCAAATGGGACTTCTTATGGCTTTTTTTCCCCCAACAATGGCTTTCTTCTTGCCACTCTTCCATAAAGGCCAGATTTGTGGAGTGCATGACTAATAATTGTCTGGTGGACAGATTCTCCCACCTAAACTGTGGATCTCTGCAGCTCCTCCAGAGTTGCCATTGGCCTCTTGGCTGCTTCTCTGATTAATTGCTCTCCTTGCCCAGCCTGTCAGTTTTTGAAAAATCTGTTTTTATTAAAGTTTTCAGTTACATACAAAACTAGCCCACGCAGGGGCCAAACATTTACCCACACAGGGGCAATCTTCATGTTGCATTAACATACTGCAACATGGACTCAAACACACTTACTTACACTACAACCCCAATGTGGGGAGAGGTTCCAGTTCAGGGGGATCTGTGCTCAAACTGGTATTGTCAGGATAATGTAGTGTGAGAAAAACTGGGTTTAGTATACTGAAAAAAAAAAAAAAAAAAGAAAAAAGCATATTGCTATTCTAGGTTTTGGTTACTGCTTCAGTTGCCGTTTAGGTGGACTTGGTAGGTTTGCAGTTGTGCCATACTATTTCCATTTTTTGGATGATGGATTGAACAGTGCTCCTTGAGATGTTCAAAGCTTGGGATATTTTTTTGTATAACCTAATCCTACTTTGAACTTCTCCAGAACTTTATCCCTGACCTTTCTGGTGTGTTCCTTGGCCTCCATGATGCTGTTTGCTCACTAAGGCTCTTTAAGAAACCTCTGAGGGCTTCACAGAACAGCTATATTTATACTGAGATTAAATTACACACAGGTGGACTCTATTTGCTAATCAGGTGACTTTAAAGACAAATTGATTCCACGTCACACTTTTCCCATATATCTGTAAAAAAAAAATTAAACCATTTTAGCATTTACCTTCCACTTCACAATTATGTGCCACTTTGTGTTGGTCCATCACATAAAATCCCCCAAAAATACATTTACGTTTTTAGTTGTAACATGACAAAATGTGGAAAATTTCAAGGGGTGTGAATACTTTTTCAAGACACTGTAGGAGAGATTTCCTCTCATATCCTGTTGTGCCTACACAACAAGTATAAGGGGAAATCTCCCCAATAGGATACACATGATGAGAAATAAATCTGGCAGGGTTTTCAACCCTTCTCTACTTTATCTTTAAAAAAAAAAAAAAAGTTCTGACTTTAAATATATTCAAAAGCTCTCAGTCTAAACAGTATTGCAGAATGTTCCATGAAGTTATCAGCTGTGCTCCACTCAGCGGACAGCTTTATTGCAAAAGAAAGGGGAGAAAAAGGGAGTAGGACAGAACACAAGACAGAAAATTGTACACTCACCTTTCTGTAATTTTCCTTTCCTGGTGCATCTTCATGGCAGCATACACTGGGTTGTGGTTCTGCCCCCACAACCTGATAGGACTGGTTATGTACAAGTTTTCTGCTAGGCCCCAGCACAGCATTCTCTGTAACTATCACCTCAAGTGTGGGAATCTATATGCTTCCATGAATATGCACCAAGAAAGAAAACTTACGGAAGGGGGAGTCTACAATTTTCTGTTTTCCTGGTGCATCATGGCAACATACACGGGGAAATAACTCGCAGAGTGGGTGCAAGAAAAAAAAACCCGCTAATTTATCAACTGGGACTGGCCTGGCCCGGCCCACTTGCATAACAGATCTGCCAAACTCTACTGTCCTAAGCTGTCCTGGATTAACAGGGTAGTGCGAAATGAACGTATTCCTAGATGACCATGTTGCTGCCTTACAGATCAATTCCCGAGACACTCTACAATACGCTGCCCAGGAGGTTGCCACGGTCCTCGTGGAATGCACCCTTAATCCCTCTGGAGTTGGACTCTGTAGGATTGAGTATGCCTTCGTTATGATCTTGATCAACCAAGAGGATATGGTCTGTGATTATGCCGCTTGCCCCCTTCTGGTCCCGTGGGGGATTGATAGAAAGTGGTTCAGTGACTGTCAAGTATGCCTTTATGCTTAATCCAACATCTAGTGTATGCAGTGTTCCAGTGGCGGCCCGTCAATAGGGGGCGCAGGGGCGCCGCCCCCCCCCCCCCCCCAAGCTACTTATTAAAAAAAAAAATTAATTGGAAATAAAAAATATATATATATATATATATATATATATATATAAGTGTCCCTTTAAGTGGGTATGTTAAGGGCGCCGGACATGGGGTGCTATTGGAGGCATGACTTGTGTGTAAACACATGATTGGGGCTAAGAAGCTCTATTGGCGTAGTTTAGAGTGTGTTCGGGGCGCAAAGCTTAGCGCCCCGAACACTCCACCTCTAGCATTAGGCTTCCAGTGCTTGTAATTGATTGGGTCCATAGGGTGGGGCTTTAATCAGACCTGTAGCCTCATTGGCTCACAGGCTGCCTGTCTCCTTCAGTAAGTGAGGGGGGAAACCCAGCAGAAGAACAACTGCTCAGGGCAGACAGGGAGTGATAGGTCCTTGCAGAGGCAGCTGCCATTTATCTCCCTGGGACACAGACTCGGCGAGTTGGCATCAAGCAAGCAGTGCACACAGAAATCTCCAGGTACAATACATGCCAGGATTGAAGGGGGGAGGGGGACAGAAGGGGCTATTATCACTGTGTCCTGAGAGACTTTACAGCAGCATTTTTAATCTCCAACTTTACTTCACCTCTCTCTGTGTAATGCATGTCTGTACACCTTCCCTATATCACACCATCCCCCTTCCCCCCTTCACTATCTTCTGATTGCATAGTTCACTGCTCACATCCTGCAACCTCTGTCACCATGCTAAGATAGTTTGTCCTTGCTAGATGGACCCCACATCCCACTCTGATCCCCAATGACTGTCTGTGCAGTTTTCTGGACAATAGTCCTCCGGCTCCAGGCTGTCCTGATTCAGATGTATTCAGTATTATTTGTGCAAGGCTAGGGGTGCATCATGTTCCTGACCTGTAGAACTAACACATGCTTCTTGGGCCAAATCTCAGCAGGCTGGTGCTGTGCAATGCATTAACCGGATCTCCCCAGCATGTTATTGTATATGGCTCCAAGGTGGATGGGTGTCCAGGTGTTTTCCTAGCACTGCAGGGACTTGTAGTCCCATACATGGGAGATTGCATGAACCAGAGTCCTAGCAGAAGATGAAGAACTACAAGTCCCAGCAGGTTATAGCATAGGGCTCCAAGTAGATAAGTGGTCATGCGATGCTGGGACTTGTAGTCCCTTACCTAAGAGAATTGCATGAACCAGAGTCTTAGGAGGGAGAGGCTGGAGAACTACAAATCCCATTAGGCTGGTGTGCAATGCATGATCCTGATCTCCCCAGGAGAGGGTGGAGGAGAACTACAAGTCCCAGCAAGAAATAGCATAGGGCTCCAACATAG
Organism: Rana muscosa; assembly: GCA_029206835.1. Classification (NCBI taxonomy): domain Eukaryota; kingdom Metazoa; phylum Chordata; class Amphibia; order Anura; family Ranidae; genus Rana; species Rana muscosa. The sequence goes on along the minus strand of CM055117.1, from coordinate 420,536,230 downwards.
ATGGGTACACATGTGATGCTGGGACTTGTAGTCCCATACATGGGCTATAGCATGAACCTGCAGAACCTAGCAGAGGATGAAGAACTACAAGTCCCAACAGGTTATAGCATAGAGCTCCAAAATGGCCGAGTGCCCATGAGATGCTGGGACTTGTAGTCCCTTGCCTAAGAGAATTGCATGAACCAGAGTCTTAGGAGGGAGAGAATGGAGAACTACAAATCTCAGCAGGCTGGCGTGCAATGGGTTAACCTGATCTCTCCAGGAGAGGGTGGAGAACTTCAAGTCTCGGCAGGTTATAGTATAGGGCTCCAAGGAGGATGGGTGCCCCTGCGATGCTGGGACTTGTAGTCCCATAATGGGGGATTGCATGCACCAGAGTTCTATGATGCTGGGATTGTAGTCCCACACATACATAGGGAACTAAATCATCCGGGGACCTAGCAGATTATAACTTAAAACTCGAAGGATGATGAGTGGTCATGACATTTTTCCCCAATGCTGGGACTTGTAGTAGTGTTGTAAGAAGAAGAGGCTGTCGCCTGGAGGAGTGTGTCTGTCTGCCCTGCCACCCTGTGCTGGTCTGAGGGGGGGGGGTGATTGCTGTGTCCACCACCCCCCTGCCATGTATATAGTCTAGCACTGTAGCTGACCTGATTGGGGGGGGGGGGGGTTGCAGAATGCAAATTTGTGCGATTTACAGGTTGCAGTTGCAGATATGTGTTTTTTTTTTTTTTTTTACAGGTTGCAAAATGCAGATTTATGCGATTTACTAACAGTGTAATTTTCTTAGTTTGTTTGCGTCGATCTGTAAGGCTACGCTATATACCATGATCTGTGATGCTGGGGCTGTATACTCTGTCCTGTGATGCTGATCTCTATACTCCTGACACTATGAGTGGAAGCAAGTGGAATACAGGGGACGGAGTGGGTGGATTATATAAGGGGTGTGGCTTATGAGAAGTGGGAGGGACCAATGTGGAGGGGCGGGGTCTTGCGCCCCCCCATCCTAAAACTTCACCAGCCGCCACTGCAGTGTTCCTTGATAATTGAGAAAGGATGTCAGAATGATCTAATTGAAATGGGGGGCGGTAGCTACCTTCGGCATAAACCATTCTGATGGTCTTAGGATTACTTTGTCCGGATAAAATATAAGGTGAGGATCTTCTTTCAGTTTAGTATTCATCCAAGGGGTGTTGATTAGGAGTCTCCGATGTTGCACCAGAATATCCCTGCTGCTGGCAAGCAGTAGATTATCATTCAAATAATGGTTGACTCTCAGTCCCCTCTTCCTTATGAGAGCAATAACTGGAGGCAGAACCTTTGTAAAGGTCCTGGGGGCCGTAGAAATTCCAAAAGGTAGGCTTTGAAACTGAAAGTGCTGGTGATTGATGGCGAAGCGCAAGTACCTCTGAAAAATGGGATGAATCGGCATTTAGAGAGATGCGTCGCATAGGTCTACAGACAGCATTCAGTCCCAGAGATTTATTGAAGGCTCTCCATCTTTGAGGAGTCCAGACAAATGCTCCTGTTGAGGCCTTTTAGGTTTAGTACAGGTCAAAGATTCCCTGTTTTTTTTCTTACTAGGAACAAAAGGGGAGTAGAATCTTCCGCCCTGCTAAGATATTGGCACTTCCGATATAGCGCATTTCTGAAGCAGGTCCATGATGTATTTAACCATTATCTTCCTACTCCTCTGAATTGAGGGAAGCCTGGTTGATCGGAAATGATCGCTTGGGGGTTCCCCCCCATGAACAACCACCGATGGTCCGAATGAAACAGTGGACACTACCCGAAGATCTGACACTTACTCCACCCACACCTGTGTCTGAGCCTGGCCCCTACCATGACAGGCTGGGCGGAAGTGCCCTCAAAAAGATTTTAGATGGTCAGCCCCCGAAGAAGACTTGGATTTCTGGAGGCCGAATAGAGAAGATTGTCCCTTCTAGTTTCTCTTGAATTCCCTACCTGGCCTGTAGGACCTGGCCTCTCTGTACTTATCTGGATTATTGCATCTTTAGGATGGACCCCTCTGGGATTTGGATTTCATGTCTGATTAGATCTGATTTAGTCCAGCTTAGGGCCAAATAAGTTGACACCACCATAGGGGATTTTACACCAATTAGACTTTGATGTGGTGTCTGCTGCCCAAAGTTTTAGCCATAGAGCTCTTCTGGTTATGACGGAAGACAACAATGCTCTTGCGGGAAAGGTAATTATGTCTATGGATACTTCTGCAACAAAGTCTCCTGCAAGCTTGAGTTCTTGCAAGGCTGATATTATCCTCTCCTGGTTTGCTCCTTCGACTAGAAGCTTCTCAATGTTGGATGTCCAAGCCTTCCCAACTGTCATCAACGCTATGGCCGGTCTGCAGGCACTCTTCTGCCAAAGTATATGCTCGCTTCATTTCGTAATCCATTTTGCGATCAAAAACATTATGGAATGTTACCGCTTTTTCCACGGGAAGGGTGACATGTATCAACCACTGGAGCTGTGATCAGAGGGTCTACCCTGAATTCTTTCAATGGGTATAATCTTGTGAGCCACCCACTGATACCTGTCTTTATGTCAGGTTTTTGCCATTTGTCCTGGAATTCGTCGATAAAGGGAAAGGTCTCTGGTACCCCTTTGAGGTGGAGGATATATCTCCTGACTTTGCATGGTGCTTTCTACACCTCCTGCCAGCCAATGGCTTCCTTGACTGACCTGGTGAATGATTCTACCAGAGAATAATCAAATCCAGATGCAAATTCAATTTGCTCATTTTCAGAGGCGCTATCCAACCTTTGGGGAGCTCACAGAACTGAAGCAGCTGTACTCTGACATCTGCGTCTTTATCTTTAGTTGCCCCTTCCAGGACCGGCAAGCTAGCTTGTCTGGTAGAACCAGAGCCCCGCAAGCCCAGCATGCATTATCCCCTGTGCAGGAGTGTGGACCCCAGGAGGGTGGATAGCAGTGTGGAGAGGGTGATCTTGCTTGCTGGGAGCGATGATGACAGTAGAAGGACCTGGAGCGACTTCTCCTGGACCATCTGATCTTCGAGAGGGAGGCATGCCCAAAGGGTTCTCTCTGTTTTGAAGAGGAGGATCTAGATGACCTGGGAAGGCTGTCAAGATACAACAGCGTAAGTCATGTGGCTCTCTTTTGATCTATCTTTACTACTTCCGCGACCCCTTACTTTGTAAGCGGAGGGTGGTCTGCTTGGGCAGCGGAATCCACTGACAGAAGGATAGTAAAACTTAAAGGATATAGTTTATGAATAGACAGACAATAGAAGCGAAACCCAGCAAAGTGAAAAGCTAATGTAGCCCCAAACACTTACATGCAATGTGCCAGAAAGAATGATACAAAGGTACAGACCAGAAGAGAAGCACGGTCCCAGTCTCTGAAGCCAAACCACCAGTGAAGCAAAGTTATAAAGACAGGTTAATTGCTTTTAAAAGTGGACCCGACAGGAAGGAAGTGATGTAATTGCCGAGCATGCAGGCTCCCGCACCATCTTGGAAACTGGCAAAGGAGAGCCCCACTGTTGTGACTTCCTTTCAGCATGTTCAGAAGCAACGAAGCATGGCTGCCATCTTGGAAAAGGGCATAGGAAGACAGGAGGACTACAGGGCTCAGAAGAACAGTAAAAACATAAAAAAGCAAGAAAGACGGAGAACCAGGCTTGTTTAAAGTGCTTTGCAATGCTGGCCAGCACACCCCAGAGACTACCAGACTGGGGTTCCCTCCATAGAGATTGTTTAGAGGCTGTACAGGATGGGGACTTCCACCCAGGAGAGGCTGAACCTGGCTGGGCGAATGCGGTAAGAGGAAGTAGTATGTATGGAAGAGGTAGTACGTGATCCATCCAGTCCTAATCAGGTGAGGACAAAAAGGAGAATGCTGTGCTGGGGTCTAGCTGAAAACTTAAAGTTAACTAGTCCTATCAGGTTGTGGGGGCAGAGCCACAACCCAGTGTATGCAAGGGAAATCGGCTTTCAGCATTCACTTATCAGGAAGTGTTAAGCTAGCTATACACCAGTTGACTTTCAAACTAATGTTCCTACCAAAATTCTCAGAATGACTTGACAAAGGTCATTCAAAAATACTTCAAAACTCTGTTTGCTTTTAAATGTTAAATTTTTTAAAGAATAGACTTTCCTGAACAAAAATCACATACACTGTTAAAAAAATATTTTGTTTGAGAAAAACTTCCTTCTAATTTCCTTGTAACTGCAGTCAAAAATGAACATTGATTTGACCTCACTAACAATTACAAAATCGAAACGAGCATTCTTAAAACAAACAATTCTGAATGAAATGCCACTAGTGTAGGCCAGCTTTAGGGACAGGTTTTCTAACTGTTTGATCATTTGCTCTATACAGCAGCTTCCAGGGACATTGTAGAGAACCCACAGACATAAGATTAAGCCAAAAAAGCCAGACTGGATTACTATTATCACATGCTGTTAGGTACCCATACAAAAAGTAGTCAAATACAAAAGTAACAGCATTCTATAAGATGGCTATGCACAAGACTGACCTAGTTCTCACGGTTTCTGTCACATATTTTGGTTGCCTACCTTTGGATTGCTCAGATATTTGAAGAGAGAGCAAAGACTGTTTTGAACTACATAACAAAGTCATGCTTATGTTGCCATAAACTGATCAGTAATAAGTTTGAACATCAAATGTATCAATCAGGCCATTTCTGATCTCTTGCACGCAAAATAAGTTTTGTTGTAAAATTTCCTTGCAAGCAGGTTGAAAAGGTATTTCACTTGAAAACAGGAACATATCTTTATGAACATCACACAGAAGAACCCCTTGTTAGCAACATAAGTGGCACAGATGATATATTTCACACATACTGTACTATATATACTGATTAAACAGTGACCTCGTCCTGTATTCAGAGCACATCATGTAAATAAAGTTGGAAGCTTGGTAGTAAAAAAAACTATACATATAGGATGTACAAGGATGCTACATGGGCTGATTACAATCTCTACAGCTCTATCAGTATGCACAATTGCGTATTTTTTTTACAAAGGATGCTCATATTACATTTAAAACAGTTTTAGCCATATTCAAAATTATACCCATTACGCTCTTTTAATCTTGCGCTCTAAATAGTTAAGATCGCAGCTGTATAATAAACATCTGATATGTGCTGCCATCAATTAAAAATTGTGAAAGTGGTTACAAGTGCTATTTATTATAGAACTCCTAAGGGTGCACATTAAAATATAAGGTGAAATGAGTACAGCGTACGAATTGTACCCTCTATGCCCTTGATCTAGGTCCAATATGTCAACCAAGTATTTAGCTCCTAAAAGTGCTAATAGACAATAAAGTGTATTACGGCATGCAGGCGCATTATTTACATACAGAGGCGCATTTACATACAGAGGCGCATTTCCGGCAGTATTAACCCTTTTTCGGCCGCAATTCCGACGGTAAAGTGCCGCTAAAAATAGCGGCGCTTTACCGCCACCGCACCTCCCGCCCCAGTGTGAAAGGGGCCTAAGATAGAAATAATGCACACACAGTAGCAGCCAAAATGCGTCAGCTCAATAATTTTCAGGCAATGTGTCTGTTTTGGCCTAATATTGTCAGATGCAACAGTGCAAGTTTGGGAAATTTACAATTATACTATATTTACTACTGACTTGCTAGCCTACCGACTTAAAATGGACATTTTCCTGCCTGACCCAGATGTACAGAGTTATGCTGCGTACACACGGTCGGAATTTCCGACAACAAATGTTCGATGTGAGCTTTTTGTCGGAAATTCCGACCGTGTGTAGGCTCCATCGGACATTTGCTGTCGGAATTTCCGACAGAAAAAATTTGAGAGCTGGTTCGCAAATTTTCCGACAACAAAAGCCGTTCTCGTAAATTCCGATCGTGTGTGGACATTTCCGACGCACAAAATTCTACGCATGCTCTGAATCAAGTACGAGACGGAAGCTCTGGGTATGATAAAACTAGCGTTCGTAATGGAGATAGCACATTTGTCACGCTGTAACGGACTGAAAAGCACGAGGCTGAAAAGCGCGAATTGTCTCTCAACAAACTTCTACTAACACGACTGGTATTGAAATTCCCTTTAATAGTGCCGTCGTACGTCGTGTACATCACCACGTTCATGGCGTTCAGAATATCCGACAACATTTATGCGACTGTGTGTATGCAAGATTTTGTTGTCGGAATTTCCGATCGTCTGTACGCGGCATTAGACTAAAGTTTTGTGTGTTTATAGCGCTCTAGATGACCCTGACCAACCTAAATAGTTATTTTATAAATATATCTGTACATTTACCTTCCATGACATCTCTGAGGCTTGTACAAGCACGTTAAGAAGCTCCTGCAAGACACACAGTTTCTTCTTCAGTTTGCTCTCCCTATGAAGTGCTTCCTGTAAACAGAGACAATTGCAACAATAAGTAATCACTAACAAAATTATTTTGTATACATACTGTGGTTGATTTACTCAAGGAATACGGACTGTTCACTTAGAAAAGTGAATGTTAAAGTGGTTGTCAACCCTTTACAACCACTTTATGCTACAAATAAGCCTTTATTAAGGCTTACCTGTAGCTACCCAGGATATCTCCTAAACCTGCATGGTTTAGGAGATGTCCCCTGTCGATGTCATCAGCACATGCGCACTTGCCATTGCTTCAGTCCGTGTGCCGTTACCGGCGAGTCTCCCGCGCAGTGACGTCATCATGGCTCTGGCCAATCACAGCGCCGGAGCCGCGATACCCAGAAGTAACCCCCGGGAGCAGTGTTGCCAACCATACGTCTATTTACGTACAGCCCTCAATTTAACCCCTTTTTCGGGCTGTACGTTAAAGTCCGTTTATGGGCACCGGCGCCCATAAAAAAGATGGCGGCGAGCCGGCCATACAACTGCGCACGCGCCGTCCCGAAGCTGGCCGAGCTCAGGGAACCTTGTTCGCGCTCGGCCGGGCGGCGCACACGCGGCTGGCGCCATTTTTGAAAAGGCCACAGCTGCTGGCGGCAGTGGCGGGACACCTGCAGTGAGTGCATGCCATGCACTCATCATAGGTGGAGGACTCGGAGCACTGACAGGGCCCAGCCAGGGGTGAGGAGGACGGAATCAAGGTCAGTCAGTTAAACTGGGGGATACAAGGGGACAGCGTCATCAGTGTGCTGTGTCCTCCTCTGGTTCCTGTGTCCCTTTCACCTCTCCACAGGTCAAGGCAGCACAGTGCTGCCCTGACCTGTGGAGTGGTGAAAGGGGCACAGGAGGAGGACACAGCACACTGATGGTGGTGGACAGAGGAGGAGGCTACTGTGAGCGGGTGAGGAGGGCACCATCATGTCCACAGCCTGTCTCCACCGGCACCTCCTGTAGTATGTCCGCAGCCTCTGTCCCCCTCCTGTAGTGTGTCCGCAGCCTCTGTCCCCCTCCTGTAGTGTGTCCGCAGCCTCTGTCCCCCTCCTGTAGTGTGTCCGCAGCCTCTGTCCCCCTCCTGTAGTGTGTCCGCAGCCTCTGTCCCCCTCCTGTAGTGTGTCCGCAGCCTCTGTCCACTTCCTGTATCGTGTCCGCAGCCTCTGACCATCTCTTGTCATGTCTACAGTCTCTGAGGGGATCCTAGAAAGGAGTCAAGAGTGGGAGTGCCGCCGGCATGGGGGTTACGGCCCAGGAAGAAACAGACGTGTGGACTGGGAAGAGGAAATCAGAGCCACCAAGCCGTCTGACTGAGCCCCACACTGTGCACCTGAGAGGAGGTCAGTGACAGTGCCGCCAGGCCATTCTGAGGGGGGTCACTGATGTAAGGAAGTGAATGAATACAATAATGTAAGGGGGCACTGATATAAAGGTTTCCCCCTTATATTAGTACCCCCCCCTTACCTTAGTGTATTCACTCTGTGGAAGGTGGTCTCTATTCACCAGAGCTCCCTCCACATCAAAGTTCCCCCTTACATCATGATCTGCAGCGTTCCCCTTTACATAAGAGTTCCCTTGCACTGTAAGGGGGCATCCTGCAGACTCTGATGTAAGAGGGAACTCTGTGCTGGCTGGGTTATAGTATCCTAACCTTCATGTGAATTGAGAAAAATGTTTTTTTACTTTTGTTTAACTTAAACACATTGATATTCGCATTAGCTGTGTGTTTATAGTTAAAATATTGATATTTGCACTGTTTAGCACTAAAAACAGTAATTTTAGGTCCTTTTTTTCAGCGTCAGTAAAAAAATGCGGCTCTGCCAGTAATCTTCATTATTTTTGCCAGTAAGAAATTGGTGCCGTACAGAAATTTTGGCATCCTTGCCAGTAAATTTCACTTCAGAGGGTTGGCAACGCTGCCCGGGAGAGATGTCGCCACCGGCGAGGGGGGCAAGGACCGCTGCGGGGGATTCGATCTAAGCCAAGTAATTCATAATGAGCTAGTATGCTATGCATACTAGCTCATTATGCCATTGTCTTGCAGGGTTTTTTTTTTCCTGAGGGTTGAAAACCACTTTAAAAGCGGATATACACTGACTCTGAACACCACAAACCAAAACATTACGACCTCCCTAGCATTTCTGGCCATGACCATCTTGAGTAAGGACAGATGATTCATGTAGCATTTATTTCCTGGAATCTATCCAAAACAAGTAAATATGATATACTTTCCTATCTATCTATTTACCGATAGCAGTCTAAGGATTAAAAATAATCAATGATTGACAGAGTGAAACTCCACTTTACCTTCGCTTGGTGAACAAAATTATGTGTTCACTTCAATCATCCAATCATGTGCAACCAACAAACCTTTTTTACTCATGACCAGAGTTTTTGAAGCTTAGATGCCCAAACAAAGTTTGATCAGTATCGGTCTGTTAAAGTATAACTATAGGCAAAACTTTCTTGTTCATTTTGGATAATGTAAGGGAGGGTTATAACCCGTCAGTTTTTTTTGTGCCATCTGTGCCCCATTGGGGAGATTTACCTTCACTTCCTGTCCCATAGCCAAAACAGGAAGTGAGTGGAAATCCCTGCAGATTAAGGGAACCCCTTGGGGACCCCCTGGTCACCAGAACTAGTGTCCCTATTGGAAGATTTCCTCTCTATTACTTTTATGGAGACAACCTAAAGTTTGGGATTTTATTTAATTTCACATTCAATGATAATAGTAAACAGGTCAAACAGAGAGGGTGAATCTCCCTAACAGGGCACAAACAGCAGTGACAACTGGCAAGTGTTCTAATCCTATTTCACTCTATCCAGAACAAAAAAAAAAATGCTAGGACTCTAACTTCATAAATTTTTCAGTTTGACATTGGGTCTGAAAACTAGGAACACACACACACACGCACACGCACGCACACACACAACTGGGCATTCCTAGTTCTCTGATGCAAGGGTAAAGTGATACTAAACACACAATTTACATTGTCCCGTCTATTTCTGTATGTGGATGATGGCACTGTAATTATTTTAACAAAAAAACATCTAAGTACCTTTTTCCTAATTAATATACAGCGGTCACATGACCCAGCTCTTTCCCAGCCAGTCTGCAGGGAAACATAAGCAAGAGGAGCTTCTAGTCCTCTGCTACTGGTCACAAGTTCAAAAAACAAAACAAAAAAACAAAAAACAGCTTTTGGAATACAGAGTAAAAATAAATAACTTTAAATAAACCGTTGTGAATTTGCATACAAATATATATTTATCTTTTATATTATATATCTGGCCACACCATGTTCTTTCCACAAAGGATAAAGATTTGATTTGTTATATATTCTTTTCTGGAATTAACATGGTGTGGCCAGATTTCTGCAAGTCACAGGATGTGTCACGCACCCCTCCAGCCTGTGTCTTAAGCCTAGTACACACGGTCGGACTTCCATCGGACTTTTCCATGGATTTTTGTCCGAAGGCAGTTGGTCCGGAACACCCATAACATACACACGCTCTGACTTTTCTGCAAACTTTCCCAAAACTTTTTCCAACATCACGTGGTTTTTCTGCTCTTTTCCGCCACCCTTTGGTCAACTTCTGCTATTGTTGGTTGATTGTAACATTATTTGTTTTGTCCATCGGACAAAAGTCCGATGGTTTTCTGTACACACGGTCGGACTTTGCTCCATCGGACTTTTGTTGGCCAAAAGTTTGTCCGTGCAGACCGAACTTTTGTCCGATGAAAACAAAAAAAAAAAAAAAAAGTTTGTCCGATGGAGCGTACACACAGTCGGATTGTTGGTCCAACTTGCTCAAAATGAAGTTTGTTGGCCAAAAGTCTGACCGTGTGTATGGGACTTTAGAATAAGAAGGAGGTGAAGCCACCGTTAACCTACATGTAATATCCCGCCGCATTGGAGTTAGCTGGTTAGTGGGCATGTAGGAGTGAGTGAGCTGTTATTTACCTCTGTGTATACGCCCACATGCATGACTCTTTAGTCACATGGGCTGCTCAGATGGGAGGAAATGCTCAGCATAGAAACTTACTGAAAACTGAGCATGTGCAGAGTTGCCACCACAGCTGCAAAATCTGAATTTGGGACATGAACAGAAGGTGGAGATAGAGAGCAGGATAATACATGTTTTTTGCAGAATATAGAAAACAAATCTCATCGTGACGGAGTGAGTATGAATAGAATAGAATACACCATTTATTGAGAGTTTTTTATGATGTGGGTTTAATGACACTTTAAACGTCTCACGTCAAGGGGCATTTTTCATGTCGACTCAAAAATAGGATTTTTATAACAGCTTACCTGTAAAATCCTTTTCTTGGAATACATCACGGGACACAGAGCGGCATAGTCATTACTATGTGGGTTATATAGTTTACCTTCAGGTGCTGGCACTGGCAACTTCCAAACCGGAAGTACCCTCCCCTATATAAGCCCCTCCCATCCGGGAGCACCTCAGTTTTGTAGCAAAGCAATAAGTGTCCCCAAAAGAGGGGTGGGAGCTCTGTGTCCCGTGATGTACTCCAAGAAAAGGATTTTACAGGTAAGCTGTTATAAAAATCCTATTTTCTTTCTCGTACATCACGGGACACAGAGCGGCATAGTCATTACTATGTGGGACGTCCCAAAGCAATGCCCAATGAGGGGGGGGGGATACACCATACATAAGCTCAGCGCTATCAGACATGAGGATCTTTTGCGGCCTGCAACACACTGCGCCCAAAGGCGACATCCTCCTGACTTCTAACGTCCACCTGGTAGAACCTAGTAAACGTGTGTACTGAAGACCATGTTGCGGCCTTACAGATTTGAGCCAGGGAGGCCTGGTGATGCACTGCCCATGAAGTTCCAACTGCTCTCGTGGAGTGCGCCCTAACTTTGAACGGAGGCGGTCTCCTTCTCAAGCCATAGGCTTGCATAATGACCTGTCGAATCCACTTGGCTAAAGTAGATTTTGACGCTGCCTGACCCTTTCTGGGGCCTTCCGGCAGAATAAACAAAGTATCCGTTCTGCGAATCTGAGCAGTGGCTTTTAGATGAGCTTTAACTGCTCTTACTACATCCAAAGAATGTAATAACTTTTCCTCTAGCGAACTAGGTTTGGGGAAAAAGGAAGGAAGAACCACATCTTGGTTCAAATGAAACCTCGATACCACCTTAGGAAGAAAGGCTGGATGAGGACGTAACACTACTCTGTCCTTATGGATAACCAGATATGGCTCTTTACAGGACATAGCGGCTAATTCCGACACTTTTAGCCGAACAAATGGCTACTAGAAAAATCAATTTCCTGGTGAGAAGAACCAAGGAAATGTGCTGTAATGGTTCAAATGGTTGCTTCTGTAGAACCGACAGAACCAGGTTTAAGTCCCATGGACATATGGGAATATTAACCGGAGGGCTAATACGCATCACTCCTTGTATAAAGGCTTTGACTAGTGAATGCGAAGCCAAGGGCCTTTGAAAAAATATTGACAAGGCCGAAATCTGACCCTTGATAGTACTCAAGGCAAGCTTCCTAACTACAGCCCACTGTAGGAAGTCCAGAATCCTACCTATTACGTACTTACGTGGATGCCATTTCTTGTCCTCACACCAGGCGATGTAGGTCTTCCAGATTCTATAGTAGATCTGCCTGGATACCGGCTTCCTGGCATTGATCATGGTAGATACCACAGGATTAGAGAGACCTCTCTTTTTTAGAATGTGGGCTTCAATAGCCAGGCCGTCAAACCTAGGGCTGGTAAGGAAGGGTGGTATATCGGTCCTTGCGAAAGCAGGTCCGGACGATGTGGGAGGGTCCAAGGACTCCCCACAGACATTTTTACAATCTCCGTGTACCATGCTCTTCGGGGCCACGCTGGAGCCACCAGAATCACTGGTTTCTTTTCTACCCTGATTCTGCGGAGTAATCGGGGTAACAATTGTGGCGGTGGAAATGCATATATCAGCTTGAACTGATCCCAAGGGAACACTAGGGCATCCGAGCCGCAAGCTAGGGGATCCCTTGTCCGAGAGACAAACCTGTCCACCTTTGCGTTGAATCTGGATGCTAGCAGATCTACATCCGGTGTTCCCCACCGCTGACATATTGTCCGGAAAACCTCGGGGTGAAGGGACCATTCCTCTGGGCATAATTGTTGGCGACTTAGAAAGTCCGCCTTCCAATTCTCCACTCCTGGAATGAATACTGCGGATATGGCTGGGACATATCTTTCTGCCCATTTCAGGATGCAATTCACTTCCCTCTGGGCTGCACGACTCCTGGTGCCACCCTGATGATTGATATATGCCACTGCCATGGCATTGTCTGATTGAATTCTGACAGGGGCCCCTTGGAGTTTGGATGTCCATGCTACTAGGGCATACCGGGCTGCTCGTATCTCTAAGAGATTGATGGGCAGGGCCTTTTCTGCATCCGACCACCTGCCCTGGAGAGACCATTACTCCAGTACTGCTCCCCAGCCTATAAGGCTGGCATCTGTAGTGACCACCTTCCAAGAAATCGGACGGAAGGATTTCCCTTTTTTCAGATTCTGGGGAACCAACCACCAACGGAGGCTCTTGCGCACGGAAGGGGACAAGGACATTGGTAAGTCTAGGGCCTGAACTTTTTTGTTCCAGGCTGACAGTATGGCCCTTTGCAAATTCCTTGAATGGAATTGACCGTAGGGTACTGCTTCGAATGATGCCACCATTTTTCCCAGCAGCCTCATGCACAGGCGTATGGATGGCTGTCTTTTTGTACCCACTAGGTGGATCAAATCTCTCAAAGACGACACCTTTTCTTGAGGCAAGAAAATTTTTCTCTGGTCTGAATCCAGCCTTAGCCCCAAGTATTCCAGACTTTTGACTGGTTTTAGGGCTGACTTGTCTCGGTTGATAATCCAACCGTGAGATTCCAGATACTCGATTGTCTCGTGAACAACCACTTCTAGTTTTTCCACTGAGTGGTCTATCAGCAATAAGTCGTCTAGATATGCCATTATCGTTACACCTCGTGTTCTTAGATTGGCCAATAATGGGGCCAGAATTTTTGTGAACACTCGTGGTGCTGTGGCCAGACCGAAAGGTAAGGCTCTGAACTGAAAATGGCGCCCTTCTACTGCAAAGCGTAGACATTTTTGGTGGACTGGAAAGATGGGAATGTGCAAATAAGCATCTTTGATGTCGATCGAGGCTAACCATTCCTCCCCTTGTAGGGCAGTGGCCACCGATCGGATCGACTCCATCCGGAAAGTCCTGATATGTAGGAATTTGTTTAGCCCTTTTAGATTTAATATGGGCCTCACGTCCCCGTTTGGCTTCGGGACTGTAAAGAGGTTTGAGTAAAACCCGAACCCCCATTCTTCCAGGGGAACCTCCATAATTACTCCTTGGAGCAATAGTTGTTCTAGTGCCAACAGGAGGGATCCTCTCTTCCGGGGATCCCTTGGCACGTTTGACCTTATAAAATGGGAAGGAGGGGAGTCTTTTAACTCCAATTTGTATCCCAGACTTACTGCGGAGAGCACCCATCTGTCTCTGATCGTGTCCCGCCAGGTCTCTGCGAACAACTGAAGTCTTCCCCCCACCCGATTGAGTGGGGGCAACCCTTCATGCATTTGACTTTGGGGGAGATTTTGTACCTCTCCTGACCCAGGGTTTCTTGTTACCCTGCGATTGTCCCTGATTTTTACCCCCGGGATTTGATCGAGGAGGCCGTCGGAACTGTTTCACAGCCGATGTCCTAGGGACTGGAGAAGCAGGCCTCTTAAAAAGGGACCTCTAACTCTGTTTTTAACCGGCAAGAGTGTACTTTTACCGCTGGAAATTTTCTGGATATATTTGTCCAGGTCTTCCCCGAATAAGCGTTCACCATGAAATGGGAAGCTGACCAGCAATTTTTTACAGGGAGCTTCAGCAGACCAGTTTTTGAGCCATAGAAGCCTGCGCATATGTACTACAGACAGCGTAAGGCGGGAGGCCTGATGGATTGAATCCTTTATAGCGTCAACCGCAAAGCATAAGGCTCTAGGTAGATCAGCTAGGGCAAGAGCCTGCTGATCTGGCAAGTCCCTTAAGACCTGTTTCAACTGATCCTTCACTGCTTGGCAGACCCCAATAGCTGCCACTGCTGGTTGTGTCACCAAGCCTGCTGTAGAGAAAGCAGATTTTAATAAGGACTCCAATTTTTTTATCTATTGGGTCCTTGAACATTTGGACATTATCTACTGGACATGTCAGTGATTTATTCACACAAGAGATGGCTGCGTCCACTGTAGGGACCCTCCATTTTTTGATGAACTTATCCTCCATGGGATAGACCACCGGAAATCTCTTGGGGGGAGTAAATATTTTATCAGGATGTTCCCAATCCTGGTAAATGAGCCCTTCCAGTAAAGGATGGATTGGAAAGGAACAAACAGTCTGGGGAGCTTTTAGCGACCCCAACGAGGAGACAGAAGTGGATGATGGCTCCGCAAGGGGCATTTTAAATGCTGATCGGACCATGTTAGTCAGGGACTGAACCCATAATCTTTCAGCATGTGATGCTGAGAATGGCTCTTCCACTGTTGATTCCTCTACAACAGAATCAACCTCATCCTGATCCCCTTCAGGTAGGTCGATCCCTGCATGGGACTGTTGCTCTGCTAACAGGTACTCTGAGGGAGGAGACGGAGATCGGGCGCGCTTTCCCTCTGACAGGGAAGCAGCGATCAATGTTGTCAATCTCTCTTCCAGTCCTCCCAGAGCTGAGGAAAAAACCTCCTCTGTTATATACACAGGAGCAGGTGAACTGAGGACAGCCACAGTACCAGGTACTCCTGAGGGTGCTCTACGGTCACTAACCTCTGATTTTTCAGGGGAGATTGGTGCAGCCGAAGCATGCCCAAGATCCTCAGAGCCCGATGGAGACCCCCTATGCTTCCTGGGATTCTTAGTCCCGGAGACTTTAGACGGCATATTCCTAAGCCCAAATCTGAGGTATTCCAGCCGAAATACACCACTTACTGACAATAGTCTAGCACAATTGCTGCTATATAAACAGTTGGTGTCTACTAATGTGACTTTCTATGGGGATGCCTGCATCAACCGCCTGCTGTATGCCTTTCTAAATGTTGCCAGCTCTGTTTCTGCCTTCCATAACCAGCTGACAACAACTAATTGTGCTTTTTATCATGCTGGGACGCCCGCACATGCGCAGAAGCGCTGCGGCGCGCACAGAGCGTCATCCACCAAGCTCCGCCCCTTTTTCCAGCTCACCTCTATAAATAGAGGCACGTGCGCGCGCGGGCACGTGCGCCTTCGGCGCTCTTTTTTGAAAGGAACTAGGGACAGAAGCCAGGGCCCTGTTTGCCACAGGGCCAGGGGATGGACGAGCATTGCAACATGGCAGAGGAAACAGTTTCCCATCCAGAGAACTCACCATCTGCCTGGATTTTGACTTGGAAAGAAAAAATCCACATGACAAGAAAACAACGTTCCACAGCGGCCTCTAGTGGTTTAACACAGGTACCGCGGTTTAACCATTTTATTTATTTTTTTCTTGACCACTCTTAAAATTATTACATTTTTTAGTAGTTACAGGCATGCACAGATATTTAGCGGGAATACCGTTAGGTAACAGGCAGAAAGACATATTAGGCTTGGGGGTCCCCTCAATAGAACCAAGTTCCTGAGGGGCCCCCACTTACCTTTTCCCCGCCGCAGGTCTCTGTTTGGTCCACAGAAGCCCAAACTTCACCTCTCATGGCAGGCATTGTAATTAAACCTTCAGGGACCGGGTTCCCAAGGATTCCACTCCCCTGGACCTGTATAGCACCCTGCACAGAAAACATCTTGGTCGTGGGTATGACCAGAGCTCTGGATCCCAGGGTCCAGCCCTCCTAAGAGAAGCATTACAGGCAAAACCTTGCTCTTCTCTGCAAGGCCCGGGTACCGACCGTTTAGCTATGAAGCTTTTTTGGTCGGATCCGGAATAGCTTACTGAGGCCCAAAAGAACCTGTACGCAAGCTCAGTGAAAAACACATGTTACTTCTTGGCCAACACCTTAGACACTGGCAAAAAACTGAGGTGCTCCCGGATGGGAGGGGCTTATATAGGGGAGGGTACTTCCGGTTTGGAAGTTGCCAGTGCCAGCACCTGAAGGTAAACTATATAACCCACATAGTAATGACTATGCCGCTCTGTGTCCCGTGATGTATGAGAAAGAAAGGAATATTATGGTCCTTTTTAAGTCCACATGATATTTCCTGGGAACTGCTGGGGTTAATTTCACTCATATAGGACTATATCCTAAATAAATCCAGTTTTAATGTATTCAATAAGCTAAGTAAACATAGTAGGATCGGGAATGTAATTTTTCAGAGCTGGAGGTTTGCTGCTTATGAATGAAATTTTGAGTTTTTGCCTAACACAGCAGCATCCACCAACAGGATACACATCATTATTAAATTTTTATATAGCAAATGTGCATATAGAGCTCAGCTTTAAACAGTTTATGTGCATTTATATAATTTACCAGTTAAATACATTTTCTACAAAATGAGTCTTGTGCATAGGAGAGCTGCAAGTCTCCCGTCAGAGCGCTGGAAATATAGAAAAAGCTATACTAATCGGCACGAATAAAAGTGTGAATTTTAAAGAAACATTAAACTTTTTTATCTTCGTTCAGCTCTGTAGATGCAGTTATTGTGGAGAAATTCATCTTCAATATTCACAACAGAGGCAAAGAAATCTCATTTATTTTCTATGGATCGAATCTTGCCAGCTTCTCTGCCTTCCTAAAATAAACACATAGCAGGTGGTTCTAATAAGGGCTTTTTCACAACAACAGTGTTGGGCTGCATTGCCAAACATAATACCAACACAAGAACAAGGCAATTTTGCCTTACTGTATGTCCAATGTCAGTGGTCTCTAAACTGTGTCCCTTTGCTTGCTTTTATCCAGCCCTTGGTGCACTTTTTTCCCCACTGTCAGCAACAGTGGGGCATTATTCCTCCCACTGACACCAATAATGGAGCACTACTACTCTCACTGGCACGGATGGAGCACTATTCCTCCCATTGATACCAATGATGGAGCACTACTACTCTCACTGGCACGGATGGAGCACTATTCCTCCCATTGATACCAATGATGGGGCACTATTTCTCCCACGGACACCAATGATGGGAAACTATTCCTCCCACTGAATCCAACGATGGGGCACCATTTCTCTATTCCTCCCATTGATACCAATGATAGGGCACTACTGCACCCCCTGACACCAATGATGGGGCACTATTCCTCCAATTAATACCAACGATAAGGGAATTGTTTAATCCCAATGATTCCAGGACACTTTCTTCTCCCACTGGCCACAGTCCCGTCCCCCTAAAGTTTGAAGGACAGTACATTGGCCCTTTGTTTATAAGTATGGAGACTCCGGTTCTATGGCTTCAGTTCACACTGATGTATTGGTATTTGTGTGCACTAAAAACAAATAGGACATGGTGCACTTCTGGGCTTTGTAGCACATTTTGTTGCACTGCAAAGGATTGCACAATGCTGAAGGGCTTAAGAATAACATTGTGAGCAGGAAAAAAAAAAAAAGATAGCACTACAAGTGTGTGAACAACACATTGCAGTACAGTACAGTGCATGTCACAACACACAATAATTCTGTGGTGTGAAGAACTCAAAAGTTGTTAGAAACTGACAGAAACCTGACATTAAAGTCTTTGCTGTGATTTTTGAAGACAAATTACTTCACAGTACAAGCATCTAGAAAGGTCAGGGATGGCTTTTTTTAAGGCTTGTTTACTGTTTAATAATAATAATATTATATATACTGTATATACACTATATTACCAAAAGTATTGGGACACCTGCCTTTACATGCACATTAAATTTAATGTCATCCCAGTCTTAATCTGTAGGGTTCAATATTGCGTTGGCCCACCCTTTGCAGCTATAACAGCATCAACTTTTCTGGGAAGGCTGTCCACAAGGTTTCGGAATAGGTCTATGGGAATGTTTGAGCATTCTTCCAGAAGTGCATTTGTGAGGTCACGCACTGAAGTGGACAAGAAACCCTGTTTCACAGTCTCTGCTCTAATTCATCCCAAAGGTGTTCTATCAGGTTGAGGTCAGGATTCTGTGCAGGCCAGTCAAGTTCCTCTACCCCAAACTCGCTGATCCATGTCTTTATGGACTTTGCTTTGTGCACTGGTCCAAATCATTTGGTAGAGGATGGATTATAGTGTTTGTTTTTTTCTTTCAGGGGTTGGGCTTGGCCCCTTAGTTCCAGTGAAATGAATGCTTAAGGCGTGAGCATACCAAGTCATTTTGGAAAATTTCATGCTCCCAACTTTGGAAGAACAGTTTTGGGGTGGCCCCTTCCTGTTCCAACATGACTGCGGACCAGTGCAGGAAGCAAGGTCCATAAATACACACACCCCCACCAAACACCTCCTATGATATTCACTTCATGCATCCCAGGAGGCTTCAGAACTAAGTAGAACACAATGCGCAGTGCCGCATCATCAGGAGGCTGGCTGCTATGACCTGGAAGAGACAGTCAGCCTCCTGATGGCATCACATACAACATGGCGGCACGGGATCCAGCATGTCACAGCTTTTCAGATGGTTACAGCTGAATTTGCTGGGTGAGCAAGTACGCTATTATAGCTCTACCCAGAGGATCAGGTAGGAAGAAATTAAAATAAAAGTTAAATGAAAGTTAACCCCTAGGGGTTTAAGTTTTGGATAGAGTGGAAAGGGATTATAACACTTGACAGTTTGTATTGCTGTCTGTACCCTTTTTAGGAATAGTCACCCTCCCAATTAATTCTGTTTACCAACATAACTGAAAGTAAAAGCAAATCAAAATACTAAATTTGGGGTTGTTCCCAGAAATGGAATACTAGGGATATCTTCCAATGAGGAGACTAGTTCTGGCCTGGATTCTTTCCTAAATGTACGTAATATAACTGGATACTAATATTTATAGGAAAAGTTGATCCAGGAATACCTGATTGCCTTTTGGGGGATAAGAAAATAATTTTTGTCCCCTGCTGTAGCAAATTCTATCATGCTTTTCTGTTTTTTTTTGCCTTCCTCTGGATCAACTGTGGGTATAGAATCGGTTATATGGGATTGTAAAATGTTCTTTGTTTCCTCTTATTGGTTGAACAAAATGGACTTTTTTTCTGTCTTTTTTTTAAACCAGATTAACTATGTAACTATGATGACCCTGGGGACAACCAGGGATTCCCTCACTCTACAGGGATTTTCTCTCACTTCCTAATTTAGCTATGGGACAGGAAGTGAAGAAAGATTTCCCCGATGGGACACAGATAGCAAAAATAAACCTGACAGAAGGTTATAACCCTCCCTTACTCTATGCAAAAAAAGTTTTGCCTTAAGTTCTACTTTAACCACTTCCCTACCCAGCCATAGTCAAATGACGTCCACAGATGGGATCTCCCATCCTGGGTGGACGTCATATGACGTCCTGGGATTTGTGGGGGGGGGATATCTGAATGATGCCTGCAGCTAGAGGCATCATTCAGATATCCTTCTGTTCTGCCGGCGATTCTGTGCACCATAAGAATGATCATAGCGGCGGTTTCGCTGCTTGATCGTTCTTATAGGCAGCGGGAGGGGACACCCCCCCGCCGCTTCTCTGGTCTCTCCCGTGCCATCGGGGGCCCGGAGAATGAATCGTCCGGCGCACGATAGGAAGCATATAGATGACTGGTGACTAGATAGTCACCAGTCATCTCTATGACCGTCGGAGGCCCGGGCGCGATGTGATGACGTCACGCCCGGGTCCTCAGATGTAAACAAAGCCACCATTGCAGCTGTAAGTATGAGATCAGTGAAATTTTTCTCATGCTTTCCAGCCTGGAGGAGAGAAGTCTTGCCCACATATGTAAACGCCGTTCAAACCACATGTGAGGTATCGCCGCGTGCATTAGAGCGCGTGAAACAATTCTAGCACTAGACCTCCTCTGTAACTCTAACCTGGTAAGCTGTAAAAAAAATTAAAGCGTCGCCTATGGAGATTTTTAAGTACCGAAGTTTGGCGCCATTCCATGAGTGTGCGCAATTTTAAAGCGTGACATGTTAGATATCTATTTACTCGGTGTAACATCATCTTTCATATTTTCCCAAAAAATTGGGCTAACTTTACTGTTTTGTTATTTTTTAATTCATTAAACCATTTTTTTTCCCAAAAAAAGGCGTTTGAAAAATTATTGCGCAAATACCGTGCAAGAAAAAAAAGTTGCAACGACCGTCATTTTATTCCCTAGGGTGTGTGCTAAAAAAACATAAATAATGTTTGGGGGTTCTGAGTAATTTTCTAGCAAAAGAATGATGATTTGTACATGTAGGAGAGAAGTGCCAGAATAGGCCCGATATTGAGGTGGTAAAAAAAAGCCCGGGGTTGAAGTGGTTAAGCAGAATTTTAAAGATAAGATATATTAATCCTCTTCAATTGGAGGACCAGGTATGGTATCACCAACCTACAAAACTTTTAATGGATATTTGCACTGCTACTATAGTTCAAATTAACTGTCAACGTATCAGAGAAAATACCACTGCACATCAATGTTCCCATACAAAGACCCCTCAGGTGGCGGCTTATCTATTTTGCCAGTCAGAAACAATGAACATAATTACAGAAATTTTCTTCCATAAATAAATACGTTTAGAGAAGGATACAATCTATACCTTTCTGGTACTCTTCATCCTGAGTTTATTGCATACATATAGAGTAAAATGGGCACCATAAGGCCCCTTTCAAACTTATACAACTTGTCCCACGATTTGTGATGGCAAAGTAGCATGACAAGTCGTTTCCCATGATTTCCAATGACTTCCATTCATATTAGTACGACTTCAAGTCGTTCCGACTTCAAAGTAATCCCTGCACTACTTTGGTCCGATTTTGATGCCACTTACACAGGCATTCCCTGAAATCGTGGCCGCGTATCGCGGCAAAATCGTGCGACTTTGAAGTCACGGTAGTGTGAAAGGGGCCTTAAAAGAGGAAGTAAACCCTCCTCAACATTTTGAGATAAACATACGCCCTGCAAGAGAAAGGCATAATGAGCTAGTATGCATAGCATACTAGCTCATTATGTGGCACTTACCTCAGATCGAAGCCTCCGAAGCGCTCCTCATCCCCCTCCGCCGCCACCGCCATGTCAGCTCCGACCGTCTTCCTGTTATCGCCGCTCCGGCGCTGTGATTGGCCGGAGTGGCGATGACATCACACGCATGTGTGTGGGGCCGGCTTTCTCCATTGAGACAACCGGCAGTCTCCATTGAGAAAACCGGCAACGCGCAGTATGCCTGCGCTTGACGTCATCGGCGCGGTTTTTAAAAGCAAATATCTCCTTAACCGTGTAGGTTAAGGAGATATTTCTTGCACCTACAGGTAAGCCTTAATCTAGGCTTACCTGTAGGTGCAAGTTGTAAGGCGGGGTTTACAACCACTTTAAGCAGATGTAAAAAGGTATCAAAGAAATGCAGGTCTATGATTTTTTTTTTACTTAACTGCTTGAGGCCCGCGCTATAGCCAAATGACTGCTTCAGCGCGGACCTGAAAATCTGGGAGGCCGTCAATGTAACCTACCAGTGCCCATCACTGGCACCCATCAGTGCATATCACTGCCACCTATCAATGCCACCTATTAGTGCCACTTCTCAGTGCCCACCAGTGCCACCTATCAATGCTCTTCAGTGCCACCTCTCAGTGCTGCCTATCAGTGCCCACCAGTGCCGCCTTATCGGTGCCCATAAGTGCAGCCCATCAGTGCCCATCAGTGTAGCCTCATCAGCGTACATCAATGAAGGAGAAAAATTACCTGTTTACAAAATTTTATAACCAAAAAAAATAAAATTATATATATATATATATATATATATATATATATATGTATATGTATATGTATATGTATATATATATATATATATATATATATATATATAATATATATAAAAATTTTTATATATTTTTTTAAATCAGTCTTTTTATTTTTTTTTAACAAAAAATAAAAGCCACAGAGGTGATCAAATACCACCAAAAGAAAGCTCTATTAGTGGGGAAAAAAAATGATAAAAATTTCATTTGGGTACAGCATTGTATGACCGCGCAATTGTCATTCAAAGTGTATCAGCGCTGAAAGCTGAAAATTGGTCTGGGCAGGAGGGGGGTTTAAGTGCCCAGTAAGCAAGTGGTTAAAATGCATAAAAGACAGGAAGAGAGTTTGCAGAAAATTGCAAACGGAAAGGTAACAAATATTAATGAATATTGTACAAGCAAAATGGCAACATATAGAGTCTCTACTCACCATGAGGTAATCAGAAAGCTGCTGCAACTCCTAAAAAACAATAGTTGTACACGTAAGTAATATTTTTTCAGTATTTGTTTTTAGATTGTATAGCAAGTTCATTTTGTAACTCTTATATTAGTATACTTTGTTAAAACAAGGCACTCTACCACCAAATGTTACTTTACGTATTCCTCATCCATGGGGTGGAGCATTCTTAACTCTAGTGCATTGTAAAAACTTACATCCTGGATCTCACTACTCCTCTGCCCTCATTATGAAGTTTTAACTTACCGAAAAGTCAGATGTGTCACTGACACGGCCTGCCCAGGGCTAGGCTACAATTATGTCTAAACAGCATTTAGGTGAATGGTCACACTTGGTCTAGGTTCAACCTTAGAGAAAAATGTCCATCTTTATTTTGTGGTCAGGCACATTCACTTGGATTGGACCTTATTCTCTGGCATTAAATCTGGCACATTTACAACATTTTAAAGGAAGATAGAGCAATATATGACCGCATAGTTCTGGGAAAGCTACTGTATATTAGTGAGAAGCATTATTCAGTATGGTTGTTGAAGTGTACTTACTATTATAAAGGAACTAGCCGTTTTCATAACCATAAGAAAAAGGGCTTGTGTAATATATTTCCAAAAATATAACAATGGCTTCCCTAGAATTTTCAAATTTCTTATACATATTTCATCTGCATAGAGATTCCAGCCTGCAGAAAGTACTATATAGACACTATCCCCTGCTAACCTAAAGCTGGCCATATATTATAGAGTTTTCTTGTACAAAGTCTGTACAACTTTCTTTAGATTAACCTTCAACTATGTAGTGCAAGGACATGCCAGATTGGATACAAATTGAATCTTTAAAGCGGAGGTTCACCCTGAAAAAATCTTTACATTAAAAATCCTAAAAAAAAAAAAAAAAAAAAAAAAAAATTATACTCACCCTAAATGCCTGTTGCTATGCGGAAGTCCCCTAATCTGCCTCTAATGTTCCTCTTCTCATCCGCGGTGGGTCTCCTTCCACTTCCTCTTCTTGTGAATGGGCCGCGCTGCCTTCTGGGAAGCCGCCTATTCACAAAGCGCCGTGCGAGTGGCGCATGCGCAGTAGGAAACTTACGGCTTCACTGCCTGTTTCCCTTACTCAGGATGGAGGAGCCGGGACCTGCCAGCAGCGATCGATCGCCGTGGCGGGACCGACATCGCGGACGAGTAGGACAGGTAAGTGTCCTTATTGAAAGTCAGCAGCTACACTGTTAGTAGCTGCTGATTTTTTTTTTTTTTGGCTGCACCTCTGCTTTAACTATAGTATGTACTGCAACCAGGGCTGCTGTTAGAAATCACTTGGCCCCATACATCCTATCTAACAGGGCCCCCCTTTCCAGCTGAAAGTGACTGAGGACATAGATTTATCAGTCCCTTTCTTTGTAGCCTCAGCAGCACAGATTAATGAATAGGAAATGTTCTGAGGCTTCCTGCTTATTCACAAACAGAAGCATAGTAAAAACAGTTTACTATGCTTCAGGGACCTAGAAGTGATTGGTACCAATCACTTACTGTGTTCATGCAGGAAAGGAAGCAGCCAGTAAATGAAATTTTTACCGGCCCCGGCCTCCACTCTCTATCCTGAAACATCTCCCTTTGTGCCCGCAGTAGCGGACGGCAGGAGAGAAGGGAAGCCAGAAGTGCCGCGGGGGAAGGGGGAAAATAAGGGGGGTCTGGAAGAGCAGATGGAAGGGGCGCATGTGCCAGGACCAATCCACCTGCAGTGCAGCCGGAGGGAAAAAAAGGAAAAGAAGCTGGCAGCACTGCAGGGGGGAGGCAGAAGAAAAATAGTGGCTGCAATGAGACAGTACAGCCAGCCCACCTGCTCAGCAAGTGTCCGTGCCCCCTTTTTGAACTGATGGTGCCCGGGCCCAGTACAGGAGGGCTGGCTGTACCAGCGGCCCTGACTGCAATGATCTGCCCGATTGGATACAGATTTAACCTTCAACTATGTAGTACAACAACCTGTCAGATTAGATACAAACTATGTAGTGCAACCTTTTGAGCACAGTGTGCCGAAAAAGGTTTTCAAAGTTTTGAGCGTGCCGATTTTATAACAAAAAAATGTCAACTTCACACTCTCAATCACGAAAAGGATTTTTTATAAAGTAAATGCTGTAAACTACTGGAGTAGTAGTGGGAAATTAACATACTGCACTCACGCTTCCGATCAGCCCCAATTCATTCACCTTCACACCTCAGATCACTGTCCCCCCTGCAAATTTGCCCCACCACTGTAACCCCCTGCACATCTTCCTCACCATTGTAACCCCCTGCACATCTGCCTCACCACTGCAACCCCCTGCACATCTGCCCCACCACTGCAACCCCCTGCACATCTGCCCCACCACTGCAACCCCCTGCACATCTGCCCCACCACTGCAACCCCCTGCACATCTGCCCCACCACTGCAACCCCCTGCACATCTGCCCCACCACTGCAACCCCCTGCACATCTGCCCCACCACTGCAACCCCCTGCACATCTGCCCCCACCACTGCAACCCCCTGCACATCTGCCCCACCACTGCAACCCCCTGCACATCTGCCCCACCACTGCAACCCCCTGCACATCTGCCCCACCACTGCAACCCCCGGCACACCTGTCCCACCACTGCAACCCCCGGCACATCTGCCCCACCACTGCAACCCCCGGCACATCTGCCCCACCACTGTAATCCCCTGCACATCTGCCCCACCACTGCAATCCCCTGCACATCTGCCCCACCACTCTAACCCCCTGCACATCTGCCCCACCACTGTACCACCCTGCTCTTCTGTCCCACCAATGTTTCCCCTTTCTCATCTGCCCCAGCACTGTACCTCCCTGCCCATCTGCTCCACTGCCGTATCCCCATGCTCTTCTGTCTCACCGCTGAACCATCTTCTCATCTGTCTTAACACTGAACTTATCATCTGTCCCACCTCTGTTCCCCCTGCTCTTCTACCACACCACTGTAACCCCCTGCTCATGTGTTCCACCAATGTACAGGGGGTCCCCGACTTACGAACGCCAGAGTTACGAACTTCTACTTACGAACCGTGCGCTGCGGGGACCCTCTGCCATTTTGGGCGGACCGTCTGCTGTTCTGCGCATGCGCGGCCAGACGGAGCCTCGGGAAATGTTGGAAATGTCCATAATTGGCTGCGCATGCGCAGAACAGCATTCGACGGGACATCGGAAATGTCCGTAATTGCCGGTCTGCGCATGCGCGCCCAACTTACGAACATTTCCGATATACAAACAGGAGGAAAGTCCCTAACGGGTTCGTAACCCGAGGACCCCCTGTACCTCTTTTCTCCTCGGGCACCCCTCTGCACATCTGCCCCACCTCTGTACCCCCCTGATCCTCTGCCCCACCGCTGTAACCTCCTGCTCATCTGTCCCACCAATGCACCTCCTTTCTCCTCTGCCCCGCCACTGTACCCCCCTGTTTATCTGCCCCACCTCTGTACCCCCTGCTCTTCTGCCCAACCACTGCAACCCCCTGCTCATCTGTCCCACCAATGCACCTCATTTCACTTCTGTCCCACCACTGAACCCACTTCATATATGTCCCAACACTGAATCCCCACGCTAATATTTAACCACCACTGTAACCCCCTTCTCATCTGTCCCAACACTGAACCTGCCCCCCGCTCATCTGTCCCACCACTGTAACCCCCTGCTCATCTGTCCCATCACTGTACCCTCATGCTTTTCTGTCCCACCGCTGATCCCTCCCACCACTGTACCTCCCTGCACATCTGCTCCACCACTGTAACCCCAATGCTTTTCTGTCACTACTGAATCACCTTCTCATCTGTCCTAACACTGAACCCATCTGCTCCTCCACTGTTGTGAACAAGCAAGCTATCGCTTGTGAAACGGGTCTACCATTGCCTGTATCTGTCTGACCCTGTTGACAATAAAGATGACATCAAGATAGGTTGGAGTTCCAGTGTGCGACCAATTTCTTGTTTTATTTATTTGTCTTCCACGGTGGTGAGCCGAGATCTGCACCTGTGATCTACCTTGCACCTGATTCTGCCTGGAGCGGTGTGCTTCTTCTTGTTCCCTGTTCCTCCACTGTAACCTACTTTCTCATCTGCCCCACAAATGTACCTCCTGCACATCTGTCTCACCTCTGTACCCCCTGCACTCCTGTCCCACCACTGTAACCCCCTGCTCATCTGTCCAACAATACACCTCCTTTCACATCTGCCCCACTACTCTACCCCCCTGCTTTTCTGTCCCACCACTGAGCCCCCTACTCATCTGCCCCAACACTGAAACACCCCCCCCCGCTCATCTTTCCCTCCACTGTAACCTCCCTGCTCTTCTGTCCCACTGCTGAACCCCCTTCTCATTTCTTCCACCACTGTACCTCCCTGCACATCTGCCCCATTGCTTTTCCCCTCCTGCTCAATTTCCCCACCACTGTAACCTCCTGCTCATCTGCTCCACCACTGTACCCTCTTCTTAGCTATATATGTGTGATGTGCAGAGTGGTGAAAAGAAGCAGAGATGAGACACATCTACCTGTCCTGGCACACTCATTCTGCTGATCCACCTCTCGCATCCAGCCCACGTGCTTGTATGTGATGTATGTGATGTCTCATACAAGCATCTGGAATGGATGTGCAATGATGAGCTCAGGTCAGGGGTATTTTCTGAAAGAAGTGGGCCTGTGTGCAAGATCATAAGTTGGGCCCCCCGCAGCTGATAAAAAGTGCAGCACAGCAAAGGTTGGGTGTGATTTTCATTGCGCTGAATACTGGCTGTGGCTTAAAGGGACACAGAGTTCAGCAGTAAGTGACACAAAGGTTCAGGAATAATTTCAACAAAGTTCCCAGAAGCTCAACAGTAATTCCACAAACTGTCACCTGATTGTGGTTTTCTCAATCACAGTGAAATCCCTTATTTCTGAGATTGGTAGTGGCAACCAAGTAAGTCATCTTCCTCCAGATAGTGGGTGGGGCTAGCAGGACTGTGATTGGCTTTAGCAGTGGCCAATGAAAGTCCTCCTCCTCCTTGAAACAGGGACCCCCCCCCCTTAGCAGAACTGCACCCAATCTCTTCCCCATCACAAAAGTTGGCGATTGCAGCTTACAGCAAAGTTAGAGAACCAATGTTTCCCATCTTTTACAATGTGTGTGGGGGCGCAGTGCCTCCCCCTCAGTGCAGGTTCGGCGTGGGAAATTCAGAAATTGGAATGCATTAGTGTCTCACTGACACTTCCCTGCGGTGCTCTGCTGATGGGAAGGGAGATGAGTGCCGGCAAGAGACTTTGTGTGCCGCTGGTTACAAACCCCTGATGTAGTGCAATGACCTGCCTGAATGGATACAAAATTTAAAGTGTTGTTTAGGTTTGAACTCATATTATGGTTTTTGGTAAATGTAAAGGAAAATTGGACAAGAAAATTGTACACTATATGGCCAGTTTACTTGTTGTGCTGTCCACCAATGCTATCAGATTTCAAAGCAATTGTATTTCTATAGCCTCAGCCTAAATATCCTATCCAACTGATTTTGCAGCAAAAATCAAGGCTGAGCATTGTTAATCTTCAAAGACAAGACTGTGCTATGGGCATATGCTCAGTAAATAAACATGCATCATTTGACAGCTGGGAACATCAAAAAAACAGGGCCGATCCTAGGCGGGTGCCTGGGGTGCAGTTCACCCAGGCGCCACAGAGATGGGGGCGCTCAAGCGCCAGAGTGCTCCCCTCCCTCCTCTCCTTGTTGGTGTCCGAGCCGAGGCTGCTCCCTCCGCCAGTCACCGCCGCGGCGCTGCCGCTGTATTTCCTGCCCTAGTCCGCCCCCCCCACCCTCCTGTCAGAACAGATCGAGCGTCTGTCTCTGTTCGGAGAGAGACCGCGCTGTGACATTGTTGGGGGGGCGGGGCGGTCCGTGCCGTGCAGTGCCGTCATGTGAGAGGATTCCGATTCTGACATCTGACCCCATTCCTGCTCGTGTCTTCTGTTGCTGTGCAGTGTCGATGTGATCCTCTCCTGTCTGAGTGTCACTGCCCAGTGCCTCTGCCTCTGTACAGACCGGAATGTGCTTTGTAGATAAAAAAGGTAAATAAAGTACGGTAATTTTTCCAGCATCACTGCACACTGATAACTCCTCACACCCGGCCCTTCTCTTCTCTCATTCAGCTCTCACTACTCTCGCAGCCTCCCTCCTCCCCCTTCCTCCTCAGCATTTCCCTTTTCATCTACTAGTCTTGTTAACCCTCTGTATGCTCTAGTCTGCAACTGTCACAGCCTCAGAATCCTGCCAGCATGCCATTCATTCCTCATTGCTCCTTCATCCTGCCAGAACTTTTTTCCTTTACTTCACTGCAGGGGCATAACTACAGTGGTCGCCATTGCACCACAGCCTGAGAGGAGGGGGGCGTCATACAGAGGAACCAATGCCTTCCATGTTCTTTCTGCAGCCACTAAATGCCTGCAAGAGAGAGGAGGAAAAGTGGGCATTCAGCAGCTGCAGGAAGAACATGGAGGGCATTGGTTCCTCTGTATGCCGCCCCTCCTCTCCAGCTTTTTCTGCCCGTGGGCCCCTCAGCTTTCTCCTGGCACTTCTGTGATCTTCCCCAGCAACTTCTCTGCTCTCTTCCACCCCACCCCCTACTGTAATCTGGCCCCCCCTGTGCTCTTCTCTGCCCCCCATGCTCTTCTTCTTTTCCCCCCCTGTGCTCTTCTCTGGACCCCCCCTGTGCTCTTCTCTGGGTCCCCCCCCTGTGCTCTTCTCTGGGTCCCCCCCCTGTGCTCTTCTCTGGGTCCCCCCCCCTGTGCTCTTCTCTGGGTCCCCCCCCTGTGCTCTTCTCTGGGTCCCCCCCCTCGTGCTCTTCTCTGGGTCCCCCCCCTCGTGCTCTTCTCTGGGTCCCCCCCCCCCGTGCTCTTCTCTGGGTCCCCCCCCCATGCTCTTCTCTGGTCCCCCCCCGTGCTCTTCTCTGGTCCCCCCCCCTGTGCTCTTCTCTGGTCCCCCCCCCTGTGCTCTTCTCTGGTCCCCCCCCCTGTGCTCTTCTCTGGTCCCCCCCCCTGTGCTCTTCTCTGGTCCCCCCCCTGTGCTCTTCTCTGGTCCCCCCCTGTGCTCTTCTCTGGTCCCCCCTGTGCTCTTCTCTGGTCCCCCCCCCTGTGCTCTTCTCTGGTCCCCCCCCCCTGTGCTCTTCTCTGGTCCCCCCCTGTGCTCTTCTCTGGTCCCCCCCTGTGCTCTTCTCTGGTCCCCCCCCAGTGCTCTTCTCTGGTCCCCCCC
Organism: Rana muscosa; assembly: GCA_029206835.1. Taxonomy (NCBI): domain Eukaryota; kingdom Metazoa; phylum Chordata; class Amphibia; order Anura; family Ranidae; genus Rana; species Rana muscosa. Next base: position 420,506,204 of record CM055117.1, on the reverse strand, counting down.
TGTGCTCTTCTCCGGTCCCGTCCCCCCCTGTGCTCTTCTCCGGTCCCGTCCCCCCCTGTGCTCTTCTCCGGTCCCCCCCCCCCCCTGTGCTCTTCTCCGGTCCCGTCCCCCCCTGTGCTCTTCTCCGGTCCCGTCCCCCCCTGTGCTCTTCTCCGGTCCCGTCCCCCCCTGTGCTCTTCTCCGGTACCCCCCCCTGTGCTCTTCTGAGGTCCCCCCCCTGTGCTCTTCTGAGGTCCCCCTGCTGTTCTCCTTTATCCTGCCATTCTCCTGTCACCCTGTACTGTCTCCTGCCCGCCCCCCCCAGCTCTGCCAGGTTCCCCCCTCCCCTCTTCCACCGGCTGCTGTGGGGAATATGTAAGGATGGAGAGCAGGGAAGGCTTCCCTGCCTGAAATGACAGAGTAAGTTATCTGTACTAATCACTTACTCTGACCATCTCCTGTACCATGTCTGGGGGCTCTTTCTAACAGAAGCCCCCTCTGTGTGCATCAGAGAGACTCCCCTCCAGGTCTCATTAGGGTACGCTCTTCCTGTATTTTCTTTATTGTTAGAAGATCATGGGAGGATCCCAGGGAAACAAAGACTTCTTAGGGGAGCATCTCTGTGTTTGAGTCGTTGCCATAGAAACATGTGTATAGGGGAGGAGTTTGTAAGATGACCACGCCCATGTGGGGGCGCCAGAAATATTTCTGCACCCAGGCGTCTGTGACCCTAGGATCGGCCCTGCAAAAGAGTCTAGTCTGAAAGTGTGTGTGAGAAAGTTATAAATTCTACAAGTGGGTGTGATAAGCATTGAACAAAACACCAGAGTAAGACGTTAATGTGTATAGGCTTTAGAGGGCAATGGTGTTGGATCTCCAAATTGTAATTTTCTGTCTTTGGGCAGCTTTACTTTAAGCCCTCGTCAACATTGAATGTGGCTTTGAAATCATGCGACTTCATCTAAAATTGCACAATTTCAAAGCCACGCGTCAGTGTGAGTTCAGGTGCGACTTGGAAGACATCTTTATGCAAAAAGTAGTGCAGGAACTATTTTGTCAAATCGATGTGACACCGCAAAGTCGATATCGCACAGATTTGAATAGTGCAATTGTCGGTAATAGGGTGGGACTTGTCATGCAAATTGACCTGTCAGTGGTACTTACAACGGTCAGCTTTTATTTATGTAAACCTTTATTCCAAAAATAAAAAAAATAAATGTTGTTCTAACTGCTTAAAAAGTGTTAGCTGAAGTTCATCTTTACTTTGTTAGTCAAGCCCATCTAAATCTGCTAGCCTAACACTACCATCTCGGCAGATTGACAATATTGTTGTCCAAAGGCTTCTCCATTACTCCTTCAGTGGAGGGGGACACACTTAAAGCGGAGCTCCACCTAAACGTGGAACTTCCGCTTTAAAGGTATCCTGACCCCCTGACATGCCACATTTGCCTAGTTTTGAAAGGTACCCAGCTCCCACTTATGCCCCCTAGGTGACTCCTCCTCTCCCCCTCCCTACCTGCAATCTTCTGGGACACGTCACAGGTCCCAGAAGATTGCCTGGCCATTCAGGACACGCAGCGCGACTTGCACATGGTGTGAACTGGCCCTGAGACAAGAAGTGTGATACTTACCAGATCACCAGGTAAAAAAAAAAAAAAGAAAAAAAAAGAAACCAAATACAATCACCATATTTAAAGGGTAAATTCACCTTTACAGAAAAATCTGTAAGGTGAACTTACACAGGACCCCCTCCTCACCCCCACCCCCCGATCCCGCTGACCTGGAGCCCGGCAATTTGTGATACATTGCATAGCCGCTTTACCAGTTAGGGGATTTGATATCCCGTGGCTTTCTCTCCTCTTCGCCCACGCCGACAGGACAGGGTACGCGGGTTCTGATTGGTCGGCGCCGCCCATGTGACGGTGCCTACCAATTAGAATGCTCCTAAACGTAACTCCTGACGAGGTATGTTTAGGAGATTAAAGCGGAGTTCCGCCGAAAATTTTTTTTTTTAAGGTCAGCAGCTACAAATACTGCAGCTGCTGACTTTTAAAATATGGACACTTACCTGTCCAAGGCACCCGCGATGTCCTCACCGGAAGCCAGTCTGTCCCTCGGCTCTGGGGTGGAGGCACCGCCATCTTCGGTAAAAGAATCAGGAAGTAAAGCTTTGTGGCTTTACAGCCTGGTTCCCTACTGCGCATGCGCGAGTCACTCGCATCCTCACTGGTCCCTGCTGTCTTATGGGACTTGTGAGTCTCCCAGAAGACAGCGGGGGGGGGGGGGGGCGAGGAGGGGCCGGACATGGCATAGATTGGCGCGGAGCCTGCGGCGATCTATGCCCGAAAGTGGGAGCCAATACCTGGAATACACAGGTATCTGCTCCCCCCTCCCCCCTCCCCCCTGAAAAGGTGCCAAAATGTGACACCGGAGGGGGGGGGGGGGGAATCCGAAAAGCGGAAGTTCCATTTGTGGGTGGAACTCCGCTTTAAGCCGAGGGGATATCCAGGCCCCGGACTAAGTTTCCTAGTGGGAGATCGCCGGCCTCCAGGTCAGCAGGACTGTGGGGGGGGGGGGGGGGAGTGAGGAGGGGGGGGGTCCTGTGTAGGTTCACCATACAGATTTTACTGAAAAGGTGAACTTACCCTTTAAGGATGGCTAAGCTGCAATTAAAACAATTTTTGGTTTTAGGTTTAATACCACTTTGAGGATAAGACTGTCCTAAGCAGCCAAAACACATCAACAACACAGGCAATAATACACATACTTGTGCAACAAAAACTCTCCACTAGTGCACTTAGGTTGACTTTTAGAAGAGGACCCCTACAACTCCACAATCTCCCAAGATTTGCAAAGCTGACTATCACACAACCAGCTAACAAAACCCACTGTATTGCACATTACTGATTTGCTTATGTAGCGCCCTTCTCCTGTTGACCAGGCGCTATGATCTAAATTTAGTGGGATCTGAACTGTAGTTAGTTCAGATTCTATGTTTTGGCTAAATTGGCCTATGTTCCAGCCTTGGCAGAGTTGGGTGTATTTCCCACGGTTACCAGCAGGTGTCGCTGCCACCTCTGGTTTGTGTTGGAAGGTACAACAAGCCGAGGCATATTGGGTGTTCTTTCCCAGAGGCAACCTAGCGGGAGGTTGATACCGCTGGGCATGTTGGGAGAGGGTACTTAAGGGACGGACGCCATTTTTGGAGTCTCTGTCTCTCTCTCTCACCTCGTGGCCACCCTGGCCGGAGGTATGCGACAACTCCTCTTCTGCCTCTGGCCCTTCTGGCCCGAGGTTTCGTTACTGGAGGTAGGCCCAGAAGCTATCTGGGGCCTACTGGTTTGAGGGTGATCCTGTGCTGTCTGTCCTGCGGGAAGAAGCCGAGCAGTTGAAGGAACCAGGGGAGGACTCGTCTTGGAGAATACACAGCGGAAGGCTGATATCTCCAGAGGAGCCTGGGGCCTCAATTGGAGGATGCATCTCAACCAATCTGCCTCACAGTATCGCCGGGGCGGCTTAAAGGACTTTCTCATACTGTGCAGTCGTGCTTGAACTTTGAAATTCTGATTACCAAGTCTGTGGCAGAGACTTTCATTTTGTCCGTACATCATCCCGGCTCCTAGGCCGGTGAGAGTGGCCTATCCGGGTGAGCAAGATCCAATGACAGCGAGTGTACCTGTCTCCAGAATCTCAAGTTTTCCTCAGTGATCTGCATCAGGTACCTGAACTCCCCCTAATCCTCCATCCCTCATTTTGCCAACGTTGTGGTAAATAAAAAGCATTGGAAAAGACTCAGTGACTGGCAACCGTGTTTTATGCAACTTTAACCCTAGACTTTGAGCCAACACGGAGAACAGTGGGGTAACGGCAGACCAAAACTAACCAGCAGCTCCTACGGGGATAGTGCTACACTTATTAAAAATGTTTGTAGCACTGCGCATACAGGGAAAAAAAAAAAAAAAACACAAGATTTGCATACTTACACCATCTAAGACTGATGTGGCACAGCTGTAAAAAAAAAAAAAAAAATGGAATTAAAAAAAGTTATTACATTACAATACAGTCATTACCTGCAACTATACAGTACCTGAAATCTGAGCTAACTATTAATGCCAGACTGGACAAATACTTTTCTCTGTTATACATTAGCCACAGTCAGTCAGTGTTAACCAGCTGTTACACTCCTAGAATACTACACAAGCATATGGTAGATATATGATTTTTGCAGATCCCAACGATCTTTATAGTAACAAGTTCATTATGTAAAAAACAAAACAAAAAAAAACCTCGGGTTATTCCCAGGAAGCTACATTCTCAGCTGTCCAGTTAGAAGTGTATTATGTACTAGAGCCTCATTAATGCAGATTTTTGTCTTCAGATTTACCAAAAAGGTAGTGCAAGGGCCTGCTTGATTGCAAACAAATTGAAAATCTTAAGGTTTGACCTCATATTATATGGTTTTGGTAAATCTGAAGACAAAAATCTTCAGAAAATCTAATAGTGTGTATGGGGTCTTACGCTACCTTCAGTGTTCTAGAGGAAAAAATATTGAATCTCCAAATATGGAAAGGTTTCTTCACAGTAAGCGCTGTGAAAATGTGGAATAGACTCCCTCCAGAGGTGGTTCTGGAAAGATCAGTAGCAGGGGTGTACCTAGAGCATTTGGCACCCGGGGCGGATCCTATATCTGCCCCCCCCCCACCCCACAGTAAAATGTAAAAAAACAACAACTGTGCCCCTGCCATACCTCTGCATCCCCCAATATCTCTTTGTCACTACTGTGTACCCCCTCTCCACAACTGCACCTCTGGACCCCTTTACATTACACAGCACCATGCACCTCTGGACTTCTTTACATTACACAGCACTCTGGACCCCTTTAGATTACACAGCACCTTGCACCTCTGGGCCCCCTTACACAGCACCCTGCACCTCTAGACCCCCTTACACAGCACCTTGCCCCTCTGAACCCCTTTACGTTACACAGCACCCTGCACCTCTAGACCCCTTTACATTACACAGCACCCTGCACCTCTAGACCCCCTTACATAGCACCCTGCACCTCTAGACCCCTTTACATTACACAGCACCCTGCACCTCTAGACCCCCTTACACAGCACCCTGCACCTCTAGACGCCTTTACATTACACAGCACCCTGCACCTCTAGACCCCTTTACATTACACAGCACCCTGCACCTCTAGACCCCCTTACACAGCACCCTGCCCCTCTGGACCCCTTTACATTACACAGCACCCTGCACCTCTGAACCCCCTTACACAGCACTCTGGACCCCTTTACATTACACAGCACCCTGCACCTTTGGACCCCTTTACATTACACAGCACCCTGCACCTCTGGACCCCCTGCATGTTACATATACAGCCCTCCCAGCCCCTCCCTACCTTAATCATGCAGCCAGCGGGAGAGACACAGCAGCGCTGAACAGAGGACGGGAACTGCTGGAGTTATTTTTTTTTATATTAACAAGCTAATGATTGGTTGCTAGGCCCACCTAGCAACCAATCGCCTGCCGGTTAACTTAAAAAGTTAACTCCAGCAGTTCCTCTATTAAGCGCTGCTCACGGTCTCTCTCTCCTCCTTCGGTATAGGAGGAGAGAGGGTGTCTTCTTTCTCCTGCACTGCTTGGCCGGCTCTGGATGTCATCCGGGTAGTGGTACGTTCCACACCCGGCTCGGGCACCCCCGCACCCTGTCACAGCTCGGATCTCCTGGCTCTCCCTGGCTGCCCTGTCACTGCGCCAGTGCACTGCCTGAGCCCGCTCCACTGTCATTGCTTCACTTGCGGGGGGGTGCCGGCCTGACACCCCCCGCAGTGTGTGGAACCCTGGGTGGACCACTCCCCCTCAGTTGGTACGCCACTGTTCAGTAGATTGTTTCAAAAAAAGGCCTGGATTGTTTCCTAAGGCCGGGTTCACACTATTGCAAATTGGATGCGTCAGGATTACTGCATCCAATTCGCAATAGCAGGAGATTGTGACCGGCTCTCTATGGAGCCATTTGACATATCTCCAATGCGGCTCCAGTGCAAATTTGCATAGAAGCCCTGTGCGTCTTTTGGTTCGTTTCAGGTCGAAATTCAGCCCGAAATTCGGGCTGAAATCGGACCTGAAACTGTGAACCAGGATGCACAGGACCCCTCCTGGGAGCCGCATCGGCATTAGGTGTGAACCGAGCCTTAATGTACATAATATAACTGGATACTGACATTTATAGGTAAAGTTGATCCGGGGAATATTCGATTGCCTCTTGGGGATCAGGAAGGAATTTTTTTTTCCCTGCTGTAGCAAATTGGATCATGCTCTGCTGGGGTTTTTCGCCTTCCTTTGGATCAACTGTGGGTGAAGGATTGTGTATACGGGATTGTATTTTTTTTAACTAGATGGACTTGTGTCTTTTTTCAACCTAACTATGTAACTATGTGTTAAGACAAATGACCAAAAAAACTTAAGCATCGGGTCATATGATCTTTTAGGCCGGCCATACACGGAGCAAATTTCTTTAGTGCAAACACTGGTTGCAAAAAAATACATTTGCTCGATTCCCCCATCAACGCAGTGGGGTTGATTTACTAAAGGCAAATCCACTTTGCACTACAAGTACACTGGAAGTGCACTTGGAAGTTCAGTCACTTTAGATCTGAGAGGAAGATCTAAAAAGAGAGGAAGCTCTGCTGATTTTATTATCCAATCATGTGCAAGCAAAAATGCTGTTTTTTATTTTCCTTGCATGTCCCCCTCAGATCTACAACGACTGCACTTCCAAGTGCACTTGTAGTGCAGAGTGGATTTGCCTTTAGTAAATAAACCCCAGTGTGTTGATGCGTGAATCCCTACATCCAGGCCATTGTCTTCTCCTGGTGGGGGAAGCCGTCCCTTCTGGGAGAAGACCGCGATTATTGCTAGTAGCCGCTAGCGATAATTGCAAGAGAATCCGGCAGGCTGATTGTACCCAAGTTGATCGATTAACTTGGTACATTTAGCCTGCCCATTAACAGTTCAAATTCAAACCATGTATGGCCAGCCTTAGTTTGCAGATACAATCCTGCCCCCAAAGTGCATGTAGAGCCTTCAGAACTGGGGATGAAGGAGAAAAGATCCCAACAACAGGACTAAAGCCTCTTACACACTAGTAGTCTTTTTTCATTTAGCAGGGCTGAATGAAATAATACTGACAGCTCAGGACTGGATCCACTGTATTAACTATCCGACATCCCCCACCAGAACACTATTGGTCAGCACGGCTGAGAGTGCTAATCGGAAGCCAACCATCAGACCTTTTTCAGTCATGCTCCTTCGACACAGGCCGGCCAAATGGACGGCTTCTGTCGGACCAACCCCAGCACACACGAGCTCAATGTTGGCCCATTTCTTTTGAACTGGCTGATGCCACCTGACATTCAGCCCATGTGTACTAGGCTTAAGTTTTAGGAAAAGCCGACATCAGCTTTATATAAATGCTTTGCACCTTTTGGATGGAAATCAGCACAGGGGGTATGGACAGGCAATAAGATACACTATAAGATTACTCTCGTTCAGCCCTGCAGTTGATTGAGAGGAATCTATCAATTCCCCCATCCATACTAAACAGTAATAATGGAGGAACCTTCCCTGCTGGCTATTGCATTCTGATAGCTGCTACTGTCAGAATACCTGAACAGTGGCTGCATCTGATTGAATACAGCTGCTGTTCAGTCGACAGTTTGCCCAGCTTTGTCTCTTTTCATTTTGAAGGATGTCAGGTAGGAGGATGCTCACAGGTCTCCCATTAATTGAATTTTGGCTTGTTCATATGGAACCAGCTGGACATCCCTGCATGTAGCCATATTTAGGTGCTCTCTGTTAAAGCCAAAAGTTGTTAGTCAGCCGTAAACAAATTCAATGATATGTCCCATTTAGTAGCTTTTTTCTTACTTAATGGATCCATTTAATGAGTATTGAGACAGAAGAGAAAGCAAGGAGGACAATGACAGTAATAAAAAAAATAAAACATTTTTAGGTAAAGTGGGGAAGGGATGAAACCCCTTTCAAGTATTTATTGCTACCTGTGTATCCACTGGAAAGATTTCCTTCTTGTCCAGGTGGAGAAGGAGGCAGATGTCAGAGAACAGAAGTAAAAGCTGGCCATACACTGAATGGTCCAGGGACCGACAGAATTTCAACCAGTGTGTGGCCTAGCCCACTCGACAGAAGTCGATTATTCAAGCAAGTTGGAAAATTTTCTGACGATCAGTGTATTTTATTTTGACAGCTGTGTGTGCATCTGTCAGAATAAAATGTCCCAGCTGGGGGGGGGGGGGGGGGGATTCCTCCATCCTCCTTGTTAATGTGTATGGAGCAATGAGTTTGCTGGATGTAAAAAATAAATAAAAAAAATGTGTATGGCTAGCCTAAAGGCTCGTACACACTATAAGAACATCGGGCGAACATTTTTGTCCAAAGAATTTTCATATATGTAGCGACCTCACCCTCTCTCTAGCTTTATCGGTTATACGGCTGTTGTCTAGGGGTACCTGGGAGAGAGGAATGAGATACACCACGGTCGATGTCCTCCAAAGCGTAGAGGTGAAGGCCAGAACTATCGGGCTTTGTGTATGTGTCCCAGAGTCAAATCTTGACTCCCCCTTTGCTCCTAGTAACCAGAGTTCCACACACTGAACAGGTCCAACTCGTATTTATTCTTCCCAATAAATAGTCATACAGCACAGACAGGTTAGAGACCCATGTAACACTTCAGTATTTGCGGGGAGTAGGCCAAGGCACAATTCTTCTATTTACAGCTAGCCACTGTAGTATCACCAGTGGCGAATAGTCACTGCCACTGACTATATTAGGTAGAACGTGAATTACCTTCGCTAGCACAGCCCCTGTCAGGGGAAGGCAATCCGCCCAAGGGATTCACCGGAGGCCTCTCTGTCACCAGCAATGCTGCGCCGGACTCTTCAGAGAAGTTCCGCTCACCAGTCTTCTCGACCTCAGACACGGGCACCCAAGGAGTTAGGGCCCCCTCGGATTCCTCCACCCTCGCGGAACTCAGTCGAAGGTACTGAGCTCCAGGCTTCCACCATAGTACCTCACCCCAGGCTAAAGGTGCCTGAGATGGACTCGATCTCTCGCTCCGGCCAGGTCAAGGGTACCTGGGCCCGGAACTCCGGAACGCCAGCACCCAAGCTAAAGGTGCCTGGGTGCGGCTGCGTCCTCCGACTCTGACCCTCGCATCAGGGTGTCCACCCCCTTTAATCCCCTCGCATCACAGCAGGTTCCCCACCCTGCCGTACCAGCGCCAGGCAAGGACAAAAAGGCAGCAGTCCTGTGGTGAGTGTTCAACCTCGGCCCATGGCGACAACGCCACCCGTAGGCCACAGGGAACCTCACACCACCAGAGTCCTCCAAGAACCACAGAAAGGTCTCAGATTCCCTGACAATCAATGCATCTGGGTTACACTACCACCCAGATGCTTCTCCAAAAATCAAACACCCGCTACATATAGTATGTACACAACTTTCGACAGCTGATTCCAAATTTTCTTACGCAGATTCCCAAAGGGACAAACTCCAAAAAAAATTCTCGTATGGGAACAGAACGAACGATTTTCGTTTAATGTGTACTGTTTTCGTACGATTTTCGTACAAGAAAAAATAGAAAAGACTGTGCATGATCAGAAACCATAAATAACTAAAAAAGCCTTTGTCGTACGAGAATTTTCATACAAATTTTCTCTTTCATTGGCTCCGATCTGCTGTGAAACAACGAAAAAAAATTGGATAGTGTGTACCCCACTGTAGAGAAAATCCTCCTAAAAAAAAAAAAAAAACATTTTGGAGCTTACAGTGGTTCTAACTTTTCCCTCACGTTAAAAAAATGGTGGTTAAATAAACATACAAAAGTTAAACACTGAACGCTATTCTACAAAAAATTATCACCGTCTACCAGCTCCCCGGTAATGTAGTCAGTCAGTGTTAGTGCCAATATATAAATATGGATTACTGTTTTCGGTTCCAGGATAAGCAAATATTGTCTAAATACAAGAGGCAAGAGTATTTTAACTTGAATGTTGATTGGCTTTGTGTATTTCATTCATATCTGTGCAGCAATCAAGCGTTAAACATTTCAGTTGTGCAGGAGCTTTCTGTTTTAAGACTGGTCACTGCTGCTCTGTCTCCTTGTGCAGGTTGTCTGGTCTTGTATCCACCTCTCCAGTAGTTTTCTGCAAGCAGCCTGTAGGGAATGGGCCTGATGGGTCCCTCCCACTGATCAGCTCTCTGCAGGTTATGTACAGCACAGTGATGATGTCGCACTGCTACATTTACAGTTCACTGCAAGTGTTTTGGCACCCTTAGTCATATTACAGGCTTCATTCACCGACTACGTGAAAAGAAGTCACCTCAGCCTCTCCAGGAAACACATGTAGGCATGACATACTGAATGTCTGCATATTTTAATGTACTGTATTTAATTAGTTAGTACTTACTCTGTTTGTTGGCTAGAATCCCTCTTCAAACAAATCACTGGCGTTTCCTGTACTGTTTGAACTCCTGCGAATAAGTAATTAGCAAAATCAAATATTCAAAATTCTGTTTGTTAACATGCCTCTATTACCAAGGCTTTGTACACATTACTGTTGCTGCTGCAGTGGAAGTAGATGATCTGGCTGCGCTGTCTGGCAAGGTTGCCTACATTTCAAAACTGGCCGCACAGAAATACAAGTCTTTTGGCAGGAAAAATCATTCCAATACATATAGTCTAACTGTGTATTTAGTTGCTTGCCTCAAGTTTTTTATAAATTATGTATTGGCAAAGGTGCGTCTGTTTTTAAATAGATAATATATAGTAAAGCTAAATGGTACAAAATATGCAAATACTTCCTAAATAAAGGAAGGAAACCTTCCCAAATTGTACGATCAGATTGTTTTATCTCATGCTGGAGTAGTGCAAATGAAAGATTTTTGCACTTTACAACACTAAAATAGACTAAAATGAAAACCAACATATTTCGTACATCTCTGTAATACACTAAAGCCCTGTACACACGATCGGTTTTCCTATGGATTCTAATCCGATAAATGTTTCCATCGGAAATCCGATGAAGCTGACTTCCATCAGTCTTGCCTACACACCATCAGTCAAAAATCCAACCGTCCCAAACGGCGTGACTTAAAACACTCCAACAAGCCGAGAAAAATTAAGTTCAATGCTTCTGAGCATGTGTCGACTTGATTCTGAGCATGCGTGGGTTTTTTGTCCGATGGAGTTCCACACAGACGATCGGAATTTGCTATCGTTTTTTCCCCCCCCATCGGATAAATTTAAAAACATGTTCTATTTTTTCTCACCGATGGAAAAAAGACCGATGGGGCCCATACATGATCGGTTTGTCCGATGAAAAAAGTCCATCGGACTGTTTTCATCTGTAAAACCGATCGTGTGTACACGGCTTAAGGGCTCTTTTTTACATGGGTGGACTCCACCTGATCAGTGGGGGACCTGTCCGCTGACCCCTGCTGAGCAGGTGGACAATAGGTCCGTGTCGATTCTGCTTATGCAGAAACAGCCCACTTTCCTCTATGCGCAGGCGGACAGTCAGTCCGTTTACATCCGATTGTCATCCGATTTGCTGGATGAATGTGGAATGGATCCCTTATCCATCTGTTTTAACGGATAGGATCAGATGTCGGTGGGTGTAAATGGACACGTCTCCTTACATCTGCCCCTCAACAGAGGGCAATAGATGGTCCGATCAGGTTCCCCTAAAAAAAACAAAAAAAAACTGACAGGTGGACGCGATTGGTCCGCCTGTGTATAAGAGCGCTTATATTTTATTTCTTTAAAGCAATTTAAAGGGGTTGTAAAGGTTTTTTTTTTTTAATTTTCTAAATACGTTCCTTTAAGCTAGTGCATTGTTGGTTCACTTACCTTTTCCTTCTAAATGTTTTTTTTCCCCTTTGTCTGAATTTCTCACTTCCTGTTGCTCCTCAGTAAGCTTGCCCCCTCATCCGAGCCGTTCTGGTTGGGGGTTAGTCAGCGTGCTCCCCCCCTCCCTTGAGACTACAGACTACATCCCTGCGGGAAGCCTCCCGTGCCTGTGAACGTTCACAGCGTCTCCCGTAGGGATGTAGTCCCAAGGGAGGGGGGGGCACGCTAACTAACCCCCAGCCAGAACGGCTCGGATGAGGGGGCAAGCTTACTGAGAAGGAACAGAAAGTGATAAGTGTAAGGCTGGCTGCAAGCCAGCCTGTATTTGTGGGAGGAGGCTGAGAGGGCTACTTAAGCCTCCTACCCTGTTGGGTCTGGGTTGCCGTCGTTTCTGGGCCCAGCCATGACGTCATTTCCGGGTTCCGCGTCACTTCCACTTTTCGTCACTGTGCGGCGGTCGGCTGCAGGAGTCGTGGCCAGCTTTCTTGTTCAAGGAGTCATGCCGGGTTTCTTTCAGGGGGGCCGCCCGCCCGCCGCCACTGCTTTCTGGCTCACGCCGGGCTTCATAGGGGGGCGCCCAGCATCGGAGGAAGGACCGCCCGCTCTTTCTCCCCACACTCAAGCGGGGGGGGGGGATCGTGCTCACTTCTGCTGCTCATATCTCCGGCTCGCCTGCTTATTTCTCCTGGTGCGCAAGCCAGGCGTCAGGGAGGGAGGGGGTTGGTGGTTGCCCTGGTATAGTGGGGTTTAGTATCTCTGGATGGTTCCTCTCATGCCGGCTGTATCGGGGCACACGCCGGGTATCATTGAGGGGGGGCCGCCTGTCACCTACCTTATCTTGCTCATGCCGGCAGCATTGGGGGAGGGGGGCGAACCTCGGCTGTTCCTAGCATTAACTCCGCCTACGCCGGGGGGGGGGGGGTCGTCTGTCCATCCATCCACATGCCTTTGCTGGGCTCAATCTTGCATGGAGGGGGGGCGCCGCTTCTCCCTTTCATCCCTATGTTCCAGCTTCATGGGGGTCGCCCGCCCGCTTCTCCTGGCGCTCATGCGGGGGGGGGGGCTGTCCGTTCATCCATCCTCCACCCACCTGCTCCACTCCTCCTCCCAAGCTCACGTTGGTGTCTGGGGGGGGGGGGTTTGTCCACCATTCCAAGGTCACAATGGCAGCATGAGGGGGGGGCAGTCGCGCCATGCTGGTATAGTGAGGGGGGGGCCGTCCATGCTGGTATAGAGAGGGGGGGGCGTCCATGCTGGTATTGTGAGGGGGGACGTCCATGCTGGTATTGTGAGGGGGGACGTCCATGCTGGTATTGTGAGGGGGGGACGTCCATGCTGGTATAGAGGGGGGGCGTCCATGCTGGTGTCAAGAGATGGGGGCTGTCCATGCTGGTGTCTAGGGGGGGGGGGGGCGTCCATGTTGGTGTATGACATTTCTGTCATTGCATTTCTGCCCCGGCATTTCTGTCATTGCGTTTCTGCCCCGGCATTTCTGTCATTGCGTTTCTGCCCCGGCATTTCTGTCATTGCGTTTCTGCCCCGGCGTTTCTGTCATTGCGTTTCTGCCCCGGCGTTTCTGTCATTGCGTTTCTGCCCCGGCGTTTCTGTCATTGCGTTTCTGCCCCGGCGTTTCTGTCATTGCGTTTCTGCCATTGCGTTTCTGCCCCGGCGTTTCTGTCATTGCGTTTCTGCCCCGGCGTTCCTGTCATAGCGTTCTGCCCCGGCGTTCCTGTCATAGCGTTCTGCCCCGGCGTTCCTGTCATAGCGTTCTGCCCCGGCGTTCCAGTCATAGCGTTCTGCCCCGGCGTTCCAGTCATAGCGTTCTGCCCCGGCGTTCCAGTCATAGCGTTCTGCCCCGGCGTTCCAGTCATAGCGTTCTGCCCCGGCGTTCCAGTCATAGCGTTCTGCCCCGGCGTTCCAGTCATAGCGTTCTGCCCCGGCGTTCCAGTCATAGCGTTCTGCCCCGGCGTTCCTGTCATAGCGTTCTGCCCCGGCGTTCCTGTCATAGCGTTCTGCCCCGGCGTTCCTGTCATAGCGTTCTGCCCCGGCGTTCCTGTCATAGCTTTTCTGCCCAAGTATTGCTGTCTGCGTTTTCTGCCTCAGCATTTCTGCCCCAGGTTTTTCTGTCTGCGTTTCCTGCCCCAGGATTTTTGTCTGCGTTTCCTGCCCCAGGATTTCTGTCTGCGTTTCCTGCCCCAGGATTTCTGTCTGCGTTTCCTGCCCCAGGATTTCTGTCTGCGTTTCCTGCCCCAGGATTTCTGTCTGCGTTTCCTGCCCCAGGATTTCTGTCTGCGTTTCCTGCCCCAGGATTTCTGTCTGCGTTTCCTGCCCCAGGATTTCTGTCTGCGTTTCCTGCCCCAGGATTTCTGTCTGCGTTTCCTGCCCCAGGATTTCTGTCTGCGTTTCCTGCCCCAGGATTTCTGTCTGCGTTTCCTGCCCCAGGATTTCTGTCTGCGTTTCCTGCCCCAGGATTTCTGTCTGCGTTTCCTGCCCCAGGATTTCTGTCTGCGTTTCCTGCCCCAGGATTTCTGTCTGCGTTTCCTGCCCCAGGATTTCTGTCTGCGTTTCCTGCCCCAGGATTTCTGTCTGCGCTTTCTTCCCCAGGATTTCTGTCTGCGTTTTCTGCCCCAGGATTTCTGTCTGCGCTTTCTGCCCCAGGATTTCTGTCTGCGCTTTCTGCCCCAGGATTTCTGTCTGCGCTTTCTGCCCCAGGATTTCTGTCTGTGTTTTCTGCCCCAGGATTTCTGTCACAGCATTCTGCCCAAGCTGTTCTGTCATATCGTCTCTGCCCCAGGATTTCTGTTGCGTGTTAATCGTAGCATTCTGCCCCAGTATTTCTGTCTCCGCGTCCAGTCTCAGCATTTCCGTCGTAGCGTATCTGCCTCAGGTTTTCTATCATGGCGTTTCTGCTCAGCGTTCTGCCCCAGGATTCTGACATTGCGTTTCTGCCTCTGCGTTCAGTTTCAGCTCTGTCAGCGTTGCAGGCTCAGCTTTCCGTCTTCTTTTTTCTCCCTTAACGTTTCGGTCTCAGCATTTCTGTCCTTGCGTTTTCTGCCCCAAGATTTCTGTCGTAGCGCTTCCGCCTCAGCGTTCAGTCTCAGCATTTCCGTTGCAACGTTTCAGTCTCAGCATTTTCAGAGGGGTGTTGTGGTTCAGTCACGGCATGCTCCGGTAGCTGTTCTCATCTTCGTTGGTTACCATTTATCATTGTATCTTCGTCCATGTCTGTACCTGGGTTAGTTAGCTAGGGCTCACATTTTGGGATCTGTCACGTCTACAGATCCATACGGGCTGAGGTTTCGTTTGTTAATGATTGTTGACCACAATCTTATCGCCCGTATACCATACGTCATACGATGCACGTTCATTCATTACACCTATACGATCACCCACCACGGTCCGTGGGTACACCAGCCCTGAGTGTTCAGTTTAATTAGCTGTCTCTGCGCTACAGGTTACTCTGGCTCACTCGCCACTCACAAAGGGTTGGGGGGGGGGTCATCCGTCATCAGGTTCATGTACGCGCGGTGGTCTTGTCATTTCTGCATGTTCTCTTTCTTAGGTAGGCTCGTTGTTGTTCTCATGTCTGGTTGTCTGTCTTTTTCTCTAGTTTGTGTTCTCAGGTTGGGCTGCGCTGGCATCTTCACCGTCATCAACCATGCTTGCACTCGCTTCCATCAGTCCTGCCCGTTGCCAGGGCTAGTTGATTGGTGCGGATGTCATTCACCACTGGGCTCGCCCTTGGGTAGGAAGCAGTCTTCTTTCTTTCAGTTGTCGTTCTGTTGCTGAGGCCCTGGTCACCACCCAGGGTTTCACAGTCTCTCTCAGGGTGTGTGCTGAGCCTCGGCCCCTTGTCGGCCACAGGGGTGGGTTTGGGCAACGTTGTCGTGTTTCCAGGTTCCGCCAGCGGCTCTGATCTCTTGTTTGGGCATGTCTGCATCATGCCAGGAGACTTTCTTGCCCAGGATGGAGTCTGACCCTCCTTCCTCGGTGCAGGATTCAGACTCGGTTGTCAGGTCACAGGCGGTGGCACGACCCGATCGAGTCAGGTGGGACCAGTGTTCTGTGTCTGGCATGTTTCTCCATGCTTGACGATGCTCATTGCTGTAGCGCTTTGGCCTTATCCGCCGTCTCCTGCAACCCATCCATCAGGTATCCAGCCCTACAACTCCTGCCAGTTGTCCATTTTTGCCCTCTCCCTCTCTCTTCCCCATACCTAGTTTGGGCAGGCATATCTCTGATGTCGGTTGAAGTAGTACGATCTTCTCGCCAATCGGTTGCAGATGCTCCTCGGGCCAGCCTTTGCTTCCTTTCCCCCACATATCCTCTCATTTACTAGCAGGTCATTCTCATGTCTGGGTTGTGCCGGGCATCAGGCTTATTCCATTGTTGCATGGGACCGGGTTCAGATACTGTTGCCATCCGGGTGCGTGCTATTTCACTGACGATTTGTTACCTTCCCTTCTCCACCTACAGTTGTCTCTTTTTGCCCACTTTTCAGGCATATTGACCAGCTAGGCCAAGGCACACCTCAGGCCTTGGTTCATTAGGGTTATCGCTGTCACACTCGAAGACACTCGAAGACTCTGACGACAAGTGTAAGGCTGGCTGCAAGCCAGCCTGTATTTGTGGGAGGAGGCTGAGAGGGCTACTTAAGCCTCTTACCCTGTTGGGTCTGGGTTGCCGTCGTTTCTGGGCTCCCACCCACCCGTTTCCCTCAGATTCATGCATACTCATTCTATTTTCCTTATTCTTATTCTTACATTCAGGTTATGCCCACTTTTCAGGCATACTGACCAGCTAGGCCAAGGCACACCTCAGGCCTTGGTTCATTAGGGTTATCGCTGTCACACTCGAAGACTCTGACGACAAATTCAGACAAAGAAAAAAAAACATTTAGAAGGGAAATCGAAGGAAAAGGTAAGTGAACCAACAATGCACTAGCTTAAAGGAACCTATTTAGAAAATAAAAAACGAACCTTTATAACCCCTTTAAGTTGAGAAAAATACCTGGTAATCTGAAAAAAATCCTAATTTTCTGAAAGTGTGCTCCTAACTTTCTGTTTGAGATGACAATAAACACCCCCCCACCACACTTATCTCCATAACATAAGGAAGGCTGTTCTGTAGTCCAGCAGGGTGGAACCCAGGCAGGACTGAAAACAAGATTGCATGCAACAAAGACAAAGTCGTCAGCTCAAGAGCGAAGTTGTAAAGATTTCTGGAAAGTGGAATGTCAGGGCCACGAAAGAATAAAATAGAGAAGTGGCCCCATGGGATTGTCACCCCTAACACCCATTTGTTTAATAAATACATTTTACTCTTAATAGAGGGCTATGATAATTGTTAAGTACATGTATCTCTATGGCTGCTTTGCTGTTTTTTTCTGTTTTGTGTTTCAGGTGACAAGCTGCCTGCTGTTGCTAGGAAGATTTACCTCAGCTGTAGAGCACTGGATTGGTGACAAATCCTTTGGTGGGAAACATCTAGCCAATGAGTGTAACCTTTTACTTATATCCTCCCCTGTCACTGGGCGGAGTTAGCATTTACCTCAGGTCTGTCAGTTGGACTCACCTCTGGATTCTCCTCAGCCTTCCTTCTGGATCTTTTGACCTGCTCTCCCACCCTCCCTCCCCTTCATTTCTCCCTCCCCGTCGCGGTCCCCCTTTATGTGGGTAATGTCGCCCACTTTGTGGGTGGACAGTGGTCGGTACGCTGTTACTTGTTTTATATAAGATATTACTGCTTGAGTCTTAGTGACTAAGCAAGTTGGTCTGTTATTGGTTACCAACAGTTCTGTTTGATATTGAAGGTCTATTTTTTTTTTTTCTTGGGTAATGTCGCCCACTCTGTGGGTGGACAGTGGTTGGTAAACTGGTATTTGGTTGGTATAAGATATTGCTGCTTGAGTCTTAGTGACTAAGCATGTTGGTCTGTTAATGGTTAACAGTGATTCTGGTATTAAAGGTTAAAGTTCATTTCATAATTATTATTTTTTTAAACCCAATAAAAGGGGTCGCGGCCTAAACTTTTCCACAATCCTTGTTGTGTGTTTTATTTAATATTTTAGGTATGTTCTTATGGTATTATGGGTGTTCATGGGGTGTACAATCCCATGGTATTTTACTGTACTTGTGACATCAGCTGTCAGAATTTAGTAGCTGCAGTGGGAGATTTGTCCATCTGCACTGTTCAGCTGTGATGGAAGAATCTGCTAGGTTGTGTTTGTTCAGACAGGCTAAAAGAAAGAAATCTATGGCTGTATAGCTAGCTTTAGTTTTGTGAGTTGAAATACAGAATGCAGATATCGCTGGTGGCATAGATACTGGGGAATGAAGTAGCTGCAGTGCAGATCTTTCCGTAGCACAGTACTATGGTACTGTGGATACCAGCAAATCAGCTCTTTGTGGCATCTCTTCACATCTCTGTGCTTCAGTGCACTGCCATATGGAAAACATAGTCTGTATAATGTTACCATGTCAGTGTGCAATATGGTCCCCAAAGAAATTACTGGTACTGCAGCAAAATGCATACTCCTGTGTTTCTAGACAGTATGCCATTTGCCTTCAGACAGGTATATTTAAAAAGCATAAAACTGATTGCATTTCCAGCATTTCAGTATAAGGCTGTGAATTCAAGGAACCATTTGGAGGGGAATGCAGCAAAGTGAAAAGCAATAAATAGGCAGATGTCAGATGTCAGATGTGGTGCCATGTACATACTATTATATCTGAAGTAACACAGTAATATGTTACAAACTACAAAAATAGTAGTATGTTACTACAATATAGTAATATGTTATACAAACTATCTTCTAATCTGGAAGGATATTAGTGTTGAGAGATTATATATGGTAGCTATGAACTGAGAGGTCTCTAGGCCAGCCTTTTTCAAGTGGGATGCAGGGCCGGTGCTACCACTAGGCAAACTAGGCAGCCGCCTAGGGCACATTGCTGCCTAGGGGCGACCTGCCGCTGGTTTCCCTCTACGTCTGCATGCTCTGCAGGCTGCAGCATGTAACAAACTCAGGCAGCTGCTCCGTCTGACCGGTGGTGTAATTAGAGGAGCATTGCAGTACTGGAGCCAGCGTTAGAAGAAGCAGAGCCAATGCTTCCTGTATAGCCTCCTGTCAAATGGGTAGGGAAAAGGGGGTGGAGTCAGGGTGGAACCAATGGGGGCGGCAAAATTAGGTTTCGCCTAGGGTGTCAAAAATCCTTGCACCAGTCCTGGTGAGATGTCATCTGGTTTCTTCAGGGGCACCTTGGCAAAATGCCTAAAAATAGCCCAAATGGTCCGAAAATTGTGCACAAACCAGTGGGTGGATCAAGCCTGCTTTTTTGTTATACAAAGCCACAGGTTTTCATTGTGCAATATTACAACCTTGGGCAACATGCAAGCCAGTGCTTAAATAACCGCTGGCATCACTAATAGATGAGGACATCAGACATCTGCACAGCATACATGTTTGACCCCCCCAGCCCCTCTCTGTCAGCACTGAGGTCACGTTACTTGCATGGGAGAGCGAAAATGAGAAACAAGAAATGTTAGAATACTGGTCAGTAGTACCAGTGTTCAAAAGTGTATTTGCTTTGAAACAAAACATCACCTATAATGTAAGGTGTCTCACATGTGTGTGGATGCTGCTGGATGCTTGATAAACTATTAATTAAAAAAAAAAAAAAAAAAATCCCCATTTTAGAGGCGATGCCTTGACATTGTTAATAATTTTAATTTATGAATTTTTTTTTTTTTTTTTAAAGGGTTCCTTGGCTGAAAAAGAAACACTGCTCTAGGCAGGATGTTGGGCTGCAGTTTATCCACTGACCTTAAGATGGCAACGTACCGTTTCTTCAGGCTAGAAACAGACCATTGAAAAAATGTGCCCCCCATTATGGGCTCCTTATGTCTTATTGGATGCTGAAATCCCACGAGATTTAGGTTGCTATTGTGACACAGAAGTACTTAAGCAGGTTCCTGCAGCGTGGGAGAATGTCAGACAGAGCTCCACTTGTAAGGAGGAAAGTAGGAGCAGTATTAGGGAGAGGTATCTAATAAGGAGGGAAAGGGTAGGTGGCCCCTTACATTGTATCTCTTCTGCCAGATTCTGTGAACGGTTTCCCACCTGCAGCTGGATAACTGCAAGGATATTGGGGACTTCAGGTCAACCAAGTACAGTAAAACCTTGGTTTGAGAGCAACTTGGTTTGAGAGCGTTTTGCAAGACAAGCAACATTTTTTAATAAATTTTGACTTGATATACAAGCGATGTCTTAATATAAGAGTAGTGTAATGTCACAACAGAGTATAAAAGAGAAGAGAGTCGCCTCCAAGTGTAGCAATATGGTTACATTTAATGAAGGTACAACATTGAGCAACTCACATGGTTGATGTTTAAAAGAGGCACATCTAAGTATGCAGGGATCCGGGGTAAAACTATCCACATAGACCATTCTCCACACCACCATCAACGTCATCCCTTCCATGCTGTGCTCCACGAGCGCTTCAAGCCTCGCTTTCAGATCGCTCTACTGCAGGGTAGTCTTCCCGGTCACGATTGCAGACTGACAGCGGTGAGAGCGGTGGACCGTCCATGTGGACAGCTTTACCCCAGATGCCTCTCTCTCCTCTTTTATACTCTGTAGCTCCTGCTGGATTTTGCCTTGTGGATGGACATTTTATGGTTACACAATCTGGTCACATCTTTTTATATGGACTATAGACTGAAGGACCTATGAATAAATGGTTGTGGAATGAATCGTCTGAGTTTCCATTATTTCTTATGGGAAAATTTGTTTTGATATAAGAGTGCTTTGAATTACAAGCATGTTTCTGGAACGAATTATGCTCACAATCCAAGGTTTTACTGTATTTAAATGCCTCTTCCAAGGGAATTGCTCCTCGGGCATTCTGTGGTCTGTAAGCTCATGTTATACTGTGATTGAAAAAGTTCCTTGTTCACAAGCATTACCTTTTCCACCTGGAGAAATGTATGGCCTGCAACATATGTGATGCTATTTCTGTAACTACTGTGTCCCATTCTAGGTACTTGTACATGTAGTAGATTATACGAATATCATTGTAACAACCTTACCCCTCTCAATTTTAGTTGCATCATTCTTTTTTATTCTATGGTATAAAGGTTCCGTGGGATCAATATTATTCAGAGTTCCAAGTTTCACATTTGTATAGTCAAACGGATGTGTCTTAGATCGGTTATGACGACAGGAGTTCTGCAAGATAAAAAATACAAAAAGAAGAAGCACAGTGATACATTATTTTTATGAATCTGAAAATGTGTATAGTAACGGCTGCCCAAGTATGAAAGGGGTTAATGCCGTTTAGGATATTCCCTCTCTGGACACACATCCACTGCCGATCCTCCACAGTCAGGCGACCGCTTCCCATAGGATTAATCCTTCCAAACATACGAGACAAACACTCTGTATGAAGTTTCTAACTGGACTGACAATCTTTAATGACAAACTCCCAGTTTTATACACACAGAGAAGAGTTTCTTACATTCTCCTCAGACAATACACCTCTGACCAGACCCAATTTACATGAGCTAATTAACTACAGTGATGACTCAGACACATGACCTTTAGGCTAGCTTCACTGTCTCCCAATACACATCTGACATCTTAGCAGACACAGGTGGGGGCTGGATGTGGCGACATTAGCATCTAACAGTATGTGTCCCAACATCATGAAGGAGTCACTTTTCAGTTAACCTGTTGAGTTCATAATCAAACAGTAAATAGTTCTTTACAGATATCCTGGGGAATATTGTGGACAAAATATCACTGTCCCATTTTAAAGCAATCCAAGACATATTCTTAATGTCCATTACTTTCTTGCTCACCCTGTGCCCAAAGTGACCCCTGTCATAATAAATATATATATATATATATTATAATGAGCAGGACCCCCAAAAATTAGGTCGCTATGCTGTAAATTTAGGGGCAGTCTGAGCAATAGTATGGCTCAGATTCTACAATTCTGTTCAATATGGACTTTGCTCTGCCATGTTGTTGCCTGGTGTATAGTTCCCCTGGGCCTGTGGTGGCGCTGTTGCCCAGGTCTCGGGTTGAACCACGGGTGGCATTGTGGTGTGATTGGATGTCCTCTCACGGCTCCCGTGCGGTGGGCACGTTCAGCCTGCTGTGCATGCCGGGAGAGGGTACAAAAAGGGCAGGCGCCATGATCTAGGAGGAGGAGTGTGCCCCATTGGGGTGGTGTGCCAGGGGGATTCCAGGGAGGACCCCTGGTGGCGAAGTCGCGCCCGTTGGCCTTGCTAGCCTGGGGTGCGTGAATTGGCCAAGGAGTCTCGGGCACCTTTAGCCCGAGGCTACAGAGTTACAGGTAGGCCCAGTACCTTGTTTGGTACACCAAAACCTGGTTCAATGGCCGTGGGATTACTGTGCTTAATTGGCCAGCAAACTCGCCTGACCTGAATCTATGGGGCATTGCCAAGAGAAAGATGAGAGACCGAACAATGCAGAAGAGCTGAAGGCCGCTATTAAAGCATCCTGGTCCTCTATACCACCTCAGCAGTGCCAAAGGCTGATAGCTTCCATGCCACGCCGCATTGAGACAGTAATTGCTGCAAAAGGGGCCCAAACCAAGTACTGAGTACATATGCATGCTTATACTTTTCAGAGGTCCGATATTGTTCCATGTACAATCCTTGTTTTATTGATAGCATGTAATATTCTAATTTTCTGAGATTGTGGATTTGGGGTTTTCATGAGCTGTAAGCCATAATCATCACAATTATGACAAATCACGGCTTGAACTAACTTGCTTTGCATGCAATGAGTCTATCTCATATATTAGTTTCACCTTTTAAGTTGCATTAGTGAAATAAATGAACTTTTGCACGATATTCTAATTTTTCGAGTATCACCTGTATATATACAGTGGATACGGAAAGTATTCAGACCCCCTTAAAATTGTCACTCTTTGTTATATTGCAGCCATTTGCTAAAATCATTTAAGTTCATTTTTTTCCTCATTAGGCCTCATGCCCACTGGCGTTTTTACAGCTGCGTTTTTGAGCGTTTTTTACAGCTTAAAAACGCCTGTCCATGTTATTGTAAATATTTTTTTTTTTTTTTTTTGAAAAAAAAAAAAAAAAAAACGTCGGAGCTAAAAACGCGACCGCGCGTTAGTGCGCGTTTTTTGCGCGTTAGTGCGCGTTAGTGCGCGTTTTTGCGCGTTTTTTGACGCGCGCGTTTTTTCCTGCCTAGTTCTGACGCTGAGGAACGCACTGGCCCTGGGTTTTTTTTACAGCTTACAAACGCCTATGCTCTTTACAGCTCAAAAACGCCTAGGTGGGCATAAAGCTATAGACTAACATGGACAGGCGTTTTTAAGCTGTAAAAAACGCTCAAAAACGCGGCTGAAAAAACGCCCGTGGGCATGAGGCCTTAATGTACACACAGCACCCCATATTGTCAGAAAACACAGAATTGTTGTCATTTTTGCAGATTTATTAAAAAAGAAAAAAACTGAAATATCACATGGTCCTAAGTATTCAGACCCTTTGCTCAGTATTTAGTAGAAGCACCCTTTTGATCTAATACAGCCATGAGTCTTTTTGGGAAAGATGCAACAAGTTTTTCACACCTGGATTTGGGGATCCTCTGCCATTCCTCCTTGCAGATCCTCTCCAGTTCTGTCAGGTTGGGTAGTAAACATTGGTGGACAGCCATTTTTAGGTCTTTCCAGAGATTCTCAATTGGGTTTAAGTCAGGGCTCTGGCTGGGCCATTCAAGAACAGTCACGGAGTTGTTGTGAAACCACTCCTTCGTTATTTTAGCTGTGTGCTTAGGGTCATTGTCTTGTTGGAAGGTAAACCTTCGGCCCAGTCTGAGGTCCTGAGCACTCTGGAGAAGGTTTTCGTCCAGGATATCCCTGTACTTGGCCACATTCATCTTTCCCTCAATTGCAACCAGTCGTCATGTCCCTGCAGGTGAAAAAAAAAAACACAGCATGATGCTGCCACCACCATGCTTCACTGTTGGGACTGTATTGGACAGATGATGAGCAGTGCCTGGTTTTCTCCACACATACCGCTTAGAATTAAGGCCAAAAAGTTCTATCTTGGTCTCATCAGACCAGAGAATCTTATTTCTCACCATCTTGGAGTCCTTGGTGTTTTTTTAGCAAACTCCATGCAGGCTTTCATGTGTCTTGCACTGAGGAGAGGCTTCCGTCGGGCCACTCTGCCATAAAGCCCCGACTGGTGGAGAGCTGCAGTGATGGTTGACTTCCTACAACTTTCTCCCATCTCCCGACTGCATCTCTGGAGCTCAGCCACAGTGATCTTTGGGTTCTTCTTTACCTCTCTTACCAAGGCTCTTCACCGCCGATAGCTCAGTTTGGCCAGACGGCCAGCTCTAGGAAGGGTTCTGGTCGTCCCAAACATCTTCCATTTAAGGATTATGGAGGCCACTGTGCTCTTAGGAACCTTAAGTGCATCAGAAATGTTTTTGTAACCTTGGCCAGATCTGTGCCTTGCCACAATTCTGTCTCTGAGCTCTTCAGGCAGTTCCTTTGACCTCATGATTCTCATTTGCTCGGACATGCACTGTGAGCTGTAAGGTCTTATATAGACAGATGTGTGGCTTTCCTAATCAAGTCCAATCAGTATAATCAAACACAGCTGGACTGGAATGAAGGTGTAGAACCATCTCAAGGATGATCAGAAGAAATGGACAGCACCGGAGTTAAATATATGAGTGTCACAGCAAAGGGTCTGAATACTTAGGACCATGTGATATTTCAGTTTTTCTTTTTTAATAAATCTGCAAAAATGTCAACAATTCTGTGAATATGGGGTGCTGTGTGTACATTAATGAGGAAAAAAAATGAACTTAAAATGATTTAAATGATTTTAGCAAATGGCTGCAATATAACAAAGAGTGAAAAATGTAAGGGGGTCTGAATACTTTCCGTACCCACTGTATATCACACACACACACACACACACACTCTCTCAATACTGTCTATACTTACAAATAATACACAGAAACAATGGTTTTGTAAAAATATGAGCACACGTTTGAAGGCTGGCTGCAGGCTAGCCTGGATTTGTAGGAGGAGTCACAGGGCTTATTTATCCCACCTCCTCTCTCGTCTCCGGCTGGGTTTCTGGGTTGCACGTCACTTCCGGTTGCCATAGGAGTCAGTGGTGCCTTATGCTCCCCATCCTCCTCCTCCTCTCCCAGCTGAGCGCCTCTCGTCCCCCCAGGTTTGCTCCCGGCGTCCGCCCACCATCTCCACCGGGGCTCCATTTGGGTCTCCCGACGCTCGCGGTTTTCCTACTGAGCGGGTCAGCGGCAGCAGTTGTGGCGGTTCCTCTCCCGGGACACGGCGGGCACCATTCACCCTTTCAGCCAGGCACAACCAGCAACGGAGGGGCCGCCCGCTTCTCCCGGTGCTTCGCCGGGGGGGGGGGCGTCCGTCTCCCCCCCCCCCCGTTGCCCGGGACGCTATCCGGCATTGAGCGGGCCGACTGCCAACTTCTCACGCCGGGGGAGGGGGGCCGTCCGGCCATCCACTTTGCACAGGGCTCTGTCTGGCTTTGTGGAGGCCGCCTGCCTGCTTCTCCCGGCGAAAGTGGGGGGGGGGCGTTCCGTTTATCCGCCCACCCACGTTGCCCAGGGCTCTATCTCGCATGGAGGAGGCCACCTGCTTCTCCCGGTACTCGCACCGGGGAGAGGGGGGGGCTTCCATCCATCCTGCATCATGGAGAGGCCAGCGGCCCGTTTCTCCAGGAGCTCAGGGATGCAGCACGGCCGACCAGGTGTCTGGTGCTGGGGGTGGACCATCTCTCCTATCCCCATGGTGCTGGTTGGGGGGGGGGGGGGGGGGGGCGCGCTCCGTTGCCTCTGTCAGGCAGGGGGGGGGGTCTGCCCGTGCACAGCAGTTATCCTTTCTGGGGCATCGGAGTACGGGGAGGGGGCACCACTGGTTAGATGTCAGTGTTCTGGTTGATCTGACTTGCATGGGTATTACCTTAGACACCAGGTGGAAGTTCTACAGTGGATCCCAGGTCCACACACAGCACTAGCTGCTGCTGGTTGGCTTGTAGGTAATGGCAGTATGTGCATGCCATTTCCCTGCATTTCTACGCCGGGTGTGTATGTGGGGAGGGGGTGTCGGAGCTGTCAGGGGAGTTCGCATGCATGAGGGTCTGGCACCCTAATGTGGATGAATCCTTACTTTCATCTTTGCAGTCCAGATCTGGGTTTTTTTCTCAGGTCACCAGGGGGGGATGCAGGTACAGTCCATATCATTAGTGTGTTCAGGTCATGAGTTTTGTCGTAGCGTGTTTCTGTCACAACGTGTTTTCTGTCACAACGTGTCGGTGCCATGCAGGTACGTATACACCGGTAACCGGTTTATTTTAGTTTGTTTCCTGTCTCATTGTTCCTTTCGCTCAGGTTCTTTGCTTACCTGGTTTCAGTTAGTTAGGGCGCACATCTTAGGATCTGTCACGCCTACAGATCCATACGAGGTGAGGTTTAGTTTGTTGGTTGTCAATCACAAGCTTCTCGCCCATATACCTTACTTCATATGATGCACGTGCATTTCATTACACTTGTACTACCCACCACGGTCTGTGGGTTCATCAGCCCTGAGTTTCAGTTCTACCACCTGTCTTTGCGCTGCAGGTTACTTGGACTCGTTCACTTCTGCTCCAGGGTATGGGTCATCATCTGGTTCATTTTCACGCCTCGGTCCCATCATCACTGCTCATGTCCTCACACTTGGGTAGGCACTGAGGGGTGGTGGTCCAGTCTTAGCGGGGTCCAGTCTTAGCGATTTTCTGTCTGAACGATTTTCTGTCTCAGCAATTTTCTGTTTTAGCAACCTTTCTGTCTTAGCAATTTTTCTGTCAGCACGTCGGTACCATGCAGGTTCAGCTTACACCGGTAGCCGTTCTTCTTCGTTCATTTCCATATCATCTTACTTTTCGTAGGTTCTTTGCATTCCTGATTCAGTTGGCTAGGATTCGCATCTCGGGCTCTGTCTCGTCTACAGATCCATACGGGCGCAGGTAATGATTTTTGACCACAATCTTCTCGCCTGTTACGTCACGTCATACGATTGCATTCGTTTTGTTTCACCTGCAGGACTACCTACCACGGTCTGTGGGTACACAGGTCCTGAGTATTACGTTTTCTACGATCTGTCATTGCGCGACAGGTTTCTTGCGGTCACTCACGTCGCACACCGGATGGTCATTATCAGGTTCATTTACATGCCGTGGTCCCACCTTTACTGCTCATGTCTTCGCAGGGGGGTAGGTACAGAGGGGGTTGTGTTCTGTCATAGCATGTTTTACCCCAGCATGTTTCAGTTGTAGCAGGTCTCAGCCAGTTGTAGCATGTTCTGTCGTAGCTTGTCGGTGCCATGCAGTCACCGCACACACGCACAGCCATTACATCGTTGTTTGATTTCTTTGTCTCGTCATACCTTTCTTTCAGGTTCTTGCATACCGAGTGTAGTTAGCCAGGGTGCGCATCTCAGGATCTGTCACATCTTCAGATCCATACGGGCTGAGGTTTTGTTTTTAAAATGTTTGTTGACCACAATCTTCTCGCCTGTATACCATACGTCATACGTGCACGTTCATTCTTACGCCTATACTACAACCCACCACGGTCTGTGGGTACACCAGCCCTGAGTGTTTTGTTTTTAATTACCTGTCTCTGCGCGGCAGGTTACTCTGGCTCATTTGCTACATACACTTGGGTGGGTTCTGTCGTTAGGTTCATTCATGCGCTGAGGTCTGGTAATTTCTGCTCACGTCTTTGGCACAAGCAGGTACAAAGGGTGGTGTCTCATATCTGGTTGTCTGTTGTTTTTTTCTTTGTGTTTCCTAGGGTTGGGCATGCCGCAGGTTTCGGGGGCAACACATTCTGGTTCATCCCGGCTACTCCACGTGGGGGTTCTGAGCATGGTAGTACTCCGGCGCACAGGTGTTGGTCCATACTTGGCTCTGCGGAGCGGTAAGTCAACAAGGGGTTTCCTTTTCCGGCCACAGCAGGGTAGGTGGTACGCTTCGCTTTGTTTCCAATTCCATCCTAGCTACTCCCACATACCAGCATGGAGCATGTTCTGGGCTTTATTCTTAAGCGCAGTTTGATGCGGGCCAAACAGGCTTTGGCCCCCAAAGCCGTTTTCACCGTTGCTTGAAGTTGCATCAGTCCTGCCCATTGCCAGGGCCAGTTAGCAGCGTTGGTGTCGGTTTCACTGCCGGGTTACCCTCGGGTCCATGCAGTCCTTACTTGACACCAACGTCCCTGTGTCAGCCCACTGTGGTAGGTCTGGGCCGATATCATCTTTTGGTGCTGTTTTCTTGTTTTTAGGTTGCCGGATCTTCTGGGCAGGTACGTCAGACCTTTCATCCGATTCCCAGCCTGTTCCAAGGGGGCTCACAGTCACTCGGGTAGGTTGTGTCATGCCATGTCTGGTTCTGTGCGTTATCGTTGCATATCGCTACAGCATGTTGGCCTCATCCGTCAACACCAGCGAACTAATTTTTCAGGTATCCGGCTCTTAGACCCCCTTCACTCCTATCAGTTCGTTCCATTTTTTTGGCACCTCTCCCTCTCACGTCCCCTTACCAGGTATGGACAGTTAGGCCAGGGGTTGTGGTTGTTTCACAGAGATACTTGTCTTTCGTCCTGTTGGCTGGGTTCTACCTTGCCTTATTCCTCAGGGCTCCTCGGGTCAGCCCTTGTTTCATTCCTCCTACGTATCCTCTCGCCACTAGTGGTTCGTTCCCATGCCTGTGTTTTTCTGGTAGTAGGCTTATCCAGTCAGTTACAGGACAGTCGTTTGGTTGCTGGGCAGGTTTGCAAGTTCCAACGGATGGGGCCCCTTCTTATCAATTCTTAGGTCGCTGGTTTCTGCTGTCGTAACGGATGTATACCATTCATTGACACCATCCGGGCGTGCGTTAATCTACCAGACGGTTTGTTACCTGCCCTTCTATTTTCAACACACCTACTTCAGTATGCCCACTTTTAGGCATACTGACCAGCAGGCTAAGGCACACCTCAGGCCTTGGTAGTTAGAGTCTTCACTTAGGAATGCAATACCCTGACTACAAATAAAATTTCTCTAAAACAACATTGAGAAGACCATACATCCCCTTTAAATCTTTGTGAGGAAAAATAGTTAACCAAATGCAAAAATTATGGGTGCCGCTCAGACTCTAGAGGATCCTAATCCGTATGCCAATGGCTGTAAATGCCGGCTAGGACAGAGCGTGTCCCTGCTCCAAACATCAGTGTATGAAGAGAAAAGGTGTCCCACAAGCCGCACAATGCTGCACCCCCTGTGTAGGAGAGAATGTAACAACCTCAGCCCTTGCTACAACCAGGACATGCCCCTCAACACGTTTTGCTCCACCCTCAGAGCTTAATCATGGGTATATGTTGTTTATACATTTTGGATACGGCTGTTACATACTCTCCTACACAGGGTTTGCAGCGATGTGCACCTTGCAAAAAAATACACTTACCCTAGGTTCAAACTAATGCAGTGTGGGAACCTCCACAATCCGTATGCATTTCCCGAACCACATTCAAATCGCGTTACACTTCTCTGCAGCTTGTGTCCGTGCAATCTTAATGCAAGACCCAAAAGCAGGTCGCAAA
Organism: Rana muscosa; assembly: GCA_029206835.1. Lineage (NCBI taxonomy): Eukaryota > Metazoa > Chordata > Amphibia > Anura > Ranidae > Rana > Rana muscosa. The sequence continues at coordinate 420,476,616 of CM055117.1, read as the reverse complement.
CACATTGCATTTACCTACACTGGAACACAATGTACAAAAGTACCATGCAATCTGGTTGCAGTGTGGTTCCAAAATTGATGCATGCCTGACTAACCCTAATCCTAAGGCACGATGTGGTGCGATTTGAGCCCATTTAAAATGAATGGGTTCAAATCTCAACGCTGAATCACGTGAATTGAACAGGAATGTGGTGCAGTTTCTGTGCGAATAACACGTGGTTCATAGTGTGAAACTGGAGATTTCCACGTGCATTACGTATTAACCTGAAATTAAAATGGTCTCTAGAATGTAACAGGGCAATTCCAGTATTAAATAATACATAACAGTTATCATGCTATTTCTCATCATATGGGAAACATTTCTTACACAATACATACATGAAATAACAACATTTACCTGACTGCCTGATGATAGAAGCTGTCTGTCTTCCAGAAGAGATCTGTTTGGATTTAGTTTCACTGGTGAATATCGAATATGTCTCTTTAACTTTGGTGGTGACCCAAGTTTTTTCTCTGCCAATTCATCAGTCCAAAGATGTCTCCTCCTGAAGAACTCCTCCTCACGCGGAGAATGCTTCTCTTGTTCCTTGCCCCAAGTTGGACCATCCTTGCGGCAAGTGGTGAGGTTGTGGCGACTTCTTAGGATCTCATGAAATTCTAGTCTCCTTTCATGCTTTTCTTCAAAGCTTTCATTAAGTTTTTGGCCAACTGGTGACTTCCCGCTCTTACTAACCATGACCAGGTCCAAGGTAGAACATCAATGCGCGCTTCTTTATTCAGACAATATAAACTTCAACCTGTAAAATACACAAGGATAAATGAACAATAAAGCGATCAAGAAGAGATTTTCTATATATATATATATATATATATATATATATATATATATATATATATATATATATATATATATATTTGTAGACTAGAAAAAAAAAACAAAAAAAAACGTATAAAAACTTAAAATAAAATGGACCCAAAACTACAGTAGTTTCCCTCAAGTCCACAATCTGTAGATTAACGTTCTCTCACCATGGCTGATAATGTCAATATACCTTCCATCGCAGAAGTAAAAGTATGCAACTTCATAAAACATTTTTGTGCTTTGGTTAAAGCTGAACTGTGAGGAAAGTAAAAATCCACCCTTGCAGTGGGGGATACTGGCCATTCATTAATCAATTTTCTTTGTTCAATAATTTTTTTTTAAAAAAAACCCGATTTCCCCATCCACACATTAGGTGTGGATGGGGGAAATCACTCCGATGTGCTATTGTGTTCTGACAACAAGAAGACTTCCCCACCATCAGAATACACTGATCAGTGCTGCCGACTATAGCCGGCAGCACTGATCATTCAGGAAAAACCCGACAGGCTGCTTGTACAGAAGTCAATTGGTAGATTTACTTCTGTACAATCAGCTTGCCCATACAGGGATGAAAATTTGTCTGGTTCCCGCTGAACCGTATGGATTTCGATCCATGTATGACCACATTTAAATGCTCATTTACATTTAGGGGAATGGGTAAAGCAGTTTTACTTACTTGATCTTTCACTGTTGCAGGCTCCTCCATGTCGGAAGGCTGGTCCGCTCAGCCACCTCCCCTTTATGCTGTGGCTGTCAGACATTACCAAGACCAATGTAGTACCTATAGCCCTGCATTGTATGGGACAATCTACTGTTGGAACATAGGGGAGCACATGATCTAGTAATTAAAATAGCATTTAGGGCTCATTTACACTTGCTTAGGCTTCAACAAAGCTTCAGACAGGCTTTGTTAAAGCTCTCTGAAAGCTAGTTAAAGCTCCTGTCACTAAATAAAAATGGTTAGTTTACAGACCTGCTCACACCTGCTTTTGCTTCGCTTCAAAAATTATACCCCATGTAGCTTTAAAGTGTCTTCAAAGCCTCCATAGAAGTCTATGGCAAAGCTCGCTTGAACCCCCACCAAAGCACCAAGCAAAAGCAGGTGTAAACAGGACTGTAAGCTAAACATTTTTTTTAGTAACAGGAGCTTTGTCTGGTGTTGAGAGAACATTAACAAAGCCTGTCCGAAGCCTTGTTTTGAAGCAAGTGTAAACTAGCCCTAAGGCCGGATTCACACTGGGGCGGTGGGGGCGGTGGCGGTATAGCGGCGCCATACCGTCGGGATTGCAGAGGTATTTGGCCGCTAGTGGTGCGGTTTTAACCCCCGCTAGCGGCCGAAAAAGGGTTAATACCACCTGCAAACCGCGGCTACAGCCGCGGTTTGAGGGCGGTATTACCGCGATATACTATTCATTTCAATGGGAAGGAGCGGTGTAGGAGCGGTAAACACACCACTCCTCTCACTGCTCCAAAGATGCTGCTTGCAAGACTTTTTCTTTTTCGTACATCACGGGACACAGAGCGACTTAGTCATTACTAATGGGTTATATAGATTACCTTCAGGTGTTGGCACTGGCCAATTCCAAACCGGAAGTAACCTCCCCTATATAAGCCCCTCCCATCCGGGAGCACCTCAGTTTTTTGCCAGTGTCTAAGGTGTTGGCCAAAGAGTAACATGTGTTTTCACTGGGCTTGCGTACAGGTTCTTTTGGGCCTTAGTAAGCTGTTCCGGATCCCACCAAAAAAGCTTCATAGCTAAACGGTCGGTACCCGGGCCTTGCAGCAGAAGAGCAAGGTTTTGCCTGTAATGCCTCTCTTAGGAGGGCTGGACCCTGGGATCCAGAGCTCTGGTCATACCCACGACCAAGATGTTGTCTGTGCAGGGTGCTATACAGGTCCAGGGGAGTGGAATCCTTGGGAACCCGGTCCCTGAAGGTTTAATTACAATGCCTGCCGTGATAGGTGAAGTTTGGACTTCTGTGGACCAAACAAAGTCCTGCGGCGGGGATCAGGTAAGTGGGGGCCCCCAGGAACTTGGTTCTATTGGGGGACCCCCAAGCCTAATTTGTCTTTCTGTCTGTTACCTAACGGTATTCCCGCTAAATATCTGTGTTTGCCTGTAACTACTGAAAATGTAAAATTTTAATAGTAGTCAAGAAAAAAAAAAAAAAGGGGACCGCGGTACCTGTGTTAAACCACTAGAGGCCGCTGTAGTCCATTTTTCTTGTCATGTGGATCTTTGGTTTTCTCAAGTCAAAAGATCCAGGCAGTTGGTAAGTTTCTCTGTGGGAATCCACTTCCTCTGCCCTGTTGCTGCGCTCATCCACCGCACAGGCCCTCCGGCAAAAAGGGCCCTGGCTCCTAGTCCCTGTTTGATTTCGAAAAGGGCGCCAATGGCGCACGCGCGGGCGCGTGCACGCGCCTCCTATGAAAAAAAGGGGCGGGGCGGGTGGATGACGCTCGATGCGCGCCACGGCGCTTCTGCGCATGTGCAGGCGTCCCAGCATGGTTAAAAGACACAGTACAAGTGTCAGCTGGATGCAAACAGAGCTAGCAACAAACAGTGGCACACAGAGGCGGTTGATGCAGGCATCCCCATAGAAAGGCACTTTAGTGGACACCAGCTGGTATATAGCAGCAACTGTGTTAGACTATTACCAGCAAAAATTGGTGTATGACGACGGGAATACCTCAGCTTTGTGCTTAAAGGATATGTCGTCCAGACGCTCCGGAAATAGGTCTTCCAGGAAGCCAAAGGGGTCTCCATCGGGCTCTGAGGATATTGGGCATGCTTGTACTGCACCAATCTCCCCTGAGAATTCAGAGGTCAGTAGCCGTAGAAACCCCGCAGGAATGCCTGGTGCTGCGGCTGTCCCCAGTCCACCTGCTCCTGTATATATAACAGAGGAGGTTTTATCCTCAACTCTGGGAGGATTGGAAGAGAGATTAACAGCATTGATCGCTGCTTCCCTGTCACAGGAAAAGCGCGTCCGATCTCCGTCTCCTCCTTCAGAGTGCCTGTTAGTGGAGGAACAGCCCCACACAGAGATCGACCTACCTGAAGGGGATCAGGATGAGGTTGATTCAGTTATGGAGGAATCAACAGTGGAAGAACCTTTCTCAGCATCTCAGGCTGAAAGTTCATGGGTTCAGTCTCTGACTAACATGGTCCGATCAGCATTTAAAATGCCTCTGGCGGAACCACCATCCACTACGGTTTCCTCGCTGGGGTCGCTAAAAGCTCCCCAGGCTGTCTGTTCCTTCCCAATCCACCCTTTATTAGAAGGGCTTATTTACCAGGATTGGGAGCATCCTGATAAAATATTTGCTCCCCCCAAGAGATTTCCAGTGATCTATCCCATGGAGGATAAGTTCATAAAAAAATGGAGGGTCCCTACAGTGGACGCAGCCATCTCTTCTGTTAACAAATCACTGACATGTCCAGTAGATAATGTTCCAATGTTCAAAGACCCAATAGATAAAAAATTGGAGTCTTTACTAAAATCTGCTTTCTCTACAGCAAGCATGGTGACACAACCTGTGGTAGCAGCGATTGGAGTCTGCCAAGCAGTGAAAGATCAGTTGAAACAAGTCTTAAGGGACTTACCAGATCAGCAGGCTCTTGCCCTAGCTGACCTGCCTAGAGCCTTGTGTTTTGCGGTGGACGCCATAAAGGATACAATCCAACAGGCCTCCCGCTTTACGCTGTCTATAGTACATATGCGTAGGCTTCTGTGGCTCAAAAACTGGTCTGCTGAAGCTCCCTGTAAAAAACTGCTGGTTAGCTTCCCATTTCATTGAGAACGCTTATTAGGAGAAGATCTGGACAAATATATCCAGAAAATTTCTGCCGGTAAAAGTTCACTCTTACCGGTTAAGAACAAGGGTAGAAGTCCTTCTTTTAAGAGGCCTACTTCTCCAGTCCCGGGCACATCGGCTGTGAAGCAGTTCCGACGGCCTCCGCAGTCAAATTCAGGGGGCAGAAATCAGGGACAATCACAGGGTAACAAGAAGCCCTGGGTCAAGAGAGGTACAAAACCTCCCCCCAAGGCATGAAGCGTTGCCCCCACTCACTCAATCGGGTGGGGGGAAGACTTCAGTTGTTCACAGAGACCTGGCGGGACACCATCAGAGACAGATGGGTGCTCTCCGCAGTAAGTCTGGGATACAAGCTGGAGTTAAAAGGCACTCCTCCTGCCCAATTTATGAGGTCAAACGTGCCAAGAGATCCCCAGAAGAGAGGATCCCTCCTTCTGGCACTAGAACAACTATTGCTCCAAGGTGTAATCATGAAGGTTCCCCTGGAAGAAATCGGATTCGGGTTTTACTCGAACCTTTTCACAGTCCCCAAACCAAATGGGGACGTGAGGCCCATATTAAATCTAAAAGGGCTAAACAAGTTCCTAAATATCAGGACTTTTCGGATGGAGTCGATCCGATCGGTGGCCACCGCCCTACAAGGGCAGGAATGGTTAGCCTCGATCAACATAAAGGATGCTTATCTGCATATTCCCATCTTTCCGGCCCACCAGAAATTTCTACGCTTTGCAGTAGAAGGGCGCCATTTTCAGTTCAGAGCCTTACCTTTCGGTCTGGCCACAGCACCACGAGTGTTCACAAAAATTCTGGCCCCATTATTGGCCAATCTAAGAACACAGGGTGTAACGATAATGGCATATCTAGACGACCTGCTACTAATAGACCACTCAGTGGAAAAGCTGGAAGTAGCTATTCACAAGACAATCAAGTATCTGGAATATCACGGTTGGATTATCAACCGGGACAAGTCAGCTCTAAGACCAGTCAAAAGTCTGGAATACTTAGGGCTAAGGCTGGATTCAAATCAGAGAAAGATTTTCTTACCTCCAGAGAAGGTGTCGTCTTTAAAAGATTTGACCCACTTAGTGGGTACAAAAAGAAAACCATCCATACGCCTCTGCATGAGGCTGCTGGGAAAAATGGTGGCTTCATTCAAAGCGGTACCCTACGGTCAATTCCATTCAAGGAATTTGCAAAGGGCCATACTGTCAGCCTGGAACAAAAAAGTTCAGGCTTTAGACTTACCAATGTCCCTGTCCCCTTCCGTTCGCAAGAGCCTCCATTGGTGGTTGGTGCCCCAGAATCTGGAAAAAGGGAAACCCTTCAGTCCGGTTTCTTGGAAGGTAGTCACTACAGATGCCAGCCTCATAGGCTGGGGGGCAGTACTGGAGCAATGGTCTCTACAGGGCAAGTGGTCAGAAGCAGAAAAGGCCCTGCCCATCAATCTCTTAGAGATACGAGCAGCCCGGTATGCCCTAGTAGCATGGACATCCAAACTCCAAGGGTCCCCTGTCAGAATTCAATCAGACAATGCCACAGCAGTGGCATATATCAATCACCAGGGTGGCACCAGGAGTCGTGCAGCCCAGAGGGAAGCAAATTGCATCCTGGAGTGGGCAGAAAAATATGTCCCAGCCATATCCGCGGTTTTCATCCCAGGAGTGGAAAATTGGAGAGCGGACTTTTTAAGTCGCCAACAATTATGTCCGGGGGAATGGTCTCTTCACCCCGAGGTTTTCCAGGCAATATGCCAGCGGTGGGGAACACCGGATGTAGATCTGCTAGCATCCAGATTCAACGCAAAGGTGGACAGATTTGTGTCTCGCACAAGGGATCCCCTAGCTTGCGGCTCGGATGCCCTAGTGTTCCCTTGGGATCAGTTCAAGCTGATATATGCATTCCCACCGCCACAATTGTTACCGCGATTACTCCGCAGAATCAGGGTGGCTCCAGCGTGGCCCCGAAGGGCATGGTACGCGGAGATTGTAAAAATGTCAGTGAGGAGTCCTTGGACCCTCCCACATCGTCCGGACCTGCTGTCGCAGGGACCGATATACCACCCTTCCTTACCAGCCCTAGGTTTGACGGCCTGGCTATTGAAGCCCACATTCTGAAAAAGAGAGGGCTCTCTAATTCTGTGGTATCTACCATGATCAATGCCAGGAAGCCGGTATCCAGACAGATCTATTATAGGATCTGGAAAGCGTACATTAAGTGGTGTGAGGCCAAGAAATGGCATCCACGTAAGTACGTGATAGGGAGGATTTTGGACTTCCTACAGTGGGCTGTAGATAGGAAGCTGGCCTTGAGTACTATCAAAGGTCAGATTTCGGCCTTGTCAATATTTTTTCAAAGGCCCTTGGCTTCGCATTCACTAGTCAAAGCTTTCATACAAGGAGTGATGCGTATTAGCCCCCCGGTTAGTATTCCCATATGTCCTTGGGACTTAAACCTGGTTCTGTCAGTTCTACAGAAACAACCGTTTGAACCATTGCAACACATTTCCTTGGTTCTTCTCACCAGGAAATTGATTTTCTTAGTAGCCGTTTGTTCGGCTAAAAGAGTATCGGAATTAGCCGCCTTGTCCTGTAAGGAGCCATATCTGGTTGTCCATAAGGACAGAGTAGTATTACGTCCTCATCCAGCCTTTCTTCCTAAGGTGGTATCGAGGTTTCATTTGAACCAAGATGTGGTTCTTCCTTCTTTTTTCCCCAAACCTAGCTCGGTAGAGGAAAAGTTATTACATTCCTTGGATGTAGTAAGAGCAGTTAAAGCTTATCTAAAAGCCACTGCTCAGATTCGCAGAACGGATACTTTGTTTATTCTGCCGGAAGGCCCTAAAAAGGGTCAGGCAGCATCAAAATCCACTTTAGCCAAGTGGATTCGACAGGTCATAATACAAGCCTATGGCTTGAGAAAGAGACCGCCTCCGTTCAAAGTTAGGGCGCACTCCACAAGAGCAGTTGGAACTTCATGGGCAGTGCATCACCAGGCCTCCCTGGCTCAAGTATGTAAGGCCGCAACATGGTCTTCGGTACACACGTTTACTAGATTCTACCAGGTAGACGTTAGAAGTCAGGAGGATGTCGCCTTTGGGCGCAGTGTGTTGCAGGCCGCAAAAGATCCTCATGCCTGATGGCGCCCAGCTTATGTATCCCTCCCCTCATTTGGCATTGCTTTGGGACGTCCCATTAGTAATGACTAAGTCGCTCTGTGTCCCGTGATGTACGAAAAAGAAAAAGGGATTTTTATAACAGCTTACCTGTAAAATCCTTTTCTTGGAGTACATCACGGGACACAGAGCTCCCACCCCTCTTTTTGGGACACTTATTGCTTGGCTACAAAACTGAGGTGCTCCCGGATGGGAGGGGCTTATATAGGGGAGGGTACTTCCGGTTTGGAATTGGCCAGTGCCAACACCTGAAGGTAATCTATATAACCCATTAGTAATGACTAAGTCGCTCTGTGTCCCGTGATGTACTCCAAGAAAAGGATTTTACAGGTAAGCTGTTATAAAAATCCCTTTTTTTAAGTCCTGTTAGCGCACCGCTCCAGTGTGAAAGCCCTCGGGGCTTTCACATTGGAGAGACAGGAGCCGCTGTTTAGGCTCGGTTTGCAGGCGCTATTTTTAGCAAAAAAGCGCCTGCAAACCGCACCAGCGTGAAAGGGGCCTTACTGTGGTTTTCTCGATCTAAATAACCATTTAACCCTTCCAGCCCTACTGCAAGGGAGGATTTTTACTTTTTTTGGGAGTTGGGCTTCAATAAAATGTACCTTTTAGTTGTCCTTTTCAAAGTGCTAAATCTATACCCAGAGCACAGTAGTAGTATTAGTATGGTGCTTCTGACCAGTTACAATTAGGCTTATCAAAGAATAAGAATATTCAGTCAGTAGGCACCGCTGATATACACCTGAACGATTTGTCATGTGTTTATGGAAGCAGGACAACGCTCAAGATGAACATTTCTATATTTTGAAATGGTCGGTTTAATGTTCCAAAAAAATACAAGAGCTTGTTTGGAGCAGAATCGCATGTTTTTTGCCCTGTAGACTTTTAAAGGAGTGTCTGTTTTAAAAAGTCTATGGAGGAAAAAAAAAAAAAAAAAGCCTCTAAATTACCTGACTACATTTACACTAATGCCCCGTACACAGGATCGGACAGCAAAAGTCCGATGTGAGCTTTTGAACGGAAATTACGACCGTGTGTATGCTCCATCTGACTTTTTCTGTCGGAATTTCCACCAGCAAAAGATTGAGAGCAGGTTCTCTCTTTTTCCGACGGAAAAAATTCCGATCAGAATTTCAGATCGTGTGTACCAATTCTGATGAGCAAAATTATTACGCATGCTTGGAAACAATTTGACGCATGCTCGGAAGCATTGAACTTAACTTTCTTGGCTCGTTGTAGTGTTGTGCGTCACCGCATTCTTGACAGTTGAAAGTTCAGAGAACTTCTGTGTGACCGTGTGTATGCAAGCCAAGTTTGAGTGGAATTCCGTCGGAAAAAACATCCAAGTTTTTTCCGACGGAAAATCCGATCGTGTGTACGCGGCATAAGTGTGAATTTGGGCTGTTAAAGTGACAGCCATCACACCAAATAGGACTTCATTTGCGCTTATGGGGAAGTGCTGTGCCGAACGTTTGACATATTTTAGGTGCAATTTTACACGTGTTGTTATTCATCCCTATAGAAGGTGCCCTGGTGGAATGCGCCGTAACCGGAAAGGGAGGCGCCCGCCCTTTGAGAGCATAGGCTTGAATGACGGTTTGTCTGATTCCCCTAGAAATGATGGCAGACGAAACCGCTTGGCCCTGTTATGGACCAGAGACAGTCACAAACAGTGAGTCGGACTTTCGAATAGAAGCAGTAGCAGACAGGTACACCCGTAAGGCTTGTACCACATCCAATATGTGCAGCGCAAACTCTCTGGGATGCGATGGGTGAGGACACAAGGACGGGAGGACAATGTCCTCATGTAGGTGAAAGGTCGACACCACCTTTGGCAAAAAGGAAGGTCACGGATGCAACACCGCCTTATCCTTATGGATGACTAAATATGGCGACTTGCAGGACAAAGCCGCCAACTCAGACACCCGTCAAACAGAAGTGATTGCCACTAAAAGGCCACCTTCTGAGACAAGACAAGAGGGGAATATCCCGGATATTCCCAAAAGGAGGTTCCTGGAGGACCGAGAGCACCAAATTCAGATCCCACGGTGGGAGAGGAGGCTTGACAGGAGGGAGCACATGGCGAACCCCCAACACAAGGTGCTAACCAAGAAATGACCCGCTAGAGGTCGCTGAAAGAAGACGGCCAAGGCCGAAATCTGATCCTTGATGGTACTCAAAGCAAGCTTTTGGGTCACTCCACACTGCAGAGGACGCAGGATTCTGGGGACGGAATACGTCCGAGGACGCCAGTCCAGCGCTTCGCATATGGCGATATAAGCTTTCCAGGCACGGTGATAGATCTGCTTGGAGGAAGACTTCCGTGTCCTTAACATGGTCAAAATGACCGAGTCCGAGAGACCTTCGGACCCTCAACACCTGGCTTTCAACAGCCCTGCCGTTAAAGCCAGAGACTGTAAGCCGGATGAAACATAGGACCTTGAGACTGAAGGTCCTCCCTCATCGGCAACCGCCAGGGAACGTCCGCGACGAGACGTACCAGATCAGTGTACCAGTGATGCTGAGGCCAATCAGGAACAATTAGGATCACCAGAGTTTATATCAGGCGATAAGGACCCTATGGGGCCACCAACGCATCCGAGGCATCGCCCAAGGATCCCTGGCTCTGGCCACAACCTCGACCCTTGCGATTGAGTCGAGAGGCCATCAGGTCCACATCCGGCGTGCCCCACCGTCGGCAAAGGAGTTGAAATATGCAAGGGCCACTCTTCTTGGTCCGGCGATTGGCGACTCAGATAGTCCGCCTGCCCATTGTCTATGCCCAGAATGTAAATGGCCTACAGAGCCGGCACGTTTCTTCCGGCCCACTTCAGGATACGGACTACCTCGGAAGCCGCAGCTGAGCTCCGAGTCCCCCCTTGATGGTTTACATACGCCACCGCCGTGGCGTTGTCCGACTGGCTCCTGATGGAGCGACCCCGTACTCTCTCCGACCTGAGGAGAGACACAGTCCGATGGCCCGTATTTCCAGAACAGTGATTGGTAAACGGGCTCGTCCGGAGTCCAAGGCCTTGAGCCGACAGGACTCCCCAGACTCCACCCCAGCCCGTCAGGCTGGTGTCCGTCATGAGTACTGTCCAGTGGATGGGAGGGGAACGACTTTCCGGACCGAAGAGCCGAGGATCTCAACCACCATGTCAGGGGCGCCCTGACCAGGTGAATCACCTGGATCTGAAGATCCAAGGACAACGGGGATTTGTCCCAGGTGGACAAGATCTCCTTCTGCAATGCCCTGGTGTGTGATTGGGCATACGGAACGGCCACAAAGGAGGCCACCACGAGTCCCGGGACTCTCATGCAAAAAAACGGATTGACAACCAATTTCGGGATGTCAGCACCCGCACCGCAGACTGAAGTGTCAGCAACTTCTCCAGAGGTAGGATACCTTTGCCTCCAAGGAGTCTAGAATCAGAACTAGATACTCCAGACACTGAGTCTGGACCAGGACTGACTCCTGAATGTTCAGGAACCACCCGAAGTCCCTGAGGGTCTAATTGACGATAGTCACCTTTCCTCTAAGTCTGAGCCACTTTCTGCTCTTAGCAGAAGATCGTCCAGATAGCCCACGACAGCAATACCTCACTGTAACAGAAGGCTAGAACCGGAGCAAGCACCTTGGTGAACACCCTTGGTGCCAAGGCTAGGCCGAAAGGAAGAGCCACAATCGATAGTGGACTTCGCTGATCGCAAGCGCAGAAACTTCTGGTGACTTGCGCAGATCGGAACATGCAAGTAGGCGTCCTTGAAGTCCAAGGACGCCAGAAGAAAATCCCTTTGGTGGAGTGTAGCGATCACCATGCGAATGGATTCCATGCGGAATTTCTGCACCTTCTCGAAGGCATTCAGGGCCTTGAGGTCCAGGATAGGTCGAACCACGTCCTATTTTTGGGACGACAAACAGATTCGAGTAGAATCCCTGAAAACTCTCCTGTGACGGAACCGGCACAATCACTCCGGACCTGATCAAATCCTGTACAGCCCCCAAGAGGGCTGCCCGACAGGTAGGAAGGAGAGGAAGATTCGAGGGAAAGAATCTGTCTGGGGGCCAGGATCAGAATACTATCCTGTATCCTGAGGTGACCACCTCGCACACCCACCAGTCGGAGATTCGGGAGGACCACCGATTCGTGACCTGCGAAGTCGTCCCCCCACCCCAGAGTCGGGCGGAGGCAAGACTTCACGCGGAGGCGGGCTTGGGAGCCGCTTGTTCGGCTTACGCACCCAGGGGCACTTGTGCCCACCAGCCGCACTGCCGTCAGTCTGAGAGGACCTACCCGTGGACTCTGACTGACGAAAAAACCCTGTTTTGCTGGAAAGGAAGGCCCCTGTTTTCGGCGGGCCTCCTCACTCTTGCTAGTCTAAGGAAGAAGAGTGCTTTTACCTCCCATGACATCCATGACGATGTCATCCAGAGCAGCACCGAAAGGTCTACCACCTTTAAATGGTAGATCTGTCAGGAGCTTCCTAAGGCTAGGTCAGCAGACCAGCACTTCAACCAGATAAGACGACGCAATACCACCGCCGAGACAGAGGCCCTGGATATTAAAGGGGCCGCGTCCAACGTGGCGTCGCACACATAAACCAGGCCCTGAACCAGTTGGTGGGCCAGAGCAACTGTGTCTGGAGGAAGATTATGCTCCTGTACAGCTAGGTGCAACATTTTTGCCCAACCTGTAAGTGTTTAAGACACAAGGGTCGCCGCTACCACAGGCCGTAGGGCGGATCCCAACAAGGCAAACATGGCTCTGCTCACCACTTCTGACCTCCTGTCAGTGGGGTCCTCAAATGCAGGAGTCCCCCCCATCGGGAGAGTGATGGCCTTGTTCAACCGGGCGACTGGAGGGTCGACCCTGGGGGAGAAGCCCACTTTTTAAGTAGGGCATCTTCAAGGGGTATCTGATAGACAAACGCCGCGGGACCATAAAAAAATTATTCTGCGGCTTTTCCCAGACCTCATCAATGAGCTGGTCAAAGAAAGTACACATGGAAAAACCTCTTTAGAAAGCCTGGCCTTAAAAGAACCAAAGGAGACTGTATCCGCCTGAGGTTCTGCATCCGCAGCATTTTAGCTTGAGAGTGTCCCTCACCGCAGTCATGAGTACACTAACAAGCGCCCTGTCATTTACTGACTCAGAACTGGAGTTTTCCTCATAAGGAATGTCCTGTTCAAAACCATCCAATACATTCAGAACTAGGGTCCTGAGCGGTAGTGGCTAGGCCCATATCTGAATCAGCGCACTGCCCTCATGAAGTAAAGTGGGGGGAGGGCGCTTTTTTGCTCCCTTGCGCTTGCACACAGCTCCCATCCTGGTCAGAAATGATTCCAGGACTGCCCACAACTGGTCCCTAGGGACCGCAGGTGCTGAAGCACTGCCTGTTGTCCACTGACATTTAGGGGAAGCTGGTGACAGAGACTCCATATTGCCCCCCTCTGAGACTCCTCAGATAAAAAGTCCACCCACAGGCTGTGCTGACTGAAGAGGGGGCGCCCAGGGGACTCACCAAACCGGACCAGGGACCGCTCAGTTCCGCTGTCTGTACCGCGCTGTGTCAGCGCTGGTGAGCTGTGAGGAGATTTGCGCTGTTACAGCAGCGCTAGAGGCCAAAACTAGTGCTGAAGAGCGCGCGGGCTACAAGAAAATGGCCGCCACACTTCACTGAGGCGATCCACGGCAAGATGGCCGCCATGACTCAGCAAAAGTGAAAAAAACAGCACACACACAGCGCCACTCGGCGCTCAGGCCCCAAAACACACAAAAAAAGGCCCCAAGCATATCTGCAGACCAGCATTAGCCCCTCCAAGAACAGTGTGACCCCCAGGCACCCCACACAGCACAGCGCCAGCAATGGTGACAGAGAGTGACAATGAAATACAGGGGGGGACAGGGAAAATCCCCCACAGAGAAACACACAGCTTTTTGTACTCACCTGCAGGCAGGAGAGACTACTTACCCGTCCCCTGAGGGACCCACTGGTGTGTTTCTGACAGGACTATCACAGTGCAGTACTGAGTAGCTGTCGGCCCGGTCCACCGCGAAAGATACAGTCAGTCAGGAACTGTTCAGTCTTGAGAGGACCGTGGGAGCATGAAAGCAAACCCGGCCACCCCTGGAGTCATGGGGCCTGTCGTGAACTGAGTCTCACGCACACAAGGCGAGGATCAGCACGCTCGATGGTCGGACAGGGAAGACTACGAGGATATCTTGTACCCAACCTGTTGCCCAGCCGACAGTTGATAGAAGATTCTCAAAAATAAAATAAAAAAGAATTCCAGAAAAGGAATAAAAATAGGTCAGGAGACTGGCTCCTGAGAGAGCCACGTCTTCTCCTTCTGCTAGGCAGAAAAAAACTGAAGTCTGCTGACTGTAGTGGGAGGGTTATGTCCGGAGGGACCGCCCCCTGGGTGGGGCTGTTCAGCTCTGGCTTTTAGAATGTATGTATAACATCTCACATTCTGCCTAGGTCTTCTCCTGCAAGCAGGGACATAACCCACGTGTAAAGTGTAAAGAGACACCGTGTCAGTCCATGGATGGTAAGAGAAATATATATTTTTTTCTCCTTTTTTCAATTTTCAAAACTTTGTGACAAAAAGTGAGATCTGAAAAATACTCACCATACCTCTCAGCAAATAGCTTGGGGTGTCTACTTTCCAAAATGGGGTCATTTGGGGGGGTTTTGAACTGTCCTGGCATTTTATACACAACATTAGGAAGCTTACATCCACTCTTCTAACCACTTGAAGACAAAGCCCTTTCTGACACTTTTTGTTTATATAAAAACATATTTTTTTTTGCAAGAAAATTACGTTGAACCCCTAAACATTATATATTTTTTTAAAGCAAAGGCCCTACAGATTAAAATGGTGGGTGTTGCATTTTTTTTTTCCACACAGTATTTGTGCAGCGATTTTTCAAACGCATTTTTTGGGGAAAAAATACACTTTTAATTTTAATGCACTAAAAACACACTATATTGCCCAAATGTTTGATGAAATAAAAAAGATGATCTTAGGCCGAGTACATGGATACCAAACACGACATGCTTTAAAATTTCGCACAAACGCGCAGTGGCGACAAACTACATACATTTTTAAAAGCCTTTAAAAACCTTTACAGGTTACCACATTCGATTTACAGAGGAGGTCTACTGCTAAAATTACTGCCCTCAATCTGACCTTCGTGGTGATACCTCACATGCATGATGCAATTGCTGTTTACATATGACGCCAGACCGACGCTTGCGTTTGCCTTTGCGCAAGAGCAGGGCGGGACAGGGGTGCTTTTTTTTTTTTTCATTATTAATTTTCCTTTTTTTATTTTATTTTTCTGTTCCTTCCATATTTTTTTATTTTTTATTGTTATCTAAGGGAATGTAAATATCCCCTATGATAGCAATAGGTAGTGACAGGTACTCTTTTTTTTTGAAAAAATGGGGTCTATTAGACCCTAGATCTTTCCTCTGCCCTCAAAGCATCTGACCACACCAAGATCGGTGTGATAAAATGCTTTCCAATGGCGCTTTTTATATCCGGGGGGGGGGGTGACATTCCCTCCCACTGCTTGTAAAAGCAGTCCAGAGGCTAATTAGCCGCTAGGATTGCTTTTACATGAAAGACGGCCGCTGGCTGAAAAGAATGATACCAAGATGATACCTAAACCCGCAGGCATCATTCTGGTATAACCAAAGTCCAGCAACATACCAGTACGTTGCTGGTCCTTGTTGGACATGTATTGTAATCTTTTTTTTTCCATGCAGCCTGTTGGCTGACGAAAAAAAGAGATTGATCGGTGGGTATGCCCACCATCAGAATACCTCCCTTCATTCACCCACTTCCAATGATGGGCATACATGCACCATTTATATATGCCGAAGCATGGGGGCATCCTCCCGCAAAAGTTATGCCGCGTACACACGGTCTGACTTTTCCACGGGCAAGCCTCTGTCGGAATTTCGACCGTATGTACGCGGTATTAGGAGCAGAATCGCTCCTCCGCCCCTGCTGCCCCCATGCTTCGGCATATATGCTCTTTATTTTAACTGTGGTGGTGAAATCACCTCCTACAGCACTGGAGTCGCAGGGATCAGGCCTGTCTCTGCGAACGCTGCAGTTATGTGTGTTGTGTTTTGTAAGTGACAGTGATCGATCGATACTGCACTTGGGTGGCCTGAGCTGGACGGAGGGGCAAAACGCAGGTGCTAGCAGGTATCTGGGCTGATCCCGCTAACACTGCGTTTTTGGGAACCCTAAACCGCTGGGGACGCTAGAATAGATCTGATCAGATACTATACCACTAAGGGAGGTGTATGCTTTGCGCGTGGGCGTTAGCATTACTGGCACTAACCTGACACTGCCTGGGGCGACGCAGACCCTCTCTGATGCTAAAACCTAATTGATCTCACCCGCCGGGCGATCAGGGGGTTAAACCTTTATTGGGTTATATACGGCGGGTGCCCTGACACTATAAAAAGCAAACTAACTAACCAGCGTCACCCGTAACACTTATACGGTGATCACTGGTGAAAGGGTTAACTAGGGGCAATCAGGGGGTTAAAACCTTTATTAGATAATATATGGGGGTACCTGACGTTATAAAAACCTGGCGGCGAACCTAAAAAATAACTGACTACCTAGCGCATCACCGACACTAATACACAAAAACGATCGCTTAGTGACACTGGTGATAGGGGGTGAAAGGGTTACCTGGGGGGGGGATCAAGGGGTTAAACCTTTATTAGGTAATATATATGGGGGTACCCGACGCTATAAAAACCTGGCGGCGAACATAAAAAAAAAAAACTGACTACCTAGCGCATCACCGACACTAATACACCGATCAGAAAAAGGATTAATTAGTGACAGTGGTGCTAGGGGCTGAAAGGGTTACCTGGGGGGCGATCAAGGGGTTAAACCTTTATTAGGGGGGGTTGGGGGGCTACCCTGGACCTAAGGGACGTAACACTAACTGCCCTGACACTTTTACAGTTACAAATGTCACTGATTGCAGTGATCAGTAAATAAATGATCACTGCAATCAGTGACACTGTGACTGGGGGTGATCTGGGGGTGTCTGGGGGGCGATTTATGTGCCTATGTGTCCTGGTGTCAGTGTACTGCTTGTGCACTAACCTGTGTGTCTTTTCTCCACGGCGCTCCGGTATATGTGAGCACCGCAGGAGAGATGACATCACTTCCTGCTGCTTCCTCTCTGCCTGTGTTTACATTACACAGGCAGAGGAAGCATTTGATTCGCCGGGAGCGATCGCGAGGGGGTGGCCAGAAACCAATGGCCGCCCCCTCATCACAGATCGCTCCCAGAGCGATTCCGACCGTCCACTGTAACGGAGGGGGGTCCGATCGGACCCCCCACCCATACGAAGGCAGGCACGTACAGGTACGTGATTGTGCCTGTCCGTGCCATTCTGCCGACGTATATATACAGTGGGCGGTCGTTAAGTGGTTAAATCGGAGTTCCCGCCAAAATTTTACTTTTCAGATAAAAATACCCCTATAATCCTCATGCTTAATGTATTCTAGTAAGGGTATGCTGTAAACGAAGGTCCGTTTTGTATTTTTGCACCATTGATTTCTTACTTTTGTAAGTTCCAGCAGGCCGCGGCCATCTTATGTGTGGGCATCTGAAGCCAGACTGCATCTCTTCCTGTATTCCATGCAGGCTGGTTACCCAGATCTCACACATGCTCAGAGCAGTACAAGCAGTGTAATAGGTTGTAAGTCGTGTTTCCATAGCAACAGCAGTGTCAGAGGAAGTTGCCGCCCCTTAGCTATGAAAAACTTCCTAGTTCTTGGAGGGGGGAGAGGTTATCTACATTTACAAAGATTATACATCTAGAAATATAAAAAAGCTCCTGCAAAAGGGTTATTCGTTTTTAAAAGATGCTAATTGTAAATGATATCCCTGGTTTCTGTGCAGAGATTTTTTTTATTATTGCCCCCATCACACTGCCACCATCAAAATTACCCCACAATATTGCCCCCATCAAAATTGCCCCATCAAACTTGCCCCCAAAAAATCTGCCCCATCAAATTTCCCCCTCATAGTACTCTATTATAAATGATTAGTAATGGTGTGGCTGTGCTCTCCCCTGGGCTCTGTAATCAGAGCTGATATTCTCCAGCCGCCTCCCCCACCGCCCATCACTGTGTATAAGAAGCTTTGGTAACAATGGCAAGAAAAGCCTGGTTTGCAAATAACACAATGTTACAGCCCAGCAATGCCTATTGCCTTCTGGGATTGATGACACACATCTCCCAGGAGGCATTGCAAACCGGAAATGACGTGATGGGCCGCGGCCAGGGAGGAGGAAGTGAAGAATGAATACAGCAGATATACAGTAGTAGTGCTGAGAAAAAATTAAATAAATATCCAATTTGTTTACAGTGCACAGTTTAGTGAGGGATGCTGAGGAGTTGAAAATGTGGGTGAAATTCCGCTTTAACATGGTCTTCTATGGAACACGTTCTGTAGTGCAAATCTGCAAAATGCAAAAATCACTAAAAATGCATAGATGTGAACCAGGCCTAAAGTGCAGGCACCTGGAAGTGTCTGAATGTTCCTGCAAGGGTGCCTGCTTCCTTCTGAACACCCCTACGGGCTCTTTCACACGAGTGGTCCGCCCGACGGACTTGCTGATCGGGGATCAATCTGCTGATAAAAAATTCATTCTGGGGAATTCAATAAACATTCCCAACACTTTTCTGGCAGTAGGTCCTTTTAAAACTACCTGTGCCTAATTCAGGCAAGCCTTTGCAAAAGTACTGCCACATTCAAGTAGTTCTTTTTATGGTCACGATTGATAAGACAGATGAAAAAATAATTAGCGCCAATTTGCAAACTGGGAAATTGGCAGTAAATTAAACAGAACTATACTCAACTTCTCTCCAGCAATGCGTCAAAAATGTGTTAAAAACACACACGCAAAAGCGCATCTGGAACGTATCTGGAGTGCGTTTTTTGTGGTATGAACCAGCCCTAAAGGAAAACTGTACAAGAAAATTGTATAATGTATGGCCAGCCGAAGACCATCTCTAAGCTACAGAGAGATACCAGTATTTATGGCCCATACACAAGCGATCCGAACATCGTACAAAACATACCGCTTTTAAAGCGATCGTACGATAATTTGATTGTTGTTAGTACACAGCTTTTATTAGCTAATCTTGACAGTTCATCCAATATTATCCAATCAGGCAAGCACAAAAATGTTTCTCGTACGCTACCTGATTGTACATTACGGTTCACATGTGTGAAAGGGGCCCAAGGCTCAGTTCACACTGGTGCGATGTGGAAACCCTGCGAATCCAGTGCGGGTTCCCGCATCGCACCTGAATCGCCGGTGGTTCCTACTGCCCTATGCAAACAGCTGGGAGTGTCAATACAAAGTTAATGACACCCCCAGATCAGTTTGAAGTGCGAACTGTGAATTCGGACAGGTGTAGCGGGTATCAATATTTAGAGGGAGTTCTTGGGCGGTAGCATGGCCCAAATGCAACAATTACGAGGGTTTTGTGGTTGTCTTTTGTTCGTGGAAGATATCAATGGTATCTAGTTCCCTGCGGCCCCTGGGTGGCGCTGTTGCCTTGGGCTGGGGTTGAACCACCATTGTAGGGCCGTGCCCTTTTTGTCCTCTCGCAGCAGTAGTACGGCGGGGCGGGGAACTCGCTGTGCTTGCTGGGAGAGGGTATAAAGGGGGCGGACATCTTGCGCATGAGGAGTCCGAGCACCAGGCACCTTCAGCCTGGGGGCTGCTGTCTGCTCGTCCGTGTCCAGGTGCCTTTGGCCTGGGCACGTGGAGTCGAGTTCCATCCCAGGCACCTTAAGCCTGGGGTGAGGTACTTTGCAAGAAGGCCTGGGGCCCAGTATCTTCCACTGGGTCCCGTGAGGGATGAAGTATTCCTAGGGTGCCCCCGGAATTGGGTGCCCGAATCCAGGGCGAAAGGGACCAGAGATGTGACCCTCCCGAAGAGCTGGTACAGCATAATGCCGGTGACGGTGTGGGCCTCTGGAGACCGTCCGGATGGATGTCTTTCCCTGACAGGGGCCATTTATCCTAACAGAGGTATTCTATGTTCTTATGGTCAGTGGCGGGGATCCAACTGAACCAGGTCGGTGGCAGAGACCTATCATCAAGGTCTGTGGCAGAGGCCTCTACTTTCACCAAGGTTTGTGGCAGAAACCAAATTCATGGTTGGTGGCAGCGACTGTGCGCCAAGCCTGTTTGCACTATACGGAACAGGAGAGAACTTTAATACTTTGATTGTGCCTGAACCCTCACCCCACCAAGTTGTGTTTGTTCAACCTGTCTGCTTGCAAAGAGGCATATTTATCTCTGCGGAAATAAATATATAGATGTTGTACTGTCACCTGGTGTGGGCTTACTTTTCTGGGAGCAAAGTGTTCTACATTCACCTATCTACTGGTCATTTTGAAGTGGAATCTCTGTGACAAGGACACAGACCCGAAGGTAAAGATCATAGCTCAAACCTTTACACACCTAAGAGGGGCGAGCTGGTGGCAGCATCTCACTCCTCCCCCTTGGTTTCCCTAGACGAGTAAACCAGCCGTAAAGAAGAAGGGAGAGAGCGGGTGAGACCGCTACACAGGAATCAGTGCCGACATAAAAAAGGGTCCAGCACGAGTTTGGTCCAAATGCGATACAAATTCAGCCAATTTGTATGGCTGAATTTGCATGGCACAGACATCGCATGTGATCTGCACAGCAATGTGGTGCAAATCACATGCAATGTCTGGCATCGCAGCAGTGTGAACCTGCCCTTGTAGAGTGGGGCATGTCTGTGCTGGGAATCAATCATGAACCAGAACACATAACATTTTTAACAAGCCTGGTTGTAAACCCTGTTACACCACTTGTACCTATAGGTAAGCCTAAAATAACACTTACCTGTAGGTACTGTAAATATCTCCTAAACCTGCATGGTTTAGGAGATATTTACCATACACGCTTGTGCCAATGTCATCAGGGCATGCGCACTGAAGAAACGGCTTGCTCATGCCGCTTCTTCACCATGATTGGCAGCTCCCGAGCGCATGCGCAAGAGTGACATCGTGGCTCTGGCCAATCACAGCGCCGGAGCCCGCGAACCCGAAACTCCGGGAGAAATGTCGCCGGTCGCTGCGGTGTGTGGGGCCACTGTAACAGCTTCAATCTAGGGTAAGTATTTCATAATGAGCTAGTTTGCGATGCATACTAGCTTATTATGCCTTTGTCTTACAGGGTTTTTTTTTTTTTTTTTCGGGTTTACAACCACTTTAAAGCGGTGTTCCGCTCAAAAAAATAAATACATTAAAAAACAGCAGCTACACATACTGCAGCTGCTGGCTTTTAATAAATGGACACTTACCTGTCCTGGAGTCCAGCGATGTCGGCACCATGTCGGGTGCTGCCGCCGTCATTGCAGGTAAGGGTACGCTGCAGTGTAGCCTTTCTGCTTAACGCCGGGAACCCTACTGCGCATGCGCCAGGCCCACTCCTCTCTCCTACTGGCCTGGGGAGGAGGAGGGATCCCCGCGGTGACGTCACGGAGCGCGGCCCGGACTCCCGGAAGTAAGAAAGGATACCTGTCAAAGACAGGTATCCTGTCCTGTCCCGCCCCACCCCACCCCCCCCCCCCGAAAGGTGCCAACTGTGGCACCGGAGGGGGGGGGGGGAGGAATCCGATGAGCGGAAGTTCCACTTTTAGATGGAACTCCGCATTAACCACTTAACGACCGCCCACCGCCGATTTACGTCGGCAGAATGGCACCGACAGGCAGAATCACGTAGACCTACGTGATCGCCTTTGTGCAGTTGGGGGGTCCATCCGGACCCCCCTTCACTGCAGTGAGCGGCCGTTAAGTGTTCGGGAGCGATCAGGCATGAGGGGGCGGCCGCTCGATTCCGCCCCCCCCCTCGCGATCGCTCCCGGCCAATGAAAATGCTTCCTCCGCCATGTGATGTAAACACAGGCTGGAGGAAGTGATGTCATCTCCCTCGCCGCGGTCTTTTCGTTCCCGGCGCCGAGGAGAGAAGACAGAGGTTAGTGCTCCAACAGTCCACTGACACGTAGGTACACATAGGCACACAAATCAACCCCCAGTCACCCCCAGATCACCCCCCAGGTCACCCCAAAGCCCCCAATCACAGTGTCACTGATTGCAGTGATCATTTATTTTACTGATCACTGCATTTAGTGTCATCTGTGATTGTAAAAAGTTGCAGGGCAGTTAGGATTAGGCCCCTTTAGGTCCAGGGTAGCCCCCTAACCCCCCCCTAATAAAGGTTTAACCCCTTGATCACCCCCCAGGTAACCCTTTCACCCCCTAACTTCAGCGTCACTAAGCGATTGTTTTTCCGATTGCTGTATTCGTGTCGCTGGTGTTTTAGATAGGCAGTTATTTTTTTTTAGGTTCGCCGCAGGTTTTTATTAGTGTCAGGTACCCCCATATATTATTTTAACCCCCTGATTGCCCCTAGAGTTAACCCTTTCACCAGTGATCGCCGTATAAGCGTCACTGGTGTCACTGGTTAGCCAGTAAGTTATTTAGATTACCCGTCAGGTTTTTATATAGCGTCGGGTACCCCCATATTTAACCTAATAAAGGTTTTAACCCCCTGATTGCCCCTAGTTAACCCTTTCACCAGTGATCACCATATAAAGGTTACGGGTGACGCTGGTTGATTAGTTTGCTTTTTATAGCATCAGGGCACCCGCCGTATATAACCCAATAAAGGTTTAACCCCCCTGATCGCCCGGCGGGTGAGATCAATTAGGTTTTAGCGCCAGAGAGGGTCTGCGTCGCCCCAGGCAGTGTTAGGTTAGTGCCAGTAACGCTAACACCCACGCGCAAAGCATACACCCCCCTTAGTGGTATAGTATCTGATCAGATCTATACTAGCATCCCCAGCGGTTTAGGGTTCCCAAAAACGCAGTGTTAGCGGGATCAGCCCAGATACCTGCTAGCGCCTGCGTTTAGCCCCTCCGCCCAGCCCAGCCCAGCCCAGCCAAGTGCAGTATCGATCGATCACTGTCACTTACCAAACACAACACACATAACTGCAGCGTTCGCAGAGACAGGCCTGATCCCTGCGATCGCTAATAGTTTTTTTGTAGCGTTTGATATATTTGCTGACGACAGTCAGGTGCTTTTTTTCCTGTGAATCTTACTAGTGTACCCCTAAATTTAGAGCCCAAAATGGCAAGACGAAGGTACACTAGTAAAGAGGCCTACGAGATTCTGAGCATGACAGATAGTGAAGAGGAGGTCACGTATCTGTCAGATTCAGGCTCAGAATATCTTCCCGTAGAAGACAGTGACGTCAGCGGCCCCACGTCAGATAGCTCTGACGACGAAGTTGAGGTCCCTGCTAAGGTCAGGTGTACCCGATCCCGATCTTCTGAGGTTGTTGAGGAGCAAGAACCGCAGGTCTCTCGTATCATGGAGCAGAGTAGTACTAGCGCCGCTATTCCTTCTGGTGAACTGGCAAGCACCAGCGGCCTAGTACAGCCTGGACGTACATCCAGCACTGCAGTAACACTTGGTGACGTGGCGAGTCCCATAAGTGCAGTTCAAGCTGGCGAGGTGGCAAGCACAAGTAGTGTCCCGCTGCCACCAAGAAGACAAAGGCAGGCCCGTCGTGCCCATACTGCCCTTCCTGCAGAATTCGCCTATCCTGATTGGGTCCCCACCACTTCTGCAGAACCCGTACTTCCCCCATTCACTGCCCAACCCGGTATTCAGGTGGAAACAGCTGATTTTATTCCAATTGATTTTTATTCGCTGTTTTTCACGGAAGATCTCTATAGATCTATTGTGGACCAGAGTAATTTATATGCTGGTCAATTTATCGCCGCTAACCCCCAGTTGCCTAAAATTGCCAGAAATTGGAAACCAATTACGGTTTCCGAATTTAAGACCTTTCTGGGCCTTTCCCTCAACATGGGCACACATAAATTTCCGTCATTGCGTGCTTATTGGTCCACGCACCCAATTGACCACATGCCCGTGTTCTCTGCCTCCATGTCCAGGGCACGATACGAGCAGATTTTGTGGTTCATGCACTTCAACGACAATGAACTTTGTCGTCCACGTGGGGACCCTGAATACAACCGGCTCTATAAAATTCGGCCCCTCATAAACCACTTCAACGAACGTTTTGCAGCCTTGTTTACTCCCGATCAAGTTGTCTGCGTTGATGAGTCCCTGATTAAATTTTCTGGCCGCTTGTCTTTCAAGCAGTACCTTCCCAGCAAGCGTGCCAGATACGGGGTCAAGCTCTACAAGTTCTGTGACAGGGCAACAGGCTATGTAGTGAACTTTACGGTTTATGAGGGAAAAGATAGTCAGATTGAGTCGGTCAACTGCCCGGATTACATAGGGAGCGCTGGCAAGATAGTGTGGAACTTGGTGTCACCCTTATTCGGAAAGGGGTACCACTTGTATGTGGACAATTATTACACGAGCGTGCCACTGTTTAGTCACTTGTTTGATCATCAGATTGGAGCATGTGGCACCGTGCGACCTAATCGCCGGGGCTTTCCCCAGCGGCTTGTAGATGCCCGTCTTAGGCTGGGGGAGAGAGCCTGCTTGAAGTGTAATAACTTGCTCGCTATGAAGTGGAGGGACAATAAGAATGTTTTCCTTCTTACCTCCCTTCATGCAGACACGACAGTCCAAATTCGTACGGCGACTGGTGTTGTGGAGAAACCCCTCTGTGTCCACGAATATAACCAAAATATGGGAGGGGTGGACCTCAACGACCAGTTGATGGCGCCGTATCTAATTGACCGTAAGGCGAGACGCTGGTACAAAAAAGTGTCTCTATCATTATTCCAATTGGCTTTGCTGAACGCTCATGTGCTATACAGAGCTTCAGGCGGGACCTTATCTCTTCTAAAATTCCAGAATGAGATAGTCACAAAACTCCTGTATCCAGGCGGTTCTGCACCTCACCATCCCCAACCAAATGCAGTAAGCCGGCTGCATGAGAGGCATTATTCGTATGTCCTCCCGAGTACCCCTACCCAAAGCCACCCCCAAAAAAGATGTTGTGTCTGTAGCAAGCGCGGATTTAGGCGTGACACCCGTAGTTTTTGTCCACTCTGTCCTGACAAGCCTGGTCTTTGCCAAGGTGAATGTTTTGAACGCTACCACTCAAAAGTGAAGTTTTAGCGTAGGGTACAGCATTTCACAGACAAGGACACACTTACACAGGGTCTCCCAAGATGCCATTACATTTTGAGAGACCCGAACCATTACAGTTGTAAAGTTACAAAAAAAAGTGTAAAAAAGAAAAAAAAAAAAACGTAAAAAACAAAACACAAAAAAAATATAAAATAAAAAAACCAAAAATAGTTGTCGTTTTATTGTTCTCTCTCTCTCTCTATTTTCTCTCTATTGTTCTGCTCTTTTTTACTGTATTCTATTCTGCAATGTTTTATCATGCTTGCTTTTCAGGTATGTAATTTTTTGTTTTCAGGTGCGCCATTCAACTGCAGCGCGGAATTATTTATCTTGACAGCAACAGCGTTTGCTCCCACGATACATAAAGCCGTGACTCCAGTGCTGTAGGAGGTGATTTCACCACCAGAGTTAAAAAAAAAAGAGCATATATGCCGAAGCATGGGGGCAGCAGGGGCGGAGGAGCGATTTTGCTCCTAATGCCGCGTACATACGGTCGAAATTCCGACGGAGGCCTGCCCGTGGAAAATTCCGACCGTGTGTACGCGGCATAACTTTTTTGCGGGAGGATGCCCCCATGCTTCGGCATATATATATTTTAGGCACAGGTTGCGTTAAAACATTTTTTTATTTTTTACTAGGTTTTGTTTTGGTATTTGCTTTGCAGGTATGGCATGGTAAGGTCTTACTGTTGTACTGTAATGTTACTTTGTTTTAATGTTAACCACCATTTGCTTAGCAGGTACGCCATTCAGTTGCAGCGCGGATCTATTTATCTTGACAGCAACAGCGTTTGCTCCCACGATACATAAAGCCGTGACTCCAACGCTGTAGGAGGTGATTTCACCACCACAGTTAAAAAAAAAGAGCATATATGCCGAAGCATGGGGGCAGCAGGGGCGGAGGAGCGATTTTGCTCCTAATGCCGCGTATATACGGTCGAAATTCCAACGGAGGCTTGCCCGTGGAAAAGTCCGACCGTGTGTACGCGGCATAACCTTTTATGCCGCGTACATACGGTCGAAATTCCGACGAAGGCTTGACCGTGTGTACGCGGCATAACTTTTTTGCGGGAGGATGCCCCCATGCTTCGGCATATATGCCCATCATTAGAAGTGGGTGGATGAAGGGAGGTATTCTAATGGTGGGCATACCCACCAATCAATCTCTTTTTTTCGTTCAGCCAATAGGCTGTATGAAAAAAAAGATTACAATACATGTCCAACAAGGACCAGCAACGTACTGGTATGTTGCTGGACTTTGAATGTTTATACCAGAATGATGCCT
Organism: Rana muscosa; assembly: GCA_029206835.1. Classification (NCBI taxonomy): domain Eukaryota; kingdom Metazoa; phylum Chordata; class Amphibia; order Anura; family Ranidae; genus Rana; species Rana muscosa. The sequence goes on along the minus strand of CM055117.1, from coordinate 420,450,261 downwards.
GCGGGTTTAGGTATCATCTTGGTATCATTCTTTTCAGCCAGCAGCCGGCTTTCATGTAAAAGCAATTCTAGCAGATAATTAGCCTCTAGACTGCTTTTACAAGCAGTGGGAGGGAATGTCCCCCCCCCCCCCCCCGGATATAAAAAGCGCCATTGGGAAATTGGGAAAGCATTTTATCACACCGATCTTGGTGTGGTCAGATGCTTTGAGGGCAGAGGAAAGATCTAGGGTCTAACCCCCCAATTTTTTTCAAAAAAAGAGTACCTGTCACTACTTATTGCTATCATAGGGGATATTTACATTCCCTGAGATAACGATAAAAATGGTAAAAAAATAAAATATGGAAGGCACAGTTTAAAAATAAAATAAAAAAGCCAAATAAATAATAATAAAAAAAAAAAAGCACCGCTGTCCCCCCCTGCTCTTGCGCAAAGGCGAACGCAAGCGTCGGTCTAGCGTCATATGTAAACAGCAATTGCATCATGCATGTGAGGTATCACCGCGAAGGTCAGATCGAGGGCAGTCATTTTAGCAGTAGACCTCCTCTGTAAATCTAACGTGGTAACCTGTAAAGGCTTTTAAATGCTTTTAAAAATGAATGTAGTTTGTCGCCGCTGCGCGTTTGTGCGCAATTTTAAAGCATGTCGTGTTTGGTATCCATGTACTCGGCCTATGATCATCTTTTTTATTTCATCAAACATTTGGGCAATATAGTGTTTTTTAGTGCATTAAAAATAAAAAAAGTGTGTTTTTCCCCCAAAAAATGCGTTTGAAAAATCGCTGCGCAAATACTGTGTGGAAAAAAAAAATGCAACACCCACTATTTTAATCTGTAGGGCCTTTGCTTTAAAAAAATATATAATGTTTGGGGGTTCAACATAATTTTTTTGCAAAAAAAAATTTTTTTTCATGTAAACAAAAAGTGTCAGAAAGGGCTTTGTCTTCAAGTGGTTAGAAGAGTGGATGATGTGTGACATAAGCTTCCTAATGTTGTGCATAAAATGCCAGGACAGTTCAAAACCCCCCCAAATGACCCCATTTTGTAAAGTAGACACCTCAAGCTATTTGCTGAGAGGCATGTTGAGCCCATTGAATATTTTTTTTTTTTGTCCCAAGTGATTGAATAATGACCAAAAAAAAAAAAATGTACAAAAAGTTGTCACTAAATTATATATTGCTCAAACATGCCATGGGCATATGTGGAATTACACCCCAAAATACATTCTGTTGCTTCTCCTGAGTACGGGGATACCACATGTGTGGGACTTTTTGGGAGCCTAGTCGCGTACGGGACCCCAAAAACCAAGCACCGCCTTCAGGATTTCTATGGGTGTAAATTTTTGATTTCACTCCCCACTGCCTATCACAGTTTCGGAGGCCATGGAATGCCCAGATGGCACAAAACCCCCCCAAATGACCCCATTTTGGAAAGTAGACACCCCAAGCTATTTGCTGAGAGGTATGTTGAGTATTTTGCAGATCTCGCTTTTTGTCACAAAGTTTTGAAAATGTAAAAAAAGAAAAAAAAAAAAAAAAAAGAAAAAAAAATGTCTTTCTTAATTTTCAAAAACAAATGAGCTGTAAAATACTCACCATGCCTCTCAGCAAATAGCTTGGGGTGTCTACTTTCCAAAATGGGGTCATTTGTGGGGGTTTTGGGCTATTTTGACATTTTATGGCCTTCAAAACTGTGATAGGTAGTGAGGAGTGAAATCAAAAATTTATGCCCTTAGAAACCTTGAAGGCGGTGCTTGGTTTTTGGGGTCCCGTACGCGGCTAGGCTCCCAAAAAGTCCCACACATGTGGTATCCCCGTACTCAGGAGAAGCAGCAGAATGTATTTTGGGGTGTAATTTCACATATAACCATGGCATGTGTGAGCAATATATCATTTAGTGACAACTTTTTGTACATTTTTTTTTTTTTTTCTTTTTGTCATTATTCAATCATTTGGGACAAAAAAATAAATATTCAATGGGCTCAACATGCCTCTCAGCAAATAGCTTGGGGTGTCTACTTTCCAAAATGGGGTCATTTGGGGTTTTTTTTTTGCCATCTTGGCATTTTATGGCCTTCAAAACTGTGATAGGTAGTGAGGAGCGAAATCAAAAATTTATGCCCTTAGAAACCTTGAAGGCGGTGCTTGGTTTTTGGGGTCCCGTACGCGGCTAGGCTCCCAAAAAGTCCCACACATGTGGTATCCCCATACTCAGGAGAAGCAGCAGAATGTATTTTGGGGTGTAATTTCACATATGCCCATGGCATGTGTGAGCAATATATCATTTAGTGACAACTTTGTGCAAAAAAAAAAAAAAAGTTTGTCATATTCCCGCAACTTGTGGCAAAATATAAAATATTCCATGGACTGAACATGCCTCTCAGTAAATAGCTTGGGGTGTCTACTTTCCAAAATGGGGTCATTTGGGGGGGGGGGTTTGTGCTATTTTGGCATTTTATGGCCTTCGAAACTGTGATAGGTAGTGAGGAGTGAAATCAAAAGTTTGCGCCCTTAGAAATCCTGAAGGCGGTGCTTGGTTTCCGGGGTCCCGTACGTGGCTAGGCTCCTAAAAAGTCCCACACATGTGGTATCCCCGTACTCAGGAGAAGCAGCAGAATGTATTTTGGGGTGCAATTCCACATATAACCATGGCATGTGTGAGCAATATATCATTTAGTGACAACTTTTTGTAATTTTTTTTTTTTTTTGTCATTATTCAATCACTTGGGACAAAAAAATAAATATTCAATGGGCTCAACATGCCTCTCAGCAATTTCCTTGGGGTGTCTACTTTCCAAAATGAGGTCATTTGGGGGGGTTTTGTACTGCCCTGCCATTTTAGCACCTCAAGAAATGAGATAGGCAGTCATAAATTTAAAGCTGTGTAAATTTCAGAAAATGTACCCTAGTTTGTAAACGCTATAACTTTTGCGCAAACCAATAAATATACGCTTATTGAATTTTTTTTTACTAAAGACATGTGGCTGAATACATTTTGGCCTAAATGTATGACTACAATTGAGTTTATTCGATTTTTCTTATAACAAAAAGTAGAAAATATCATTTTTTTTCAAAATTTTCGGTCTTTTTCTGTTTATATCGCAAAAAATAAAAATCGCAGAGGCAATCAAATACCATTAAAAGAAAGCTCTATTTGTGGGAAGAAAAGGACACAAATTTCATTTGGGTACAACATTGCATGTCCGCACAATTTACAGTTAAAGCAGCGCAGTGCCGAATCCCAAAAACAGGCCTGGTCCTAATGGCCCGAAATGGTCCGGGGCTTAAGTGGTTAAGCCCTCGTTCACATTGGACAATTTGACATGTGATTTGAGATGGCAAATCGCATGCCAAATCAGAGACTATTGCCGGGACGGCACCGTCTGAATCGGTGCACCGCCAACCTTGCATCGATTCCCAAAAGTAGTTCCTGAACTACTATTGGTGACTTTGGGGGCGATTTCAATAGACATCTGTGCAGGAACTCGCTCAGATGTCTCTCAAATCGCCCCCAAAGTCGGACTGAAATGCCGGTTTGAACTCAAATGATTTCAAACCCACATTCAGTGCGAACCTAGGCTTAATCCAAAGTGAACAGCGTGTTGAAAATATATGCCAATGCACAAAAGAAAAAAACATTAGCACATGACAAAACACTTGCCAAGTGCTACAAAGAAGTGTACCTCTATGCATACACATGAATCTACTTGGCTCTCATAGGTCAGGGCACCACAAATTGGTATTTTACCTATACTGTATTTGGAACCTTGTGAGTAAGGTCAGCCCTTGGATTTTCTATAGGTCTAGTGGGATCTCCCTGCTACAATTCCTGACTCTCATGTTCAGTGTTCATGTTGAGTTTTGCATCTTACACACCTCTTGTATTTTCAGAGTATACAAAACATAAATAAAAAAATCCAGCAAGCAGAGAGGAACTTCATCATAATGATCACAGCAGGTGTGCAGGCCTAGGAACCCAAGCACAAACACCTTCCCAATTATCCTACGAGACATATGAAATGGTCACATGGTTTATATATTCACTTCTACATTGTATGTCAATTACTTCTAGCCTACTCCTATTAGTTCAAACAATGTGGAAATTTGTAAACTTACTTTGTGTGCTTCCTTGATTTCTATGACACTACATTCACTATGTCCTGAGAGTAAACATGTTTCACAAAACCTGCCTTCTGATCTACAGAGGAGCTGAGAGGAAGTGGAGTCAGTACAGAAATCACTTCCTGTAGGCAGAAAGGCACCATGGGATATGTAGTCCTTAGAGATGGAAAGTAAACAGCAGAGGAAAAGCTGCAAAGCATGGAGGGAATCCAGGAAGTTGTGGAAAGAGATGGCCAGCAGACAGGCAGTACTTACAATATGAAAAGGAGATTTTTCAAGTAGGCTTACTGTATATTGTCAAAAATAACTATTGCTATTATAATGGTGATGTTATAAGCAGCCATTAATTTTGTTGCACCCCCATGCATCGTCAAAACGCCAAATTTTTTTGGGTACAGCCGCCCATTGAAATATGGGCAACCATAAACGCAGAATGCAACCGCACAGGTGTGAGCCAAGCCTAATGCTGAATTGCAGGTATGAATATTTTTGCATAGTTACATTAGTCCAGCTTGGACCAATGTAAGTATTACACATTTCATACCTGGCCCATCCCTGAGCATCTGCTCTGTTTTACAGGTCTCATGCCTAGTGGTTGCCCTGCTTCATAGTAAACAGGAGTTGCTCAATTGGCATAGGTGCCATTCTGGGAATACCTTGAAATATTCTCAATGAATGCAAACGGTTCTCTGATTGGATGAAACGGAGAGCTGGTGACATCACAATCAGAAAATGCCTTGTAATCATAGAGAAGAATACAAAACTTTCTCTGAATGGAGCCAATGCTAAGCAAGCAACTCTCTGTGTTTCCTATGCAACTGGGCAGCTGCATGATACAGGACCCAGAAGACAGTAAGACCTCTTTCACACTGGGGCGGTTTGCAAGCGCTATTGCGCTAAAAATAGCGCCTGCAAACCGACCTGAAACAGCGGCTGCTGTTTCTCCAGTGTGAAAGCCCGAGGGTGCACTAGCAGGACCGCTCCAAAAGTCCTGCTATCCGCATCTTTGGAGCGGTGTGTTTACCCATTGAAAGCAAGAGGCGCATTGCGGGCGGTATTAACCCTTTTTCGGCCGATAGCGGGGGTAAAACCGCACCGCTAGCGGCCAAATACCGCCGCAAATCCGACGGTAAAGCGCCGCTAAAAATAGTGCCGCTTTACCGCCACCGCACCTCCCGGCCCAGTGTGAAAGGGGCCTAAGGATCACTGTAGGCGACCACAGTGATTCTGTGCTTGCACAGGAATCAACAGATGTAAAATATAAATACTTAACATTGATCCAAGCTGGGCCAATATACCGTATATACTCGAGTATAAGCCGAGATTTTCAGCCTTTTTTTGGGGGCTGAAAGTCCCCCCCCCCGGCTTATACTCGAGTCATATAAATTTTTACATTGTAAATATTACCTGTAAAGAAGTTGCGGCTGCGGCGTCCATCGTTCAAATTCCGCGGCGTCCATCGTTCAAATTCCGCGGTCTCTTCCTGTTCCTTCCTTGATAGGCGAGTCTCAGCAGACACTCTCCGCCTATCACGAACGTTCTCTCATCCTCATTTTTCCAGCAGACGTCTGTGATTGGCGGAATACCCAACACAGTGTCTGCTGGGAAAACTAAGGATGAGAGAATGATCGTGATAGGCGGAGAGTGTCTGCTGAGACTCGCCTATCAAGTAAGGAACAGGAAGAGACCGCGGAATTTTGAACGATGGACGCAGCGGAATTCGAACGATGGACGCCGCAGCCGCAACTTCTTTACAGGTAATAATTACAATGTAAAAATTTCTATTTACAGGGAACAGCGAGCTAGGGAACAGTGGGGTATCGGCTTATACTCGAGTCAGTAAGGTTTCCCAGTTTTTTTGGGCAACATTAGGTACCTTGGCTTATACTCGAGTCGGCTTATACTCGAGTATATACGGTAAGTATGCAAAAAATAAATAAAAACACAACATACCTGTTTTACTACCACACTTTTATGTACAGGTTATGTATCACTTGAGCCAATCTATTGTGGTCCAGGCGGCTAATTAACGGCTAAGTGGTCCAAGCGGATAATTAGCCGCTGGATCGCTATCCGAAGCAGCGGGAGGGGTCATCTCCCACCACTCACTGGTGTTTCTCAGGCTTACCATTTTCACCGGCGCACCCGAGAAATGATCCGACAGGTCGCACAGCTGGCCAGATCATCTCTGATCACCTCTATGGTCTTAGGACCAGAGTGATGTCATGATGTTACTTCCGGTCTAGGGCCAAAGTAAGCATTTTTTTTTTTATCTTTTGCTTTTAAAAAAGGTAGGAGGAGAGATTTGGGGTGTTATTGGCCCCAGATCGCTCCATAAAGAGGACTTGTCATCTCTTATTTCTATTACAGGGATGTTTACATTCCTTGTTATAGGAATAAAAGTAATAAAAAAAAAAAAATTAAAAGGGACAGTGTAAAAAAATAAAATTAAAGCGCCCCATCCCTCCGTGCTCGCGCGAAGAAACGACCGCATATGTACTTTAAGTCACGTACACATATGTAAACGGTGTTCGCCACACACATGTGAGGTATCTCTGCGAACGTAAGAGTGAGAGCAATAATTCTAGTGCTAGACATCCTCTAACTCTAAACAGGTAGCCTGTAAACATTTTTTTTATGTGTCACCTCTGGACATTAAGTATTGTATTTTGTCACCATTCTACGAGCGTGCGCAATTTTAAAGCGTGACATGTTAGGTATCCATTTACTCGGCGTAACATCATCTTTCATACAACAATTGGGGTATATAGATTGTTTTTTTTTTGGGTTTTTGTTTTTTTCACATAATAAAAAAAAAACGAATATTGTTTCCAAAAAAAAATAGAGTTTGAAAAATTGCTGCGCAAATACCCTGTAACATAAAATTTTGCAACGATCACCATTTTGTTCTCTAGGGTCTCTGCTAAAAAATATATTATGTTTGGGGGTTCTAAGTAATTTTCTAGCAAAAAATACTATATTTAAACCTTAAACAAAAAGTGCTAGAAAAGGCCTGGTCTTCAAGTGGCTATTCATTAATACCCTCTAATTTTATGTGCGTTTGCTGACACACGCAAGACAAGGAGGATTACTATTATTTTTCATGGTGTTCATTTACGCCTGTGTGTACATCTCTTCCATGCGGAAAGAAGTACAGGTGCTTTTTTTGGCGTGACAGTGCACGTTTGGTTCTATATAGGCTTCAGCGGGAGTGGATGAAAAATGCATAAAAAAAAAAAAAAAAGCATGAAAATGCAGATGCAAAAGTGTAAACCTAGCCATAAAGGACAAAGGCAATATAAGGTACTACAAAAAGACAATGCACATATATCATAGTAGCAGAGCGATTTTTCAGTTTGATGTTGTCAGTTCAATAAAAAAACTGATCAGTGAATGCATATTGCCCATCACCATTGATCTCTGAATTACCTTGATAGATCAGCTGCAATAATAAAAGGAATTTTTGTGCCCTGCCAGTTGTTGGTAACAGAAACAAAAGCCAAGTATGTCCTCCGTTCGCTTCCATCAACAAAGAAAAAAAAACTGGTCTGACAGCTTTCCAGTGACAGTATAGCAGTCCATGCGGGCACTTACCTTCCTCCAGCAAAGACTCTGAGATCAGCACATGCTCAGTCCTCCACACAAGGTGAAAGGCATTTTTCCTGCTCTTTATCAGGCTCTGAGATAGAACTTTTCACATGAGTTTTTTTTGTTGTGTCTGGATCCCTGAGAGCAGAAAGTGTTTTCAGACAAGCCATGTGCGCTGTGTGTAGATTGTAATTGGCCGCGCCGGTGACACGTAGGTGGAAGAGTTACATGTCTCTTCTTGTCATAAGCTTGTCTTTTTTTACATAAGAAGTTCTTTCAGTTATATGTGTTACTTGCCTGGGGCACAAAAACCAACTGAGATCTAGTAAACAGGAAAAAAAGGTTTGGTACAAAAAAAGAAAACATTTAGATAGGAAAACACTACGTTTTCAGGCTTTCGGACGCCGTTTTGTGTTTTTAGGGCTCATGCACATGGGCGTAAATAAAATCTCACTTTCATAAATATAGCATTTAAAAAAAAAAAAAAAAAAAAAAAAACATTTACTGATCTAAATGCAGTTTAATTGCATAGTGCGTAAAGACCAGTAAAACTGCAAAGAAAATTGCTTGATTCCCCCATAATAAAATTAAGGCCCCGTTCACACCTATGCGAATTGGTTGCGGCTTAAACCGCATCCAATTCGCATAACATTATAAAATACATTGATTTTAATAAGGCTGGTTCACATATGTGCGATGCATTCACACTGCGCATTGCCCAAAAAACTTGTGCGTTTTCTAGACATTGCGGTGCGGCTTAGGTGCGAATTCAGGCCCATTATCTTCTATGGGCACTAGGGATGAGCTCAGGCGAGTTCGCATTGAACACATGCAGAGCCCGCCAAGGAAGTCGGCACCGTCGGAACCGCGCTGCGCTTATCACAGGCAGGGAGACATTTCCCGATCTCTGCAGCCGAGCATCGGGACAATGTCTCCCTGCCTGTGATTAGCGCAGCGTGGTCCTGACGGTGCCGACTTCCTTGGCGGGCTCTGCATGTGTTCAATGCGAACTCGCCTGAGCTCATCCCTAATGGGCACGCATCTGATTCGCAGATGTGTTCAGTTCTCATCAGGATTTCTCTCCTTCTCACTACACTTCCCCCCTCCCCCTCCTCTCTCCCAGGTCACCAAATTCGCAGCTAAAAACTGAGATGATCTGCTGAACAGCTCTCTTATCTTTTTGCAGAGATAAGAGAGCTGGAATTCGCACAAGTGTGAACCCAGCCTCAGTGTTGATGGGGGAATCCCTCAACAGCGGGAAGTTTCTCTGCCATTAGAATACAATCATTACTACTTGGTGGCTATAGCCAGGGGCAATGATCAAAAGGAAAAAAATGGACAGGCTGGTTGTACTAAAGTCGGCCGATAGCAGCCTGTCCATAGATGGATCAAAATGTATCCGGTTCCTGCTGAACTTCGATCTGTATATGGCCGGCTTAAAGTGATTGCAAAGTCAAATTATTTTTTATTTTTTTTAACTACTTCCGATCTGCCCACCACACATATACTGCGGCACGACTGCGCGAATGTATGTGGTCTCATGCATGAGATACTGTGGGCGAGAGCGCGGTACAGAGTAAACAGTAACAGTAAACTAGTGATCAGGAATAGCAATCTCTGTTGTCCCAGTGAGCCCATCCCCCACACAGTTAGAATACACCCAGGGAACACAGTTAACCCTTTGATCTCTAGTGTTAACCCCTTTCATATCAGTGTCATTTATACATTAATCAATGAATTTTTTTGCACTGATCACTGTATTGGTGTCACTGGTCCCCAAAAAGTATCACTTAGGGTCAGATTTGTCCACCGCAATGTCGCAGTCACGCTAAAAATCGCAGATCGCCGCCATTATCAATAAAAAATAAATAAAAATAAAAGTCCCCTATTTTGTAGACACTATAACTTTTGTGCAAACCAATCAATATATGCTAATTGCAATGTTTTACCAATAATATGTGGAAGAATACAAATTGGCATAAACTGATAAATACATTTGTTTTTTTATATATTTATTTTTTTGAAAATGTATAGCAGAAAGTAAAAAACAAAAAAAAAATTTCCCCTAAATTGTCGGTCTTTTTTTGTTTGTAGCGCAAAAACAAAACCCAGAGGTGATCAAATACCACCAAAAGAAAGCTCTTTGTGGGGAAAAAGAAAAGAACATCAATTTTGTTTGGTAAAGTGTTGCTCAACCACGCAATTGTCAGTTAAAGCGATAGTGTCGCATCGTAAAAAATGGCCTGGTCATTAAGGGGGTAAATCCTTCCGGGGCTGAAGTGGTTAAATAACAAACATGTTATACTTCCCCCCTCTGTGCAGGGATTTTGCACAGGGCAGCCCAGATCCTTCTCTTCTTGGGTCCCTCTTCGCTGCTCCTGGCCCCTCCCTCCTGTCGAGTGCCCCCACAGCCAGCAGCTTGCTATGTGGGCACCCGAGCCGAGCTGCAGCTCGGTGTGTTCAGTCAGACACGGAGCTGCCGTTCGGCCCCGCCTCCTCTCTCTCCTGATTGGCTAACTGACTGACAGCCGCGGGAGCCAATGGCGCCACTGCCATGTCTCAGCCAATCAGGAGGAGAGTCCCAGATGGCTGAGGGGGACATCGCTAGACATGGATGGGGCTCAGGTAAGTATTGGGGGGGTGCTGGGGGGGCTGATACGCGCAGAAGGCTTTTTACCTTAATGCATAGAATGATTTAAGATAAAAAAAACCTTCTGCCTTTACAACTCCTTTAAGGCTACATTTTTGACAGGTGTAAGCGACTATCTGTGGCTACCAACCCATACACTTTAGTGACATTGTTGGTGGTCGTGGCTATTTGTGGCTGTTCGCACAGTTGGCGATTACCTGCGGTAATCGCTACTGGACATAAAGTGTCATTATGCCCTGGTTCACACTGGTGCGTTTTGATATGCGATTTGGCATGTCAAATCGCATGTCAAAACGGCGGTATTTGCCGCAAATTGCCGGCAATGGCACCATCCTAATCGGTGCGACGCCGCATCTGCGGTGCTGCACCGATTGCAAAAAGTAGTTTCTGTACTACTTTTTGCGATTTTGGCCAGTGATATACATTGACATCTGTGCAGAAACAGATGTCTCTGTAATCGCGGCCGAAATCGTGTGAGTTCAGCTGAACTCGCACGGCTTCACTCTCACAGCCCAGTGTGAACCTGGGCTTAAGTGTATGGCTTTGGCGGCTGCAGCTAGGCGCTCACACCTGTCAAAAACAGCAACCGGGATCAAAAGGTTCCTGCCGCTGCCATTTGCACTGTGGCAAAATACCTGTGCCTTACTGATCTTATTGCAGCTATTGCTTTTTATGGACCTGTACACACAGGGGAATAAATATCAGTAAACCAGCACCATGTTTAGATAAGTAGAAAAATTATAAAATTTGTTGGTCAGTCACGCATACGCACACAAAAATTACACCTCTCTGAATAGTAGTCTATATTCTATGTAAATGGATGCACTATACAGACCATACTCTTCTGTATTGCACAGGAGCTTTCTGCCAGGAAGATTTGGCATTTAGAGCGGCCTCATTCATAGAGGTGATTAGTGCCCGTCTGAAATTCAGTGACAAAAATCAGCATATTCTTTTAGCTGAAATCACAGTGTGTACATATGGCTGCAGCGACTGTGGCCAACCACACATGCAGCAGTTAACTGCAGTGAGACCCCTTTTACACTGAGCTGCGGCTTTAGCGGCGCTTTACCGCTGTTTTAGCTGCCTTTTTGCGCCACTTTTCAGCTGCTAAAGAAGGGGTTAAAACACCGTGTTGCGGCGATTCCCAAGCGATTTTCAATGAGCAGGGTTTTTAATGAGCAGGGTATTTTGGGAGCCCAAACCACCCCAAAGATACTGCTTGCAGGACTTTTCCTAACGTCCCGCAAGTCACACTGAAATTAATGGGAGAAGGTTTTCAGGCGCTATTTAGAGGCTATTTATAGTGCTTAAACGCCTGAAAACCACCTCAGTGTGAAAGGGGTCTAAGGCTGCACTCACACCTCAGCGTTTTAAGTCGCGGGCAGATTTGCTGCAATTCTGCCAGAGTTTTTAAAGCGGTGAGGTGGAAATTACAAATCGCAGTACGCACATTTGAGATGCCATTTATTTGAATCCCACCTAAAATCGTTTTGTGGTTTTGCCACGATTGTCATGAGGCAGCCTGCATCGCGTGAAGCATGTCACCCAAAAGTAGTTCCAGAACTTTTTGGGCGACGAGCTTCACGTGATGCGGGTTGCCGCGATTTATTGCGTGACAATCGCGTCAGAACTGCACCGGGATTTTAGATGCCATTTAAACGAGAGGCATCATAAATCTGTAAGTTCTGCAGTTTGTCATTCACACCTCGGCGCTTTGAAATCAGGGGCAAATCTGCCCGCAATTCAAAACGCAGAGGTGTGAATGCAGTCTTATGCCACGTACACACGATCGGATTTTCCGTTGGAAAAACCTTGGTTGGTTTTTCCCGACGGAATTCCACTCAAGCTTGGCTTGCATACACACGGTCACACAACACTACGACGAGCCGAGAAAATTAAGTTCAATGCTTCCGAGCATGCGTCGAATTGTTTCCGAGCATGCGTCGGAATTTTGCGCGTCGGAACTGCTACAGACGATCTGAATTTTTGCTGGCGGAAATTCCGACAGGAAAAGTCCGATGGAGCCTACACACGGTCGGAATTTCCGACCAAAAGCTCACATCGGACTTTTCTTTTCGGAATTTCCGATCGTGTGTACGCAGCGTTAGAGACGATGATTGCTGCTGGACCCTGAAAGATTAGAAGAACTTTAGTGCGCATATATGCATATAAACAGGCACACTATACAAACCATACTCATTCAGCCCCGTGAGAGATGGTCTGCTTGTAGCTCAACAAACAAAATCCCATTCATTTTAATGCCCTTGTTCACATCTCAGCATTTTGTCACCTGTAGCAAAACGTTTTTCGCTCAACAAAGTACATGAGCTTCTTTTAGGCAGATTGGAGGCAGATTAACCACTAAAAAGGAGTTGTAAAGGTTTGTTTTTTATTTTCTAAATAGGTTCCTTTAAAATAGTGCATTGTGCTCACTTACCTTTTCCTTTGATTTACCTACTAAATGTTTTTTTTCTTTGTCTGAATTTCTCACTTCCTGTTTCTCCTCACTAAACTTCACACCATCATCCGAGTGGTGTGGAGTCAGCCAGAACAGCTTACTGAGGAGGAACAGGAAGTGAGAAATTCAGACAAAGAAAAAAAATATTTAGAAGGTAAATCAAAGGAAAAGGTAAGTGAACCAACAATGCACAAGCTTAAAGGAACCTTTTTAGAAAATAAAAAATGAACCTTTACAACCCCTTTAAGGACCGCTCACTGTATATATACACGTCATTTTTTTAAAGATGGATATCTCGGTAACGGCAGCAGCTGCTGCCACAACCGAGATATCCATCTCTTCAGTGAGCGGTCCTGTTTACGATAATGGTGGTCTCTGCGGCGGATTCACAGCGAGATCACCGTTATCGGCGGCGGGAGAGGGCCCCCCCTCCCGCCGCTCTCCCGCGCCCTCCGCCGCTTACCGGAGCCGTCGGCAGCGGCAGAGGCGATCGGGTCCTTCTCCCTCTGTGGTATGGGTATGAGTGAGGGGAAGATGGCCTCCACTTGTCTCCATACCATAGCAGGGCGGCGCTGACGTCAAAACGTCTTAAAGGGACACTTTTTTTTGTCATTTTTTCAAATGACATTTTTATTTATTTTTTTATTTTTATTGCATTTTAGCCTAAATATGAGATCTGAGGTCTTTTTGACCCCAGATCTCATATTTAAGAGGACCTGTCATGCTTTTTTCTATTACAAGGGATGTTTACATTCCTTGTAATAGAAATTGAAAGTGATCCATTTTTTTTTTTTTTAAAACAGTGTAAAAATAAATAGAATCAAGTAAAATAAATAAGAAAATGAAGGCATACGTGAGTAGCACCCGCATATGAAAACGGTGTTCAAACCACACATGTGAGGACCCCCCTTCACTGCAGTGAGCGGCCGTTAAGTGTTCGGGAGCGATCAGGCATGAGGGGGGGGCGCTCGATTCCGCCCCCCCCTCGCGATCGCTCCCGGCCAATGAAAATGCTTCCTCCGCCATGTGATGTAAACAAGGCTGGAGGAAGTGATGTCATCTCCCTCGCCGCGGTCTTTTCGTTCCCGGCGCCGAGCAGAGAAGAAGCAGGTTAGTGCACCAACAGTCCACTGACACGTAGGTACACATAGGCACACAAATCACCCCCCAGTCACCCCCAGATCACCCCCCAGGTCACCCCAAAGCCCCCAATCACAGTGTCACTGATTGCAGTGATCATTTATTTTACTGATCACTGCATTTAGTGTCATCTGTGATTGTAAAAAGTTGCAGGGCAGTTAGGATTAGGCCCCTTTAGGTCCAGGGTAGCCCCCTAACCCCCCCCCTAATAAAGGTTTAACCCCTTGATCACCCCCCAGGTAACCCTTTCACCCCCTAACTTCAGCGTCACTAAGCAATTGTTTTTCCGATCGCTGTATTCGTGTCGCTGGTGTTTTAGATAGGCAGTTATTTTTTTTTAGGTTCGCCGCAGGTTTTTATTAGTGTCAGGTACCCCCATATATTATTTTAACCCCCTGATTGCCCCTAGAGTTAACCCTTTCACCAGTGATCGCCGTATAAGCGTCACTGGTGTCACTGGTTAGCCAGTAAGTTATTTAGTTATTTAGGTTACCCGTCAGGTTTTTATATAGTGTCAGGTACCCCCATATTTAACCTAATAAAGGTTTTAACCCCCTGATTGCCCCTAGTTAACCCTTTCACCAGTGATCACCATATAAAGGTTACGGGTGACGCTGGTTGATTAGTTTGCTTTTTATAGCATCAGGGCACCCGCCGTATATAACCCAATAAAGGTTTAACCCCCCTGATCGCCCGGCGGGTGAGATCAATTAGGTTTTAGCGCCAGAGAGGGTCTGCGTCGCCCCAGGCAGTGTTAGGTTAGTGACAGTAACGCTAACACCCACGCGCAAAGCATACACCCCCCTTAGTGGTATAGTATCTGATCAGATCTGATCAGATCTATACTAGCATCCCCAGCGGTTTAGGGTTCCCAAAAACGCAGTGTTAGCGGGATCAGCCCAGATACCTGCTAGCGCCTGCGTTTAGCCCCTCCGCCCAGCCCAGCCCAGCCCACCCAAGTGCAGTATCGATCGATCACTGTCACTTACCAAACACAACACACATAACTGCAGCGTTCGCAGTGCTTGGTTTTTGGGGCCCTGTACGCGGCTAGGCTCCCAAAAAGTCCCACACATGTGGTATCCCCGTACTCAGGAGAAGCAGCAGAATGTATTTTGGGGTGCAATTCCACATATAACCATGGCATGTGTGAGCAATATATCATTTAGTGACAACTTTTTGTACATTTTTTTTTTCTTTTTGTCATTATTCAATCATTTGGGACAAAAAAAAAAAATATTCAATGGGGTCAACATGCCTCTCAGCAAATAGCTTGGGGTGTCTACTTTCCAAAATGGGGTCATTTGGGGGGGTTTTGTGCCATCTTGGCATTTTATGGCCTTCAAAACTGTGATAGGTAGTGAGGAGTGAAATCAAAAATTTATGCCCTTAGAAACCTTGAAGGCGGTGCTTGGTTTTTGGGGTCCCGTACGCGGCTAGGCTCCCAAAAAGTCCCACACATGTGGTATCCCCGTACTCAGGAGAAGCAGCAGAATGTATTTTGGGGTGTAATTTCACATATGCCCATGGCATGTGTGAGCAATATATCATTTAGTGACAACTTTGTGCAAAAAAAAAAAAAAGTTTGTCATATTCCCGCAACTTGTGGCAAAATATAAAATATTCCATGGACTAAACATGCCTCTCAGTAAATAGCTTGGGGTGTCTACTTTCCAAAATGGGGTCATTTGGGGGGGTTTTGTGCTAGTTTGGCATTTTATGGCCTTCAAAACTGTGATAGGTAGTGAGGAGTGAAATCAAAAATTTGCGCCCTTAGAAATCCTGAAGGCGGTGCTTGGTTTCCGGGGTCCCGTACGTGGCTAGGCTCCTAAAAAGTCCCACACATGTGGTATCCCCGTACTCAGGAGAAGCAGCAGAATGTATTTTGGGGTGCAATTCCACATATAACCATGGCATGTGTGAGCAATATATCATTTAGTGACAACTTTTTGTAATTTTTTTTTTTTTTTTTGTCATTATTCAATCACTTGGGACAAAAAAAAAAATATTCAATGGGCTCAACATGCCTCTCAGCAATTTCCTTGGGGTGTCTACTTTCCAAAATGGGGTCATTTGGGGGGTTTTGTACTGCCCTGCCATTTTAGCACCTCAAGAAATGAGATAGGCAGTCATAAATTTAAAGCTGTGTAAATTTCAGAAAATGTACCCTAGTTTGTAAACGCTATAACTTTTGCGCAAACCAATAAATATACGCTTATTGACATTTTTTTTACTAAAGACATGTGGCTGAATACATTTTGGCCTAAATGTATGACTAAAATTGAGTTTATTCGATTTTTCTTATAACAAAAAGTAGAAAATATATTTTTTTTTCAAAATTTTCGGTCTTTTTCTGTTTATATCGCAAAAAATAAAAATCGCAGAGGCAATCAAATACCATTAAAAGAAAGCTCTATTTGTGGGAAGAAAAGGACGCAAATTTCATTTGGGTACAACATTGCATGTCCGCACAATTTACAGTTAAAGCAGCACAGTGCCGAATCCCAAAAACAGGCCTGGTCCTAATGGCCCGAAATGGTCCGGGGCTTAAGTGGTTAAGGACCCGGGTCCTGCCCCAGGGGACATGTATCAATGCAAAAAAAAGTATTTTTTATTTATTTTTATTTTTATCAATGACTTTTCTCTGTATTGCCGGGAGCCGACAATTCATTATAGCCGTGAGTAGTTTTAAATGACTTTTTTCCTTCAGAAATGACACTTTGTGCAGGGACAGTTCTAAGCACGAGAGACAAGCGCTGCTTTACAGGCATACTATACACACCCCCCAGGTACGAAATTTAAAGGAATATTTCACTTTTATTGTTTCACTTTAAGCATTATTAAAATCACTGCTCCTGAAAAAACTGACGTTTTTTAATTCTATTATGTGAAAGGCTCCCTTTAAGCTAATGGAGGTGCAGAATAAGAGCGAGTGTCTGGCAGTGGGAGGGTTAATTCATCATATATCTTCTAATAGCCTTATGTTTAACAAAACATACATTAGCATGTGCAGGCATGGAACGTATGTATTGTTTAAATGATGGAAGCCCAAACTCCCTTTGACATCAAAGTAACTAGCTTTCAAATGAAGCTTGCAGCTCAGAAAACCATCTACCTCTTTTCTTCATGACATTTTTCAATAATGCTAAGCAAGGTATAATATATATATATATATATATATATATATATATATATATATATATAAAATTATTTACAACGGTTGACTTAGTAATAAAACATAAAAAAAATGCTATGAAATATGACTGCAGAATTTGTAGAAATACTCACTTGACAATGTTACAAAGTCTACCGCATATGACAATGGCCAGCTGATAGTGGTAGCTACACTCAGAAAAGGACTGTCAGAAGGTTATCTGTCTACAACATACATACAGAACGGGGAAGCATGATTCTGCACTTTCTACACCACCGAAGTGACAGATAATCTTCATTGCAGCAAGGAGGTAAACATGTGCAGCAATCAGCAATTAGCTTTGATCTCTCTAGTTTTGCATATAGAAAGGGTAGAGCCATCTTAGATACAGGTGGAGGGGTGAATGCAACTTGAATTGGTCTGTGCCTTTGGGCCTCATTCAACTAAGCATACTTAATCTGTGTGAATCTGCCTATTTGTTTGGCACAAACGAAACCTTCGCACAGATGCCTAAGTATACCCTTGTGAAAGAGGCCTTATCACGGAAGAAAAATTAGGAAATGTTATAAGTACAGGGTGACATCATTTTGTTTAGATCTCATTTTACATTGGTTTTGGAATGAGATGTCCAAGAAGCTCATATAGATGTAATGGTCAAGTTTCTACAAAACTTTGGCCATAACGTTTACCTGGACATCAGAAAGCAGTTAGACATCAGGAAAAAAATCAATCTGCAAAACAATAGACTCATTCATTAAAGTATAACTAAAGGCAAAACTTTTTTTTAAAGTTTTAGATAGAATAGAGAGGGTTTAGAATACTTGTCAGTTTTTATTTGTGCTGTCTGTGCCCCTGTTAGAGCCCTTTCACACTGGTGCCGCCCTTAGCGCCTGCGGTAAAATAGCTGTAAAACGCCGCTATTTTACAGTCGGATTTGTGCCGCATTTCGGCCGCTAGCGGGGCGCTTTTAACCCCCGCTAGTGGCCAAGAAAGGGTTAAAACCGCCCGCAATGCGCCGATTCAGCAGCGTATTGCCGGCGGTGCGGCGGCGCAGCCCATTGATTTCAATGGGCAGGAGCGCATTAGGAGCGGTGAGTTCACCGATCCTAATGCGCTGCAAAGAAGCTGCTGGCAGGACTTTTCCTGACGCACTGCCAGCGCACCGCTCCAGTGTGAAAGCACTGGGATTTTTTATTTTCTTTCCAGTCCTGTATACCTGAGAATGTCCAAGAAGATTTCCAGGCATGAGCCCAGAGACACCAGCCGAGACCGTCAGGGTCACTCGTCCAGGCACCATTCATCTGGTGGTCATAGGTCCTCAAGGGGCCATCGCTCATCCCATTCAGTAGGCCACGAAAGAACCAGAAAGTGCTGGACATGTGGAGCAAAACTGACAAACTAGTCTGCCAAAACAGTTTTAGAGACTATGCAGCAGACAGGGAATCAGAGGGCCAGCAAGTAACCTATCTGAATAAAAAGGTAGTTAAGGATTCCTTTTCTGAGCTAATAGCTTCTCTGCCATCACAGCAAGCCCCTTAACATACGGAGAAGGAAGGGGAGTCCATACTCCCAGGGCCATCTACGGGCGGAGCTACCTTACCAGCAGTAGATCCACCTGCAAAAGCCCCTGTGGATCAAGATCCATCAGAGGATTCTTCTGAGGAAGCAGACCCAACTTGCTTCAGTTTCGCCATGGAACAACCTTAGGCAGTAAAAAAGGCTATTGGTTGGGATGAGCCTGAGGAACCTCCTAAAAAAGCCAGAAGTTATTTTCCGCTCTTAAGAAAAACGTTTGTCTTTTTTTCCTCTGATGGATAAAGTTAAAGGTCTTATTGAAGATGAGTGGAAGAAGACAGAGAAAATATTCCTTGTGAATCAGCTTAAGACCACTTTCACACTGAGGCACTTTTCAGGCGCTTTGATGCTAAAAAAAAGCGCCTGAAAACTTATTTCCATTAAACTCAATGAATCCTTTCACACTGGGGCAGTGCGCTGAAAAAAAACCCCTCTTCATTGAAATGAATTGAAAGCGCTTCAAAAGCGCCTGAAAAGCGCTTCAAAAGCGCTCAGTGTTTTACTGGCAGTTTTTCAAGCGCCTCAGTGTGAAAGTGGCCAAATAAGTTATACCCCTTGGCAGAAGAGGATGCGGGCCTGATAGATCACCTTTCAGTTGTAGATGCAGCTGTAGTACGCCTGACTAAGAATGTAACTTTACCCATGGATGATTCCACCTCCTTCAAGGACCCATTGGATAGGCTTATAGACATTGATCTAAAAAAGGCCCATCAGACAGCAGGGGGAGCATGTAGGCCAGCAGTTGCCCTGACATCAGTGTCTAATGCCATCAGAGTATGGACAGACAATGTGGAGATGGCGATCCAACAAGATGTCCCCAAGGAGAACATAGTGAAGGTGTTAGAAGAGCTCAAGCTTTCCACAGATTTTGTTGGAGAAGCATCCATCTACATCATAAGATGCTCAGCCAGAGCTATGCTTCATACCGTCATGGATAAACGAGCTCTATAGCTGAAGCCTTGTCCAGTGGATGCTGCATCAAAGCAAAATTCGTATAGGATCCCATTAGAAGGGAAAGCTCTCTTTGGTGAAAAGCTTGAAAAAGCCGGGGGCGCATGCGCGGCTCGTAAGATGGCGGATGCACTTGACTAGAGCTCCGGCCTCACCTCCTGCATCCGAAGCTCCCGCTCCGCTACACTAGAGACTATCGCTCCGGGAGCCACCTCCACTGAACCGGGAACCCCTCAGCTACCTGCCGGACGTTGTATGGGTAAGATCGGTGACCAGAGGCGCATATACCAGACATGATCCTCACAGGCCGCATCACAGTCCGCGCGCCACATGGAGAAATACCTGCTTAGGCCGCAATCCCCGGCCTCAATTTCTACGGCAGACGCCGCGGATCAGCCGGACGCACTCCCGCTGGTCGATCCCTCGATCTATCGCCCATAACGCTAAATAAAAGACGCAACCTTCGCCCTATTACTGCTCACCTGCAACGCCATCAAATACCCTACAGATGGGGCTTTCCTTTTCGTCTGACGGTGACCAAAGATGGCTCACAACACACCATGAGAGATCTTCAGGAAAGTGAGTCCTTTATCAAAAACCTGGGACTCCCCCCTGTTCCTGAAGAAGATCTGCAAGCCCAATTCCACCCTCCAGACCTTTGTCAACACCCGGGAAAATGTGGACCCCGGTCCGTCACAGATCCAGGAAAACCACGTTCACCCCTCTAAGGAACGCATCTTCTAAAGGCCCCACCTGAAATTTCCACAGGATCTCACGTCTGGTTTGTAATCTTTTTTCTCCTTTCCCCCGATCTACATAGTTCGAGGGGGCCCTGATGTTGGGCCTATGAAATTCCTCTAAGAGTCTCTGGGCTCAGAGACTGCTGTTCTCCCCCCTTATAACTGTTCATACGTGGGCGACTGCCCTCCGGGACAACTACAGTTCTACGGTTCCCACTTAACTTTTTCTACTATTTTTACTCTTGCTTTTCGGATCAGGCCGAGACTCGGCCATGCGGGCAGCTGTGTTTCCCCCACCCTGTGTTTCCCCCACAATGGTCGCGTTTTTTGACCATGATTCCTTGGAGATGAGTTCCTCCTTGGGTACTCTACCTACACGGTATGTCGTTTTTGTTTTATTTTTTATTTTTATTTTTTTCCCATGTTTTTTAGGGATCCTTTTTGATCCCACATTTACCTACGTTAGAAATTTCTACTTACGAATGTATGTTATGTTACATGTTTTAATATTTTTAGGGCTGCATGAAGGTCTATTTTTTGACCTACTCAGAAAATGTTCCTATGTTTTTACTCCCATATTCTTCCTATGTGGGTTTAAATATACAAATGTACAGAGTTTTTTGTTCACATCATGGTATATGCTTAATGTATCTTACACGAATGTAATGTCAGATCTTTGTTTAATCCGCACCTATGGCAGTTAGTGTCTTCTCATGTAATGTTAAAGGTCTAAATTCCATCCGGAAGAGATGGCTTGCCCTTAAAGAGTTCAAAGCATCTAATGCTGAGGTGATCATGGTCCAGGAGACACATTTTAAGGCGGAGGGCTCGTTCAAATTTGCTTCCAGGCACTACCCCACAACTTTTTGTTGCATCTGCCCCCTCTGGAAAAGCTGTTGTGTCGATTATCCTTAAACACTCATCCGCCATAAAAGTGAAATCCTCATATTTGGATCCCCAAGGTCGCTTTATTCTCCTTGACTGTGATCGCCTTAATACTTTGTTTACTTTAGCAAATGTGTATGTTCCCAACACAGGCCAAATTGGTTTCCTTGACACCTTCTTTGAGAAACTTCACGACTATGCCCAACCCTTTCAGATTATTGGGGGAGATTTTAATTTGTGCATGTCTCCAATTAGGGAGAGGGACGCTCTTTTCCAGGACAACCCTCCATTACAGGCACAGAAATCTTCCTCCAATTAGGGAGAGGGCCGCTCTTTTCCAGGACAACCCTCCATTACAGGCACACAAATCTTCCTCCTCGTTCCGCAAAACAATTAGAACAAACAGGCTGTTTGACTCTTGGAGGGTAAAACACCCGACAAACAAGCAGTTCACCTTCTTCTCTCCACCCCACAAGCTGTACACGAGAATTGACTATTTTTTCATCTCTGCACCTCTATTGCCATACCTGGTAGACGCTAACATTCTCCCAATTACATGGTCAAACCATGCACCCATAACTATAGACCTCTTATTGTCCTCACCCACACCTAGGAAATTTCATTGGCGCCTTAACGAATCACTCCTAAACTCACCTGAGACCCAACTACCCTTACAAGACAAACTGAACAAATATTTTCAGATAAATAAAGATTTGGTGTCGGAGATCTCAGTTTTGTGGCACATAAGGCGTTCTTCAGAGGTGAATGTATCGCAACTGGATCACGCCTTAAAAAAGATCGTGCTTTTCAGAGATCGACTTTATTGACTCAGTTATTAGAAGCTGAACAAAAACTTTTCAGACGCCCCACAATGGAGGGTCTCCGAGCCGTAACTGCACTAAGAAACCGTATAAAAACACTAGATTCGGCAAGAATCACTAAATCCATGCTTTGGTCAAAGCAAAAATTTTATGAATTCGCCAATAGACCCCATAGAATGCTTGTCCAAATTTTGAAACCACACCCCCAGTCATCTTCACCCGACTTCCTAATACAACATGACGGTAAGCCCACATATTGCCCTCGAACAATGACTGGTGTATTCAGAGACTTCTATAAGAAACTATATAACTGCCTATCCACAGACTCGACCACCCAATTCACACAAGACAAGTTCAACAAATTTATGGACTCTTTTAACCTTCCCACCCTGTCTTCAGATGACCGTTCAGGACTAAACGCACACATATCAGTTGAAGAGATCACTGAAGTTATTAAACAGCTACTGACTAATAAATCCCCGGGGCCAGATGGTCTCCCCTACTCCTATTATAAAAAATTCCTCCCCACCATTTTACCCTACATGGAAAAACGTTATGCTTCTTTAATGACCGGGAAAATCCCCCACGCTCAATTCCTACATGCGTTCATCACGGTGATTCCCAAACCAGGGAAAGACCCACCTCTACCTGACAACTACTGCCCCATAGTTCTCCTAAATTCTGACTACAAAATTTTTACAAAAATACTTGCCAATAGACTGTCCCTACTCCTCCCCAAGCTAATCCACAGAGACCAAGTCGGTTTTGTACCTTCCAGACATGCTGGGGACAATACTAGACGTACCATAGATTTAATAGACCTCCTGACCAAAACCAACAAACCGGCTATAATTCTTAGTTTAGACGCACAGAAAGCGTTCGACCGCCTAAATTGGTCATTCATGTTCGCTACGCTTTCAAGATTTGGATTCTCGGGTCCCTTTATACAAGCCTTAAAGGCACTATATTCTACTCCTACGTCTCAGGTACAGCTGGCCTCCCATGCCTCAGCGTCATTCCCCCTTAGCAACGGTACTAGGCAGGGTTGCCCACTATTGCCCCTGCTCTTTATTCTAAGCCTTGAGCCCTTGGCAGCAGCCATACGCATTCATCCGGACATTAGGGGAGTGACGTTGAGGCGTCAGGAGTACAAGTTGTCTCTCTTCGCTGACGATGTGTTGCTGACAATTACTCATTCACACATTTCTCTCCCTTCACTTCATTTGACCCTACAAACATTTGGCCATATCTCCGGATTCAAAATTAACTTGACTAAAACTGAAGCTTTACCCATTAATGTTCCGACCGACCTTCTTCTAACCCTACAAACCAACTTCAAGTATAGATGGTGTACGCAATCCCTTAAGTATCTGGGTGTACACTTATCCCGATCATACTCCACTCTCTATCAAGAAAACTTCCCTCCCCTTTTTTCAGACCTCAACAAACTACTTAAAAAATGGACAACACTCCCTATCTCTCTCATTGGTAGAATTAACGTTCTGAAGATGTCTGTCCTCCCCAAGCTGCTGTATATCTTTGAAACACTTCCTGTAGCAATCCCATTGACCCAACTTAAGTTACTGCATAGGAACTTTTTGAACTTTATATGGAATAATAAATCCCATAGGATTGCCAGTTCGGTTCTCCTGGTCCCCCGCTCATGTGGGGGACTGGGGGCACCGGATGTAATCAAGGATTATTAAGCCACTCACCTTAGAGTCATTTCCTCGTGGACATCTCGCTACGCATTGAACAGATGGTCAGAAATCGAGATAAGCATTACCTCCCCTGCACACCCATGTAGTCTGCTTTGGCCCTCTTCAGATAAACTTACATCTCAAATACGAAAAATTTGCCTAAACCCTATGATATTCACACTCTCAATCTGGAAACGCTGCTCAAGTAAATATACTCTCTCTTCCCAATGCTCCCCACTGATAAACGTTTTTTCTTTCTCGTACATCACGGGACACAGAGCGACATAGTCATTACTAATGGGTTATATAGATACCGTCAGGTGCTGGCACTGGCAACTTCCAAAACCGGAAGTACCCTCCCCTATATAAGCCCCTCCCATCCGGGAGCACCTCAGTTTTTTGCCAGTGTCTAAGGTGTTGGCCAAGAAGAAACATGTGTTTTTCACTGAGCTTGCGTACAGGTTCTTTTGGGCCTCAGTAAGCTATTCCGGATCCGACCAAAAAAGCTTCATAGCTAAACGGTCGGTACCCGGGCCTTGCAGAGAAGAGCAAGGTTTTGCCTGTAATGCTTCTCTTAGGAGAGCTGGACCCTGGGATCCAGAGCTCTGGTCATACCCACGACCAAGATGTTTTCTGTGCAGGGTGCTATACAGGTCCAGGGGAGTGGAATCCTTGGGAACCCGGTCCCTGAAGGTTTGATTACAATGCCTGCCGTGATAGGTGAAGTTTGGGCTTTTGTGGACCAAACAAAGTCCTGCGGCGGGGAACAGGTAAGTGGGGGCCCCCAGGAACTTGGTTCTATTGGGGGACCCCCAAGCCTAATTTGTCTTTCTGTCTGTTACCTAATGGTATTCCCGCAAAATTCTGTGCATGCCTGTAACTACTAAAAAAATGTAATAATTTTTAATGGTGGTCAAGAAAAAAAAATATATATTTTTTTTATATATATATATATTTAATATATTAGACTGCGGTACCTGTGTTTGTCCACTAGAGGCCGGTGTGGAACGTTTCTTGTCATGTGGACTAGTTTCTTCTCATCAGAGCGAGTCCAGGCAGATGGTGAGTTCTCTTATGGGAAACTGCTTCCTCTGCCATGTTGCAATGCTCGTCCATCCCCCGGCCTGCGGCAAAGGGGCCCTGGCTCTTGTCCCTGGTTTCCATTTTCGAAATTAGCGCCGAAGGCGCACGTGGCCGCGCGCGTGCGCGTGCACGCGCCTCTATATATAGAGGTGAGCCGGGAAAGGGGGCGGAGCCTGGGGGATGACGCTCTGTGCGCGCCGCAGCGCTTCTGCGCATGTGCGGGCGTCCCAGCATGTTAAAAACCACAATTTTGTGTGGTGAGCTGGCTATGAAGTACAGAGACAGAGCTGGCAACATTTAAAGAAGGCATACAGCAAGCGGTTGATACAGGCATCCCCTAGAAAGGCACATTAGTAGACACCAACTGTTTCTTATAGCAGCATTTATGCTAGACTATTGTCAGTAACTGGTGTATTTCGGCTGGAATACCTCAGCTTTGTGGCTTAGGAATATGCCGTCTAAAAACTCCGGGACTAGAAATTCCAGGAGGAATAGGGGGTCTCCATCGGGCTCTGAGGATCTTGGGCATGCTTCGGCTGCACCAGTCTCCCCTGAAGAATCAGAGGTTAGTGACCGTAGAGCACCCTCAGGAGTACCTGGTACTGTGGCTGTCCTCAGTTCACCTGCTCCTGTGTATGTAACAGAGGAGGTTTTTTCCTCAGCTCTGGGAGGGCTGGAAGAGAGATTGTCAGCATTGATCGCGGCTTCCCTGTCACAGGAGAAAAGCGCCCGATCTCCGTCTCCTCCCTCAGAGTGCCTGTTAACAGAGCAACAGTCCCATACAGGGATCGACCTACCTGAAGGGGATCAGGATGAGGTCGATTCGGTTGTAGAGGAATCAACAGTGGAAGAGCCGTTCTCAGCATCACATGCTGAAAGGTTATGGGTTCAGTCCCTGACTAATATGGTCCGATCAGCATTTAAAATGCCACTTGCGGAGCCATCATCCACTTCTGTCTCCTCGTTGGGGTCGCTAAAAGCTCCCCAGACTGTTTGTTCCTTTCCGATCCATCCTTTACTGGAAGGGCTCATTTACGAGGATTGGGAGCATCCTGACAAAATATTTACTCCCCCCAAGAGATTTCCGGTGGTCTATCCCATGGAGGATAAGTTCATCAGAAAATGGAGGGTCCCTACAGTGGACGCAGCCATCTCTTGTGTGAATAAATCACTGACATGTCCGGTGGATAATGTCCAAATGTTCAAGGACCCAATAGATAAAAAATTGGAGTCCTTATTAAAATCTGCTTTTTCTACAGCAGGATTGGTGACACAACCAGCAGTGGCAGCTATTGGGGTCTGCCAAGCAGTGAAGGATCAGTTGAAACAGGTCTTAAGGGACTTGCCAGATCAGCAGGCTCTTGCCCTAGCTGATCTACCTAGAGCCTTATGCTTTGCGGTGGACGCTATAAAGGATTCAATCCATCAGGCCTCCCGCCTTACGCTGTCTGTAGTACATATGCGCAGGCTTCTATGGCTCAAAAACTGGTCTGCTGAAGCTCCCTGTAAAAAATTGCTGGTCAGCTTCCCATTTCATGGTGAACGCTTATTCGGGGAAGACCTGGACAAATATATCCAGAGAATTTCCAGCGGTAAAAGTACACTTTTGCCAGTTAAAAATAGAGTTAGAGGTCCCTCTTTTAAGAGGCCTGCTTCTCCAGTCCCTAGGACATCGGCTGTGAAACAGTTCCGACGGCCTCCTCGGTCAAATCCCGGAGGTAAAAATCAGGGACAATTGCAGGGTAACAAGAAGCCCTGGAGCAGGAGAGGTACAAAACCTCCCCCAAAGTCAAATGCATGAAGGGTTGCCCCTACCCAATCGGGTGGGGGGAAGACTTCAGTTGTTCACAGAGACCTGGCGGGACACGATCCGAGACAGATGGGTGCTCTCCGCAGTAAATCTGGGATACAAATTGGAGTTAAAAAACTCTCCTCCTTCCCGCTTTATAAGGTCAAACGTGCCAAGGGATCCCCAGAAGAGAGGATCCCTCCTGTTGGCACTAGAACAATTATTGCTCCAAGCAGTAATTATAGAGGTTCCCCTGGAAGAATGGGGGTTCGGGTTTTACTCAAACCTCTTTACAGTCCCGAAGCCAAACGGGGACGTGAGGCCCATATTAAATCTAAAAGGGCTAAACAAATTCCTACATATCAGGACTTTCCGGATGGAGTCGATCCGATCGGTAGCCACTGCCCTACAAGGGGAGGAATGATTAGCCTCGATCGACATCAAAGATGCTTATTTGCACATTCCCATCTTTCCAGCCCACCAAAAATTTCTACGCTTTGCGGTAGAAGGGCGCCATTTTCAGTTCAGAGCCTTACCCTTCGGTCTGGCCACAGCACCAAGAGTGTTCACAAAAATTCTGGCCCCATTATTGGCCAATCTAAGAACACGAGGTGTAACGATAATGGCATATCTAGACGACTTGTTGCTGATAGACCACTCAGTGGAAAAACTAGAAGTGGTTGTTCACGAGACAATCAAGTATCTGGAATATCACGGTTGGATTATCAACCGAGACAAGTCAGCCCTAAAACCAGTCAAAAGTCTGGAATACTTGGGGCTAAGGCTGGATTCAGACCAGAGAAAAATTTTCTTGCCTCAAGAAAAGGGGTCGTCTTTGAGAGATTTGATCCACTTAGTGGGTTCAAAAAGACAGCCATCCATACGCCTGTGCATGAGGCTGCTGGGAAAAATGGTGGCATCATTCGAAGCAGTACCCTACGGTCAATTCCATTCAAGGAAGTTGCAAAGGGCCATACTGTCAGCCTGGAACAAAAAAGTTCAGGCTCTGGACTTACCAATGTCCTTGTCCCCTTCCGTTCGCAAGAGCCTCCGCTGGTGGTTGGTTCCCCAGAATCTGGAAAGAGGGAAATCCTTCAGTCCGATTTCCTGGAAGGTGGTCACTACAGATGCCAGCCTTATAGGCTGGGGAGCAGTACTGGAGCAATGGTCTCTCCAGGGCAGATGGTCGGATGCGGAAAAGGCCCTGCCCATCAATCTCTTAGAGATACGAGCAGCCCGGTATGCCCTAGTAGCATGGACATCCAAACTCCAAGGGTCCCCTGTCAGAATTCAATCAGACAATGCCATAGCAGTGGCATATATCAATCGTCAGGGGGGCACCAGGAGTCGTGCAGCCCAAAGGGAAGTAAATTACATCCTGAGATGGGCAGAAAGATATGTCCCAGCCATATCTGCGGTATTCATTCCAGGAGTGGAGAATTGGAAGGCGGACTTTCTAAGTCGCCAACAATTATGCCCAGGGGAATGGTCCCTTCATCCCGAGGTTTTCCGGACAATATGTCAGCGGTGGGGAACACCGGATGTAGATCTGCTAGCATCCAGATTCAACACAAAAGTGGACAGGTTTGTCTCTTGGACAAGGGATCCCCTAGCTTGCGGCTCGGGTGCCCTAGTGTTCCCTTGGGATCAGTTCAAGCTGATATATGCATTCCCACCACCACAATTGTTACCTCGATTACTCCGCAGAATCAGGGTAGAAAAGAAACCAGTGATTCTGGTGGCTCCAGCGTGGCCCCGAAGAGCATGGTACGCGGAGATTGTAAAAATGTCTGTGGGGAGTCCTTGGACCCTCCCACATCGTCCGGACCTGCTTTCGCAAGGACCGATATACCACCCTTCCTTACCAGCCCTAGGTTTGACGGCCTGGCTATTGAAGCCCACATTCTAAAAAAGAGAGGGCTCTCTAATGCTGTGGTATCTACCATGATCAATTCCAGGAAGCCGGTATCCAGGCAGATCTACTATAGAATCTGGAAGGCGTACATCGCCTGGTGTGAGGCCAAGAAATGGCATCCACGTAAATACGTAATAGGTAGGATTCTGGACTTCCTACAATGGGCTGTAGATAGGAAGCTTGCCTTGAGTACTATCAAGGGTCAGATTTCGGCCTTGTCAATATTTTTTCAAAGGCCCTTGGCTTCGCATTCACTAGTCAAAGCCTTTATACAAGGAGTGATGCGTATTAGTCCTCCGGTTAATATTCCCATATGTCCATGGGATCTAAACTTGGTTCTGTCGGTTTTACAGAAACAACCATTTGAACCATTACAGCATATTTCCTTGGTGCTTCTCACCAGGAAATTGATTTTTCTAGTAGCCATTTGTTTGGCTAAAAGAGTGTCGGAATTAGCAGCTATGTCCTGTAAAGAGCCATATCTGGTTATCCATAAGGACAGAGTAGTATTACGTCCTCAGCCAGCCTTTCTTCCTAAGGTGGTATCGAGGTTTCATTTGAACCAAGATGTGGTTCTTCCTTCTTTTTTCCCCAAACCTACTTCGGTAGAGGAAAAGTTATTGCATTCTTTGGATGTAGTAAGAGCAGTTAAAGCTTATCTAAAAGCCACTGCTCAGATTCGCAGAACGGATACTTTGTTTATTCTGCCGGAAGGCCCCAGAAAGGGTCAGGCAGCGTCAAAATCTACTTTAGCCAGGTGGATTCGACAGGTCATAATACAAGCCTATGGCTTGAGAAGGAGACCGCCTCCGTTCAAAGTTAGAGCGCACTCCACGAGAGCAGTTGGAACTTCATGGGCAGTGCATCACCAGGCCTCTCTGGCTCAAATCTGTAAGGCCGCAACATGGTCTTCAGTTCACACGTTTACTAGGTTCTACCAGGTGGACGTTAGAAGTCAGGAGGATGTCGCCTTTGGGCGCAGTGTGTTGCAGGCCGCAAAAGATCCTCATGTCTGATAGCGCTCAGCTTATATATGGTGTATCCCCCCCCTCATTTGGCATTGCTTTAGGACATCCCATTAGTAATGACTATGTCGCTCTGTGTCCCGTGATGTACGAGAAAGAAAATAGGATTTTTATAACAGCTTACCTGTAAAATCCTTTTCTTGGAGTACATCACGGGACACAGAGCTCCCGCCCCTCTTTGGGGACACTTATTGCTTTGCTACAAAACTGAGGTGCTCCCGGATGGGAGGGGCTTATATAGGGGAGGGTACTTCCGGTTTTGGAAGTTGCCAGTGCCAGCACCTGACGGTATCTATATAACCCATTAGTAATGACTATGTCGCTCTGTGTCCCGTGATGTACTCCAAGAAAAGGATTTTACAGGTAAGCTGTTATAAAAATCCTATTATTTAACCCAGAAATCCCCGACAGCTTATCATATGATTCCATGCTGCCATGAACCCAGGCAGGCATATTTCAACTGAGACATCTGGTTCACCCAGTAACACGCACTCTACTTCCCTTCTCAGATCTGCAAACCAAACATAAAATACCAAACACACTATTCTTTTCTTACTTACAAGTAAAACATTATTTTGCTTCTAGATCACCCCAAATGACCCTGGTTGTTCCTACAGAATTTGAAAAGCTATGCTCATATGGCCCACATGAGCCTCAACAAATTTCATGCATCTACAAGATCCTCCAGAGCACTAACTCCATCCCTGAACAGACCCACTCATACATGAGGAAATGGGCCCAGATTCTTCATAGTCCTATTTCTATGGCACAATGGGGGGCGATATGGGATGCTACCTCTAAAGTCTCCAGATGTGTGGCCCAGAAGGAAACGGCGTACAAAATTTTAATGTTTTGGTACAGGACCCCTGAATTTCTGGCAGCTCATAAACTATCTCCATATAGTCATTGTTGGAGGTGTGACTCCTCTTTGGGCTCGCACTTCCACATATTTTGGGAATGCCCTACCTTGGTCCCCTTTTGGACTAAAGTTCATGCCTTGCTAGAAAAGATACTGGGGATCCAGATCCCTTTCCAACCCATACACCTGCTATTGGGCCTCCCCCTTCGGAATACCACCAAAACTATTAACAAACTTATGGCATTCATCTTACTAGCAGCTAAACGAGTATTTCCACGGTCACTGATATTCGTAAAATGGAGCACATCACGGCAGTCACAGAAGATGCACTACCAAAATTTGACGTCATTTGGGAAAAATGGGATACATCAGAATATTATAATTCGGAATCCTAGATCCCCAAACCGAGATAAGGAAATGGTCTTTATGGGTCCCTCATTGTTTCTTCCTAGATATTAGTTCAGGAAATGTCAGCTACAGTTTAATTCACTGTTTACCTTTGTGCTTACATGATACCTTGATATGCTATTAATAACCCACTCTCTATCTTCCATAAGGCCCTTATACTGTTTAACTGTTTACTCGAATAACATGTTTACTTCCCTTGTTATATATCTTTATGTTTACACCCGCAAATTGTACAATGTACTTTCTTGCTGAATGTGAAATATACTTGTAATGCTTTTTGAAAATGTTCATAAATAAACAATAAAAAAAAAAAAAAAGCTTGAAAAAGCCATTACACGCGTAACAGGCGGAAAGACAGGGCTTCTGCCGCAAGATAGAAGGATGAGGAGATCTAGGATCTTTACATCTAGGACCCAACCATCAAGAAACAGAGGTTTCAGACAGTTCAGACGAGATAGAGATACCAAGAAAAATTGGAGGAGCACGCAAGCAACCTTTCTGAAGTCAAACAGACAGGTCCTTCCTAATTCACAGGACAACTCTAAGTCCATCCCAGGAGTTCCAGACTTCAACTGTTTTCTCCAAGATTTGGCAACGCCAATGCATAGACCCCTGGGTGTTCTCCACAGTGCGCTTCGGCCACTTCTGGACCTTCACAGACCAGCCTCCTCAGGATTACTTCTCTCAACAAGAATCCTGAATTCCCCTCTAAAGGCAGAAGCCCTGCGCCATTTCCTGGTTTCCCTGCAGGCTCATAAGGCGGTGATCCCAGTTCCACCAGGAGAAAGATTTTCTGGTTTCTACACGACTCTCTTTCTTGTCCCCGTAAAAGATGGGGGCTGGAGACCGGTAATAGACCTGAAGAGACTAAACCGGTACATCTGGATTCCTTCAAAATGGAATCACTCCAAACGATCAAACGGGTCGTTCAGCCGGGAGATT
Organism: Rana muscosa; assembly: GCA_029206835.1. Classification (NCBI taxonomy): domain Eukaryota; kingdom Metazoa; phylum Chordata; class Amphibia; order Anura; family Ranidae; genus Rana; species Rana muscosa. The sequence goes on along the minus strand of CM055117.1, from coordinate 420,418,456 downwards.
GGATGTTATCCATAGATCTCAAGGGCGCATACTTGCATGTACCGATTCTTCCAGCTTTTCAGAAATATCTGAGATTCGCAGTGGGACAACTGCACCTTCAGTTCTGGAGCTTGCCGTTTGGGCTCTACACCTCCCCGAGAGTGTTTTTAAAAATACTAATCTCAAATCTTGGTCACCTAAGAGAAAGAGGTCTCAGAGTCTTACACTATCTAGACGACATTCTTCTATTAGCAAAGAACCCAGCCCAGCTGTTGTCTTACAGGAAAGTTCTCATATTAACCATCTCAGAGTTTGAATGGTTAATAAACAACAAAAAGAGCCAGCTTACGCCCACTCAGGAGATGATTTATCTGGAAGCCCTTTTCAATACAGCACAGGGGACGTTTGCCTTACCCCACCACAAGATAGCTTTGATTACCCAGAAAATTAGATTACACAGGTCAACCCAGCATCTCTCAGCTTCCGGATGTCTGAGCTTGATGGGAACCAGCGTGCGGGCCGGTGAGTAAAGCTTGGATCTTTCCTTGGATTTATCCTTGGTCTTGTTTATATCATATTTTGCCTTCCTATGCTACTCACTGCAAAGGCCGGCTATAGGTGGGGGTGGTGGACACCGTTTTTTGTTGTAATGTTACTGTTATATTGGTCAGGCAATGCACTGACACCTTTGCAGCCATTGTGCGATTTGCTGGGTGTTCAGTGTGCTCCTGTACCTTTAAGAAGGGGTGGCTCCCTTCAGTCTACCTGACCTTCACCTATTCATCAGAATGCATGTGCTTCCATTGTGGAGTCTCTCATAAGCTAGAAAAAGGCCACAGATACCAGGGTGCCGTGACGAGGCTCTGTAGTCTACGCATGTATTTGCAAATGTGTGCAGACTAAACCCCTGTTTTAACGCATACTGTTAGATAGGTTGATTTGGTTGTCAGTGGGCTGGCCGGTGAGTAAAGCTTGGATCTTTCCTTGGATTTATCCTTGGTCTTGTTTATAGGATCTATGGCAGCCTGCATTCCGATGATGCCATAGGCGCACTGGCACCTAAGGCACTTTCAGCTAGGTTTCCTGTCTCAGTGGAAGAAACTATTTATGTCGCAGATGATATTTCTCATAAGTCATATGCAGAGAAGTCTCCAGTGGTGGCCCAAACAGGTGGTGTTATCAAGACCATGCCAGTTGGGATATACCTCAAAGATCATGATTACAACAGATGCCAGTATAAAGGTCTGGAGAGCACATTGCGGTCAGACTAGTACAAGCGAGATGGTCTTTTCCCACCATTGGGATTGTATCAAACATTCTGGAGATCCGAGCAGCATTCTTAGCACTAATAGCTATGTCCGCACAGATCAAGAACAAGTCAGTACTGCTACGCATTTACAATCAGGCGGCTGTATCATACATCCAGCACCAGAGAGGAATGCACAATCGGACCTTATTGAGAGAAGTAGAACACATCAGGTTATGGGCAAAGAGGAACTTGATGGACCCGAAGGCAGTTTATCTACTAGGGCGATTGAACCAAGAAGCCGACCACCTTTCACAGAACTTCCAGGATGCCAACGAGTGGTCTCTCCATCCCCTGGTCTTCAACTGGATGGTGGATCTCTTGGGATTGCCAGAGATAGACCTCTTTGCCTCGGCCGCGAACACCAAATTACCCAGGTTTATCTTGCGTCTCCCTCATCCCAAAGCAGAAGTGGTGGATGCGCTACTGAGCCCATGGAGATGCTCCCTGGCCTATGCATTCCCGCCTCGCCCTCTTATTACAAAATTCCTAATTACTGAGATTACTAACGAAACCAATAATAGTGGTGGCAGTCCTCCCATATTGGCCAAGACGCCCATGGTTCCCCTTGGCAATGCACCTCACCATTCAAGAGCCAGTCAAGATTCCTATCATGCCACACTTATTCACTCAAGGGGACCTCTCGCATCCCAATCCTCTCAGGTTGAATCTGCAGGTCTGGATACTGAAAGGCGGAGGTTCCAGTCACTAGGGCATTCGTCAAGGGTAATTTTGACACTCATGAAGGCCATGAAACCGCCAAAGGATAACGTGTGCTAAGGTTTCGGACAAGTTCAAAGCCTTTTCTGTCGGCAGGGAGGCAGACCCTTTTCCATCTACCTTTTTACTTGTGGACTTTTTCAAACAGGCCTTGACTTAGGTCTAGGACTGAGCACTCTTAAAGTCCAGGTTGCAGCGATTTTGGCTGCCACACACAAAAGATGGGCAGAAGACACCCCCCTTATAGTACAATTCTTCAAAGCAGTAAGGAAAATGCGCCCCCAAATCAAGCAATCTTTTCCCAAGTGGGATCTGTCCCTTGTGTTGAAAGTATTATCAGAACGACCCTTTGCTCCATCTGAAGAAGCCTCATTGTGGAATTTGACTCTGAAACTAGCCTTTCTAATAGCAATAACGTCGGGCAAAAGAGTCTCAGAGTTGCAAGACGTGGGCACAGAAGAAGAGCATATTGTCTTCTACCCAGATAGAGTGGGTAGAAGACAATATATGCGGTTTCGTACCAAAGGTTTCTACTCCTGCTTCCCTGGCGGTTCCTTGGGCATTGCTGGTTTTTCCAGATTATACCTCAAACCCACTACATAAATTGGATATAGCCCATGTTTTCAAGTGTTATTTCAACCTCGCAACACCAAGAGGAAACCTTCAAACCTGTTTGTACTCCCAGTGGGCAAGAACAAAGGCAAGGAAGCCTCAGCCAGGATGATCGCATCGTGGATAGTAAAATTAATCCAAAAAGCGTACAGGACCAAAGGACTGGATCCTCCTTCCTCGGTCGGGCCCACTCAACCAAAGAAGTCTCATTTTGGGCAGCTGGGGCGAATGTCTCGCTGGATACAATCTGCAGAGCAGCGACATGGTCTTCTCAGCACACATTTATGAGGCACTTTAGGATAGACCCGGGAGCTCTAACCTCTGTAGATTTCGGCAAAAGGACAATTGAATCAGCTTTTGTTTTGTCCAAATAAATTTATTTTCTAAGCATTATCCACCTGTCTCAGCTAGTTATTTATCACTAGTATGCTGCCATGGATGCACCAGGAAAACAGAAAATTGTTTCATACTCACCGTAATTTTCCTTTCCTGGTGCATATCCATGGCAGCATACGCACCCTCCCTCGGTATTCCATTATATAGAGAATGATGGAGGAGTCACTAATCTTTTCTTTTATGATATTCACTGTCCTGAGGACGGAGCCTATGACTAGTATGCTGCCATGGACATGCACCAAGAAAGGAAAATTACGGTAAGTATGAAACAATTTTCCATTTATTTTTTTTTGGATAGACCAAGATATGGTTACAACCCCTGTAAAAATTTTTTTACCATCTCTGTCCTATTGTGGAGATCAACACTTCTTGTCCCATAGCCAAACAGGAAGTGAAAGGAAATTCCTTGGGGTCCCTAGGTCACCAGAACTAGTGTCCCCATTTGAACATTTCCCATCTATTACTTTTCTGGGGGCAGCCCAAAATTTGAGGTCTTCTTTCACTGATAATGGTAAACAGAACAAATAAAGAGTGTGAATCTCCTTAACGGGGCACAGACAGCAATAACAACTGACAAGTGCGCTAATCCCTCTGCACTCTATCCAATGGCGAAATAAAAAAAAGTTTTGCCTTTAGTTGTACTTTAATGTTGGGATCCACCCAGGTGCCTGGACCAGCAGATGGCTCAGCCTTTCAGAAAGCCACTGGGAGACTGAGCCAGCCGCTCCCGCCCCTTCCACAGCCTCTATGCTCAAACACCAAGAACTGTTTGTTTTTTTCAGTTCCAACACTTTTCTTTTAGGCTGGGTTCACACTGTTGTGAAGTTTCCCCGCATCCAATTCGAATACCAGGAGATTGTGTATATATAAAAGATAAACTCCGCACCTAAACCAATTGCCAATATAATAAGTGCCACAAATTATAATGACGGTTCAAAATAGAAATGCTGCTCCCCTGGATAAGTGCATTACATTCGAAAAAATAGTGGGTATAGGGGGTGCTGTGCCAATAAATATAATTACATTAATTAAATAGTGATGGTGAAATGTTTATGATAAAAAAGATTGAATCCATAAAAAAAGTCCTTAATACTAATAATATTATGAACACAGTCCCAAAATAGTGAATCAGGATAGCAAAACAGTCCAAATAACGAAAAATAGTTGCAAAAGTGGTGATTCCCAACGCTCCTATTCAAAACTCCTTCACCAAATCAACGACACCCAAAGTGAATGGTATGAAGATCAGCTTACCAGATGTATTTGACTTCTTTAATGAAAAAGAGAGTCAAACATCACTTGTGCAGGATAATGCCTGCTAGCATATCAGTATGGCCTGGAGATGTGCACTGGAACCCTCTTCCTCAGAGTCACAGACAGGATATATGCAAAAAATATAGGACATCCATAGCATAAAATTGTTTATTTTAAAAGGAATAAAAAAAGTGTAGCCAAATGGCTGCTTACATTTAAAAGTGGAGCTGCTGGCGTGTAAATCAAACGGGGAGAGCTGGATCTAAGCCGCGTCCGCCTCCGTGGATGGCGTGCTCTCCACCGATCGCCGGAGACAACCAGAGAGCCGGATGTGCCGTGGGATAGCGTGACCAGGTACTGCCACCGACATACGTTTCATTGATTACGTCTTCAGGGGGTGAGATTGTGACCGGCTTTCTATGTGAATTGCACAGGAGCCCTGTGCATCTTTTGGCTGTTTCAGGTCCGAATTCAGCCCAAAATTTGGGCTGAAATCGGACCTGAAACGGTGAATGGTGATGCTGTGAGCCAGACCGTGCTGCTGTGTGACCCCAACCTTAAAGTTTCTCAACAACAGTTTTCCTTGCCCAGTCTAGCAGCAGCAGAGTTTTGTACTGTGTAGACACAAGCTCAAGTTTGGATTTAGGGTGACACCATTTATTAGCTAATTGGTTTGTAGTGCAAGTTTGAGGTACGCTGGCAATTTGTGATTGTCTGGAAAGAGGCATGATTTCCCTGGAGAAGAGGCCAGCATGTTTCAAAAGCTTGCACTACAATCTATTTAGTTAGCCAGTATATAGAATCACCCTAAATCCAAACTTCTACTATTGCCCAGGCTACAAGGAAAATTCTCATTGTCTGGTACAACCATCAGTTTCTTTGATATTTTCAGTACAGTACTGCCAGAAGGCTGGCCAAAATGTACTTGTTTAGTAAATCTATAGTGATCGGAAATGGTTTTAAATTTCTTGGATGGGTCTCCCCTGGAGTAGATGACCAGGGGTGTCTGTTATTGCTGTAAACATGGAATAGTCACTGACGACTGTCATCTGGTATCTGTCCATGACTGCCTATAACCAACCAGAAGTAGCAGTTTCCTGTACTCCATCTGTCAGTTATGCATATGATAACACAGTGGTGACTAAGAACAGATGCAGTATGATTTCCACTAACTCATTTGCATGTTAGTGGCACTACCGGCATCACAAGCTGAGAAAAAAATTCAAACCGCTTTGACATTAACCACTTCAATACCAGACACTTGCCCCCCTTCCTGCCCAAGCCAATTTTCAGCTTTCTGCGCTGTCGCTGTTTAAATGACAATTGCGCGGCCATGCTACACTGTACCCAAACAGAATTTTTATCATTTTGTTCCCACAAATAGAGCTTTCTTTTGGTGGTATTTGATCACCTCTGCGGTTTTTATTTTTTGCTAAACAAATTTAAAAAAACGAAAATTTTGAAAAAAAAAAAAAAGTTTTTATTTTGTTTCCGTTATAATTTTTTTGTAAATAAGTAAAGTTTTCTCCTTCACTGATGGGCACTGATAAGGCGGCAGTGACGGGCACTAATAAGGCAGCACAGATGAGGTGGCACTGATGGGCACTGATTTGCAGCACTGATGGGCACTGGTAGGCAGCACTGATGGGTGGCACTGATATGCAGCACTGATGGGCATTGATAGGCGTCACTGATAGCCACTCATGGGTGGCATTGGTGGGCACTGATAGGCAACACTGATGGGCACTAAAAGGCTCCACTGATGGGTACTTATGAGTGGCACTGATAGGCGGCACTGCTGGGCACTGATTGGCACTGATATGCGTCACTGATAGATGCCACTGATAGGCATCCCTTGTATCACTGGCAGGCATTGTGGGTGAGCACTGATTGGCAGCTGCCTGGGCACAGATTGGCATTTCCCTGGTGGTCTAGGGGGCATACCTGGTGGTCCAGTGGGGTGGCCATCCCTGGTGGTCCATTCTGGCATTGTGGTGGTCCTGGGCGGGCATCCGAGGGGGGGTTGCACTGATAAACAATTAGCACAGACACCCCTGTCAGGAGAGCAGCCGATCGGCTCTCCTCTACTCGCGTCTGTCAGACGCGAGTGAGGAAAAGCCGATCAACGGCTCTTCCTGTTTACATGGTGATCAACCGTGATTGGACACGGCTGATAACGTGGTAAAGAGCCTTCGACGGAGGCTCTTTACCGAGATCGGTGTAGCGGTGTAGCGGTTAAAACGCCCCTGTCCCCGGTAGCTTGCGATCAGAAGCAAACGCACACGTAAGTCCCGCCCACATATGTAAATGCCGTTCAAACCACATATGTGAGGTATCGCCGTGTGCGTTAGAGCGCGTGCAACAATTCTAGCACTAGACCACCTCTGTGACTCTAACCTGGTAACCTGTAAAAAAAATTAAAAGTCGTCTATGGAGATTTTTAAGTACCGAAGTTTGGCGGCCATTCCATGAGTGTGCGCAATTTTAAAGCGTGACATGTTAGGTATCTATTTACTCAGTGTAACATCATATTTCATATTTTCCCAAAACATTGGGCTAACTTTACTGTTTTGTTATTTTTTAATTAATGAAACCATTTTTTTCCCCAAAAAAGGCGTTGAAAAATTATTGCGCAAATACCGTGCAAGAAAATAAGTTGTAATGACCGTCATTTTATTCCCTAGGGTGTCTGCTAAAAAAACATGTATAATGTTTGGGGGTTCTGAGTAATTTTCTAGCAAAAGAATGATGATTTGTACATGTAGGAGAGAACTGCCAGAATAGGCCCGGTATTGAGGTGGTAAAAAAAAGCCCTGGGTTGAAGTGGATAATTCCTGTTCTGGTGGCACTCAGTGTTGCCAACCTACCAGATTGGAATTTTCTGACACGACACCCAAAATTTACTGGCACAGCCACGTTTTTACTGGCATTTCCAAAAGTTACAAAATTACAGTTTTAAGTACACATGTAAGTATTTAGGCTACAAATAAGTACAATATGCAATTAGAAACATATTTCTTATTTTATCTACAATATAGTAAGTATCTCAGGGACAGGACTCAGGAGGGCATGAAATTAGAATGGGCGGCACACACACATGAAATTGACTCTCACAGTGACCCTGACAGTAGTGTGCAGCAGCACAGATGATGAAGATGACACCTCACCGACACGACACATCCCCTCCTGAGTCACAGTGACAGTCTCTCTCCACACCAGGTGGTCCCTCCACTCCAAACAGCACTGACAGTCCTGCTCCTGGCTTGCCTTGCTCCCATCCCTCAGACCCGCACACGAGGCTCCGGCCGCCCCACTTGGCTCCGTTGTACCATGGCATCACACAAAACTCTCAGGCACCACATCCACCAGTCCTGTCCCCTGCCGGCACTGACTGAACACACTGTAGCAGGCACTCAGACGGTCTCGGCCGCCTCCACACCCAAATTGCGTATGCGCAGTTCCGAGCTGAGTGTCACAGCCATATTTTTTACAGGCGACCTTTTCCTCTTACTGGCTGGCAGTAAAAATACTGATGGTTGACAACACTGGTGGCACCTCAGATTTTGGATTTACCCTTACTTTCATTCCTTGTGTGACATTAGTGATGAGGACAACAAGAGTGAATCTCCCTGATGGGGACAGCAATAAAAAACCTGACAATAGTTCTATTCCCCTTACCGCTCTATTGATCAAACAAAAAAAATGTTTCGCCTTTTCCACTCCAGGAATTCAGCTGCTTTGTAAAATGTGTTGGATTAATAGAGGTTAAGTCCACCTCATTGACTTCTCTTTATTTACGGTTTACATTTTTGAGGGCCAGGAGCATGACTATCGCTATGCTTCTGGTGCTCCAGCGCTGGTTTCTCGGGTCTTAGACTTCTGAGGCTGCAGAGTCGCATGCAGCCATTGTGCCTACCTATCCCCCTCCTCCTGTCCAAACAGAGTCGCTTTGTATTAAGGGAACTCATTCACAGAATACAAAGGCTTCTGTGAATGGACAGCAGAAGGGAGATGTGTGCTAGAAGACAGCATCTCTCCTGTTAGAGCTCCAGGAGTATAGTGATAACTTACCTCCCAGCACTCCATAAAACTGCCAGGTGTAAATTAAAGAGAGAGGTCCATGAGGTGGCATGCACCTCATTGGGTTTAACTAATAGTATGCAAGCACATTTTACAAAGTGGCTGAATTCCTAGGGCTTAGCTTTAAAGTTACATTAAAGTGGTTCTAAAGACTTAAGGTTTTTCACCTTAATGCATTCTATGCATTAAAGTGAAAAACCTCCTGTCCTGCAAAAAGTCCCCCCAGCCCCCCTTTATTCTGACAGCCAGCTGTCTCCCTCCTCCCTGGGCAGATTTAAACAAATGCTGTGCCGTGCGAGTGGGGGGGCGGGGCCGAGTCGCCTGCTCTGTGTCAATAGACACAGACAGGGCGTCTCGGAAGCAAGCACGCACCGGTGCCCCCATGGAAAGCGGCTTTCCATGGAGGCACTTGCTGAAGAGGAGGAGCCTGGAGTGCCGACGGGGGACCCCAGAAGAACAGGATTGAGGCTGCTATGTGCAAAACCATTGCACCGAGCAGGCAAGTCTACCGTGTTTTTTTTTTGTTTTTTTAAAGTGTCGCTTTAAGGGCTGTACAAATATACATGTTCCTACGAACAGGGTGAAGGAGAGCTCTGTTGATACCTTTTGGAGGGGAAATAAAAATGATGAGCTAGGAAAAATCCATCCTGGTCAGGGATTGTCGGGGAAGGCCTAAAGACATACAAACTTTATACTATCCAACCGTAGACAGCAGGATTATGTGAAAATTTCCAAGGGCACATTAAAATCAGCCTAGCCTCCTAAGGTGCATTTACCATGTGTTAATGTGCATTGCGTTAGAGCAACCAATTCATTATAACGGGAAACCTAATGCACCATAACAGACCAAAAATTGTGCATATAATAGTAGTGAACCACACCACAATACACAGAAGTGTGTGAAAATGAATAGCATTACATTGCATTAACATGGAACTGCAGTGCATTTGTGTGAATGGACCCTAATGCCGCGTACACACGACCGTTATTCATGTCATGGTAAAAACCGAAGTTTTTCTCAACGTGATTTTTCATGTTTCCTCTCAAACCTGCCTTGTATACACACGTTCATGAAAAAAAACGTTCGAGCAAAGCGCGGTGACGTACAACGCGTATGACGGCACTATAAAGGGGAAGTTCCATTTGAATGGCGCCACCCTTTGGGACGCTTTGGCTGATCCTTGTGTTAATAAAGTTTGGTGAGAGACAATTCGCGCTTTTCAGTCTTCGTGCTTTTCAGTCCGTTACAGCGTGACGACTGTGCTATCTCCATTACGTACGCTAGTTTTACCAGAACGAGCGCTCCTGTCTCATACTTGATTCTGAGCATGCGCATTTTTTTTCCCCCTCGTAAAAGCATACACACGACCATTTTTCACGACGTTAAAAAGAGCGACGTGAAAAACGACAAGAAAAAATAGAGCAGGTTCTAATTTTTTTGAGGCCATTTTCACGTCGTTAAAAATGCTCTGGAGCCTACACACGATCGTTTTTAATGACCAATTTAAAAAATTGCATTTTTCTCGTCATGAAAAACGGTCGTATGTACGCGGCAAAAGGCAAGTGCTAAACCGGTAAATATTATTAGCTCAATCATGCTACTAAAATCACTAGTAATTAATTGCTAATAGTAACAGATGGAACAAATGGTTCCCTAAGGAGTATGACCTAGTTTGCTGTTGTGGATGGGGGTGATAAAAACACTCAGTTAAACTATGTTTTTACCCCCCCTCTCCCACATCTGCTTTAAGCTGCAAAGGCAGCAGAGGGTGGTGTACTGTACGTATGCCACAGGAGGTTAAACTGAATGGGAGTGCCCCATGACTGTGCAGTGCATGCAGTTGTAGCATGCTGGTGCGGGGTTTATGGGGTTGAAACCCTCTGCCTCTCAAAAGCCCTCTTGAAAATGTATCACTCTTCAGAGGGCAACTCCAAGTGTAAACGGGCCCTAAGAGAGACACAAGTGGCATATAGCAACAATTAGGCCAGGTTCACATACGTTAGCTCACAAAAGTGAGTACACCCCTCACATATTTGTGAATATTTTATTATATCTTTTCATGTGACAACACTGAAGAAATTACACTTTGCTACAATGTAAAGTAGTGCATGTACAGCTTGTATTACAGTGTAAATTTATCCTGTCCCCTCAAAATAATTCAACACAGCCATTAAGTGAAATTGTCCAAATTGGGCCCAAAGTGTCAACATTTTGTGTGACCACCATTATTTTCCAGCACTGCCTTAATCCTCTTGGGCATGGAGTTCACCAGAGCCTAACAGGTTGCCACTGGAGTCCTCTTCCACTCCTCCATGACAACATCACGGAGCTGGTGGATGTTTGAGATCTTGCGCTCCTCCATGTTCTGTTTGAGCCCCACAGATGCTCAATAGGGTTTAGGTCTGGAGACATGCTTGGCCAGTCCATCACCTTTAGGCCCCTTTCACACTGGGGCAGGCAGGTGCGGTGGCGGTATAGCGCCGCTATACCGTCGTTATTACCGCGGTATGCGGCCACTAGCGGGGTGAATTTAACCCCCGCTAGCGGCCGAAAAAGGGTTAATACCGCCCGCAAACCACAGCTATTGCCGCGGTTTGCGGGCGGTATTACCGCAGTGTCCCATTGATTTCAATGGGCAGCCGCGGTAAAGGAGCGGTGAACACACCGCTCCTTCACCGCTGTAAAGATGCGGCTAGCAGGACTTTTGGAGCGGTCCTGCTAGCGCACCGCTTCAATGTGAAAGCCCTCGGGCTTTCACACTGAAGACTGCAGGGCACGATTTTTTCAGGCGGTATAACAGCACTAATATTAGAGCTAAACCGCCTGAAAAACGTGTCAGTGTGAAAGGGGCCTTACCCTCAGCTTCTTTAGCAAGACAGTGGTCGTCTTTGAGGTGTGTTTAGGGTCGTTATCATGTTGAAATACTGCCCTGCGGCCCAGTCTCCAAAGGGAGGGGATCACGCTCTGCTTCAGTATGTCACAGTACATGTTGGCATTCATGGTTCCCTCAATAAATTGTAGCTCCCCAGTGCCTGCACTCATGCAGCCCCAGACCATGACACTCCCACCACCATGCTTGACTGTAGGCAAGACACACTTGTCTTTTGTATGCCTCACCTGGTTGCCGCCACACAAGCTTGACACCATCTGAACCAAATCATTTTATCTTGGTCTCATCAGACCACAGGACATGTTTCCAGTAATCCATATCCCTAGTCTGCTTGTCTTCAGCAAACTGTTTGCAGGCCATCTTGTGCATCATCTTTAGAAGTGGCTTCCTTCTGGGACGACAGCCAGGCAGACCAATTTGATGCAGTGTGCGGCGTATGGTCTGAGCACTGACAGGCTGACCCCCCACCCCTTCAACCTCTGCAGCAATGCTGGCAGCACTCCTATGTCTATTTCCCAAAGACAACCTCTGAATATGACGCTAAACACATGCACTCAACTTCTTTGGTCGACTAGGGCGAGGCCTGTTCTGAGTGGAACCTGTCCTGTTAAACCGCAGTATGGTCTTGGCCACCGTGGTGCAGCTAAGTTTCAGGGTCTTGTCAATCTTCTTATAGCCTAGGCCATCTTTATGTAGAGCAACAATTAATTTTTTGCAGATCCTCAGAGTTCTTTGCCATGAGGTGCCATGTTGAACTTCCAGTGACCAACTCTAACTGTATCTCATTCCCCGCTGCTGCAGGAGGTTATGCAAGCGACTACCCACAGGGGTCTGATCTCACAAGTGTATTTATTATTGTTATCGACCATTCATGCTTTATTTAAATGTAGAGCTCATTGGATTACTGATATAGGAGATATAGATGGTGATCAATGGGATATGGCCCTGTAGTCTCTTTCAGTTGTGTCAGTATCGGCTTCCCATAAACTCTCACAACTATTCATTTTGCACAGAACTTATAGTACACCTGTCAAACTGTTTGGGGTCAGAGCGATTCTCCTTTCTGTCCTAAATGCACAGTTCACAGAGAAGACTTTATACACATGATCTAGAGATGCCGAAACGTACACGATATTGGGCGGAGGTTATACGGATTATCTCTGATCTAACTCAAACACCTATACCCCTCACTCCGTTGGTGTGTCTGTTGGGCACGGTTGATGCTAAAATGTATCCAAAAGTTATCTACACCATGGTAACTAGGTTATTATACCTTGCTAGGAAGTCAGTAGCTAGATTTTGGATAAAATCCAACTTGCCTACCAAGGCTCAGAGGATTATTTATGTTAACTCTACTTAGGGAACAACTGGCTTATAGCCATCGCAATGCGGTCAAAAAATGTAACCTCATCTGGCAGAGCTGGCTAAACAACCCTAGTCTCGCTCCTTCACAGTTAGTCATGGATAGATTGTTGCGATTTTAAACCCACTTAAAGTTCATGTGGTGTTTGCCTGAGCTTGGGGCCTTTCTCATGTTCTTTACATAAGCGTAGTTAATTTGATATTTTATATATTTGCTACTTAACAGGTGACTGCCTTTTATATATATATTTCTACATATGTGTATACATTATGTCAAAAGGACTATGTTAAGATGACTCTGCGTGCCTTATTATTGTACTGTAGAGTCACTTACTATCTTTATCAATACAAAAGTTTTGATTAAAAAAAATCAGAACTTCCAGTGACCAGTATGAGAGAGCGAGAGCGATAACACAAAATTTAACAAACATGCTCCCCATTCACACCTGAGACCTTGTAACACTAAAGAGTCACATGACTAATTGGGCCCAATTTGGACATTTTTACTTAGGGGTGTACTCACTTTTGTTTCCAGTGGTTTAGACATTAATGGCTGTGTGCTGAGTTATTTTGAGGGGACAACAAATTTACACTTGTTAAAAAGGGGAAGAACGGGTAGTGGGACTTTAAATGAAGCACACGGCAGTAAAATATAAAAATATGAAGTCAAGTGACTGGGAAAATCATGTTTATTTATATTTTTTAAACTCATATAATATTTTATGGGCATACAACCTCTAAACATTAACCTTGGAGTCATTTTGGATACAAAATACATAGCGATCCACAGTCAAACATTGTTACAATACATATACACGTAACAGCTGGTATCATCATATACATAGAACAAGAGCCTTGTTGGTCTGAAAATTCTTTCTATACATAAAATAGGGGAAGAAAAGGGGAGAATCAGGTAACAGAAATTGATTGCTAGATTGGTTAAAAACATTGGTTGGGTCATAGAGATTGATCCATGGAATTATATGATGGAGAGAGTTTGGTAGCTCGACGCGTTTCACGGCCTGATAACCGCTCATCAGGAGCAAAAACCATGGAATTTATCTAGAGAGAAAGGATATAGGTTTATCTAAATGTTTGCAGATAGCTGTAGTGGGATATAGGAAGAAAGGGGGGACAAAATAACTATAATTGAAATTAAAATAGGAACACATTTTTGTGGGGGGGGCCTTTGTATTCAACTTACATCTGCAGCTGCAGCAGATGGTTTTTGCTCCTGATGAGCGGTTATCAGGCCGCGAAACGCGTTAAGCCACCAAACTCTCTCCATCATATAATACCATGGATCAATCTCTATGACCCAACCAATGTTTTTAACCAATCTAGCAATCAATTTGTGTTATCTGATTCTCCCCTTTTCTTCCCCTATTTTATGTATAGAAAGAATTTTCAGACCAACAAGGCTCTTGTTCTATGTATATGATGATACCAGCTGTTAAGTGTATATGTATTGTAACAATGTTTATTTGACTGTGGATCGCTATGTATTTTTATCCAAAATGACTCCAAGGTTAATGTTTAGAGGTTGTATGCCCATAAAATATTATATGAGTTCAAAAAATATGAATAAACATGATTTTCCCAGTCGCTTGACTTCATATTTTTATATTTTACTGCCGTGTGCTTCATTTAAAGTCCCACTACCCGTTATCCCCATTTTTAACAAAAAACAGGGATGGAGGCAGTTACCCTTTTGGTTCTAGCCTCATTTAAAGTGGAGATCCACCCGCAATTTTTTTTTTAAAAGTCAGCAGCTACTAACACTGTAGCTGCTGACTTTTAATAAGGACACTTACCTGTCCTAGGGGCCCGCGATTTCAGGCCCCCGACGGCGATCGCTCGGTCCTCCATCCTGACTAAGGGAAATAATTTCGGCTTCACTGCCCGTTTCCTACTGCGCATGCGCGACTCGCACGGCGCTTTGTGAATGGGCGGCTGCTATCTGGGATTACACACAGTTCCCAGAAGGCAGCACGCCCCATTCACAAGAAGAGGAAGCGGAAGGAGACTCACAGAGACTCACAGAGGCAAAGGAAGAGGCAGATTAGGGACTTCCGCATAGCAACGGGTATTTCGGGTGAGTATACATTTATTTTTTTTTCTATTAATTTTTTTCAATTTTTTTTAATGATTTTTAGTGCAAATTTTTTTTCTGGGTGGACCTCCGCTTTAAAGTCCCAAAAACTTCTCTTTTCTATTGTATAAACAAATTTACACTGTTCTACAAGCTGTACACTCACTACTTTACATTGTAGCAAAGTGTAATTTCTTCAGTGTTGTCACATTAAAAGATATAATAAAATATATACAAAAATGGGAGGGGTGTACTTACTTTTGTGAAATACTGTATGTGGATATGTACTCCTCGCTGCCTTCTAGAGACTGGGGATGTCCAAGTAGACTGCAAGTATAGAAAAACACAGATGGCGCTTAGGCCTAGCGCATTATCCTTTATACATGTTTTTATTGAATAGTAAAAAAACGGAGGTGAATATACTCACAAACCAATGCTTGCTTTAGCACAACTTCAACTAATTAAGTCTATATGCTTGAATTCACAATGCTTGCAGACACATCGGCTAACGCATTTCAAGGTTTCCTTATGCTGCAGAGTGACGTCTGGATGGCTTTTAGTGTAGGTTAGGAGCTCTTTTGGTCCTGCTCCATGCCTCTCAGGTCAGTGCTGTCCGTGTTTAGAGCCTCAGACTCGGGCAGGAAATGAGGCTCTGAGCACGGACATTACTGACTTGAGCGGCACGGAGCAGGACCAAAAGAGCTCCTAACCTACACTAAAAGCCACCCAGACGAGGCTATGAAAAAGAGGAAAACCTTGAAATGTGTTAGCCGATGCGTCTACAAGCATTGTGAATTCACGCATATGGACTTATGCAGTTGATGTTGTTATAAAGCTATGATGCAAGCACTGGTTTGTGAGTATATTCACCTGTTTTTCTATACTTGTCCAGAGTGCCTCCTTACATCAGTGTCTCCTGACTGTACTGGAAAGTAGTACTAAGGTGGCACTTGGATGATGAAAGGGGGCACTCTGGAGGATCTAAGTGGGCTCTCTGGCGATACTAACTTAGTACTGCGAGAGTGCCCCCTTACATCCTCTGGCAGAGTGCCCCCTTACATCCTCTGGCAGAGTGCCCCCTTACATCCTCTGGCAGAGTGCCTCCTTACATCCTCTGGCAGAGTGCCCCCTTACATCCTCCTGAGTGCCCCCTTACATCCTCCAGAATGCGCCTTTAGTATTACTGTACTATGGGTGCACTCTAGAGGCGAATGTAAAGGGACACTCTGGAGGATGTAAGTGGGCACTCTGGAGGATGTAAAGGGTGAACTCTGGAGGTACTAAGATAGTACCTCCAGAGAGCCCTGAAGAGTGATGGCTTCTATTGATCTCTAACATGCGGTCCAGCCTGTTCCCATCATGTCAGTGTTTGATGGAGCAAAGAACACAGCCCACCTCACAGCCACCTTACTCCTCTCCTGTTTGCTCTCTCCCTGCCACAGCCCCAATGTTCACCAGGTATGTTAACTTTACCTGTGGGTTACTGGCTCCTTCTCTGTGTCACTTCCTGCAGCAGGTGTCCGTCTTTGCAGTGAAGTGCAGGAAGGAGGGGAGGAGGAATCCGGTCTGCACACTAAACATCAGCCGAACGGCTACAGCGCAGTCGTCCACTTCTGGGAGGCTGTCATATGTCCTCCGGACACTACTGATCATAGATTGAGCGGCTCTTTACCACGTGATCAGCTGTGTCCAATCCCAGCTGATCACTAGGGTAAACAGAAGCCGGTTATCGGAATTCCTTTCCTCATGCTGACAGCATGAGGAGAGGAGAAGAGAACCGATAACCGGCTTGTGTAAAAGGAATGTGTACATTGATAATCAGGGCAGTGATTATCAGTGCTGCCAATCAGTGCTGCCAATCAGCCAATCAGTGCTCATCAGTGCCTCCTCATTATTGTTACCTTTCAGTGCTGCCTATCAGTGCCGCCTCATCAGTGCCACCCCATCATTACCACTGTATCATTACCCATCAGTGCAGCCTATCTATGCCCATCAGTGCACATCAGTGAAAGAGAAAAATTATCTGTTTGCAAAATGTTATAACAAACTATGAAAAGGTTTTTTTTTTCAAAAAATTTCAGTCTTTATTCGTTCATTTAGGAAAAAAATAAAAAACCCAGTGGGGATTAAAACCAAAAGAAAGCTCTATTTGTGTGAAAAAAAACTGGAAAAAAATATTTTGGGTACAGTGTTGCATGACCGCGCAATTGTCATTCAAAGTGCAACAGAGGTCACCTTATAAATTGGTGTCATCTGCAAACACTGAAATGGTTCTTTAAATCCCAGACACTATATCATTTATATATGTAGCGCCCCTTTACTTTCAGGAGTGCTGTGTACTTAAATTTAGGGGTTTGGTCTGAGCCAGTAGCCAGGCTCAGATCACTCTGATTGTTAGGACTAGCTTCTGCCTATGTAATGCAGCCCGATGTACAGTTCCCTGTGGCCTGTAGGTGGCACTGCCATCTTGGGTCAGGGTTGAACCGTGGGTGGTATTGCTATGCCTTAGGGTGTCCTCTCTCGGCAGTGGTACGGTGGGTGTGGTTAACCTGCTGTGCATGCTGGGAGAGGATACATAAGGGGCAGACGCCATATTTTGGGGAGCTGTTCGCGTTACCCGGCCCACCAGGCCAGGGGTGCGTGTGTGTATCAGTCTCAGGCACCTTTAGCCTGGGGCTGCAAGTCCACTATTGGGCCCAGCACCTTTAGCTGGGGCCCATCCCCGAAAGAGGAATCCCAGGCTGCCCTTGCGAGGGAACCCGCTCTAAGAAGAGGAGACCGGGGGAGGACCTTTCTGAGGGACCGGTGAGAATTCACGTTGACGGAGAGGCCCGGTAACCTTCTGGAGGGATTCAAAGATTCACTACAGGCCTTGAAACGTGCTGTCTCTGGCACCTGTCCTTGTGTTGAATGTGCTGAGAAGTTTGGGACTTAAAGATTCTGTGGCAGAGGATCTCCCGATCGTATCTCTAGGAAAACTCAAGTAAACGTTCGAGCATCACTCCGGCTGCTAGGATCCGCTCTTACAGGATCTATCCGGGTGAGCTAAACCCACTCGGGATCGAATGGCGACTACAATATTAGTTTGTGCCTGGACTTATCTCCCAACACCTTGCTGTCCTTTCTCTCATCCACCTTTACTTTCTGTTGAACTTTGCTTATAAAATAAACTCACCGTTGGAGTTTGAAGTGGTGTGGACATTGACCTGTCTTGGGAAAAATAGAGACTTGTCCTTACAAACTAGGAGATGAGAACCAACTGAAGGAGAACCCAGCTGCAGGACCCAAAAATCTGTTAACACCGCTCGACCTCTTAGACAGAGGATACGGGCATATAGTGCGGTGTGCCTTGACCTGCAAGCGAGCCAAAGGCAGGGAAAAAGTCTGTGTGCTACATATATATATATTAAAAATTAAGGGTCCCAACACTAAACCATGGGGTACGCCACCAGTGGCGTCACTAGGGTTGGTGTCACCCGGTGCGAAAAAAAATGGTGTCACCCCCCAACAACTATAGTCCCCCCTCAGTACAGACCCCCCTCCACTAACTACAGACCTCACTCCCACAGTATAGATCCCCTCCCTCAGTACAAACCCGCTCCACTAAGTACAGACTCCCCGCCATCAATATAGACCCGCCTCCCTCAGTATGAACCTCCCCCTCAGTACAGACCGATCCATCAGTACAGACACCCCCACCTCAGTGCAGACCCCCTCAGTTACAGACACCCCCTCAGTTACAGACACCCCCCTCAGTTACAGACACCCCCCTCAGTTACAGACCCCCCTCGTACAGACACCCCCCTCAGTACAGACACCTCCCTCAGTAACAGACCCCCCTCAGTAACAGACACCCCCTCAGTTACAGACCCCCCTCAGTTACAGACCCCCCCTCAGTTACAGACCCCCCCTCAGTACAGACACCCCCTCAGTACAGACACCCCCCTCAGTACAGACACCCCCCTCAGTACAGACACCCCCCTCAGTACAGACACCCCCCTCAGTACCAGACCCCCCTCAGTACAGACACCCCCTCAGTTACAGCCCCCCCCCTGGTGCAAGCTTCCCCTTGTGCAGACCCCAGCAGTACAGACACCCCCTCCCCCATCAGTAAAGATTCCCCCCTTACCTTACAGACCTCAGAACAGAGCGGCAGTTACACACAGCGGTGTGTCTCTCGAGGGCGGGCTCCTCCTCCTCCTCTGTGGATGTAAACAGAGAGGAGGCAGAGGGGGCGGCGGCTTCCTTCCGCTCCGCTGAGGGACACAGTCGAAGCGTGAGCCTAAGGCACAGGGCAGCGGGCAGGCGGGCGATGTCAGTGTGGTGCCGCTGCGCTACCCACGGGTGTCACCCCTCTGGTGGGTGTCACCCGGGTGCGGCCCGCCCCCCCCCGCACCTGGCTAGCAACGCTAGTGTACGCCACTAATAACCTTAGACCATTCAGAGTATGAATCATGTTATTATGTGAGCCTAATCACTACTATATGGTATCTGTGTAGGTTACTACTGGTTAATTAACCAGCAATTCATCTCTAGGGATTTTGTTGTGTGTGCTTACACTACCAAAATCTCTCTAGCCCAATGTCTGTAGGTGCCTTGTTTTATATAAATAAATTCAGCTCTAATGTAAAAAATAAATGCGTGACACCTTTTAAATAATATACTTGTAAGATCACATTTTCTTATCAAATATAATTTAAAAAATCAATATGCGTGAGGACTGCTCAATATCATGGGCCTCATTTAGTAATCTGTAAGGCCTCGTACACACGACCGATTTTCTCGTCGTAAAAAACACGTCGTTTTTTTCGACGAGATTCTTGTTAAGCTTGTCGATTTTCTCGTCAAGCTTTCTATGCGTACACACTGTCATTTCCCAATTTCCTCGTGGTTCTCTGCGCTCACGTCCAGCACGTACGACGGCACTATAAAGGGGAAGATCTTTTTTCTTGGCGCCACCCCTTGGGCTGCTTTTGCTGATCTCGTGTTACCGTGTGTGAAGTAAAAGTTTGGGAAGAGACGATTCGCACTTTTCAGTCTTCGTGCTTTCAGTTCGTTTTAGCGTGACGAATGTGCTATCTCCTTTACGAAGGCTTGTTTTACCAGAAGATGCGCTCCCGTCTCATAGTTGCTTGTGAGCATGCGCGCTTTTGGAAGAGTCGTAAAAGCATACACACGAACCATTTTCTCGTCACAAAACAGGCCGACGAGAAACACGACGAGGAAATCTGGACTCCTGACGAGAAAATAGAGAGCAGGTTCTCTATTTTCTCGTCGAGATTCTCGTCAAGTTTCTCGTCGTAAAACCATACACACAAACGTTTTTCTAGACAAAAAAACTCTCGCGGCACTTTTCTTGACTGTTTACGACGAGAAAATCGGTCGTGTGTACGAGGCCTAAGAGTTGAGTGAACTGAACTTGCATTTACTTAACCACTTGCCGACTGCCTAACATACATTTACGTTGGCAGAATGGCACGGGCAGGCAAAGCAACGTACCTGTACGTTGCTTAGAAATTGCTGCCTAGCGGGCGCGCGTGCCCACCGTGAGCTCCGTGACCGTGCCCGGGGGACCCGCGGACTCAATGTCCGCCGATGTCCCGCGATCGTGTCTGTCACTTCCCTGTTCTGCCTAGTGACAGGACAGTGATCTACTGCTCCCTGTCATCGGGAGCAGTGATCTCTGTCGTGTCACTCGTAGCCCAGCCCCCACACAGTAAGAATCACTCCCTAGGACACACTTAACCCTTTTCTCACCCCCTAGTGTTTAACCCCTTCCCTGCCAGTGTCATTTACACAGTAGAGAGAAAAAGGATTGGGTCCTCTGCTCACTAAATAAGGAAACACTGTGCTGTTCATATGTCAAACGCACAGTGTGGCATTAACCACTTAACGACCGCCCACCGCCGATTTACGTCGGCAGAATGGCACGGACAGGCAGAATCACGTAGATCTACGTGATCGCCTTTGTGCAGTTGGGGGACCATCCGGACCCCCCTTCACTGCAGTGAGCGGCCGTTAAGTGTTCGGGAGCGATCAGGCATGAGGGGGCGGCCGCTCGATTCCGCCCCCCCTCGCGATCGCTCCCGGCCAATGAAAATGCTTCCTCCGCCATGTGATGTAAACAAGGCTGGAGGAAGTGATGTCATCTCCCTCGCCGCGGTCTTTCCGTTCCCGGCGCCGAGCAGAGAAGAAGCAGGTTAGTGCACCAACAGTCCACTGACACGTAGGTACACATAGGCACACAAATCACCCCCCAGTCACCCCCAGATCACCCCCCAGGTCCCCCCAAAGCCCCCAATCACAGTGTCACTGATTGCAGTGATCATTTATTTTACTGATCACTGCATTTAGTGTCATCTGTGATTGTAAAAAGTTGCAGGGCAGTTAGGATTAGGCCCCTTTAGGTCCAGGGTAGCCCCCTAACCCCCCCTAATAAATGTTTAACCCCTTGATCACCCCCCAGGTAACCCTTTCACCCCCTAACTTCAGCGTCACTAAGCGATTGTTTTTCCGATCGCTGTATTCGTGTCGCTGGTGTTTTAGATAGGCAGTTATTTTTTTTTAGGTTCGCTGCAGGTTTTTATTAGTGTCAGGTACCCCCATATATTATTTTAACCCCCTGATTGCCCCTAGAGTTAACCCTTTCACCAGTGATCGCCGTATAAGCGTCACTGGTGTCACTGGTTAGCCAGTAAGTTATTTAGTTATTTAGGTTACCCGTCAGGTTTTTATATAGTGTCAGGTACCCCCATATTTAACCTAATAAAGGTTTTAACCCCCTGATTGCCCCTAGTTAACCCTTTCACCAGTGATCACCATATAAAGGTTACGGGTGACGCTGGTTGATTAGTTTGCTTTTTATAGCATCAGGGCACCCGCCGTATATAACCCAATAAAGGTTTAACCCCCCTGATCGCCCGGCGGGTGAGATCAATTAGGTTTTAGCGCCAGAGAGGGTCTGCGTCGCCCCAGGCAGTGTTAGGTTAGTGACAGTAACGCTAACACCCACGCGCAAAGCATACACCCCCCTTAGTGGTATAGTATCTGATCAGATCTGATCAGATCTATACTAGCATCCCCAGCAGTTTAGGGTTCCCAAAAATGCAGTGTTAGCGGGATCAGCCCAGATACCTGCTAGCGCCTGCGTTTAGCCCCTCCGCCCAGCCCAGCCCAGCCCACCCAAGTGCAGTATCGATCGATCACTGTCACTTACCAAACACAACACACATAACTGCAGCGTTCGCAGTGCTTGGTTTTTGTGGCCCTGTACGCGGCTAGGCTCCCAAAAAGTCCCACACATGTGGTATCCCCGTACTCAGGAAAAGCAGCAGAATGTATTTTGGGGTGCAATTCCACATATAACCATGGCATGTGTGAGCAATATATCATTAAGGGACAACTTTTTGTACATTTTTTTTTTCTTTTTGTCATTATTCAATCATTTGGGACAAAAAAAAAAAATATTCAATGGGGTCAACATGCCTCTCAGCAAATAGCTTGGGGTGTCTACTTTCCAAAATGGGGTCATTTGGGGGGGTTTTGTGCCATCTTGGCATTTTATGGCCTTCAAAACTGTGATAGGTAGTGAGGAGTGAAATCAAAAATTTATGCCCTTAGAAACCTTGAAGGCGGTGCTTGGTTTTTGGGGTCCCGTACGCGGCTAGGCTCCCAAAAAGTCCCACACATGTGGTATCCCCGTACTCAGGAGAAGCAGCAGAATGTATTTTGGGGTGTAATTTCACATATGCCCATGGCATGTGTGAGCAATATATCATTTAGTGACAACTTTGTGCAAAAAAAAAAAAGTTTGTCATATTCCCGCAACTTGTGGCAAAATATAAAATATTCCATGGACTGAACATGCCTCTCAGTAAATAGCTTGGGGTGTCTACTTTCCAAAATGGGGTCATTTGGGGGGGTTTTGTGCTATTTTGGCATTTTATGGCCTTCGAAACTGTGATAGGTAGTGAGGAGTGAAATCAAAAATTTGCGCCCTTAGAAATCCTGAAGGCGGTGCTTGGTTTCCGGGGTCCCGTACGTGGCTAGGCTCCTAAAAAGTCCCACACATGTGGTATCCCCGTACTCAGGAGAAGCAGCAGAATGTATTTTGGGGTGCAATTCCACATATAACCATGGCATGTGTGAGCAATATATCATTTAGTGACAACTTTTTGTAATTTTTTTTTTTTTTTTGTCATTATTCAATCACTTGGGACAAAAAAAAAAATATTCAATGGGCTCAACATGCCTCTCAGCAATTTCCTTGGGGTGTCTACTTTCCAAAATGGGGTCATTTGGGGGGTTTTGTACTGCCCTGCCATTTTAGCACCTCAAGAAATGAGATAGGCAGTCATAAATTTAAAGCTGTGTAAATTTCAGAAAATGTACCCTAGTTTGTAAACGCTATAACTTTTGCGCAAACCAATAAATATACGCTTATTGACATTTTTTTTACTAAAGACATGTGGCTGAATACATTTTGGCCTAAATGTATGACTAAAATTGAGTTTATTCGATTTTTCTTATAACAAAAAGTAGAAAATATCTTTTTTTTTCAAAATTTTCGTTCTTTTTCCATTTATATCGCAAAAAATAAAAATACAGAGGCAATCAAATACCATTAAAAGAAAGCTCTATTTGTGGGAAGAAAAGGACGCAAATTTCATTTGGGTACAACATTGCATGTCCGCACAATTTACAGTTAAAGCAGCGCAGTGCCGAATCCCAAAAACAGGCTTGGTCCTAATGGTCCGAAATGGTCCGGGACTTAAGTGGTTAAGGGCGGACTCACCCATCGAGGTGCGGTCTCTGTGGCTAAAACAACAGATAAGAAAAAGCCCACCGGGGAGAGAGTAAAAGAAAAATAGACTCCCCCAGGATAAAGACGCCACAGGTGGACCACACCGCTTGTATAAATGCTTTTAATAGTACAAAATAGGAACATTTTTCAAAATTAATTAATGCTCAAAAAATATCTTTCACCAACACCAGAAGTATAATTGAAAATGATAACGTTATCATTAAAACACAGTCAGCTCAATGGGAATGCATGCATGCATGTGGTGCTAATAGGGTGACCATCTGGAAGGAATCCAGGTAGTTACCCTGATGGCAATAGGGTCAGCCCACTAGGGTTTGACCTGTTCCAAGGGAACATAAACTATGCACAAAATGTGGCTAGGCAATGAAGATGCATGAAGATAAAAAACAAGGGTCCTTTAGAACCACTTTAAGGGACATGTGGATAACTTTTAAATGCAATATGTGGGTCAAGGGGTAAAAAATATATTGTTATTTACACCAGGGAATACTTGGTAAGTATGGTTTTTTTAAAGGTACAATAAAGTTTATGTAAAGTCAAACCTTTTTTTTTTTTTTTTTTTAGTTTTTCATAGATTATGAAATTATTATAATTTTTTTTTCACTGTTCTGCCCTCCATGGGACTAAGTACATAGGATGGGAGGCTGGCATGCCCCCTTTTCCTCTTTATTCTGCCTGCCACTACTTCTCTCAGGAAAGTACTCAGAGCCAAGAAAAGTGGCTTTTATGAAGCAGCCATCTCTTTCCTAGCTATGTTGTTGGATGGCCATGGTGGGAGGACTCAGTTAGACCTCACATCTAGGCTTAGGAAGCACCTACCGTGTTTCCCCGAAAGTAAGACCTACCCCAAAAATAAGACCTAGTTTAAAATGCTTGTAAAATCCTTGAATCCACTCTATTACAGTTGTATATAATGTACAATGTGTGTTTCTGTAATATAATTGCAGGGAAGAGAGCTCCGGCGGGTCACAGAAGCGCAGAGTAGCACTATAACGAAGGTATTTGGCACAATTATATTACAAAAAGACACACATTGTACTTTATATACTACTGTAATAGAGTGGATTTTACAAGCATTTTAACTCAGTTCACACTGGGGATTCCTGTCAGGCAGGGAGAGAGAGGGGGAGAGAAGACAGCACATTACATGGTAAGACCTACCCCGAAAATAAGCCCTACTGTGTCTTTTGTTGCCAAAATTAATATAAGACCCGGGCTTATTTTCGGGGAAACACGGTAACAACATGGGATAAAGTGCTACATGCACTTTGTCCTTCAGGGGGGCAGAACAGTGAAAAAATAGGATACAATAGTTCTTCCTTAAGACCCTCACCCAGTTTTTATTCTGCTGTCTGTGCCCCATTAGGGAGGTTTTCCTGCAAAGAAATGTCTCCAAAGAAAATAGCTTTCTGGATATGCATAAAAGGAAAACATTAACGAGTAAATGGAAGTGATTGGGAGAGAGAGTAAGGGGGAGAAATAGGGGATTCCTGCCCCCCCTCCTTCTTAATAATTTTTTTTCCCCCTTCCTCGGTTGAATGGATGAATGGATGTTGGAATGAAAGAGTACGTAACATAATAGTACATATATGTAGGAGAATGCTATACGGCATTCTGTTTTTATGATAGAGTAGAAAATTAGATACTGACCAGATATTGTATATTTTGTCTACTGAACAATGAGAATGAATTATTGCATATTGAAAAGAATTTTGTAAAAATTTAAAATTGTTTGTATCTAAGAAAATGATAACAATAAAAAGAAATTGAAAACAGAAAGGAGCTTTCTGTATTTAAGACAGTGGTCAGCAGGACTAAAGCTGGCCATATACACTGTACAAATTTCAGGAACCTGATAAGATTTGCTCAGCGGGTGGCCCTGTCATCCGCCTCCTGCTCAACATGCCTTCACTGAAAAAAAAAAAAAAACTGTCTTCAGAATAGCGGCTACATTGAACCAGATGCAGCCCCTTTTCAGGCATTATGACAGATGGCTGTCAAAATCGAAATGTGCACGTTGGGAGATTCGTCCATCTGTGCCATCTAGCGGACTAAAAGAAGCAGTATATGACCAGCTTAAGAGCCGGTTCACACAGGGGCGACTCCGGAGGCGACTTCAAGTCGCCCCAGGTCGCACCAAGTCGCGCTGTTTTAAATACAAATGGAAGTGAATGGAGCCGTCTTAATGTACACGACTACAGTCGCTCCGACTACAAAAAAGGTTTGTGTACGACTTCAATCCGACTTCTAGGCGACTTGTACCCATTGATTTCAATGGAAGTCGCCTCTGAAGTCGGATCACTGTCTTTACTGCAGCGACTTTTCAGGAAGTGAAAATTGTTTTTAGGGTAAACCCCTCCCTCCCACAGAGCTGATTCAAGGTTGATTGGCCACTGGAATGTCTCCTGTCCTGGAGGAGACTTGTAAGTCGCTCCATGTCGCGCTGTGGTGCAGGATCAGGCTGATTCCAGGTCGTCTCCAAAAAGTCGTGTCGCCCCTGTGTGAACTGGCTCTAAAACAGAGGGGAGATCTACAGTGTCTAAAACAAATCTAAACAATGTAAAACCAAAAAAAGACAAAAGAAACAAAAAAAAAGTTTACGCTATACATACATACATACATACAATGCAGATGCAGGACACTTGAGATGAATGTCTGATAACAGCAAAGTATTATCAGCCACCAAACCATTGCAAACCATTAGTAAAGTAGGGGAAATGATTTATTTCAATGTCCTATCTATACTGACGAGCAAATTCCAAACTGCTTATATAACTAAGTAAGGAAATGAAAATTTAGTTCAAACATGAAACAAATACCTGCTTCAGTGAGGTGCAAATAATCTTTGGGCATGCGGTCCTAGGATGCAGGGTACTTTAAATAAGACATACTACACATTACTACATACTACTACACATACTACTACACAATACTACTACATATTACTACATACTACATATTAAAAACTTCAGTGAACTTTATATGGTTGTTATTGATCAGCGTATACCATTGCTGCTTGCAATGCATTATCGAACAAACCTGAGCATGCTTTACTACCCAAATATGATTTTTACATTTTCAGAGTATGCAAATGAAGAATATATATATATATATATATATATATATATATATATATCTTGAATCCAAGCACAGTTTGCAGTCCACCCTAAGGGACATTTCAGTTTTGGACTAACAATGGAGCGTTGGATCACTCACCAGCTATCTCTCAAGGAATATGGTGGGTAAGAGTTGCCAGATCACACAGACATAACGTGGGGGTCTCCAAGGTTTTTCATGTATTTTGTATTAAAGAAGTTGCAGCAGAGGGGAGGCTGATTTGTAAGAAGAGGACATGTGAATGTCTATAGATCTCATATAGGTCTATAGGTCATTCACCACCTCTTTTACCCAATTCCATTAAGTGATAGTAAACTGACACTACAAGAGCATAAAACAACTATTCAAGGAACAAAATGAATCTAAAGTCCTACCTTTCATTGTCCTCGTGCCCACAAAATGCTTTATACATGACACTTACTGCTATGTTGTCACCTGCGCAGTTCAGTTAGGTGACAAAATGAATGTCCGCACTCTTTAGAAGGGCTCTTTTCTCTCTCAGGGCTGCATTATACGAGACACTTTTACATTGATCACCTCACTCACTTGTCACTTTGCATTTTTGTTTAAAACAGGAAATTAAGAAAGCCGCAACATCAGCCTTTCCGCCTCTCTTCTCTACTCTTTCCTCCTTTCAGTATTTGTCTTGAGTGACACTGCCTTCTTTAGGTTAACTCCTTGAATTCCAGCTGTACACATTTTAAAGACGATCAAACTAACTTTTTTTCTGTCTGTTTGTCTTTGTATGACATGACTACACTATATGGAGAAAGTCTGTCTGTATCCATCACAGTACTCAGCAGTATTAAAGAATGTGATAATTTAAAGTGATACAAAGAGAAGAGTAAAGGTAGACCCTGACCACCTGTTTTGACCCCATTTTTGCAGACAAATGCGTCGGCGGCGTTTCCCCATTTGCTTCAATATCTAGCGATTGGTGGGCAGCAATCTACATGTTGGGTAAACTTTGCTGCAGGTGCAAAGCATCATGACCAGGACATGTGAACACCCTGATCTACTGCCTATTGAATTTTGTGCCCCCCACCCCAACCGTACATCTAAACTTAGCCTAAAACCAAGAATACAACACGTTGACCCAACATTTCATATTCCTGATATGTGCCTGCTGTACCATGTACTTGTATAAAAATATTCTGTTCTCTTTGTATTGCTTCCTTTGTGTGAAATTTCTGGTAATCCTGCCAGTCCCTCTGCTTTCCTATTAAAAACTGACCACACTAAGCAAGAGAGCACAGCATGGTCAGCTCTCCGGCTATGCTGGGAGAACTCAGCCTGTTCTCCTCCAGAGACTTGTCGTTACAGCCTCCTCCCCTGCACAGCCTTTCACTGGGAAGATCAGTATGCTGCTGTTTCTCTTCCCCTCCAGCTCCTATGCAGCTGACAACAGAGGGAATGGGATCACTTATAAAGAAAGGGAAAAAAGGTATATAAAATGTTTTTTTTATTTATATCTAGACACAAATGGTTTGACTTTCCTTTTTAATATAAACTGAATGGGTCGTTTTACAAAATAATAAGTTACTTAAGGTAGAAAACATCTTGCCCCTTCCTGTAACACACCACCCCACCCCCCAAACACAGGAGAAGACTCCTGTATCAATCCAGCGTTGTGCCCAGCTGCCGGTCTTCTCTCCACTCTCTCACAAGATTGGCTTTAGAGTAGCAGGAGTCATTGGCTTCTGCTGCTGTCAGTCAAATTCTTTGAGTAAAGAGCTAGGAGCATGGCCGCACTGTGTGTGTCTATAGATGCACACAGCCCAGCTTGGGAGCGAGCCCACACATCTGTACTCATAGCAAGCAGCTTGCTATGAGGGCAGACACAGAAGAGGAGGGGCCAAGATCACTCGCAGGGGACCGAAATAGAGGAGGTTTAGAGCAGCTCTGTGTAAATCATTGTGCAGAGCAAGTGAGTATAACATGTTTATTATTTAAATAAAATAAAAAAATGCTTTTAGAATCGCTTTAAGAATCCTATCCTAAGGTGAAGTATCAGCTCACTGGACCACTGGGGGTACATAACAGCCTCGAGGGGTTAAGGGGGTGCTACAGTCACTTTATGTCACAAGCTTTCCTCTACTCTTTTATGCATAACATAGAATCCCAGGGTACTGCAGTATAGAGCACAGGAAGTTATCAACTGACCATATTTCTGGCAGGATCCGCAGTTTTTGTTTTTTTTTGCACTTACCAAACAGGTCAAACAACAATGCTATCAGACTAAAAGGGACAAAAAAAGTTAATTGCATATACTGTATATCCAGACAGAGGCGTTGCTAGGGGGGGTGCGGGGGGTGCGGTCCGCACCCGGGTGACACCCGCTAGAGGGGTGACACCCTTCCGACGGTGAGAAAAAATTTTTTTTTTTTTTTTTTTGACTTTTTTTTTTTTTTTTTTTACAGCTGACACTTTAATTCAGCAACTTCACCCCGCTGGGCTGGAACAACACTTCCAGCGCCGCCGCGCCTGGTGTGTGTGTGTCCTCCGGTTCCTTATTCTTCTTCCTCCTCCCTCCCTACCCTACAGAGCGTCAGCCTGTCACATCATCACACTGCACTGTGATGATGTGACGTCACACACAACTTTCTCCGGCTGCACGCTGTGAGGGTCGCTGCCCAGCCCTCCTCCTCTCCAGTCAAGACTCCAGAACAGGTGGGGGGGGGGTCTCCACCGCCGGCCCGACTCCCGAGCACAAGCACAAGATGAGGTAGGTGTGTGTGTGTGTGGGGAGCGGGGGGGGCGGTTGCCATTGTAAGAGGCAGAGCTACTAGCTAGTGTGGGAGGAGGACTCAGTCTGTCTGGCGCCCTGACCTGTATTGTATGATAATGAAGGGGGGGGGGGTGCAAGGTGGCCTGCTGCGACACAGCTATAGATTATATATAGATATTATGTAATATAGCTGGTCCATCCGCCCCTCCCCCCACCAGTCCAGCTAACTCAACTACTGTGCCTATTATATGTAATATAATATATCTATATCCAGCATCACCCCCCCCCCCCCGCCCATTATCAGACAGACAACACTGACTATATAATTTATATTAGCTGACTGAGACACCCCCACCCTGAGCTGGTCTGATGATGATAATGGGGGGGGGGGTGATGCTGGACACAGATATATTATATTACATATCACAGTAGTTGAGTTAGCTGGACTGGTGGGGGGAGGGGCGGATGGACCAGCTATATTACATAATATCTATATATAATCTATAGCTTTGTCTAGCAGCAGCAGACCACCTTGCACCCCATGATGGAGTCCTAACCTGGCACCATACCACCCCAGCCTGCCTTATGACACCGAAACCTGCCCTATGCCACTGAAACCTGCCCTATGCCACCCCAGCCTACCCTATACCACCCCAACCTGCCCTATGCCACCCCAGCCTGCCCTATACCACCGCACCCTGCCCTATGCCACCCCAACCTTCCCTATACCACCGCAACCTGCCCTATGTCACCCCAGCCTGCCCTATGCCACTGCAACCTGCTGTATGCCACGCAAACTGCTCTATACCACCCCACCCTGCCCTATGCCACTGCACCCTGCCCTATGCCACCCCAGCCTTCTCTATACCACCGCACCCTGCCCTATGCCACCCCAGCTTTCCCTATACCACCCCAACCTGCCCTATGCCACCACAACCTGCTCTATGCCATCACACCCTGCCCTATATAAACCCAACCTGCCCAATGCCACCCAGCCTGCCATATACCACCCCAACCTGCTCTATACCACCCCAACCTGCTCTATACCACCCCAACCTGCCCTATGCCACTGCAACCTGCTCTATGCCATCACACCCTGCCCTATATAACCCCAACCTGCCCAATGCCACCCAGCCTGCCATATACCACCCCAACCTGCTCTATACCACCCCAGCCTTCCCTATACAACCCCAACCTGCCCTATGCCACCCCAGACTGCACTATACCACTGCAACCTGCCCTATATTACCCCAACCTGCCCTATATCGCTCCAGCCAGCCCAATACCACCCTATACTTTAATTTACAGGGGTCATTTGGGGGTGCGCCTCGTGACTGTGCGCTGCCTGGAGGGCGCTGGGCAGGATAGACAGGAGGGGGGGTGACACCATGTTTTGCCGCACCAGGTGACACCAACCCTAGTGACGCCACTGTATCCAGATACAACTCCAGGTAGAATCACACTCTGCATTCCATGTCTGCAAACCAGGTGCTAAGTGCTGACCCAAAAACTGTATACAGCCCAACAAGTGGATCAAGCCTGCCTTTTATACAAAGCCACAGGTTTTCATTGTGCACCATTACAACCTTCTAGCCATCAGCGTCCTAACAACCAATGACGTCATTGGTTGATAAGGAGGATGTCGGAGCGCCTGCACAGCATCCTTGTTTGCCTCTCCATCATCACTGGCATCACATTAGCTGAGTAAGGGATAGGAACAGAGGGAGAAGAGAAACATGGGATACTAGTCAGTACTAATGTGCAAAGGTGTATTTGTTTGTGTAGTTGTTGCTGCATTATCCATAACTATTATTTTAGTTTTTAAAATTTTAGGCTGGGGTGATTCAAGATTGTGCAGAATTTTAATGGGTGCCTTGACTGAAAAAAGGTTGAGAAACACTGTTTTAGGGGATACAGTCTCAGCTTTCTTTTAGTCGCAGGTTCAATTCATTCATAACAGCTGTTTCCTATGCTGTTATTAGCCCACAGCTATCACATGATACCTGGGCCAATCACGGCACTCTGTACCATGTGATTAGCTGTAGCCAATCACAGATCACTAGTGATCACAGCTGTCATGAGCGTAGCCCATTCATGACCGTTGAAAATGTTGCTGTTACAATGATATTCATCTTCATTGTAACAGCAAACAAAGTGTAAAAAAAAAGAAAAAAAATCCCTGATCACTTCCTCAGAGTAGTACCGTGTTACCATGGTGACACTGAACTACCCTGATGACAGGATGTAAAAACAAATAGTAAAAGAAAAAAAGTGTTTAAAAAAAATGAAAAAAAAGGTTTAAAAAAAATTGAGTAAAAAAATGTTTACTTTTTTTTTTTTTTAACTTACTGTCACCAGTCAGTGCCCCTGATCACTGCCACATCAGTCATATGATGATGCTGTACTGCACTGGTGACAGTATGTAAAAAAATTTTTATAACGTTTCTTCATTTTCAAAAAAAATTATGACAAAAATGTACAACTTCAAAAAGTCAACTATGCCTCTTACTAAATGTCTACTTTCCAAAAAGGGGTCATTTGGGAGATATTTGTACTGTCCTGGCATGTTAGGGCCTCAAGAAATAAGATAGGCCATCAGTACATCAGAATTGATCAATTTTCAAATATACCGGTTAATACCATAGTTTGTAGATGCTATAGCTTTTTATACAAGCCAATTAATATACACTTTTATTTCAATTCATTTTACCAAAGACATGTAACAGAATAAATTTTGGCCTAAATTTATGATGAAATTAGATTTTATTGGATATGTTGTATAACAGAATGTAGACTTTTTTTTTTGTTTTTCAACATTTTTGGTCTTTTTTTCCATTTTTATAAATAAAAAACTCCAGATGTGGCCTAACCAAAGTTTTATAAAGTGGCAGGATTATAGTTTTATCTCTGGAGTATATCCCATTTTTTATTCATGCAAATATACTGCCGGTTTGATAGCTGCAGCTTGACATTACATGCTATTGCTCAGTCTGTCTTTTACTAGGACCCCAGATCTTTCTCTATCCTTGATTCCCCCAGTGAGTAGTTTGCATTTATGTTTTTAGTTCCCAAGTGCATTACCTTACATTTCTCCACATTACTCACTTCAGCGCCGAAGGTATTATCCCCCTAATGACCAGGCCATTTTTTTACTTTCTGCTATAACATATATCCAATAAAAAAATTTAAAAAATCGAATTTCTTCATCAATTTAGACCAATATGTATTCTGCTACATATTTTTGGTAAAACAAATCCCAATAAGCGTATTTTGATAGATTTGCGCAAAAGATATCTCGTCTACAAACTATGGGATATTTTTATGGCATTTTTATAATTTTTTTTCTTTACTAGTAATGGCGGTGATCAGCGATTTCTAGCGGGACTGTGACATTGAGGCGAACAAATCGGACACCTAACTGTCACTTTTGACACTTTTGTGGGAACCAGTGACATTATTACAGTGAGCAGTGCTAAAAACATGCACTGTTACTGTACTAATGACACTGGCAGGGAAGGGGTTAACACCAGGGACGATCAAAGGGTTAAGTGTGTCCCTAAGAGGTGCTTGCTAACTGTGTGGGGGATGGACTCACTGGATGAATACAGAGATCTGTGTTCCTGCTTAGCAGGACCAAAAGATCACTGTGTTCTTCCCTGTCAGAACGGGGATATGCCTTATTTACATAGGCAGATCCCCGTTCTGCCTCTCTGTGGAGCGATAGTGGGTGGCCGGCGGACATCGCACCTGCCAGACCCACTAATTGGCTCCCCCTCTGGCCAATAAGCGTGCATGCCCCCCGGCGCACACGTGTGCCTCCGCTGTCTAGTGCACAAAATAATGTACAGGTAAGTCGTTTTGCGCAATAGAGCCGACCGGCCGCAGTATATGTACTGTGGCCGGTCAGCAAGTGGTTAAACCTCATTTGCCATGTAGTTGCCCACCCCATTATTTTATTCAGGTATTCCTATAAAATATCTATATACTGCCCTGCTTATTTTTGTGTCGTCTGCAAAAACTGATATATACGGTCAGGGCCGCTGATAAGCCAGTACAACTGGCCCTGTTGTACCGGGCCCCGGCCAGCAGGGGGGCCCGGCTATATAGGATGAAAGAATGCAGAATAATAATTAAAAAAAAATTTTTTGCCAGTGATCGCAACAACCACCACCCATCCCCTGCCCGCTCCGCTCTGACTTATCAGCGTTTTTTTAATGTACTGGTTCCCTCTCTCGGTTTTTCTTCTGGTTGTGTAGGAGGGACTATTTCTTGTATTTCGGGCGCATGCGCGGCCGCTCCGCATGTCAGTGCTGGCTCAAGTTCCAGCCTGCAGATTGCCTACCCCGGTGGAGTGATTTATCTCCTATCTGAGACTGGAGAAGATGCAGCAGTGGCGAACAGCAGCAGCGGCGGCAGAGGAATCATCTGAGTCTGACAATTGAAATTACGACTCCAGGGAGCAGCAGGATCAGAGTGGAAGTGGCTGGTGGTGGGGGCTGACAAAAGGTGTGTGCTTAGTGCTTGCTTGGGGTGAGGCATTGTGCTTGGGGGTGATGCATTGTGCAAGATCTACTATATGATGATGATTGATTACACACTGTATCTGTCTCTGCAGCATCTACACATTATGGCATTGGCAGCATGGGTGGCTCTGTTTCTGCAGGCAGCACATGTGTTATGGCATTGGTAGTGCCACCCATGCTGCAAATGCCATAACGCATGCTCTGCCTGCAGAGACAATGCTACACATGCTGCCAATTCCATAATGCATGTGCTGCCTGCAGAGACAGTGCCACCCATGCTGGCATTGGCAGCATGGGTGGCACTGTCTCTGCAGGCAGCACATGCGTTATGGCATTGGCAGCATGGGTGGCCCTTTTGTCACTGCAGGCAGCACATGCGTTATGGAATTGGCATGGATGGCACTGTCTGCAGCACATTATGGCATTGGCATGTCCCGCTGTCAAGTCGCTGATCGCCACCATTACCTGCACTTTGTTTCAAGGCGGGGTCTGGGGAGGGGCCAGAGGTGGAGCTGAAGTAGGGAGCAGGGGTGGGGCTGAAGGGGGCCCCGTCAGGTAGGCTGTACGGGGCCCCATGATTTCTATCAGCGGCCCTGTATACGGTAGCTATTTACTCCATCCTCTATATAATTTAGCAATACATTAAACAGAATTGGTCCCAAGTAGGGATGACCTGAACACCCCCCGGTTCGGTTCGCACCATAACCTGCGAACGGACCGAAAGTTCGTGCAAACTATCGAACCCCGTTAAAGTCTATGGGGCTCGAACGTTCAGAATCAAAAGTGCTCATTTTAAAAGCTAATATGCAAGTTATTGCCCTAAAAAGGGTTTGGGGATCCGGGACCTGCCCCAGGGGACATGTATCAATGCAAAAAGAAGTTTTAAAAATGGCCATTTTTTCGGGAGCAGTGATTTTAATGATGCTTAACCACTTGACCACTGGGCACTTAAACCCCCTTAATAACCAGACCAATTTTCAGCTTTCGGTGCTCTCACATTTTGAATGACAATTACTCAGTCATACAACATTGTACCCATATGAAATTTTTGTCCTTTTTTTCACACAAATAGAGCTTTCTTTTGGTGGTATTTAATCACCGTTGGGTTTTTTATTTTTTGCGCTATAAGAGAAAAAAGACTGAAAATTCTGTGTTTTTTTTCGTTTCTGTTATAAAATCTAGCAAATTTTTATTTTTTCTTCATAAATTTTGGGCAAAATTTATACTGCTACATATCTTTGGTAAAAATAAGTACAAATTGGTGCATATTATTTGGTCTTTGTGAAAGTTATAGAGTCCACAAGCTATGGGGCCAATATCTGAAAAATGATCACACCTGAAGTACTGACGGCCTATCTTATTTCTTGAGACCCTAACATGCCAGAAAAGTACAAATACCCCCCAAATGACCCCTTTTTGGAAAGAAGACATTCCAAGGTATTTAGAAAAAGGCATTGTGAGTTTTTTGAAGATGTAATTTTTTCCCACAATTCTTTGCAAAATCAAGATTTTTTTTTCTTTTTTTTTTTTTTTCACAAAATTGTCATATTAGCAGGTTATTTCTCACACACAGCATATGCATACCACAAATTACACCCCAAAACACATTCTGCTATTACTCCCGAGTATGGCGATACCACATGTGTGAGACTTTTACACAGCGTGGCCACATACAGAGGCCCAACATGCAGGGAGCACCTTCAGGCGTTCTGGAGCACCCAGGCCAATTCTGATATTTCTCTCCTACATGTAAAAATCATCATTAATTTGCTCGAAAATTACATTGAACCCCAAAACATTATATATGTTTTTTTAGCAAAGACCTTAGAGAATATAATGGTGATCATGCTTTTTATCTCGCACGGTATTTGCGCAGCAATTTTTTAACGCGTTTTTTACGGAAAAAAACTGTTTTGTGGTTAAAAAAAAAAAAAACAGTAAAGTTAGCCCAATGTTTTTGCATAATGTGAAAGATGAAGTTACGCCGAGTAAATAGATACCTAACATGTCACCCTTCAAAATTGCACATGGAATGGCGCCAAACTTCGCTACTTAAAAATCCCCATAGGCGACGCTCTAAATATTTTTACTGGTTACATGTTTTGAGTTACAGAGGAGGTCTAGGGCCAAAATTATTGCTCTCGCTCTAACGTTCGCAGACATACCTCACATGTGTGGTTTGAACACCGTTTTCAGATGTGGGCGGGACTTACGTATGCGTTCGCTTCTGTATGCGAGCTCGCGGGGACAGGGGCGCTTTAAAAAAAAAAAATGTTTTATTGTTCATTTTACTTTATTTATTTTAGTTTGACATGTTTTTCCGGCCCAAAATTTTTTTTTTGATCACTTTTATTCCTATTACAAGGAACATAAACATCCCTTGTAATAGGAATATGGCATGACAGGTCCTCTTTACAGTGAGATATGGGGTCAATAAGACCCCACATCTCACCTCTAGGCTGGGAAGCCTGAAAAAACAAACAAAAAAAAAAAATCTTGGCTTTTATCGTAGCGGTGAGTCGGTAGAAGCACCGGAGGGCAGCGGGAGGGGGGCGTCCCCTCTCGCCTCCCGTAAGAATGATCAAGCAGCGGAACAGCCGCTATGATTGTTCTTATGGTGTAGGGAATCGGCGGTTGAAAAAGCTGATATGTGAATGATGCCTGTAGCTGCACCCATCATTCAGATATCCCCGCACAAAGTCAAGGACGTCATATGACGGCCGGCGGGCGGGCGGGAAGTGGTTATTGCAGAGTATTGCCGGGTATTGCAGAGTATTGCAGAGTATTGCAGAGTATTGCAGAGTATTGCAGGGTATTGCAGAGTATTGCAGGGTATTGCAGGGTATTGCAGGGTATTGCGGAGTATTGCGGAGTATTGCAGGGTATTGAGGAGTATGGCAGAGTATTGCACAGTATGGCAGGGTATTGCACAGTATTGGCAGGTTATTGCAGAGTATTGCACAGGTTATTGCAGAGTATTGCACAGGTTATTGCAGAGTATTGCACAGGTTATTGCAGAGTATTGCACAGGGGGTATTGCAGAGTATTGCACAGGGATGGCTGAGCAGGGATGGATGGCTGGATCTGTGACTGCAATTGTCACAGATCCAGCCCACAGCTGACATGATCTGACATGGGGGAGGGAGCTGACATGATCTGCTCCCTCCCCTCTCCTTTCACACTGTACCGATCGGTACAGAGAGGGGAGAGAGGAACCGGCGTCATCACATGACGCCGGTCTGTTTACAAGTGATCGCTCCGTCATTTGACGGAGCGATCACGTGGTAAACGGCCGCTATCAGCGGCGATTTACCGTGATTCGTGATGCGCCGGGTCCTCTGGACCTGGCGGTCACGGAGACTCCCATGTGCACGCCACAGGGGGCGCGCGGGAGCACGATTCTGGGAGGACGTTATATAACGTCCTCCCAGAGTTAAGCAACCACCCTGTCGACGTTATTTGTCGGCAGGCAGTGGTTAAAGTGAAAAAAAAAAGTGAAATATTCCTTTAAATATCGTACCTGGGGGGTGTCTATAGTATGCCTGTGAAGTGGCACATGTTTCCCATGTTTAGAACTGTCCCTGCACAAAATGACATTTCTAAAGAAAAAAAAGTCATTTAAAACTGCTTGCGGCTTTAATGTAATATGTGGTCCCAGCAATATGGATGAAAATCATTGAGAAAATCGGCATGGGTACCCCCCCCCCCAGACCATTTGGGTCTTGTATGGATATTAAGGGGAACCCTGCACCCAAAAAAAAAAAAGGAAAAGCGTGGGGCCCTCAGGCCCTATATACCCTGTACAGCAGTATACAGGCGGTGCAAACAAGACAGGGACTGTAGGTTTGTTCTTAAGTAGAATCTGTTTGTAATTTAGAACAGGTACATTTTTAAAGTGTAGCTCCAGCCAAAAAAATCTATTTTTAACATTTTGGAAAACATAGGGAAGGGTTATCACCCCTGTAACATTTGTTTTGCTGTCTGTGCACCTCTTCAGAAGATTTCACCTCACTTTCTGTCCCAATGACAATTGGTTTTTGAAAATTTGGGGTTTTTAGTGAAACAAGGATTGGTGATAAAGCATAAGTGGAGAGGAGACACGTTTTTCCCATATTAACTCTTGCAGGAGAGAATTTCCCTTCCTAGGGGTAGATTTCCTCTCACTTCCTGTTGTCTCCCTCCGTTTGCAAGTAGGAGTCGTTTGTAAGTTGGATGTTTGAAAGTAGGGGCCTGCCGTATATACTCTGCAGAAATTTGGGCCTTAGGTGTTGGTGTTGCCACAACATTGTAAGGCCTCACAGTAAGGCCTCATGCCCACGGACGTTTTTACAGCTGCGTTTTTTACAGCTTAAAAACACCTGTCCATGTTATTGTATAATTTTTTTTTTTCGAAAAAAAAAACAAAAAACGTTGGAGCTAAAAAACGCGATTGTGGCGTTTTTGCAAGTTTGTGCGCGTTTTTGCGCATTTTCGCGTGTTTTTTGACGCTTCGTTTTTTTTTATGCCTAACGCCGACGCTGAGGAACGCACTGGTCTTGTTTTTTTTTTACAGCTTAAAAACGTCTATGCTATTTGCAGCTCAAAAATGTCTAGGTGGGCATGAAGCTATAGACTAACATGGACAGGCGTTTTTAAGCTGTAAAAAACGCTCAAAAACGCGGCTGTAAAAACGTCCGTGGGCATGAGGCCTTACTCTTTGTTGGCACAGGAACGGGCCCTGCTGTAAAATATTAGATCAAGAATTGTAATTACATGCCGCTGTTAAACAGGGGCAGAAAAATTGGGCCTTAGGCATAGGTGCTGGTGCCACAAACCTGCAACCCCTCACAGAAACTCTAGTTGAAGCGCACGAATGAGCCCTGCTGCAAATTATTGCATCAAAAATTGTAATTACACGCCCCTGTTAAACAGGGGCTGAAAAATTGGGCCTTAGCCACTGGTGGCGGTGCCTAGAAACAAAAATGTTCTTACAAGCTATCAGCATGAGCATTGAGGAGGAAGAGGATAGTCACTCAGCATAAGAGGATAGTCACTCAGCATCAGCATAGGCAGTCTTGAAGGGATCTCCCATTCAAAAAATTTTTATTAGGTTACATCAGCATCGGGTGCTTGGTAGCTAGCTGGTGATCCAAGACTGATTCATTTTTATGAAGGTCAGCCGATCGACCGATTCGGTGGACAGGCGCACCCTGTGATCGGATACAAAGCCTCCAGCAGCACTGAATGTGTGTTCCGAAAGAACGCTGGATGCAGGACAGGCCAGTAGCTCAATTGCATACTGTGCAAGCTCTGGCCAGTGATCCATCCCCAAGACCCAGTAACCCAGAGGATTTTCGGTGGGAAAGGTGTCCAAGTCTGATCTTGCCCCTAGGTATTCCTGCACCATGTAAAACAGACGCTGGCGATGGTTGCTGGAACCGATCATACCTTGGGGCTGCGGACTAAAAAATTGTCTGAACGCATCGGTCAGACGGCCACCTTCTCCACCGCTCCTTCTTTGACGGACCGAAGCCTCAGCAACATGTTGTCCAGGACCAGGATTTTGTAACCTCCCAGTCTCTGGGAACGTGTTGCACAGACCTTTCTGCAAGGCCTCCCGAAGATGTTTCATCCTCTGCTCCCTCTGCGACGGCAAGATAAGGTCCGCAACCTTACCCCTTGTAACATGAATCAAGGAGGGTTGCCAGCCAGTAATGATCCCCCTCCTTGATCACACAAATACGGGGATCCTTCCGCAGGCTTTGCAGGATCAGGGAGGCCATGCAGCGTAGGTTTGCTGAGGCATTCGGTCCGGAGTCCTCTGGGTCACTCAGGATGACATGATCCGCAGCCACCTCCTCCCAGCCACGTACAAGTCCATGGGTTTCTTGGAACTGTAATTGATCCCTTGAAGACTGCTGCTGATGCTGAGTGCTAGGCTCCACCTCCATGCTAACACAATTCTCTTCCTCCTCCTCCTCTTCCTGTGTGATAGGCGGGCCAGCAGGAACACTGTCTGGATAAAGGGGGCCTTGAGAGGTAAGGAAGTCCTCCTCTTCCTCCCTCTGTTCTGCCTCAAGTGCCCTGTCCATTATTCCACGCAACGTGTGCTCCAACAGGTGAACAAGAGGGACAGTGTCACTGATGCATGCACTGCCACTGCTTACCATCCTCGGGGCCTCCTCAAATGGTGACAGGACAGTGCATGCATCCCTGATCATGACCCACTGGCGTGGCAAAAAAAAAAACAATCTCCCCTGACCCTGTCCTGGTGCCATATTGGCACAGATACTCATTGATGGCCCTCTGCTGCATGTGCAGCCGCTGCAGAATGGCCAACGTTGAGTTACACCTGGTGGGCATGTCACAGATTAGGCGGTTCTTGGGCAGGTTGTATTCCTTTTGGAGGTCAGCCAGCCGAGCACTGGCATTATATGACCTGCGGAAATGCACACAGAGTTTCCTGGCCTGCCTCAGGACCTCCTGTAAGCCCGGGTACCTGCCCAAGAACCGCTGCACCACCAAGTTAAGGACGTGAGCCAAACAGGGCATATGGGTCAGTTGTCCCTGTCAGAGGGCAGAGAGGAGGTTGATGCCATTGTCGCAAACCACCATTTCTGGCTTAAGCTGGCGTGGCGTCAACCACCTCTGAGCCTGCCCCTGCAGCGCTGACAGAATCTCTGCCCCAGTGTGGCTCTTGTCCCCCAAGCACACCAGCTCAAGCACCGCATGGCATCTTTTTGCCTGCGTACTTGCGTAGCCCCTTGAACGCCTACGGAGCACTGCTGATTCGGAGGACAAAGCACAGAAAGAGGCCATGGAGGAAGAAGAAGAGGAGGGGGTGGAGGAGAGAGGTGTGTCAGAGTCATCAGTAGTAGCATTTTTGAGGCGTGGTGGCGGAACAACCTCCAACACAATTGCACCTTGTCCTGCATCCTTCCCAGCTGCCAGCAGAGTCACCCAATGCGCCGTGAAAGATAGGTAACGTCCCTGTCCATGCCTGCTGTAATATGCACCCTACCCCTGACCGCCCTGTCCAGCGAGGCCAAGACATTGCATTCCACATGCCGGTAGAGAGCCGGAATCGCCTTCCGTGAGAAAAAGTGGCGTTTGGGAACCTGCCACTGAGGAACCGCACATTCCACAAACTCACGGAAGGGGGCAGAATCTACCAACTGAAAAGGCAGCAGTTGAAGTGCTAGCAATTTAGCCAAGCTAGCATTCAACCGCTGGGCATGTGGATGGCTGGGAGCGAACTTCTTTCGGCGGTGCAGCATCTGGGGCAGGGAAATTTTCCTTGTACAATCTGGCGTTGGTGTACCGATAGCAGATTGCCCGCAAGTACTTGGCTGTGACACACCTAATTCTACACCTTCATTCCTCTCAGTGCAGGTTTCAGAGAGGACTGAAGGTATAGTGGGGTTGGAGATCCCAGCTGATGAGGAGCAAGGAGAGGTCCGCTTTGTTCTTTGGTGTGGGTCTTTTAGGTATGCTTGCCAACTAACTGCATGGCAGGTCGACATATGTCTGGTCAAGCATGTGGTGCCCAAGAGGGTGATGTTTTGGCCACGCGAGATACGCTTGAGACATATGTTGCAAATAGCAGCGGTGCGATCTGATGCACTCGTCTCAAAAAAGGCCCACACCAAAGAACTTTTGGAATAATGCGTAAAAACAGCAGCGCCCTGCACATGCGGAGCTCTGCGGTGTGATGCAGTCGGTGTGCTGCCCTTAAGCTGGCCCCTGAAGGGCATCCTGCCTCGTTGGAGATGTGCCTCCTCCTCATCCTCCTCCTCCTCCTCCTCTCTCCTATTAGGCTCCCACGTAGAGTCCGTGACCTCATCATCCCCTCCCTCCTCATCACTGTAGCAAACCTGGCAGTATGCTGCAGCTGGGGTAACATGACTGCCAGATTGCTGTCCTTCTTGGGCACCCCCTCTCTCTGGGCTCACGTTACTGCCTTCCTCTAGCTGGGTACCATCATCAGAGCCTCCAAAACGCTGCACATCCTCCTGCAGCATGTACCCAACACTGTGGTCAAACAGTTCGGGGGTCTCCTCAGGAAGACATGGTGGGGCTAGGGAAGTAGTGACTGATGCCATTGAGCCAAGGGAAGAGGCCGCTTTGGCAGCTGCTTTGCCAGACAAAGTACCCTAAGCCTGGGTGAGAGATGATGAGGAGGATGAGGACGGCTTGGTCATCCACTCTACCAAGTCTTTGGCATGTTGCGGCTCAACACGGCCAGCTGCCAAGAAAAAGGACAAGCGTGTCCCACGGCCACGTGCTGATGAGGATGCACCATGTCCACGACCAGTACTGTTGCCTCTAGACACAGAGCCTGCTTGCCCTCTTTTATTGACTCGTGACTGTCTGCCTCTCCTTGTTGTCCTTCCAGACATACTAATGGCCTGCAGTGAGATGTAGCTGCACAAAACTGGGATGTGTATATATATACTGATTATACTGCAGCTAGCAGAATCAACTGCCTGCCTGTAGTATTATTAGTAAGAGAATACCAGCAATTGTATTCAGGTAGCTTTAGGTGCACACTGTGCAAAGGACACAGTACACTAACCGAAAATACTGCAGCTCCCTGCCTGTGGTATTATTATTATGAGAACACCAGCAATTGTCTTCAGGTAGCTTTAGGTGCACACTGTGCAAAGAACACAATACACTAATTGAAAATACTGCAGCTCCCTGCCTGTGGTATTAGTATGAGAACACCAGCAATTGTATTCAGGTAGCTTTAGGTGCACACTGTGCAAA
The DNA here is from genome assembly GCA_029206835.1 of Rana muscosa. Classification (NCBI taxonomy): domain Eukaryota; kingdom Metazoa; phylum Chordata; class Amphibia; order Anura; family Ranidae; genus Rana; species Rana muscosa. Next base: position 420,375,824 of record CM055117.1, on the reverse strand, counting down.
GGACACAGTATACTAACTGAAATTACTGCAGCTCCCTGCCTGTGGTATTAGTATGAGAACACCAGCAATTGTATTCAGGTAGCTTTAGGTGCACACTGTGCAAAAGACAGAGTACACTAACTGAAAATACTGCAGCTCCCTGCCTGTGGTATTAGTATGAGAACACCAGCAATTGTATTCAGGTAGCTTTATGTGCACACTGTGCAAAGGACACAGTACACTAACTGAAAATACTGCAGCTCCCTGCCTGTGGTATTATTATTATGAGAACACCAGCAATTGTCTTCAGGTAGCTTTAGGTGCACACTGTGCAAAGGACACAGTACACTAACTGAAAATACTGCAGCTCCCTGCCTGTGGTATTAGTATGAGAACACCAGCAATTGTCTTCAGGTAGCTTTAGGTGCACACTGTGCAAAGGACACAGTACACTAACTGAAAATACTGCAGCTACCACAATCACCTGGCTGCCTGTCATTATATTAGGAAGAGAATAACAGGAACGGATCTAGCTAAACTGAATACAGTGTGTATATATATATATATATATATATATATATATATATATATATATATATACATACACACACACACACACAACACCTGGGATGCATATATATCCTCTACACACTGTAACTGCAGCTAACTGACTCGCCTGCCTTCTCTATCTAACTCAAATGAAATGACACTGTGTCTCTCTCTCTCTCTGTCTATCTTTCACCGCCGCCGCAACACACTACACAAGGCCGCCACGCAGGCGGCCTTATTTAGTGTGGGGTGTGTACTAAACACCCTGAGACAGCTTTGGCCAATTATGGCTCTCTGTTCTTACCGCGCTGTGATTGGCCAAAGCATGTGGGTCATAGTGCATGCTTGGCCAATCATCAGCCAGCAATGCACTGCGATGCCGCAGTGAATTATGGGCCGTGACGCGCCACTCGAATTTGGCGCGAACGGCCCATAATGTTCGAAATTCGGTGAACGGTCGAACATCCAATGTTCGAGTCGAACATGAGTTTGACTCGAACTCGAAGCTCATCCCTAGTCCCAAGAGAGAGCCTTGGGGTACTCAACTTACCAGTCCAGACCAATCTGAGTATACGTTATTGATCACCACCCTTTGAACACGCCCCTGTAACCAGTTTTCTATTCAAGAAAATACCTTATGGTCCACGCTTACAGACCTCAGTTATTAGATTAAGCGTTTTATGGGGTATTGAATATTTTTGCAAAATCCAGAGATACACCAAATCCACCTGCCTCCCCCTATCTAGATGGCAGCTCACATCCTCGTAGAATGTTAACAGATTGGTCTGGCAGGAACGTAGAGCAGTGCTAGATAGCAAAAAATACCCTGATCATGAAGGGAGTAAAACCTTCCAGAGCCTAATGGCCCGTACACACAATCCAAAAATCGGACGAAAACTGTCGTCCGAGGAAGAATTGTATGATAATCGGATCGTTAATACAGAGCTTTCGAGAGCCCATCACGACAATTCATCCGATATTATTCGATCGGACAAGCACGAAAATTTTCCTCGTATGATACCAGACCGTACGATTTTCGTTTAGTCAGTATAGTTGTCATCAGAAAATACAATACAAATAACTTACAACACATGACATCACTTCCGATTTTTTTTTTCTGTCCTACGAGAATTTTCATGACTTTAGTATCCTATTCAATTTCTACTTGCGACTATTCAGCGAAAAAAGTCGGAGGATATGTCGTTTGATTTTCGGATCGTGTGTACGGGCCATAAGTGGTTAATGCTCAAGCACTTAAAGCCCCTCGTGATAGACTACTACACTCATCAAGCATTTTTTCTGTCAAAACTTTGCTGCTCTTGGGCGCACTGGCAGTATTTTTTTTTTTTCTGCCTCTAAATGCCCCTGCTTCTAAACTTCTCTAACGCCTATGTGTGCATGGATATATAGGCAAACATGCAGGGGCATTTAGAGGCAGAAAAAAAAAGAAAAGCCAGATGCTCTTAGGAGCAGCTGATAAACATCCAGTGGGCATAAGGCCTTCAACGCTAAACATACTCTTCTGTTTGTTTCAGTTTGAAATAAACATAGGAAAGTAAAATTTTGGGCCAGAAGTCATTAAAACTAGAAAAAATAAAATGACAACAAATTAATGCCATTAGCAGCCTGTCATTTTTTTACTTTTCATTTTATAGAATGTAGGATGTCAACCTTTGCCATAACAGCTAATATTTTCAGACATATTACTAGTTTTTCGGGCACTGCTTCTTATTGCTGAAAATGACAATGTTTCGTGAAATACGCCTTTTTTCTCCCAACAAAACCTCACGTATCTTGAAAAAAAGAGTGTTTCAATCTGCTGTTAAAGTACACAGTAGAATGGGGTAGATTTGTTTTTTTTATTCTGCACATTGGTTAAGAGGTTGTCAAACATTGTCTATAATATTAAAATAAGGAACTTTTTAAATTATCAGTAGTTGACAATAATTCACGTTTTACTGCATTTGTAATGTCTGTTATTATAATAAAAAGATACAGATGACAAATTTTTCTCTTCTTTAAAAAAAGTCTTTAGGCTCGATTTCATTTTTAAATACTTATTACATATTACTTAATACATATTTTGCGAAAGCGTGTTTTTCTTCATTTGCTGACATATCACTTTTCATTCCTTCTTGCTGAGTGCATCCACATTGTAGTTTTTAAGTACAAGATATTCTAAAAATTCAGGGGCCCAGTCTCTTAAAAGCATTGGGATCTTGGTGGCTGCATATTGGTAATATACTTCCCTTTGGCGCAGAGCTCCACCTTTAATAATTTCATAAGCACATTCCTCCTTTGGAGCAGCAGGCTGCTGAATCACATTTGAAACAGTATTTAAAGCAGTATCTGCAATAATGAATTAGAAAAAGATTAAAATAAATATATATACAGTGTGTGTGTATATGTGTGTGTGTGTGTATATATATATATATATATATATATATATATATATATATATATATATATATATATATATATACATACATACACATACATACATACATACATACACACACACACACACACACACACACACACACACAGTATATACAAATTCTAAGCTGCAACATACTTCTAAACTCTGGGTAACCCATTTTACATTTAGGATTAGGATTTTAAAGCAATAATAGAAACCACTAAAGAATTTGTGCGGTTTTCACTCTGATGGCCATTTTGCCTGAGACACGGTATATGCCAGTGTAGCGGGTATATGCTTTCTATTTTTTGAATCTGGTGGGGAAACTGTGATGTATGGTTCCCTGGGGCCCACGGGGCGGCGCTGTCGCTTTGGGCCCGAGGTTGAGCCATCGTTGCGGTGGTGTACCTCTTTTGGTCTCTCTCAGCGGTTGTATGGTGGGGCGGGGAACCCGCCGTGCTTGCTGGGAGGGGGTATAAAGGGGGCGGCCATTTTCGGTGGCGGGAGTCGAGTCCCGGGCACCTTCAGCCTGAGGGCGGTGGTTCGTGTCGGTCCCCTAGGCCGCCTAGGCCTAGAGGACGTTGGGAGGTCGTGTTCCATCCCAGGCACCTTTAGCCTGGGGTGAGGTACTCGGATGGAGGTCTGGAGGGAAGGAGGTCCTAGGGAACCCCGGGAGTGGGTACCCGAATCCGGAAGGCGTAATGGACCGGTGGGAGTCACTTACTTGAAGACCCGGTGCAGCATATTGCTGGTGACAGGTGAGCCTCCCATCGGAGACCGCCAGGAAGGAAATCCCCCTCGCTCAGAGACCGCAACCCACTTTCAGGAAGGAAAGTGGAGAGTTCATTGTGTCTGGGCCTACTCGCATCCACACCTCCTTGTCTGTTCTGTTTTCTAAGGGAGTCCAACTGATTGTGTTCACTTTGCATGAAGAAGAATAAAGGAGTGTTGGACTTTAATGGTGTGGGGCTCATTTTCTGGCAGACATTGTTCAAGGTAACCCTCTTTGGAGGTTCCAGGTGCAGAACACTGACCCGAAGGTAAAACAAGAACTTTGCTTCCACCACACAAACATCTGCGGTGAGGGCTTGGCGTGGTGACCCCGCTCTCTCCCCTCTAAGAGAGGGGAGTGAGGAGGCCGCTACACCAGTACATCCTCTAAGTCTAAGTGCTGCTTCACCTTGCAAAGGGGAAAATTTAGGAAGAAAATGCTTCAATAAAACAATTATTAGAGGTAGATTTGCAGTGAAGAATGCAATAAGATGATATCCTGTGTGATTGTCACATGTAGCTAAAGCTGACTACAACTGCAGTTGGTTGAGGAATACATATTTCCTATGATTCTTGGCCCCAACTACTAGTTCTTCTAAAAGATACCACACTAAGCAATAGTGAAGGCCCCTCTAGCCCATAGGGAAGAGAGCCTTGACTGCGGGGAGCATGGCTAAGTGATTGGACATAAGCAATAAGTTAAAGTGGCTACAGGATAATTGGCTAATTAGTTATGGGGTGATGGGGCAGGACCTGTAATCTATCAAAGGTCTACTCTGGGCTAAAACCTTCACTCGTCTGAGGAATTGCAGATTTAGAAGAGTTGCCCGGCTGCCCACGCCTATTTGTTTGAGCTCGGTTGTCACAGCTTTTTCTGCAGTTTTACCAGCGTTAAATAAATGGCCTATGCGCTTGAGTGGAAATTCAACCAGGTCGACGACAGGTCTTTTAGACTAGGTCAAGTTAATGTTCAAACATGCTCACAGCACAACTGTGACATGTGTTTATGTTGGAAATTGCTTAGGGTGGAAATTTTAAATGAAGCTGTCGCCTTTCCCTTTCCAAATTAACCTAAGTGTATTTTTTGGGGCAAGGCTACTGGTTGAGGTGGTTGTGGCTTTAACCTTATGCTCCTCAGCAGTCACGTGGGCCATTTCTGATGTACTACAAGATTCCTATGAAGTCTAGGAAAAACTCTACTCATGGGAAAAAAGGTAGAATCTATATCCTTTGTAGAACTTAAACCTAAAGCAGAGCTGGCAGATTCCTCTTGCTATCTCATCCAACAATACTTGTTCATAGAGGTTCATGTAAGCTCTTTGTTGTTTCCTGTCATGTTAGCTGTGAAAATTGTCTTCAAAAGTCGTATATGCAGTGGCAGTCAGTATTGATTCTGCTTGGATTCATTGACAATGGGTAAAGGAAAGGTTGCCCAATGCCAAGCTGTCATGCCAGTATTGCTGGGGGAGTGGTCTCCAACTAGACAGTTCCAGCACTGACATTTCTCAGCAAAGCCAAAGCCTGTGGAATGGGACATGGAGCCTCTCCTCATCAGACAAATAACCACTGACTCCAATATTCTATTTAGCTACTACTGCTGTTTTTAACCTGAAGATTTTAAAAATAAAAAATAAAATTCTTGCTGGCTAGCTTAAAAGTGTATTGCCGACCCCCTTTGTACTGTTTTGTATACTACTCTGCTTATTTTCACGTTTAAGTGCAGCCAAAAGCAAAAACAGAAAATTCAACACAAGGGACATTACAGCCTACAGTAAGTAGGATGTGTCCCTTGTGCTGAGGCCGGACTATACCTAAACACCCCCCCCCCCCCCCCAGCTTCTATGAGTTAAACAGGAACTAAGGATGAAGTATGGGTGGATGATTGAAAAGTCCGCCCCCTCCATTCTTAGATTACATTTAATTTGTGGAAGCTGTAGTATGACTTCTGTAAATGGAGCAACTGGGAGGAAAAGGCGGATATAGTTGGGCTGTCTTGATGAGAGTCTGTGACAGCCCATTCGTTGTATTGACCCCCCTCCACTGGAAGATTACAGCCACACAGGTTGGGGAAGAAGGACATAAGAGGATTACTATTAAAAGAAGAGGAATCAGCACAAAGGGCACAACCTACTGACTGTAAATTATGTCCCTTGTGCTAATCTTTCTGTTTTTACTTTTTGCTTCACTTAGGATTTAACCTTTCCCTCTATGCTAATTTCAAGTGTCTTTAAATTCCTTGCAAAGGTGATTTTTGAGCTTCTAGCATGTTGTTGTGTTGCTGTACTTTAAAGCCCCATACACACTACTACTTTCTTTTCGCTCAACCCAGCAGGTTGAAAAAAAAACCTGACGGCTCAGGTCGGAGCCGCTGTACTAAAAATCTGATGTTAGTACAGCGATCTCCCCTGGTGTGCTATTGTGCTCTGACCGCCAGAACACCCCAGTCAGAGCTCTCAAGTCTCGTACACACGACCGGCAAAAAACGACAAGAAAACTGCTGGCAGATTTTTTTGCCAAGAAAACCGTTGGTGTGTATGGTTTCTCGTCGAGAAATCTGCCGGGAATCTCGACGAGAAAAATAGAGAACCTGCTCTCTATTTTCTCATCAGGATTCTCGTTTTTCTCGTCGGGATTCTCGTCGGCCTGTTTCCCGATAAGAAAACCGGTCGTGTGTATGCTTTTCCGAGTCTTAAAAAACCACGCATGCTCAGAATCAAGTATGAGACGGGAGCGCATCTTCTGGTAAAACTAGCGTTCGTAATGGAGATAACACATTCGTCACGCTGTAACGAACTGAAAGCACGAAGACTGAAAAGCGCGAATCGTCTCTCACCAAACTTTTACTAACACGCAGTAACACGAGATCAGCAAAAGCAGCCCAAGGGGTAGCACCATTGGAATCGAACTTCCCCTTTATACTGCCGTCGTACGTGTTGTACGTCACCGCGCTTTAGACTGACGAGATTTTGGATTGACAGTGTGTATGCAAGGAAAGCTTGACAAGAATCCTGTCAAACTTGACAAGAATCTCGTCGAGAAAAACAAAATTTTTTTCCTGGCGAAATTCCCGGTCGTGTGTACTAGGCCTCAGCCATTGGAATGGTACACACGGGCCGAATCACTGGTTTCAATTGAACCGGCCAATGCCGCCTGACGTTCGGCCCGTGTGTACTAGGCTTTAAAGTGGAAGGGGCTGCCTGAAGATGATTTTTGTTAATGCAATGCCATATATGTCCAATCAGATCATTTACAGTCAGGGACCACACGTATCATGTACAGTATTTGAAAATGTATGCAACTAAAACCTCTGTTTTTAACCTGGACAGTTGACTTGAAACAGAAGTTTTTTTTTTTTAGTTTTTTTTGCTGAAAGTGTGCTGGGAACACAGTTTTTACTATTTAGCTACTATGAACACTAATGTAATAGGACTACTAATTGACTACCAATGGAAAGAGGCAATACAAGAACAACAGTGGTATCACTGTCTACCAAAAAGAGGACATTACATTGACCACCAATGTATGGGACATTTCACCATTGACCACCAATGTGTAAGGACACTATCCTGCTGAACACTAACGTTACGTCTCTGCCCACTGATGCAATCAGCCACTACCGCATTGACAACCAAGGTGACATTGCTCCACTGACCATCAGTGTAACAGGGCACTACCTGCTGATTATAAATGTAAGAAAATAATTGCTGGCCATCAATGGAAGGGGGCACTATATTAATCACTAATATAGGGAGTGCTTCTCCACCAACATAAAGTGCTACTACACCACTTACCACAAATGTAAGGAGACACATCACTACTGACTGCAAATGTAAGGGCACATTACACTGACCACTTTGCACAATAACTCTGCTCAGCAGTACATTGCCCATGCCCAATCACTGTTACCTGTCAATAATCATTATAATACTGTAAGTCACATTTACTTCTCAGCTGCACAATGGCCCTGTCAATGCAGCCAACAACCCAGCTTATTATAATACAATATCCTGAATAAAATTCAATCTGGACCTCATATGTTCAGCTTTTGGAACTTTCCTTCTTCCACACCTAGTGGCTTATGGCTGTTGTGCCCCTGATGGGGAATTTTTTCTCATTTCCTTTCTTGTTGAAACAACACCCTGACCCACTGGGTTTCATCAGGATAGGAAATGAGGGAGAATCTCTTGACAAGGAACACAGACAGTTAATAAAAATCTGGTAGAGGTTCTTATCCTTCCACTCCATGTACAATGAAACAAATATGACCAAATTTGGGCTGTAGAAATACATTTAAGCATTGTTTAATGTCTACATACAGTCAGTGGTGCATTTTGGTTTTGTGCTGCCCTAGGCAAGACTAAAATTGGGCGCCCCCCCATCTAAATTTGTCCCACCCTCTTCTTTTCAAGTAGCTATGCAGGGTCTCTGGTGGCCCCCTCTGCTAACCTGCCACAGTGCTCCCACCCAACCCTCCCCATCCAGCTAGCCTGCCACAGTGCTCCCCCCACCCCCCTCACTAGCCTGCCATAGTGCCACCCCCCTGGCTAGGAGCAGAGATAGGAATAGGAAGAAGAGAGAGATGGGGGAGATGAAAAAGAAGAGACATGGAAGAAGGGGAGCGAGGGAGGGGGGAAAGAGGTGGGGTGGGAGAGAGGAAGGGGGAAAGAGGTGGGGATGGGACTCCTCTGGCAGGTGTCACCCAGGTGCAGCCTGCCCCCCTCTAGTGACGCCACTGCTTCTCTGCAGTCCTTGTAGTGTTCCCTTCTGCCTGGGGGCAGTGCCGCACCCCTGAAAAATGCCTCCCAAGGCAAACGCCTTGTTTGCCTTGCAGTAGATACGCTCCTGCATACAGTAAAGGGGTAAATTGGGGTCTTTTTTGTGTTAATACATTTATCAAATACTATTGAACAGGGTTCCTCTTGAAAAAATGTACTTATGGTTTTGAAAAATTCAGCACATAACATGAAAGTATTAAAAAGAAGGCATAACTAGATGAATGACATCGACAAATCTTACTGGTAAATGCAAAGAGTATATTGCTTATGATTTACCTGTGTCAATATAGCTGAGAACACACAATGTAATGGAGACGTTAACTTTCTGGTGGTAGAACTCCATTCTCAGTGAGCTAAAGAAACCATCAAGGGCAAACTTGGTGCTAGAATAAGGCACAGTGAGAGGTATTCCAACTTTACCTGCAGGGAAAAAATATGAAGCAGTTATTGGTAGTGAGGATTCTCTTTATGAACCAGTGCATCCAAAACAGATTCCACTGCACTGGGTGAAGTGAAGTCAGGGTTCAGATTCTCACTGGGTCAGACTCATTACAACTGTCCAGGATGTCTGTGCAGACCAAGCATAATAGTAATGGATCATTCTTGATTTTTCAGTTGAGCTTCCATATAGTTGTATGGAGGGGAGAAAAAAACAGTCCAGAAGATCAGCGGAAAAGTAAAACAAAACCTTACTAGAGTTCCAAACAGTAGCAAAGCCTTGGTATGGCATTGGATCCTGCCTGGCTTCACTCATAGAGAGGCAAGAATTAATATTAATATTTAGTGTGGGATTCCTGTTTCAGCTTTTCCAGGATCTGTGATAGTGCAATTATTTTTTTTCCTGCAACTTCAGGTTGCAAGAAAGAAAAGCTCTTAGTTCCCCCATTAACATGGTCAGTCCCCTGAAGAGAGAGCACCATGATTATTGCTAGTGGCTATATCCGCTGACAATAATCGCATGCTGAATATTGAATATGCTGGTTGTGCGATGGATCAACATGGGTACATTCAGCTTGCCCATACAGTATATGGTTCGAATCTCGCAACGGTTCCTGCTGAACTGGCCTAGATTTAGAAGCATCTATGACTTCAGTAACATCACCAACGCCTAGGCAAAAAGAGCTGAAAGCTGTAGTCTAAGGCAGGTCATAGATGGTGCAATATTCTTTCCTGCAGCTACGGGTTGCATAAAAAAAAATTGCGCAATTCCCCCATCAACACAGTCAGTGTTGATGGGGGAGTCTCTCCTGCGGAGCAATTGTGTTCTCCTGGTGGTCCCTGCCAGGAGGACACAGTGATTATCGCTAGTGGTTATAGCACCTAGCAATAATCGCATGCTTAAAATCTGACATGCCCTTAGATGGTTTGAATCTATGTTTTATAGGAGTAGGGGAGAAGGGGGGGTTACTAAAACAGCTTGAGACATGTTGCTTTTTTTTTTTAAGTTGCTTGTTCTTTTAGCTGTGGCAGTCATGGGCAGGTTAGGTAGCTGGTCTACTTTATGACATCATCTGCATTATAACATTTTGTCTCTGAGCTCCTGAGAATTGCCGGTGTTTTCTAGTTCCTTTACAGTTTTGCATGTATTTTTCCTGTATTTGTCTGTTGTACTTGGATTTAGCCTTCTTGCCATATACCTAACGCAAAGGGACCAGGAACACAGAGCAAAGTGTCCTTCAGTTGTCCTGATTCCAGTGAGTTTCTATGTTCTTTGCATAGCAATCGAGTAGTTTGCCTTATTCGTTTATTTAATTTGTTTATTTGTGCCTTGAGTCCATTTATTTTTTCCTTATTCTAACTTCCCAAAGAAGAGGTGTAGTTTATTTGTGATAATACATACTGGTGCATCAGGGTATGACGAAGTATGACAAAGTACATTTTGGACAAAAAGAACAATTTACCAGAAACAAGTGTGCAGTCAAGTTCTAAATTCACAGGATGCATGCTTATTACAGGTCAGAACTAGCAGAACAGCCCTGGAATAATCACACTTTAAAAACAAAAGATTGTTGCCAGCTTCCATATTTTTGTTGTCATTTCACTCTAATGTCCCTTAAAGCAGAGTTTCAGTCATTTCTTATTTTATTAAAAGTCAGCAGCTACAAAAACTGTAGCTGCTGACTTTTAATAAACAGCCACTCTCCTGTCCCCTGATCACCGTAGCTGCGTTCTCCCCATTTCCTCCCTCGGCGGTGCCGGCATCTCTACTATGGGAAACTGGCTGTGACAGCTTGCGGCTTCACAGCCGGGTGCCCACTGTGGATGCGCGAGCGGTGCTGCGCTCTACGACTGGCCCCAAAGTCTTCTAGGACCTGCCATATGCCCCAAAAGACTTTGGGAGGGAGAGCTTCTGCTTCCGATCGCCTAGGGGACTGGAACCGAAGCGGTAGCAGGTACCTGTCAAATTCCCCCCCCCCCTCCCCAAAAGCTCAGTTTCACAAACAGGAGCCGGGGAAGGGACCTTAAAGCGGAAGTTCCACTTTTGCTTTACTCTTTAACATTTGTCTACAAAACTTGATCTCATATCGTTTTTCTGTCCTTTTTTTTCCCTTTCCAAAACTTTAGAAATCTGCATGAAACTTCATGAAAATCTGCATGTATATTCTGGAACCAATAGCCTCATCCTGGCTATTACAATTTCCTAAAACAGACCAACACGTTTATGTTCATTAAGCACTGAACTCATATTTTATAAGAGTGTATGTACAGTACCAGCAAAGGAGGAGACCACCACAATATTGCCACCACTTGCTTTAAGCATAGGAAGAGCCTCCGTCGTCATAGTCGCATAACTTAGAAAGTTAATTTCCAGTAGTTTCCTTATATGGTCCACATCTCCATCGAAGAAACCAAAGTATGTGTAACCAATGTGGTTCAAAATGAGCATGTCCAGGCCACCTATTCATAAAGAAAAAAGTCAATGCAATGCTACTGAAAATATGACTTGAAGTAATTGATACTGTTAATAAAGTGGATCTGTCAACAGTCAAAGTCAAAGTCAACATGAATCAGTAGGAAAAAAATTAGGGTTACACCGATACTGATATTTTACCAGCGAGTACGAGTACCGATTACTTTCGGTCAAGTATTCGCCGATACTGAGTGGTGTATTTTGAGCTCATACAAAATGAATGTGCTTAAGCCTGGATTCACACTATTGCGATGAGGCAACCAGCGTGATTCCAGTGCCGGTTCCCGCATCGCATCTCCCTCGCAGGCAGTCCACACTGCCCTCTGCGAACTGCTGCCCGTGTCAATACAAAGTTAATGACACCCCCAGATCGGTTCGCAGATCGCAGTGCGAACTGTGAATACGGACAGAATGAGATTGCATGGGTGTGAACACCCATGCGATCCAATTCCAGTTCAAGAAAAAAAAATGTTCCTGCAGAATATTTGTGCGAATGCAATGCGAGTTCAGCCATACAAACTGTGTGACTGAATTTGCATCGCACAGACATCGCATGTGATCTACACAGCAATGCGGTGCAAATCACATGCAATGTCTGTGTTCGCAATAGTGTGAACCCAGGCTAAATCACACTGCAAAGAATCGCATGCAATTTGAACAGGAATGGAGTGTGATTCCTGTCCGAATTGCATGCGGTTTCCGGTACTGCTTCTGTGTGAACCCAGGCTTGTCCTAGTGATTTCAGTTCACACAGGAGTGGTGCGGAAATTGCACCACATTCCTGTTAAAATTGCATGCGATTCTTTTCAGTGCGAATTTGAGCCCATTAATTTTGTATGGGCTCAAAAGGCACCGCAAAGGTATCGGTTTCGGGCTTAGGAACATTTTCACGAGTACTTGTGAAAATACTCGGTATCGGTATCAGTGCAACCCAAAAAAGAATTAATCTCAGCAAATCAAATTGTTATTAAAAAATACCCTTTTCTCTCCTAAAATACACCTTGACTATCAGCTTACTTTGGACCATCTCTCTTGAGGCTTATCTTCTTATGTCAATTGCTGTTTGTAATGTGAATAAGCATGGTTGCTTCCATGCTTGATGTGCTTTCTGCTATGCTGTATTTGTTGAAGGCTTATAATTGCCGTATTTTATATATTTTTTTTGCCTACAATTCTGTATTTTACTCTTGATACTTTCTAATAAAATATTTGAACAATAAAGAAATATTTTTTCTTACTATGAATAGTTTTTGTTAACTTATAAACTTCCTAATATTATTTATTAGGATGGCATTTATAAGATATTCTACCTTTTATTTTAGAGAATGTTTCTTTTTAAAGAGACCCAACTCCTATCTGATTGGATGAATGGCAAAGCAAAAATTTGAATTCAGGGTCGGTTAATACTTGTGTGATGCCAGACATTGCATGTGATTCGCACTGATGTGCAGATCACATGCAATGTCTGTGTGATGCAAATTCAGCCATACCAACTATATGGCTGAATTTGCATCGCATTTGGACCAAACTTGTGCAGGACCCTTTTTGTTACACCCATGCGATCCTCCCATTCTGCAAATCGCACTTCGTTTTGCAAACTGATTGCAGGGTGTTGTTAACTTTGCATACACTCACACACATGAACAAGTTGCGATTTTGAAATGGTACGAATTTGCAGCAAATTTGCGGTAAAGTCACACCGCATCCAGTGTAAACTGCCCCTAATGCCTCGTACACACGGCCGAGATTCTCGTCGAAAAAAACACGTCGTTTTTTTCGACGAGATTCTTGGACAAGAAACTTGTCCCGGCCGAGTGTACACACGCTCCTTTCAAAGAACCCGCGGTTCTTTGAATGGAGCGAACACGGTGACGTCATCGAATATGACGAGCATGCGCTCGTCACATTCGATGCCGTCGCCGCCATCTTTGTTCACCCTACCTATGCCTAGGAAGCTACCGCGCATGCGTCGAAGTCATTTCGAGCATGCGCGGGCTTCCCGGCGAAAAGGTAAGTGTACACACACACAATTTTCTCGTCGAGAAACAGGCTGACGAGAATCTCGACGAGAAAATAGAGAGCAGGTTCTCTATTTTCTCGTCGAGATTCTTGTCGCTTTTCTTGACGAGAAACCATACACACGAACGAATTTCTCGGCAAGAAATCTCTGCCAGCAAGTTTCTTGCTGGTTTTTGCAGAGAAACTCGTTCGTGTGTACAAGGCTTTACTGTTTAAGCTCCAGAGCAATTTTAACATTTTAGCTATGGGCCTAATAGTTCATACATATATAATTTAATTTCAATATATTTGATAGTTTTGACTTTGTAAGATAGCAAAACATACATAGAAAAAACAAGTATCCATAATCCAAGGTTACAGTAATTATGTAATCAATAAACAGGAAAAAGTACAGTTCACCTAACAGTGCGTATGAAAGATACAACAATTTGAAAAGATTGTAGATTGAAATACTAAACCTTAAAAAATCTAAAAAAATGCTTTTCATGTTTTCTTTGGATTACAATACTTTAAATTCTTAAAAAAAAAATGCAGAAAAAAATAAATACAAAACCTAGGATGGTATTAGAGATGGCATGAGCCCGAAATGGATTAACGGTCAGTATCAGAGAGGAGAGATAAGAGAAAAACAAAGAATAGGATGAAAACAAGAAAGACCATGGTTGTGACATAAGATGTAGAAGAAGGAGGGAGGAGAAAGGAAGGACACATTTATATATATATATTAAAGGAAATAAGGTAAAAACAAAGTAAAACAGTAAAAAAGCCCTTTCAATTTGACCATTGAAAACTTTAAAACAAGTGCCAATTTTATTCTGCAAGATATCATGACACCAAAATAATGTTTCTAGTACAAAGAGAAATTCCGCATAGCTTTGTGACTGAGGAGAAGCTTAGCTATAAGTGACTTTTCAAAAAATATCCAATCCTGTGCAAGGAAACAGAAAAATAGGATTTTTGTACTCACTGTAAAATCCGTTTCTCTGACGTCCATGGACTGACACAGCTCTCATACTGTTTACGTGTGGGTATATGTCCCTGCTCGCAGGAGAAGATCTAGGCAGAATGTTAGATGTTAGAAACATACATTCTAGAACAAAACCAGAGCTGAACACCTGCTGAAAACCAGAGCTCCTACCTGCAGCTAGCAGCCTCAGTTCGTAACAAACAGTACAAACCTTAAAAGAAGGGTGGGTGCTGTGTCAGTCCATGGACGTCAGAGAAACGGATTTTACGGTGAGTACAAAAATCCTATTTTCTCTTATCGTCCATGGACTGACACAGCTCTCATACTGTTTACGTGTGGGACGTCCCAAAGCAGTATAAGAAAAGGGTGGGAGCAAATAGTAAAGGAACAACCAAAACTTCACTCCAAACCAGCAGAGCTCCTCAACGGAGGAGCTGCAACATTAAACAGCGGCCTGCAACACTTTGTGGCCGAAGGACGCATCCGAAGATGGAGCCACATCAACCTTATAGAATTTTGAAAAGGCATGAACGGACGACCAGGTCGCCGCCTTGCACACTTGTGCAACCGACGCTTGATGTCAGAAGGCCCAGAAAGCACCAATTGCCCTGGTGGAATGTGCCGTAACCAGAAAGGGAGGCGCCCTCCCCTTAATGGCATAGGCCTGTATAACAGTCTGTCTGATCCACCTAGAAATGGTGGCAGACGACACCGCTCGGCCCTGTTTCGGACCAGAGACAGACACAACTAGTGAGTCATAGCACGTACCACATCAAATGTGTGAAGTGCAAACCCTCTGGAATGCGATAGGTGAGGACACAAGGACGGGAGGTCAATGTCCACATGTAGGTGAAAAGCCGAGACCACCTTTGGCAAAAGGAAGGTCGCGGACGGAACACCGCATTATCCTTATGGATGACCAAATAGGGCGACTTGCAGGACAAGGCCGCCAACTCAGACACCCGTCTGACAGAAGTAATGGCCACTAAGAAGGCCACCTTCGGAGACAAGGTCAAGAGGGGAATATCTCTGATATGTTCAAAGTGAGGTTCCTGGAGAACCGAGAGCACCAAATTCAAATCCCAAGGAGAGAGAGGAGGTTTAACGGGAGGGAGCACATGGCGACCCCCTGCACAAAGGTGCTAACCAAGGAATGACCGGCTAGCGGTCGCTGAAAGAAGACGGCCAAGGCCGAAATCTGACCCCTAATGGTGCTTAAAGCAAGCATTTGGGTCACGCCACGCTGCAAGGACCGCAGGATACTGGGGACGGAGTACGTCCTTGGAAGCTAGTCCAGCTCTTCACACATAGCGATGTAAGCTTCCCAGGTATGGTGATATATCTTTCTAGCAGAAGACTTCCGTGCCCTTAACATGGTCGAAATGACCGAATCCGAGAGACCTCGGACTCTCAGCACTTGGCTTTCAATAGCTATGCCGTTAAAGCCAGAGACTGTAAAACAGGATGAAAAATAGGACCTTGAGACAGAAGGTCCTCCCTCATTGGCAACCACCAAGGAACGTCTGCGATGAGACGTACCAGATCAGCGTACCAATGACGCCGAGGCCCATCCGGCGCAAAGAGGATCACCTAAATCCCCTCGGCCACAACCCTGCGCAGCAGGCGAGGAAGTAGCTGCAGCGGAGGATAACAGATATCAGGTGATAATGACCCCATGGGGCCACCAACGGATCCGAGGCATCTGCCCAAGGATCCCTGGACCTGGCCACAAACCTCGACACCTTACGATTGAGTCGAGAGGCCATCAGATCCACATCCGGCATGCCCCACCGCCGGCACAGAATTCGAAAAACCTCCGGGTGTAAGGACCACTCTTCCTGGTCCAGCATCTGGCGACTCCTATAGTCCGCCTGCCAATTGTCTACGCTCGAATGTAGACGGCCGACAGAGACCACGAGGAGAGGCACAGTCTGATTGCCCATATTTTCAGAACATCGAGTCCAAAGCCCTTGGGCTCACAGGACTCCCAAGACTCCACCCCAGCCCGTCAGGCTGGCGTCCATCATGATCACCGTCCACTGGATGAGGAGGAACGACTTCCCGGACTGAAGAGCCGGGGACCCCAACCACCACGCCAGGGACGCCCTGATTGGGTGACTCATCTGGATCTGAAGATCCAAGGACAACGGGGATTTGTCCTAAGTGGACAGGATCTCTTACTGTAATGCCCGCGTGTGTGATTGGGCACACAGAACAGCCTTGAACGAGGCCCCCATGAGTCCCAGGACTCTCATGCAAAAACGGGTTGACGACCATTTTCGGGACGTCAGGACCTGCACTGCAGACCGAAATGTCAGTAACTTCTCCAGGGTTAGGAATACCTACGCCTCAGAGGAGTCCAGGAGCAGACCGAGATACTCCGAATGCTGAGCTGGGACCAGGACCGACTTCTGAATGTTCAGGAGCCACCCGAAGTCCCCAAAGGGTCTGACTGACGATAGTCACACTTCTACTAATTCTGAGCCATTGTCTGCTCTTAGAAGAAGATCGTCCAGATAGCCCACGATAGCAATGCCTCGCTGTCTCAGCAAAGCTAGAACGGGAGCAAGCACCTTGGTAAACACCTTTTGGTACCGAGGCTAGGCCGAAGGGAAGAGCCACAAATTGATAGTGGACTTCGCCGATCGCAAGCGCAGAAACTACTGGTGACTTGCGCAGATCGGAACATGCAAGTAGGCATCCTTGATGCCAGAAAATCCCCTTGATGGAGTGTAGCGAACACCGTGCGAATGGATTCCATGCAAAACTTTTGCACCATCACCAAGGCATTGAGGCCCAGGATTGGCCGAACCCCGTCCCTTTTTTGGGACTACAAACAGATTCGAGTAGAAACCCTGAAACCTCTCCTGTGACGGAACCGGCACAATCACTCCGCACCTGTTCAATCCTGTAAGGCCCCTAAGAGGGCAGCCCGACGGGTAGGAAGGAGAGGGAGAATTGAGGGAAAGAATCTGTCTGGGGGCCAGGAATGGAACTCTATCCTGAGGTGACCACCTCGCACACCCACCGGTCGGAGATCCGGAGAGGTCCACCGAAACGTGAACCTGCAAGGACGTCCCCCCACCCCAGAGTCGGGCAGGGGCAAGACTTCATGCGGCGGCGGCTTGGGAGCTTGCTTGGTAGGCTTACACACCAAGGGACGCTTATGTCCCCCAGCCGCACTTTTCTCAGTCTGGGCGGGCTTACCTGTGGATTCTGACTGACGAAAAAATCCTTCTTCTTTGCCGGAAAGGAAGGGCCCGGCCTACGGTGGGGCTCTTTTTCCTTAACAGACTGAGGAAGGAAGGTGCTCTTACCCCCTGTGACATCCACAATAATGTCATCCAGGGCGGCCCCAAACAGTCTACCGCCCTGAAAGGGCTAGTCAGCCAGGAGCTATTTGGAAGCTAGGTCGGCTGACCAGCATTTCAGCCAGATAAAGCGACGCAGCACCACAGCAGAGATAGAGGCCCCAGATATTAAAGGGGCCGCATCCAAAGTGGCATCGCACACAGAGACTAAACCCTGCGCAAGTTGGTGAGCCAGGGAAATGGTCTCAGGAGGGAGATTATGCTCCTGTACTGTCTGGTGCAAAATCTTTGCCCATCCTGTGAGTGTCTTGAGACACAAGTGTCACCGCCACTATAGGGCGTAAGGCAGACCCCAATAAGGTAAACATAGTTCTACTCACCACTTCTGGCCTCCTGTCAGTGGGATCCTTAAATGAAGGAGTCCCTTCCATTGGGAGCGTGGTAGCCTTATTCAAACGGGTGACCGGGGGGTCGACCACTGGGGGGAGAGCCCACTTCTTAACCAGGTCCTCCTCAAAGGGGTACCTCATGGCTAGGCTCCGCGCGACCGTCAAAGTCTTCTGCGGCTTTTCCGAGACTTGGTCAATGAATGTATCAAAAAAAGGCACATATGGAAAAACCTTTTTTGAATAAACGGCTTTAAAGGAACCAAAGAAGACAGGTTCCTCAGCTTCAACATTTAGCTTGAGAGTGTCCCTCACAGCATCAATGAGTTCACTTACAAGCACCCTGTCAGTTATTCAGAACTGGGGTCTTCCTCACAGGGAATATCCTGTTCAAAAACATGAAAATCCTCAGAGATAGGGTCCTGAGCAGCAGTAGCTAGGCCCATATCTGAGACAGAGCACTCCCCTACAGGAGAATGTGTGGGGAGGGGGCACTTTACAGCTCCCTTGCGCTCTCACACCACTTCCATCCTTCCAAGACTGCCGACAACTAGTCGCTAGGGACCGCAGGTGCAGGAGCACTGCCAGTTGCCTCAGACAAGTGTGGAGAAGCAGGTGAACTAGACTCCATACTGCCACCCTCTGAGACCTTTAGACACTATTATAGTGAATAACACAGTCCACCCACTGGCTACGCTAAAGCTGAGGAGGGGATACCCAGAGGACTCACCAACCCTTGCAAGGACCGCTCAGTTCCGCTGTATGAAACCGCGCTGCAGCGTGAGTGAAGCCTAAAAAGAGTGTGAGGAGAATGTGAGGAGATGTGAGGAGATTGTGAGATTCGCACCGCAGCAGCGCCGATAGAGGCCGAAGCGGAAAGTAAAAGCGCTGCGGCTTCAAGAAAATGGCCACCGGCCGCATGCATTACTGCGCCATTGATCCACGGCAAGATGGCCACCGAGCGCGGTTTTCAAAATCACCTCACAGCGCTAATGGCGCACACAGTAAAGTAAAACACCCACACACCAGAACACTGCTCCTCTCCCAGGGTCCACTAAAACAGACATGAGCACCCCCAGCCAGGCCAGAGTGACCCCCAAGTACCCCCACACAGCACAGCACCAGTACAGGGTACAGAGAGCAGCATAACAGGGGGGCAGACAGGGAGAAACCCCCCATATAAAGAAACACAGAAAGCATGTACTCACCTGCTGCAGGAGAGACTACTTACCCGTCCCAGAGGGACCCACTGGCTTGTTTCAGACAGACCTATCACAGAGTAGTACTGCGTAGCTGTCGGCCTGGTCCACCGCGAAAGATACAGACAGGTACTGTTCAATCTTGAGAGGACCGCGGGAGCATAAAAGCAACCCGGCCACCCCTGGAGTCATGGGGCATGTCGTGAACTGAGTCTCACGCACACAAGGCGAGGATCAGCACGCTCGATGGTCGGACAGGGAAGACTACGAGGATACCAGTGTACCCAACCTGTTGCCCAGCCGACAGTTGATTGAAGGTCTCAAAAATAAAATAATAAAATTCCCAAAGGAATAAAAGTTAAAAGTAAAATCTTCCAGGAGACTGGCTCCTGAGAGAGCCACGTCTTCTCCTTCTGCTAGGCAGAAAAAAACTGAGGCTGCAAGCTGCAGGTAGGAGGGTTATGTCCGGAGGGACCGCCCCCCCCCCTGGGCGGGGCTGTTCAGCTCTGGTTTTGTTCTAGAATGTATATTTCTAACATCTAACATTCTGCCTAGATCTTCTCCTGCGAGCAGGGGCATATACCCACACGTAAACAGTATGAGAGCTGTATCAGTCCATGGACGATAAGAGAAAACAGGATTTTTGCTCACACTTTATTGGATAGCATAGGGCTTTAGCATAGCCTAACCTCATTTATTACACTAAATGAAAATTCACTTTGCAAAAGTGAATATTTAGTTGCTCTAACAGCAACAACTACTGTATATACACGTATCAGTTTGTTTACATATTTATGTAGCGGACCCCTAAATTATAGGGGGTTGCTATGCCCAGATTTAGGGAACAGCCTGAGCAATAGTTGGCTCGGGCCTTTGATTTGTTAGATTGGACTCTGCTCGGCTGTGGTGTTGTCTGGTGTGCAGTTCCCATTTGGCCTGCGGGTGGCACTGTTGCCCAGGCCCAGGGTCGAACCACAGGTGACACAATGGCGTGATTAGGTGTCCTCTCTCGGCAGCCGTGCAGTGGGCGTGGTCTACCCGCTGTGCATGCCGGGAGAGGATACAAAAGGGGCAGACGCCGTGGTCCAGTGGGGAATTCCGGGGGTGAATTCAAGGAGGGACCCCCCTGGATGGAGCGAGTTGCGCTCCGGCCCTCGAGGCCAGGAGTGTGCGCGTGAGGACTGGCCTTAGGCACCTTTAGCCTGAGGCTGCAACTCAGCTATGTGGGCCCAGCACCTTTGGCTGGGGCCTGTTTAGGAAAAAGGAGTCCCAGGGCACCCAGGTGAGGGTGGCCCGCTCTGACTGAGAGGACGCCGGGGGAAGATTGGTCCCATAGAGGAGACGAGTGATAAGAGATTGCTGTCTCGGGAGAGGCCTGGTGACCTGTCAGAGGGAAGGATTTCATGTTCTGGATTCAGGAGTAGGGATGAGCTCGGTGTTCGAGTCGAACATACGTTCGACTCGAACATCGGCTGTTCGACCGTTCGGCAAACATCGAACAATTTGGGCCGTTCGCGCCAAATTCGAGTGACGCGAACGGCCCACAAGGGAGAAGGATAGGCAGGGGACAGTGTCAGTGTCATATTCTTTGCTAAACCTTGTGTGCAGGGAGAGAGAAGGATAGGCAGGGGACAGTGTCAGTGTCATATTCTTTACTAAACCTTGTGTGCAGGGAGAGAGAAGGATAGGCAGGGAGAGTGTCAGTGTCATATTCTTTGATAAACCTTGTGCGCAGGGAGAGAGAAGGATAGGCAGGGGACAGTGTCAGTGTCATTGTTGCTAAGCCTCCTGCACAGTATACACCTGAAGCTAGCTGTCAGGGAGATACGCACCTGATCAGCGAGTCCGTTGGAGCAGAGAGAGGTCACCCATACGTAACCGACTCACGGGCCCCTGGTAGTGCAGACAGGAGGCACGGGAGTGCGGAAGGGTAAGAGAGCCTGAGATAGGTTCCAAGAAGGCGGCTCCAGATCCTGGGTTCAGGAGGGTAGCTAAGCCAGGCAGGCTGCAGGCAGGTAGGTAGGCAGGCAGGTATATAGAGCAGCGTAGCGGGGCAGAAGCAGAAGGAGCGGTCAGACAGGCAGGGTTCGGCAACGTTCAGGCAATATGGTACAGCAGGGTAGGCAGGTTCAGGGTCAAAGACAGGCCGAGGGCGGGTGCAGGCGGATAGCAAGGAAAGTCCAGTAACAAGCCGGGTGGTCAGAAGGTCGGATTTCGGGCGAACAACAGGAGCAGGATACACAGGGGACTGCAGATCAGACAGCACCAGTCTGAAGTGTTCCAGGGGTTTAAATAAGCAAACCGGCATGCGCCGGTGCGCGCAACGGCGCACAGCGCGCGCCCGCAATGCACGCACATGCACCTGCACGCACCGGTGCACCGACGCACACAGGCACGCGCGCCCGCGATCCAGGAAGTGCACCAGCGCGGACGGGAACATGCCAAACCACAGCGCGCATCGGCGCACGCGAACGCACACCGAAGCGACCACCGACGCGCCCGGCAAGGTACGTACACTGACAGTGCCCCCCCCTTTAGGGCAGCCTCCGGATGCCCAATTGAGCGATCTTTGCGGCGTGAGACCTCCTGAAAGCTTGCATGAGTTCCTCCGCATGTATGCCGCTTTTGGGTTCCCAGGAGTTATCTTCTGGGCCGTAACCCCTCCACTTAATCAGATATTGTACCTGGTTGTGTCTCTTCCTACAGTCCAGGATTGCCTCCACCTCAAACTCCTCCTCACCGTCAATCAGAACAGGTTCCGGTGGGCCAATGTTACGGCCAGCGAAGGGGTTAGGGACAACCGGCTTTAACAGGGTCACATGAAAGACTGGGTGGACCTTCAGGGAGTTAGGCAGGTCGAGCTCATATGCTACATTGTTGATCCTCCTTTTTACCGAGAAAGGTCCCATGAACTTAGGGCCCAATTTCCTGGACGGGCAGGCCATCTTTAGTTTAATTGTGGATAACCACACCTGGTTGCCGGGCTCCAGAATGAGTTCCCCTCTCCTTTTCCTATCAAACATTCTCTTGTTGTACTCCTGGGTCTTGGACATGGTCTCCTGTAGAAGTTTGTTATTGGAGAAGAAGAAATCCATTGTTTCGGACACCGCAGGGATAGTGCATTCGGGTATGGTACTTGGCAAGAAGGAGGGATGGAATCCATAGTTGGCAAAGAATGGGGTTTGCTTAGTGGCAGAGTGCAGGGAGTTGTTGTAAGCGAATTCAGCAATCGGGAGTAGGGAGGCCCAATCATCCTGGGAAAAGGAGGAAAAACAACGGAGGTACTGCTCTAATGTTTGGTTGGTCCTCTCAGTTTGACCATTCGTCTGGGGGTGGTATGCCGAAGAGAATGCCAACTTGATTTCCAGGGAATCACAAAGAGCCTTCCAAAATCTGGAGGTGAACTGGGCACCTCGGTCTGAGACAATACTTGCCGGAACTCCATGGAGCCTCACTATTTCCCTGATAAAAACCATGGCGGAAGGTGTACCTTTCATGGGCAAAAAATGAGCCATCTTGGACAGCCTGTCAACGACAACGAAGACCGTGGAGAACCCTTCGGACAGAGGGAGCTCCACTATGAAGTCCATCGACACCATCTTCCAGGGTCTTTCAGGGACAGGTAGAGGTTTTAATAGACCCCAGGCCCTCATCCGGCTATTCTTGTTCCGGGAGCAGGTGTTGCATGAGTCCACGTATCTCTTGCAGTCACTACCCAGCTGCGGCCACCAGAACGTGCGCTTGATGAGCTTGGCCGTTTTCAAAGTACCGAAATGTCCGGCCAACTTGTGGTCATGGCAGAGCTCCAGAACAGCTATCCGAAGACCCTCAGGGACCAGAATTTTGCCCTCGTGCCTGATCAGACCATCTTGTGCCCTGACACAGTCCTCCGGAAGAGAGGTCAAGCCAGCAGACGCCCGCTTAATACGGGGCATGAGGTCTTCTTGAAGCAGCAGAAAATTCCCGGCAGGGAGGATGGTGTCAACAGGTAAGTTCTCTTCAGGAATGCTGAACATTCGGAACAGTGCGTCCGGTTTAATGTTTTTTGAGCCAGGCCTGTAGGTGATGTGGAACAGAAACCTTGAGAAAAAAAGTGCCCACCTTGCCTGCCTTGGCTTCAACCTCTTGGCTGTTCTCAGGTACTCGAGGTTCTTGTGGTCCGTGTAGACCAAAATGGGGTGTGCCGCCCCTTCGAGCAGGTAACGCCATTCTTCTAATGCGGCCTTGATAGCCAGGAGTTCCCGGTCACCCACGTCATAGTTACGTTCCGCCGTGGAAAGCTTGCGCGAGAAGAAGGCCACTGGAAAAAGTAAGGCTTTAGCCCCCTGACGCTGGGATAGCACAGCCCCCACTGCATTTTCGGACGCGTCCACTTCCAGGACGAAAGGTAATGCAGGGTCAGGGTGCTTCAGGATGGAGGCAGAGACAAATAATTCCTTCAGTTTATCAAAGGCAGCTTGGGCTCTAGGGGACCAGCAGAAGCGGTTTCCTTGTTTGGTCAGTTCGGTAAGGGGGGGCGACAATTGCAGAGAAACTTCTGATGAACTTCCGGTAGAAATTGGAGAATCCGATGAAGCGCTGGACCCCTTTTTTATCTGTGGGGGCAGGCCAGTCCAGGATAGCCGACACCTTCTGAGGGTCCATTTTAATGCCCTCAATTGAAATGATCAGACCGAGAAACTGGATGCTTTGCCGCTCGAACTCACATTTCTCTGGCTTGGCGTAAAGCCCATGTCGTCTGAGCCGAACAAGGACATTCCGGACATGCCTGCGATGGTCGTCTACAGAGGAGGAGAATATCAAGATATCGTCCAGGTATACTATGACGTACAAGTCCAGGTAATCACGGAAGATGTCATTGACAAAATGTTGAAAGGTAGCCGGCGCGTTACACAGTCCGAACGGCATAACTAGGTACTCGTAGTGCCCGAACCGTGTGCGGAAGGCCGTCTTCCACTCATCCCCCTCTCGAATGCGGATCAGGTTGTACGCTCCTCGGAGGTCAAGCTTGGTGAATATGACCGCCGTTCCCAGCCTCTGGAACAGTTCCGGCACGAGAGGTAAGGGATAACGGTTTTTAATGGTGATCTTGTTCAACTGCCGATAATCAATACAGGGGCGTAGGGAATGGTCCTTTTTTTCAACGAAAAAGATGCCCGCACCTGCAGGTGAGGTGGACGGGCGGATGAACCCTTTCTTTAGGTTGTCGTCAATGTAGACTTTCAGGGTGCCCAATTCCTGCTCAGTCAACGGGAAGATCCTCCCAAAAGGTACTTCGGTCCCAGGCAAAAGTTCTATAGGGCAATCATATGGTCTGTGAGGAGGAAGGGTTTCTGCTCCCTTCTTACTGAACACGTCCAGAAAATCATGGTAGGGCTCAGGGATGGTTTTCTGAAGGTCAGGGTCTGTGCCCAGACAGAGCAGGTGAGGGTGGTCGGTAGAGGCTTGTTGCAGGCAGTGTTGCTGGCAATAATCTGAGAGGAATTTAACTCTCCCTGTAGCCCAGTCAATATTGGGGTTATGGGCTTGCAGCCAGGGCATCCCCAGAATGACGGGGAATAGCGGAGAGGAGATGGCATCCAGACTTAGGAACTCCTGATGGTGGGTTGCCACCGAGGCCATCAAGGGGACGGTTTCCTGAGTGACGGGGCCGGATTTGATAATGGAGCCGTCAGCGAGATGTACTGCAAGTCCCCGGGATTTCGGCTGCAGGGGAATGTGATGACTGGCAGCAAATGTCAAATCGATAAAGCAGCTGCATGCCCCCGAATCAATTATGGCGGGTACTAGGATTGCGGAAGTCCTTCCGGGGGGCTGTAAAGAGATGGAGAGAGCCAAGTGAGAAGTTGGGTTAGGCAACAAAGAGGCACAAGTAGAAGAGACAGGCAGGCACTTACGCATCTTAGCCGGACAGGATCTCACGTAGTGTCCCGGTTCGCCACAGTACATGCACAGATTTTTACTACGCCTATGCTGGCGTTCTTCGGGAGAGAGCGATGGGCGCAGTAAGCCCAGTTGCATGGGTTCTGGGTCATCTAACGCCAGAGACGGGGGAGCCGGAGGTGCAAGACGGACTGGGTTTGAGACCTTGGGGAGCAACCAGGTGGGTTGGAACTGACTGGAGGTCCTCTCGGAGCGACGCTCTCTCAGGCGCCGGTCGATCTGAATTGACAGATCTATTAACTTGTCCAGGGTTTGAGGAACTCCGACACGTGCTAGCTCGTCCTTGAGCTGATCCGACAGGCCCATCCGGAATTGGTAGCGCAAAGCAGCGTCATTCCACTCTGTGTCGGAGCTCCAACGTTTGAATTCTGCCGCATAGTCCTCGGCCGCTCTGCGACCTTGCAGGAGAGAGTGAAGAACAGATTCTGCAGTAGCCGCTTGTTGCGGATCCTCGTAGAGTTGAGACATCGCGGCAAAGAACGTGGCAAGGGTCTCCAAGGAGGCATCTTTCTGCTCTAGAAGGCGGTGAGCCCAGGCCTGCGGCTCGTCGGTCAGCAGGGAGATGACGAAGCCCACTTTGGTTACTTCCAGGGAAAAGGTGCGGGGTTGTAGGGCGAAGAAAAGCTCGCAGGCGTTGCGGAACGCACGGTATCTGCTGCGATCGCCCGCAAACTTCTCGGGTGTAGGGACCCTGGGTTCCGGAGGAAGCATGACGACGGAGGGTGTAGCCGGATATCCCGTGGATGTGGTGCCTTGCGGGCTGGCAGGCGAGGACAGGACTTGAACTCTTTCCTCCAACCTGGTATAGCCGGCTTGGAGGTCTTTCACGGCTTGCGTCAGCCCGTTCAGGTTTCGGCATAATTCCTCCATGGGATCCCTCCCCTGCTCGGACTCGGACATGGCTGTCTGATACTGTCAGGGAGATACGCACCTGATCAGCGAGTCCGTTGGAGCAGAGAGAGGTCACCCGTACGGATCCGACTCACGGGCCCCTGGTAGTGCAGACAGGAGGCACGGGAGTGCGGAAGGGTAAGAGAGCCTGAGATAGGTTCCAAGAAGGCGGCTCCGGATCCTGGGTTCAGGAGGGTAGCTAAGCCAGGCAGGCTGCAGGCAGGTAGGTAGGCAGGCAGGTATATAGAGCAGCGTAGCGGGGCAGAAGCAGAAGGAGCGGTCAGACAGGCAGGGTTCGGCAACGTTCAGGCAATATGGTACAGCAGGGTAGGCAGGTTCAGGGTCAAAGACAGGCCGAGGTCAGGTGCAGGCGGATAGCAAGGAAAGTCCAGTAACAAGCTGGGTGGTCAGAAGGTCGGATTTCGGGCGAACAACAGGAGCAGGATACACAGGGGACTGCAGATCAGACAGCACTGGTCTGAAGTGTTCCAGGGGTTTAAATAAGCAAACCGGCGTGCGCAACGGCGCACGTGCGCGCGCCCGCAATGCGCGCACATGCACCTGCACGCACCGGCGCACCGACGCGCACAGGCACGCGCGCCCGCGATCCAGGAAGTGCACCAGCGCGGACGGGAACATGCCAAACCACAGCGCGCATCGGCGCACGCGAACACACACTGAAGCGACCACCGACGCGCCCGGCAAGGTACGTACACTGACACTAGCCCTTATTGCTGTGTTTTCCTGGTGTGTTACACTAACAGGCATTTGCAGCACTTACAGCGGGTGGAGTGTGCCTCCTGCACATTATACACCTGAAGCTAGCCCGTATTGCTGTGTTTTCCTGGTGTGTTACACCAACAGGCATTTGCAGCACTTACAGCGGGCGGAGTGTGCCTCCTGCACATTATACACCTGAAGTTAGCCCGTATTGCTGTGTTTTCCTGGTGTGTTACACCAACAGGCATTTGCAGCATTTACAGCGGGCGGAGTGTGCCTCCTGCACATTATACACCTGAAGTTAGCCCGTATTGCTGTGTTTTCCTGGTGTGTTACACCAACAGGCATTTGCAGCACTTACAGCGGGCGGAGTGTGCCTCCTGCACATTATACACCTGAAGTTAGCCCGTATTGCTGTGTTTTCCTGGTGTGTTACACCAACAGGCATTTGCAGCATTTACAGCAGGCATAGTGTGATTCCTGCAAAATATACTCCTGAAGCTAGGCCTTATTGCTGTGTTTTCCTAGTGTGTTACACCGACAGGCATTTGCAGCACTTACAGCGGGCGGAGTGTGCCTCCTGCACATTATACACCTGAAGTTAGCCCGTATTGCTGTGTTTTCCTGGTGTGTTACACCAACAGGCATTTGCAGCACTTACAGCGGGCGGAGTGTGCCTCTTGCACATTATACACCTGAAGCTAGCCTGTATTGCTGTGTTTTCCTGGTGTGTTACACCAATAGGCATTTGCAGCACTTACAGCGGGCGGAGTGTGCCTCCTGCACATTATACACCTGAAGTTAGCCCGTATTGCTGTGTTTTCCTGGTGTGTTACACCAACAGGCATTTGCAGCACTTACAGTGGGCGGAGTGTGCCTCCTGCACATTATACACCTGAAGTTAGCCCGTATTGCTGTGTTTTCCTAGTGTGTTACACCGACAGGCATTTGCAGCACTTACAGCGGGCGGAGTGTGCCTCCTGCACATTATACACCTGAAGTTAGCCCGTATTGCTGTGTTTTCCTGGTGTGTTACACCAACAGGCATTTGCAGCACTTACAGCAGGCGTAGTGTGATTCCTGCAAAATATACTCCTGAAGCTAGGCCTTATTGCTGGTTTTCCCATCTCCCTGCAGGCCATTAGAATGTCTGGAAGGCAAACAAGGAGAGGCAGACAGTCAGGAGCCAATAAAAGAGGGCAAGCAGGCTCTGTGTCTAGAGACAACAGTGCTGGTCGTGGACACGGTGCATTGCCATCAGCACGTGGCCATGGGACACGCCTGTCCTTATTTTCGGCAGCTGGACACGTTGAGCCGCATCATGCCGAAGACTTGGTAGAGTGGATGACCAAGCCCTCCTCATCCTCCTCATCCTCTCTCACCCAGGCTCAGGGTACTGGCAAAGCAGCTGCCAAAGCGTCCTCTTCCCTGGTATCAATGTCATCATCAGTCACTCCTTCCCTAGACCAACCATGTCCTCCTGAGGAGTCCCCCGAACTGTTTGAGCACAGTGTTGGGTACATGCTCCAGGAGGATGCCCAGCGTTTCGAAGGGTCTGATGATGATACCCAGCTAGAGGAAGGCAGTAGCGAGAGAGGGGATGCTCAAGAAGGACACCAATCTGGCAGTCATGCTCCAGCAGCTGCAGCATACTGCCAGATTGGCTCCAGTGATGAGGAGGGAGGGGATGATGAGGTCACTGACTCCACGTGGGTGCCTAATAGGAGAGAGGAGGAGGAGGATGAGGAGGAGGCACATCTCCAACGAGGCAGGATGCCCTCAGGGGGCCAGCGTAAGGGCAGCACACCAACGGAATCACACCGCAGAGCTCCGCCTGTGCAGGGTGCTGCCTCTGCCCGTTATTCAAAAAGTTCTTTTTTGAGTCGATCGCACAGCTGCTGTTTGCAACATATGTCTCAAGCGTATATCGCGTGGCCAAAACATCACCCGCTTGGGCACCACATGCTTGACCAGACATATGTTGACCTGCCATGCAGCTCGTTGGCAAGCCTACCTTAAAGACCCACACCAAAGAACAAAGCGGACCTCTCCTTGCACCGCATCAGCTGGGATCTCCAACCCCACTATACCTTCAGTCCTCTCTGAAACCTGCACTGAGAGGAATGAAGGTGTAGAATTAGGTGTGTCACAGCCAAGTACTTGCGGGCACTCTGCTAGCAGTACACCGACATCCGATTCTAGCAGGCAAATTTCCCTGCCCCAGCTGCTGGACCGTCGAAAGAAGTTCACTCCCAGCCATCCACATGCCCAGCTGTTGAATGCTAGCTTGGCTAAATTGCTAGCGCTTCAACTGCTGCCTTTTCAGTTGGTAGACTCGGCCCCCTTCCATGAGTTTGTGCAAAGTGCGGTTCCTCAGTGGCAGGTTCCCAAACGCCACTTTATCTCACGGAAGGCGATTCCGGCTCTCTACCGGCATGTGGAAGGCAATGCCTTGGCCTCGCTGGACAGGTCGGTCAGCGGTAAGGTGCATATTACCGCTGACTCATGGACAGGGACGTTACCTTTCTTTTACGGCCCATTGGGTCACTCTTTTGGCATCTGGGAAGGATGCAGGACAAGGTGCAGTAGTGTTGGAGGTTGTTCCGCCGCCATGCCTCCAAAATGCTACTACTGGTTGTGATACACCTCTCTCCTCCACTCCCTCCTCTTCTTCTTCCACCATGGCCTCTTCCTGTGCTTTGTCCTCGGAACCAGCGGTGCTCCGTAGGCGTTCAAGGGGCTACGCAAGTACGCAGGCAAAAAGATGCCATGCCGTGCTTGCGCTGGTGTGTTTGGGGGACAGGAGCCACACTGGGGCAGAGGTTCTGTCTGCTCTGCAGGGGCAGGCCGAGAGGTGGTTGACGCCACGCCAGCTTAAGCCAGGAATGGTGGTTTGCGACAATGGCACCAACCTCCTCTCCGCCCTCCGACAGGGACAACTGACCCATGTGCCCTGTGTGGCTCACGTCCTTAACCTGGTGGTGCAGCGGTTCTTGGGCAGGTACCCGGGCTTACAGGATGTCCTGAGGCAGGCTGGGAAAGTCTGTGTGCATTTCCGCAGATCTTATAATGCCAGTGCTCGCCTGGCTGAGCTGCAAAAGGAGTTGAACCTGCCCAAGAACCGCCTTATATGTGACATGCCCACCAGGTGGAACTCAACATTGGCCATGCTGCAGCGGCTGCACACGCAGCAGAGGGCCATCAATGAGTACCTGTGTGACTACGGCACCAGGACAGGGTCAGGGGAGCTCGGTTTTTTTTCACCACGCCAGTGGGGCATGATCAGGGATGCATGCACTGTCCTGGCACCATTTGAGGAGGCCACGAGGATGGTGAGCAGTGACAGTGCATGCATCAGTGACACTGTACCTCTTGTCCACCTGTTGGAACATACGCTGCGTGGAATAATGGACAGGGCACTTGAGGCAGAACAGAGGCAGGAAGAGGAGGACTTCCTTGCCTCTCAAGGCCCCTTTTACCCAGACAGTGTTCCTTCTGTCCCACCCATCGCGCAAGAAGAGGAGGAGGAGGAGGAGGAGGAGGAGAATTGTGTCAGCATGGAGGTGGAGCCTGGCACTCAGCATCATCAGCAGCAGTCTTTTAGGGATGATTTACAGTCCCAAGAAACCAGTGGACTTGTACGTGGCTGGGAGGAGGTGGCTGCGGATCATGTCGTCCTTAGTGACCCAGAGGACTCCGGACCGAATGCCTCAGCTAACCTACGCTGCATGGCCTCCCTGATCCTGCAAAGTCTGCGGAAGGATCCTCGTATTCTTCGGATCAAGGAGAGGGACCATTACTGGCTGGCCACTCTCCTTGATCCACGGTACAAGGGTAAGGTTGCAGACCTTATCTTACCATCGCAGAGGGAGCAGAGGATGAGACAACTCCGGGAGGCCTTGCAGAAAGGTCTGTGCAACGCGTTCCCAGAGACTGGGAGGTTACAAACTCCTGGTCCTGGACAATGAGTTGCTGAGGCTTCGGTCAGTCAAAGAAGGAGCGGTGGGGAAGGTGGCCGTCTGACCGATGCGTTCAGACAATTCTTTAGTCCGCAGCCCCAAGGTATGATCAGTTCCAGCAACCATCACCAGCGTCTGATATACATGGTGCAGGAATACCTAGGGGCAAGGTCAGACACCTTCCCCACCGAAAATCCTCTGGCTTACTGGGTCTTGAGGATGGATCACTGGCCAGAGCTTGCACAGTATGCAATTGAGCTACTGGCCTGTCCTGCATCCAGCGTTCTTTCAGAATGCACATTCAGTGCTGCTGGAGGATTTGTCACGGATCACAGGGTGCGCCTGTCCACCAACTCAGACAGCAAAACAAATGTTACAGGGGTGATAACCCATCCCTATGTTTTCCAAAAGGCTTAAAAATAGATTTTTTTGGCTGGAGCTACACTTAAACAATGTACCTGTTCAAAATTACAAACAGATTCTACATAAGAACAAACCTACAGTCCCTGTCTTGTATGCACCGCCTGTATACAGCTATTCAGAGTATATAGGGCCTTTTTTATTTTGTGTGCGGGGTTCCCCTTAATATCCATACAAGACCCAAAGGGGCTGGTAATGGGCTGGGGTGGGGGGGGGGTGTGATGGGGTAGCTATGCCATTTTTCTTAAAGATTTTCATCCATATTACCGGGACCAAACATTACATTAAAGCCGCAAGCAGTTTTAAATGGCTTTTTTTCCTTTAGAAATGTAATTTTGTGCAGGGACAGTTCTAAACACGGGAAACACGTGGCACTTCACAGGCATACTTTAGACACCCCCCAGGTACGATATTTAAAGGAATATTTGACTTTTTTTCACTTTATGCATCAGCGGCCGTTTTTAAAACTTCTTTTTGCATTGATACATGTCCCCTGGTGCAGAACCCGGGTTCCCAAACCCTTTTTAGGACAATAACATGCATAATAGTCGTTATAATTAGCACTTTAGATTTCGAACGTTCGCATCCATTGTATTTAATAGGGTTCTAACGTTCGTGCGAACTTTCGGTCCGTTCGCGGGTTCTGGTGCGAACCGAACCCGGGGGTGTTCGGCTCATCACTATTCAGGAGCAACAGGATCTTGCTATTAAAGGGGATCTCCTGAACCCGTCCCTGGAGGGGACAAAGTGACCGTATTGTTTGAGTTTCACTCCGGCTGTTGGGACTGTGAGAGGGACCTATCCGGGTAAGCTAGACCCACTCGGGATCGAGTGGCGACGAGTGACTAGAAATCTTGTGCCTGGACCTACCTCCTAATCTTGCTACCTTTTTTCTCTCGTCAACTTTTCCCTTGTTACCTGAGCAGATGATAAAATAAACTCTCTGTTGGAGTGACACAGTCTGGACATTGGCTTTACTGGGGAGGGGAAGAAAATAGACTTGACCCTATATCCTGGGGACGGGAACCAACGGAAAGAGGTAACTCGCTGCAGAACCCAAAATAAATAATTTGCGGCCCATATAGTCTGGGAGGAGTTAGAGGTATCACTAGATTTACAAAGAGTTGTTTGCGATGATCAGCAACTCTGATCAGTGCCTTAGCTGTAAAACAGCTTGTCCCAGCTGCTACATACATGGGTTCAAGCAGGGCCGGACTGGGAATAAAAACCAGCCCTGGAAATGGTTTCATACCAGCCCCATAGCATCATTATACCAGCCCACCAGCATAACGTCATTATTTTCTTGTTCATAAAAAGGGAAAACCATACATTTTAAAGCACATTTGAAGAGCGTATTATATATAGATAAGACAGATATCAAAGCACATAGGGCTAGGGATAGGCAAACTTCAGTTAAAAGTAGTAAAAGAGGAGTAATCATCAAGGGGGACACCTGGGACTCTGGGAATTTGGGGGGGGGGGGGGCTCTGGTGACCAGAGACGACCTTCTGTAGAAAGAATACACTAAGGTAGAGGGGGTGGGGTTACTGATATAAGGGGGAAACCTTTATAACAGTGTCCCCTTACATTATTGTATTTACTCCCCCCTTACATCAGTGACCCCCCCTCAGACTGGCCTGATGGAGCTGTCACTGACCTCCTCTCAGGTGCACTGTGCAGGGATCAGTCTGTTGGCTCCAGCTTGGTGGCTCTGGTTTTCCTATAGTACACACATGTCTGACTTCTCCCATGACCCCCATCCCGGCGGTGCTCCCATTCTTGACTCCTCTCCATCCTCTCCAGACTCCCTCAGAGACTGCAGACAAGCGATGGTCAGAGGTTGCGGACATGATACAAGAGATGGATAGAGGCTGCGGGCATATTACAGGAGATGGTCAGAGGCTGTGGGCATAATACAGGAGATGTCAAGATGTCAGAGGCTGCAGGCATGGTACAGGAAATGATTAGAGACTGAGGACATGATACAAGAGATGGTCAGAGACTGTGCGGACATGATACAGGAGATGGTCATAGACTGCAGAAATTATACAGGAGATGGCCAGAGACTGTGCGGACATGCAGCAGGAGATGGTCAGAGACTGCGGACATGATACAGTAGATGGTCAGAGACTGTGCGGACATGATACAGGAGATGGTCAGAAACTGTGCAGACATGATACAGGAGATGGTAAGAGACTGTGCGGACATGATACAGGAGATGGTCAGAGACTGCGGACATGATACAAGAGATCAATGCAGCCTCACCAGTGCCCATCAAATGCAGCCTCACTGTGCCCGTCAAAATGCAGCCTCTGTGCCAGTCCATGCAGCCTCTGTGCCAGTCCATGCAATCTCACTGTGCCCATCCATGCAGTCTCACTGTGCCCATCAATGCAGCCTCACCGTGCCCATCATTGCAGCCTCGCGGTGCCCATCATTGCAGCCTTACTGTGCCCATCATTGCCGCCTTACTGTGCTCATCATTGCCACCTTACTGTGCCCATCATTGCCACCTCACTGTTCCCATCATTGCCGCCTCACCGAGCCCATCATTGCAGCCTTACTGCGCCCATCATTGCCGCCTTACCGAGCCCTCATTGCAGCCTTACCGTGCCCTCATTGCCACCTCACCGTGCCCATCATTGCTGCCTTACCGTGCCCTCATTGCAGTCTCACCGTGCCCTCATTGCCACCTCACTGTGCCCTTATTGCCGCCTCACTGCGCCCACCATTGCAGCCCCACCGTGCCCATCATTGCACCCTTACTGTGCCCATCATTGCAGCCTCACCGTGCCCATCATTGCAGCCTCACTGTGCCCATCATTGCCGCCTCACTGTGCCCTCATTGCCGCCTCACCATGCTCATAATTGCAGCTTTACTGTACCCATCATTGCTGCCTTACCGTGCCCTCATTGCAGCCTCACCGTGCCCATCATTGCCGCCTTACTGTGCCCTCATTGTAGCCTTACCGTGCCCATCATTGTTGCCTTACTGTGCCCTTATTGCCACCTTACTGTACCCTTATTGCCGCCTCACCGTGCCCTTCATTGCCGCCTCACCATGCCCATAATTACTGCCTTACTGTGCCCTTATTGCCGCCTTACTGTGCCCTCATTGTAGCCTCACCGTGGCTTTTATTGCCGCCTCAGCGTGCCCATCATTGCCGCCTTACTGTGCCCTCATTGCAGCCTCACCGTGCCCATCATTGCCGCCTCACCGTGCCCATCATTGCCGTCTTACTGTCCCCTTATTGCCGCTTTACTGTGCCCTTATTGCCACCTTCTGTGCCCTTATTGCCGCCTTACTCTGTCCTTATTTCCGCCTTTTTGTGTCCTCATTGCAGCCTCACCATCATTGCTGCCATACTGTGCCAGTCAGTGCGTGGATTACGCATCTCCCGCTGTGTCACGGAACTTAGTCTGAAATTTTCGGCCGCACTGTGACAAAAGTCCCACCCTCCTCCTTGACCAGCTTGTGTGATAGACACAGTGTTCCGTCTATCACACAAGCTGATCTAGGAGGAGGGCGGGACCTTTGTCACAGCGCGGCCGTAAATTTCACACTCGGCTCCGTGACACAGCGGTCTCCCGCTGTGTGACAAGCAAGTAGGCAGGAGCGCTGCAGCCACAGCATAGATGAAAGCAGCCCCAGGGCAGACAGCCTACCGGGAAATGTCCCGGTATCCCGGTAGGCCAGTCCGGCCCTGATGCAGGTGAAGCTCAAAATGAGGTGAAGTCCTCCCCTCGGCTCTGTCGCATAACCAGTGCAGGGAAGGAGGCTTCTCCTCTGAACTGTAGATGTCACAGGCGCAGCGGGTGCAGACCCTGCTGCAGAAAAGCATCCCCATAACAGGATATTACTACCTCCATGGTTTACTATAGGAATGGTGTTATTTAGATGGTGAGCTGTATTGGATTTCTGCCAGACAAATACTTTAATGTTGAGGTCAAATAATTCAATTTTAGTCTAATTTTAACACCTTAAATGCACCTTGAAGATTCTGAGGCCACATGGAAAAAGTGTTATGGTCAGATGAGACTACAGTAAAGCATGGAGGTGGTAATATCCTGTTATGGGGAGGTTTCTCTGCAGCAGATTGCAAACAATGTGGTGCCCCCCCCCCCAAAATCCGTAAGAAAACTTTTTTGGACACGATTGGCTTCCATAGATGTGGAAGGTGCAAATCGTGTAGGATACTTGCTGATAAAAAAAGAAAAACGGAATCATTTGTAGGAAGCAATGGTAGGGATTACAAAATCGAGAAATTAATTTCTTGTAACACTAGATACGTTGTATACCTCCTCACGTGCCCGTGTGGTCTGGTATACGTGTGGGGGACTACGAGGTGTCTATTCAAAAGAATTAATGAACACGTGACCAATATCACAAATGGTTTTAGGAAGCACAGTGTTTACAATCATTTTAGAATATACCACAACCAGGACCCATCCCTTTTAAAATTTTATGACATAGACAAGGTGTTACCACATTGGTGGGGCAGCAATATGAGAATAAGTGTCTCACAAGCCAAGACCCGGTGGATTTTTGAATTAGGATGTCTCATGCCGGCTGGCCTCAATATTGAAATAGACTTGAACTTGTTTTTTGATGGACTTTTAATTTAAGAATTTTTGTCTGTATTAATAGCTTAAAAATAACCCTATATCATTTTTTTGTTAGTAAACTAGGGCATTTACTGCTCTTTACTAATCCCTACCCTACCCCCAGGGATGTGGCATTGACAATTGTTCATTTTACACCTAACACGTATTCCCCCTCTTTCCCCTAGTGGATTGGGGTCTAGCTGTGGGAGGTCAGCATTGGATCTCAGCTAGATGGGGGGATAGTGTAAGAGTGTGAAAGTCTCTGCCAGATATGGGTATGAAGGTAGTCATACAGTTTTCCAGCTTCCGGTGTAAAGATATGACATATCCATTTATTATGGTCTAGACTCTAGAGGGTATATCCAATCCCTTTATTTGTTCCATAAGTTCAAAGGAATTTTTAATTTATAATTTTCACACATAGAAGGTCTGTCTTTCTCTTCCCTCGTATTTATTTGCTTTTTGTATTTGTATTGAATATTAGGTATTTAATTTAGAATTGTAATATTTCAGAATTGTAATTTTATATCAATATCAAATATTGAGGTCCATGTGCAGGATTTCTACCATTGGAGGTGCGTGACACAATGACTGGGTGTCTGTGACATACTGTTCCAATGTTGCCTGCTATTTGATTTAAGGCCACTAGATGGCGTGCTGCTGCGTGCAATGCTTACTCTATTGTCTAATGGTCTGAGTCTATGTGATTTACTGCACATATTTATATATTTTATTGTTTTATCCACATTGTCATTTTTGTGGTTTTAAGTAAAGCTGTAAGTGCGCATCTTGAGAGGAAGAGTGTTTCAGGTCTGCGATTGGTGATTTTTGCAGATCTGGTCCGTTTTTCCCTTGTGTTAATTTTTCCTGTCTCTTATCCAATGAGGTTAGAATGAGTACTATAGGCTCCAGTAAAATGTCGCCGAGCCCATTTCCTGATGATGTGCGGGACAAGCACGAAATGCATTGAAATCGAGGCTCTATAGAAAAGTACAGGAGTCCTCCTCTTCCGCACTGTTGAAGCACACAGCTGAGGTGCACGCTGACACATACTGCCTGCCCATAGAGTGATCCATTGGGGACAGACTGGCTCACGCTTTCCCTCAAGCTGTGCATAATTGTTTGCTGCATCTGGCATATATGCATGAACTGTAAGTGCTGATTTTAATATTAAAAATAAGTTACTGCACTATATTGGCTTTTGGTGGCTCTGTTTGGCAGAGCCAAATATCTGCAGATGCTGGGGATAAGAGCTTGACACCATACACACTTTGATGCTGATTGGATGGGAGAATCAATGGTTATTTGATGTGATCTGTCGTGCGATCCCTGGAGGCCACAGACGCCCTGTATTACATGTTTGTGGGTCACTTGGTGGCCAAAGATTTCTGGTGAGAGTTCAACCATTATCACTTCGGGTGAAGCACTTTATTGAATGTTATTTGCACATGTTAGAAAAATCACTGTGAATGGATATACAGAAGAAATTTGCTTGGACACAATATATCTGATTTTTGTTATATATGGACTATATATATTTGCTTTATTGATTGATTGCAGAATGTGTTTTTATTAATCTTACACATGGTCCCTTGCCCCCTATATCACTTCACTTTTATCTGTTAGTATCCACTAATCTAGTGGCTGCATTGACCATTCACTTAATTATTTGTTGGCGCCACAGCCCTTATTTTTTCCTTATTCTTTGCAGCAGGGACTGAAACACTTGTCAGGATAGAAGGAAAATGGATGGGGCAAAATACCATCAAATGCTTGAGGAAAATCTGCTGCCCACTGCCAGAAAGTTGTCAATGGGAAGAAGGTTTGCCTTCCAACATGACAATAACCCAAAGTACAGAAAAAATGAGCACACAGAGTGGTTTAAAGAGAAAAAGGTGAATGTTCTTGCGTGGCCTAGCCAGAGCCCAGACTTAAACCCCATTGAAAATCTGCGGAATAACTTAAAGACTGTAATCCACGAACGGTCACTATCAAATTTAACTGAACTTGAGCCATTCTACAAAGAAGAGTGGGCAAATATTGCAAAGTCCAGATGTGCAAAGTAAGTAGAGACCTATCCCAACAGACTAAAGGCTGTAATTAACCACTTAAGCCCCGGACCATTTGGTAGCTAAAGGACCAGAGGTGAATTCAGAATTTTGCACTGCGCTGCTTTAACTGTAAATTGTGCGGACATGCAATGTTGTACCCAAACGAAATTTGCGTCCTTCTCTTCCCACAAATAGAGCTTTCTTTTAATGGTATTTGATTGCCTCTGCGATTTTTATTTTTTGCGATATAAACGGAAAAAGACCGAAAATTTTGAAAAGAAAATGATATTTTCTACTTTGTGTTATAAGAAAAATCGAATAAACTCAATTGTAGTCATACATTTAGGCCAAAATGTATTCAGCCACATGTTTTTAGTAAAAAAAAATGTCAATAAGCGTATATTTATTGGTTTGCGCAAAAGTTATAGAGTTTACAAACTAGGGTACATTTTCTGAAATTTACACAGCTTTAAATTTATGACTGCCTATCTCATTTCTTGAGGTGCTAAAATGACAGGGCAGTACAAAACCCCCCCAAATGACCCCATTTTGGAAAGTAGACACCCCAAGGAAATTGCTGAGAGGCATGTTGAGCCCATTGAATTTTTTTATTTTTTGTCCCAAGTGATTGAATAATGACTAAAAAAAAAAAAAATTACAAAAAGTTGTCACTAAATGATATATTGCTCACACATGCCATGGTTATATGTGGAATTTCACCCCAAAATACATTTTGCTGCTTCTCCTGAGTACGGGGATACCACATGTGTGGGACTTTTTGGGAGCCTAGCCGCGTACGGGACCCCGGAAACCAAGCACCGCCTTCAGGATTTCTAAGGGCGCAAATTTTTGATTTCACTCCTCACTACCTATCAGTTTCGAAGGCCATAAAATGCCAAAATAGCACAAAACCCCCCCAAATGACCCCATTTTAGAAAGTAGACACCCCAAGGAAATTGCTGAGAGGCCTGTTGAGCCCATTGAATATTTTTTTTTTTTGTCCCAAGTGATTGAATAATGACAAAAAAAAAAAAAATTACAAAAAGTTGTCACTAAATGATATATTGCTCACACATGCCATGGTTATATGTGGAATTACACCCCAAAATAAAATTTTCTGCTTCTTCTGAGTACGGGGATACCACATGTGTGGGACTTTTTAGGAGCCTAGCCGCGTACGGGACCCCGAAAACCAAGCACCGCCTTCAGGATTTCTAGGCACAAATTTTTGATTTCACTCCTCACTACCTATCACAGTTTCGAAGGCCATAAAATGCCAAAATCGCACAAAACCCCCCCAAATGACCCCATTTTGGAATATAGACACCCCAAGCTATTTGCTGAGAGGCATGGCGAGTATTTTACAGCTCTAATTTGTTTTTGAAAATGAAAGAAAATATATATATATATATATATATATATATATATATATATATATTTTTTTTTTTTTCAATTTTCAAAACTTTGTGACAAAAAGCGAGATCTGCAAAATACTCACAATACCTCTCAGCAAATAGCTTGGGGTGTCTACTTTCCAAAATGGGGTCATTTGGGGGGGGGGGGGTTTGTGCTATCTGGGCATTCCATGGCCTCCGAAACTGTGATAGGCAGTGAGAAGTGAAATCAAAAATTTACACC
Organism: Rana muscosa; assembly: GCA_029206835.1. NCBI lineage: Eukaryota > Metazoa > Chordata > Amphibia > Anura > Ranidae > Rana > Rana muscosa. The sequence goes on along the minus strand of CM055117.1, from coordinate 420,336,311 downwards.
CTTAGAAAGCCTGAAGGCGGTGCTTGGTTTTTGGGGTCCCGTACGTGGCTAGGCTCCCAAAAAGTCTCACACATGTGGTATCCCCGTACTCAGGAGAAGCAACAGAATGTATTTTGGGGTGTAATTCCACATATGCCCATGACATGTCTGAGCAATATATCATTTAGTGACAACTTTGTGCAAAAAAATAAATAAATAAAAATTGTCGTTTTTCCGCAACTTGTGTCAACATATAAAATATTCCATGGACTCGACATGCCTCTCAGTATATAGCTTGGGGTGTCTACTTTCCAAAATGGGGTCATTTTGGGGGGGGTTTTGAACTGTTCTGGCATTTTATACACAACATTAGGAAGCTTACATCCACTCTTCTAACCACTTGAAGACAAAGCCCTTTTTGACACTTTTTGTTTACATGAAAACATTTTTTTTTTTGCAAGAAAATTATGTTGAACCCCCAAACATTATATATATTTTTAAAGCAAAGGCCCTACAGATTAAAATGGTGGGTGTTGCATTTTTTTTTCTACACAGTATTTGCGCAGCGATTTTTCAAACGTATTTTTTGGGTTAAAAAATACACTTTTTTTAATTTTAATGCACTAAAACACACTATATTGCCCAAATGTTTGATGAAATAAAAAAGATGATCTTAGGCCGAGTACATAGATACCAAACACGACATGCTTTAAAATTTCACACAAACGCGCATTGGCGACAAACTACATACATTTTTAAAAGCCTTTAAAAGCCTTTACAGGTTACCCCAGTAGATTTACAGAGGAGGTCTACTGCTAAAATGATTGCCCTCGATCTGACCTTCGCGGTGATACCTCACATGCATGGTGCAATTGCTGTTTACATATGATGCCAGACCGACGATTGCGTTCGCCATTGGGCAAGAGCAGGGCAGGACAGGGGTGCTTTTTTTTTTTCTTTTTTTTTTATTATTAATTTTGCTTTTTTATTTTATTTTTAAATTGTTCCTTCCAAGTATTTTTTTTTTTTATCATTTTTATTGTTATCTCAGGGAATGTAAATATCCCCTATGATAGCAATAGGTAGTGACAGGTACTCTTTTTTTGAAAAAACTGGGGTCTTCTAGACCCTAGATTTTTCCTCTGCCCTCAAAGCATCTGACCACACCAAGATCGGTGTGATAAAATGCTTTCCCAATTTCCCAATGGCGCTTTTTATATCCGGGGGGGGGGGGGCATTCCCTCCCACTGCTTGTAAAAGCAGTCCAGAGGCTAATTAGCCGCTAGGATTGCTTTTACATGAAAGCCGGCCGCAGGCTGAAAAGAATGATACCAAGATGATACCTAAACCCGCAGGCATCATTCTGGTATAAACATTCAAAGTCCAGCAACATACCAGTACGTTGCTGGTCCTTGTTGGACATGTATTGTAATCTTTTTTTTTCATGCAGCCAGTTGGCTGAACGAAAAAAGAGATTGATCGGTGGGTATGCCCACCATTAGAATACCACCCTTCATCCACCCACTTCCAATGATGGGCATACACGCACCATTTATATATGCCGAAGCATGGGGGCATCCTCCCGCAAAAAAGTTATGCCGCACACACATGGTCGGACTTTTCCACGGGCAAGCCTCCGTCGGAATTTCGACCATATGTACGCGGCATTAGGAGCAAAATTGCTCCTCCGCCCCTGCTGCCCCAATGCTTCGGCATATTTGCTTTTTTTTTTTAACTGTGGTGGTGAAATCACCTCCTACAGCACTGGAGTCGCAGGGATCAGGCCTGTCTCTGCGAACGCTGCAGTTATGTGTGTTTTTGTTTTGTAAGTGACAGTGATCGATCGATACTGCACTTGGGTGGCCTGGGCTGGACGGAGGGGCAAAACGCAGGTGCCAGCAGGTATCTGGGCTGATCCCACTAACACTGCGTTTTTGGGAACCCTAAACTGCTGGGGACGCTAGTATAGATCTGATCAGATCAGATATTGATCTGTTCAGATACTATACCACTAAGGGGGGTGTATGCTTCATGCGTGGGTGTTAGCGTTACTGGCACTAACCTGACGCTGCCTGGGGTGTGACGCAGACCCTCTCTGACGCTAAAACCTAATTGATATCACCCGCCGGGCGATCAGGGGGTTAAACCTTTAATGGGTTATATACACGGCGGGTGCCCTGACACTATAAAAAGCAAACTAACTAACCAGCGTCACCCGTAACACTTATATGGTGATCACTGGTGAAAGGGTTAACTAGGGGCAATCAGGGGGTTAAAACCTTTATTAGATAATATATGGGGGTACCTGACGCTATAAAAACCTGCGGCGAACCTAAAAAAAATTACCAGCTACCGATCTGCATCACCGACACTAAGACAGCGTTTAGAAAAACGATCGCTTAGTGACAGTGGTGATGGGGGTGAAAGGGTTACCTGGGGGGCGATCAAGGGGGTTAAACCTTTATTAGATAATATATTGGGGTACCTGACGCTATAAAAACCTGCGACGAACCTAAAAAAAATTACTGGCTACCGATCTGCATCACCGACACTAAGACAGCGTTTAGAAAAACGATCGCTTAGTGACAGTGGTGATGGGGGTGAAAGGGTTACCTGGGGGGCGATCAAGGGGGTTAAACCTTTATTAGATAATATATTGGGGTACCTGACGCTATAAAAACATGCGGCGAACCTAAAAAAAATTACTGGCTACCGATCTGCATCACCGACACTAAGACAGCGTTTAGAAAAACAATTGCTTAGCGACAGTGGTGATAGGGGGTGAAAGGGTTACCTGGGGGGCGATCAAGGGGGTTAAACCTTTATTAGATAATATATTGGGGTACCTGACGCTATAAAAACCTGCGGCGAACCTAAAAAAAATTACCGGCTACCGATCTGCATCACAGACACTAAGACAGCGTTTAGAAAAACGATCGCTTAGTGACAGTGGTGATAGGGGGTGAAAGGGTTACCTGGGGGGCGATCAAGGGGGTTAAACCTTTATTAGATAATATATTGGGGTACCTGACGAGATAAAAACATGCAGCGAACCTAAAAAAAATTACTGGCTGCCGATCGGCATCACTGACGCTAAGACAGCGATCAGAAAAATGATCGCTTAGCGACAGTGGTGATAGGGGGTGAAAGGGTTATCTGGGGGGTGATCAGGGGGTTAAACCTTTATTAGGGGAGGTTAGGGGGCTACACTGGACCTAAGACTAAACTTTGGTGACACTTTTACAGTCACAAATGTCACTGATTGCAGTGATCACTAAATAAATGGTCACTGCAATCAGTGACACTGTGACTGGGGGCTGGGGGGGTGATCTGGGGGGCCTGGGGGGGCGATTTATGTCCCTATGTGTCCTGGTGTCAGTGTAGTGTTGTGTGCACTGACCTGATGTCTTCTCTTGTACGGCGCTCGGTATATGTGAGCGCCGCACCAGAGATGACATCACTTCCTCCTGCTCCCTCTGTCTGACACAGACAGAGGGGGCATTTCCATTCGCCGGGAGCGATCGCGAGGGGGTGGCCAGAAACAAATGGCTGCCCCCTCATCCCGGAACGCTCCCGGACACTTAGCCACCGCTCACTGTATAGGAGGGGGGTCCGATTGGACCCCCCAACTGTACAAAGGCAATCACGTACACTCTACGTGATTGTGCCTGTCGGTGCCATTCTGCCGACGTATATATACAGTGAGCGGTCGTTAAGTGGTTAAAGCAAAATGTGATCCAACAAAATACTGACATAAGGGGGGTGATCATTTTTCCAATTTAGAGATTCTGTTTTTTTGTTTTTTTTTATTTTATCTTCTGATATGTTGGTGTTATATCTTTCACTTGGATGTTACAAGCTGCACTAGTAAATACAGCTGGATAAAACAAAAACTGTGTCTGTCTTCATTTCAGGCTGCAAAGCAAAAACATATGATTATTTTAAAGGGGGTGTGTGTGTTGCAGCACTTTACAAAAAATGACAGGTGGCCACAGCACCCCCAGAGTGTGCATACCCAGGTGCACCACCTGCACCCCCCTTAGTACACCACTGGTGCCAGTATCTATCACAATCCCATGCTTGTTGGTAATTGTTGCTTGATCAGCACATGCAGCCAATAGGCAGCATCCACATTGAATGTGTAAATCAAGGAATCGGGTCAGTTATTTCATTTACCCTGCTGAATGAGCGAAAAAATGATATATGTATGGCCAGCTTTAGATGGACTAACAGATTTAGATACACTAACAAATTGAAGCCAAACTCCAGCTCACACTGCAGTTACACAAGCAGTTCCAGGAACAGTTTTCTTTTTTCTCTTGGGATAAAGGGTTTACATGATCATTGTAAGCATCCCTGTCAGTGGTAAATGGTTTGTTTCAACCCTGTAACTGCTACATTTGCTGTGCAGCTTGTTCTGTTTAGAGGGCAGCTTTTTCTGTTGAAAAACAAAACAATTACTGGCTAGATCACCAGATGAAAAAAAAGTCTAAAAATGGAAACGAATGCAGGTATCACATCTAAGAATTGGTAAGCCACAATATAATATATGTTTTCTTTTGGGTTTAATACCACATGAAGACAGTTTGTTTGTAGTGGTGCTTGTTAAATAAATAATATCATTACAGCTAGGTAGAATCATCTGAAATTCTGTCACTTTAATAACATTACATTGATGAGTGCTAGTCTAGGCATCTAAATTCGGAGGATTAATCCTTATGCGCTTACCAAATAAACGTTCTGCTTCATGAACTACTTGTTTAGCAAAAGTCATGTTGTCCATGCTTCCAGGTATATAATAGGCAGATGCTGATCCAAGCTTTGTACACTTTTCTACAACCTAGGAGAAAAAAAAAAACAATGTTAGCACATACAGATGGTAAAATATACACTCAGAGTATAGCTTCTCAATTTAAGGATTGGGCAGTATGGGGGCTTAAAAAAATAAAGAGGTTCCCAATCTTTGCCCACTTTGCATCCTGAAAAGATCCCCCTGTGTGCCCGCAGCAGTAAGAGAGGAAAGGAGGGAAACCGGAAGCGCAGAGGGGAGAGAGGGGCTGTGTCATCAGGAGGAACCAAATCCTGAAAAATAAACTCTTAAAATTTAGGCAAGAGTTACCTGAAGTGTGTTCCCTTTTCCCTACAGGCAGGATTAACAAAGGAGGCACAGGCCCTGAAACACATGGCCATTCATCCTTGATGCTGTGCCTGTGTTTTCGTCTGTGTTGGAGTTAAGGTTGCCACCTTTTCTTCAAGTCAAGCCTGAACACTTTAGCGACGCACAGCAATTATTATTTTTTTATAGTATAAACTATACACATATTTTGCTATTAAATAACATTTCTAATCATATAAAGTTAATAACAAGAGTTCCTCTTTTACATCTGAATCCACAGAGTTCCTCTTTTACATCTGAACCCGCAGAGTTCCCTTTCACTGTAAGAGGGGACTCTGCAGACTCTGATGTAAGGGAGAACTCTGGGGACTCTAACATAAGGGATGCTCTGGGAACCCTGATGTAAGGGGGAACACGAGAACTCTGATGTTCAGAGAGGACTCTGATGTAAGGGGGGACACTGTGGCCTCTGGTGTAAAGGGGAACTTTGATGTAAGGGGTGCTCTGAGAACCCTGATTTACCTTAGTGTACTTACTAAGAGACAGGAGAGAAGGGGGAGACTTTAGTCACAGACAGGGATGGATGGTGAGTTCACTCAGTCAGCACCTCTAACTTAGATGTATCTGAGGCTGCTGGACTTTAAATTTCTGGTTCCCACTTTCCTTTTCTGAGGGCAGACACAGAGGGGTGGGGAGGAAGAGGACCAGATCAAGCCCTCTCTCCTCTCTCGTCTGTGTGTGTGTGTGTGTTTGGGGGGGATTGTTAGTGCTGGCTTTGGGCAGTGTGAAAAAGAGTGTAACAAACTCTCAGCTTGAAGAGGCGCATGCGCGGAGTCTAGCGGTGCGGTAATGCAGAGCTAGAGCTCCGTACCGTTCGTGGGGAGAGCCGGTATCCAGCGTTAACCCGCAAGTATAATTACATACCAGAGGGGTAGAACAAGTACCAGAGACCCTGTAGTCCATTTTGTGGGCAGAATTATGGCTCAGAGAGGGAGAGGTACCAAGTTAAAAAATCCTGAAATGAAAGCTCCTAAGGGGAGAACCGTGACTAAAGGGGCACAATCCTCTGCCTCATTCACAGCATCTATGCGCTCACACCAGTTAAACCTGTCACAGCCTATATTCTCAGCTGACTCTGACAATGATTTATTTACCATACAAGACTCTCCTCAGACCTCACAAATAACTCCAGCCATATTTAAACAATTTGAAAATATGCTCCATAAAGCACTAAAGCAGACATCTGATCAAATTACCTCACACCTCACAAGAGAGATAAGGGAAATTGGTAAGCGTACAGCTGCCTTAGAGATAAAAACTGAGGACTTAGAAAATATTTCTCTGGAACATTCAATGGAACTTGAAAATCTCAAAGAGGAAAATATATTGCTTCACAACAAGCTAGAAGACCATGAGAATAGGGACAGGAGGTCCAATTTGCGAATCAGGGGTATCCCTGAGGCAATTCTTGACCTGCAATCTACAATTACTGCACTGTTCCAGGAATTGCAACCAGACATTCCCATTGAAAGAATGGAATTTGACAGAATTCATCGAGCACTTGCTGCTAAAAAACCTGACGGTCCTCCACGGGACATCATAGTGAAACTACACTACTACCGCACAAAAGAAATGCTTCTGTCATCAGCCAGAGATAAAAAACAGTTACATTTTCAAGGACATGAATACCAACTGTTTGCTGATTTGTCCCAAACTACAATTTCTAAGAGAAGAGCATTAAAACCCCTCCTTCAGGAACTCCAAAGACATGATATCCCATATCAATGGGGATTCCCATTCTCTTTACGATTCGCCTATAAAGGGAAAAGATACACTTGCAGAACCTATGAAGAACTTCAACAAACACTCATAGATCTACATTTAATGGATCCAGATCCAAGAAATACCTCTCTGCAGAGTAGAGCAATGCCCCTTTCATCCAAAGGGCATCACTCCCAACCCAATTTGGAAAATGGAAATCATCCATCCCACAAGAGAAGTTGTCATACATCTCCTCCTCAGGAAAGAGAAGATTCAATGGACTGACAGAAACCTCAAAGAAATCAACCTGTTCGCTTTTACCCTGCTATGGACCTTTTGAAGACATATTGTGCAACACATAACACTCATTAACAAACTAATGCACAATAATAAGTGTTGCCCCAGATGCAGTTCCTTTTCTCTTATACTGATTGCTCATAGTTTTCCAGTTAAGCTTAAATACTAAGCTTAAATACTAAAAATGCTAACCAGCATACGGTTGAAGTTTTTTCTATCTTTTTTGATCTAATTTTTTTTTTTTCTTTTTTTTTTTAGCGTAACTTAGGGTAAGCAAAAGTCCTGCTATCCTAGATTTTCTGGTTCTTGAAGAAGAACATTATATAGTTTCTCCTGACGTTCATTAGACTATTGAAGAACATAGGTCATACTTATTTTACCAGTCCCCCCTCTTTGTAAGTCAAATGATTGATATTATATTACTGAATGGGAACTAATAGAACAACAGTATTATTTACCTTTGGGGATCTTTTTTATTATTTCCCCTAGCCGACAGTTTAGTTATTACTCCTAGTGTGTAAAGGAGGACCCCCAATTCCTGCTCTATCCTCACCCTTTATTACCACCCCTCTAGTTTAGGTAGCTTCCTCACCAGGAGATCCTGGAGCAATCAGCAGATTTTCTTAAATTTTTGTCACCCCTATAGTCCCTCCCCTGGAGTATTTACCTATAATCTTAACAGTTTTCATATGCATTATTAGGTTAACGAATTATTCTTTATCGTATTATTCTTTTCAGATGGCTCCCCCCCCCTTTGAACGGGAGATCCGTGCGCCCTACTTTGCCTCCCTCATTCGACCACATAAAACATGTGGAAGTCTGACGGAGGCGCTATTTCCCCAGTGGGGGATTTTTGCCCCCACTTGCGGAAAACACTTAAATGTGTCTTTATGTTAGTATATGTATTATTTTGTCTAATCAGTCAAATTTTATTCCATTCTATCACTCTAGTATTCATCTTCTATCTGCTTTCCTTCCCCCTCTTCGAGTCCACTCGGATCGCATTGAGTAACACGAATAACTTGGCAACAGGTAAGTCCTCCTTACCCACCCTACTACCATGGCACCATTAAACATTTTGTCCCTGAATGTTCAGGGACTGAACATTCCTCAAAAACGAACCAAGGCCTTCCGCGTATTTCATGCCAAAAAGGCACACATAGTTTGTTTACAAGAAACTCACTTCACAAAAACCACCACACCCAAATTTATATCCCATTTCTATCCGCAAACCTACACGGCCTCGGCTGCCTCCAAGCAACGGGGTACTCTCATAGCCTTCCATCGTTCTACCCCATTTACACTCCAATCACAAATAAAAGATCCTGAAGGACGATACTTAATTCTTACGGGCCACATAGTGGATACCGCAATAACTGTAGTTTCTTATTGTGCACCAAATAAACAACCCAATCCATTTATGTCACGTTTATTACAAGTAGTGAATGATCATAAAATAGGAACAGTTATGCTATGTGGTGACTCCAACCAGGTCCTCCTCCCGTTTCTGGATAAATCCCCGTACACACCAGCACAAACAAATGTCAAGAAGTCCTTCTCACAAATCCTATCCAAACATAATTTAGTAGATTCATGGAGAGAAGCCAACCCCACTACACGGAAATACACATACTATTCCCAGCCCCACAAAACATTTTCAAGGATTGATCATATATTTCTAACTATAGGCATGCTCCCTGAAATCATTGCTGCAGACATAGGTCCATTCCATGGTCCGACCATAATGCTGTACTCACCTCCATTAAATCATTATTACCCAAAGGCCATGATCGTACTTGGAATCTCCCAGACATTCTACTCAAACACCCAGCTTATCGCCAAACTATTGAACAAGACATAAAAGAATACATTACCCTTAACTCTAGCCCAGAAATTAGTATGCTAACTCTATGGGAAGCCCATAAACCTGTGATACGCAACACAATCCAGAAACAATCAGCTATATTTAAACGAGAACGGAAAACCCTTGCCCGTAAACTGGAAATGGATTTTAACAGGGCCTTTATATCCCATCAAGAAAATCCATCCACATTAACTAAATCCCGATTAGACAAGACCCGTACTGCATACAACTTATTTCTCACAGAAGCCGTAGAAAAATCCTATAAACGCTCAAGATTTAACTGCTTCATGAAAGCTAATAAGCCTGGGACATACCTTGCAAGAACACTCAACTCCCTAAACAAACCCTTTAAACCAATTTGTCTAAAACTAGCAAAGGAAGTATACACATGCAACCCTCACAAAATAGTCAAAAAATTTCATTCCCACCTATCCTCATTATATACTTCATCTAATAACTTTGACCCACTAGCTGCAGATACATTTTTCTCCGACTTACATTTGCCAGGACTTTCCCCTGACCAAAATAAAATCCTAGAAGAAATTATTTCACCAGAAGATGTCGCCAAGGCTATTAAAGAATTAAAAATAAACAAGAGACCAGGCCCAGATGGCTACTCAGCTTTATATTACAGAACCTATACAGACATATTATCACCAATCTTAGCAGACGCCTTCAATGTACTATTGAAAGGAGAATCCTTTAGACAGGAAACTCTGACCGCCATTATCTGTATGATCCCAAAACCTCTCACGGATGATACCCTATGTACAAACTTTCGCCCAATTTCCCTTCTGAACCTAGATATCAAACTCTTAGCCAAAATATTGGCCAAAAGACTAAATAGAATAATAGGCAAGCTCATCCATAAGGATCAAGTAGGATTCATGCCAAAGCGGCAGGCGGGAGACAATGTCCGTCGGGCCGTATTGCTAGCCCACATAGCCAAAAAACGACGTATACCCTCCTGTTTTCTGTCCCTAGATATAAAAAAGGCCTTTGACTCCATAGCCTGGCCGTACCTTAATTACACATTACAAAAATGGGGTTTTGGCCCTCACTTCCTAACATGGATAGAAGCACTCTATAACAAACCAATTGCATATATAAAATACGCAGGCTATAAATCTAATTCCTTTAATATAGAAAGAGGAACGCGCCAGGGATGTCCACTCTCCCCCCTCCTATTCGCCCTCCTAATAGAACCCCTAGCTCAACGAATCCGCACAGATCCGACAATCACAGGCATCGAATTAGCTGGATACCATCATAAATTATGCCTATTTGCGGATGACATACTCCTATTTCTATCATCCCCACAAGTCTCTAGACCTAATCTTCTATCCGTTTTAGATAAATTTGCAGTAATTTCGGGACTTACAATAAACCCCAAAAAATCCATGGCCCTAGATATATCCCTCACTAAAGTAGAATCAGACTCGGCCAAAACTGCACTTCCTTTCATATGGACTGAGAGGTCAATCCCATATTTAGGGATTCACCTAACAGCCTCATACTTAGATCTCTTTGCAGCAAACTATCCCCCACTCCTCAAACAAATAACTCTTTTACAACAATGGACACATCTCCCAATTTCATGGATAGGTAAAATTAACGCAGTCAAAATGACAATTCTCCCTAAAATATTATTTAGAGTCTTACCAATCCCTATCCCATCTTATTATCTTAGAATACTCCAAAGAAAAACATCAAATTATGTCTGGGGCTCCAAAAAACCCTGTGTATCGTTACATACACTTTATTTACCGAAACTTAAGGGAGGCCTTGGGTTCCCTAATTTTGCTAATTATAGAGCGGCACATATTGCCAGCCTCACTAAATATCACACTAATGATGATATACCTATATGGGTAATAATAGAAGCAGCAGAATGTGACCCTCTATCTATATCCAATGTACTATGGCTCCTCCCTAAAGAAAGGAAAACCCTAAGTAACCCTATTATAAAACACTTTTTAGCCGTATGGGATAACCTTAGATTTAAACATCAGCTACAATCACCTCACAACCCTCTCTTATCATTCCTTAAAAACCCTGCTTTTTACCCAGCATGGGTCTCACCCAAGTCATTTAGGGTATGGAATTCATTGAATATTACTCGGCTTAATAACCTAACCTCTACATCATCTTTTCATACGTTTCCTACCCTTTGCGACAATTATAACTTGCCGAATTCTGAACTTTTCAGATATCTCCAAATTAAAAACTTTTACGCACCTTTGTTAATTACTGACACCCCTTTATCCCAACTTACAATATTTGAATCTGCATGTTTAAAAGACCCCCATTCAAGAGGACTAATATCGTCAATATACACCCACATTACAATTTACCCAGGTTTAGACAAACCACCTTATGCACGTAAATGGGAGGAGGACCTGGAAAGAGAATTCGATGTGGCTGATTGGTCCAAAATATGGTCTATAACAAAATCTTCTTCACCAAATGTTTTGGCGGTAGAAACCAACTATAAAGTTCTAACCCGTTGGTACCTCGTTCCCTATAGATTGGCGAAATTTACGCCAAACCAAACAGGCCAATGCTTCCGGGGCTGTCCCGACCCGGGCACCCACCTACACATTTGGTGGTCTTGCCCGTTGATACAATTATACTGGGAACAGATATTTGAAACTGCCTTCAGAATATTTGGCTTCACTATACATCCTGACCCAGCCACGGCCTTGCTAAATTTAAAACCAGATTACATCACATATAAACAATTTAAACTTCTCACTCAATTGTTTACGGCAGCCAAACAAACAATTGCAAAAGCATGGAAGACCCCTAAACTGGAAATAGCCGAGACTATACGTAGAGTCAATGGATTTATGGCTCACGCCAAAATGCTGGCCATAGAAAGAGATCAAATTCCAATCTTTGAAAAGTTATGGAACCCATGGATTAAATATCACCTATCTTCATTCCGCGAAGACTTGATTCTCATGCCATGGTAGCAGGTGGATCATATCGTGAACACTCTATTATCCTGTTGTAATACACAGGTCAAAGACCAATGAACTCGAGCCATCCGAGTGGACTCCTATACCCCCCCCCCTCCCTCTACTTTCCTACTATCCTATTCTACTCATTTTTAGGTTACCTACTTATCCATTTCTATTTTCATGTCATTTTTACGCTATCTTTTACGTCCATTTAAAGTTCACTTAGATCTTTATTTTTATTTGAAAAGCATTGTCTAAGCGGCATTATAATATTGCACTATGTAATTAGTTCTTAATTGTACTAAACCAAATAATATTTGTTTATTCGTTATCTTACCAACTACTGTAACATACATCTAGTGCGTGGATGTATCCATCGTTGATTTCTGCTTAGCCCTTAGAAACTATACAGCAATATGCACATTGTAGACCATGAATTTACTACGTATTCTTTATAATAGAAATATGTAATCAATGTTCTACAACCATTATAAATGTATGTTCTGTACATTTCTGTTATATCTCTTTCAATAAAATACTTTAACAAGAGAAACTCTCAGCTTAGACAACTTCAGCCAGCAACCCTGCTGGGAAGCCATAGTCCAGTCGGAATAATGTGCCCAGGTATCAGGCAGTCTAAAACCCGGATGCATGATTCCAAACCCGAACTGAGTCCCGGACAGCTGGCAACCCTAGTTGGAGAGCTTAGAGAGCGTCCGTGTTCACCGCTGGTGTTCTGCCGAAAACTCCAACTCGACAAAATCTCCAACCACGTCACTTCCGGCTGATCATGATGTAAGCAGGAAGAGCCGTTGATCGGCTCTTCCTCACTCGCGTCTGACAGACGAGAGTAGAGGAGAGCCGATCGGCGGCTCTTCTGACAGGGGGGGGTCTGTGCTGATTGTTTATCAGCGCAAACCCCCCCTCGGATGCCCACACTGGACCACCAGGATGCCGCCCAGGACCACCAGGGAAGCACCTAACATGTGGATGGCCAGGTAAGTCCCCCATGGCCATCCACATGTACAATAGTATGCACAAAATATGCCAATCAGTGCCCACAAATGGGCACTGACTGGCACCATCATGGCACCAAAAATTTGTGATGCCCAGCAATTCCACCCACCAGTGTCATCAGTGCCACCCACCAGTGTCCATCAGTGCCACCTATCAGTGCCCATCCATGCCCATCAGTGCCCACCTATCAGTGCCCGTCCCAGCCACCTATCAGTGCCACCCATAAGTGCCCATCAGTGCCGCCTATGAGTGCCCATCAGTGTCGCCTATGAGTGCCCATCAGTGCCACCTCATCAGTGCCACCTCATTGGTGTCCATCAGTGCCGCCTTATCAGTGCCCGTCAGTGCAGCCATATCAGTGCCCATCATTGAAGAAGAAAAGGTACTTATTTACAAAAAAATAACGGAAACAAAGAAAAACGTATTTTTTTTCAAAATTTTCGCTCTTTTTTTATTTGTTGCGCAAAAAATAAAAATCGCAGAGGTGATCAAATACCACCAAAAGAAATCTCTATTTGTGGGAACAAAATTATAAAAAAAAATTTGGGTACAGTGTAGCATGATCGCGCAATTGTCATTCAAATTGCAACAGCGCTGAAAGCTCAAAATTGGCTTGGGCAGGAAGGTGTATAAGTGCCTGGTATTGAAGTGGTTAAAGAAATCCAATAAAATCCAATTTCATCATTAATTTAGGCCAAAAATTATTCTTCTACATGTCTTTGGTAAAAAAAATCACGATAAGTGTATGGTAATAGGTTTGTGTGAGCCCCTGTTCACATTGGTATGATTTAACATGCGATTTGACATGTCAAATCGCATGTCAAATCGGAGCCATTTGCCGGCAATTGCCGCCAATGACACCGTCCTCCTCGGTGCGACGCCACATCTGTGGCGCTGCACCATTTTCAAAAAGTAGTTTCTGTACTACTTTTAGTGATTTCGGGCTGCGATTTACATTGACATCTGTGCATAAACCTGCACAAATGTCTCTGAAATCGTGGCCGAAAACGGGACTGACAAGCGGGAGTGAAATCGTGTGAGTTCACCTGAACTCACACGGCTTTATTCCCACGGCCCAGTGTGAACCTGGGCTGAAAGTTATAGTATCTACAAGCTATGCTATATTTAAAATTGACCAACCCTGATGTACTGACCGCCTATCTCAATTCTTCAGGCCCTAAATGTAAGGACAGTACAGATACCCCCCAATTGACCCATTTTTGTAAAGATGACAGTCCAAGGTATTTAGTAAAAGGCATAGTGAGTTTTTTAACTTACAATTTTTTGCCCACAATAGTTCGGAAAATGAAGATTTTTTTCCCCACAAAATTGTCATATTAACAAGTTATTTCTCACATGTTGCATAGATAAACTTGCAATTACACCCCAAAATAAATTTTTCTACTCCTCCTGAGTATGGCAATATCACATGTGTGAGACTTTTTCACAGCCTGGCCACATAGAGGCCCAACATCCAAGTAGCACCGTCAGGGGGTCTTAAAGACATCAATTACTCATTTCATTTCCTGAGTACCTATCACATTTTTGAAAACCCTGGAGCACCAGGACAATAGAAACACCCACGAAATGACCCTATTTTGGAAAGCAAACACCCCAATGTATATTCTAGGAGGCATAATGAGTCTTTTTAACAGGTCATTTTTTTTCACAAGTTTTTGGGAAATGTGGAAAGAAAATGAAAACCTATTTTTTTCTTTACACAAAGTTGTCCATTTATAGAATATTTCTAACACATAGCATGTACATAGCAAAATACACACCCCAAAATATATTCTGCTACTCCTCCTGAGTATGGCGATACTACATGTGTATGACTTTTACACAGCCTGGCCACAGAGGCTCAACATCCAAGTAGCACCGTCAGACATTAATTACACATTTAATTTCCTGAGTACCTATCACATTTTTGAAGGTGCTGGAGTACCAGGACAATGGAATTAGATGTGTGCAGATGATCACGAACAGATTTGTGTCAGATGTGCCAAATGATGATGCAGATATGTGACAGATGATCACGGACAGATATGACAGGTAATCACATACAGATGTGCCAGATGATCACGGACAGATGTGCCAGATGATCATGGACAGATGTGACAAATGATCACAGACAGATGTTTAGAGGGGACAGATGTGGACAAATGTTCAGTGGGACAGATGTTTACTGGAAAAGATGTGGGACAGATGTTTACTGGGACAGATGTTCAGTGGGACAGATGTTTACTAGAAAAGATGTGGGACAGATGTTTACTGGAAAAGATGTGTGACAGGTGTTGGTGTTTTTCACTGTTTGGGGACACTAGCTGGGTGATCAGTATGTAAAAAGCTGTAAAAAACAGCTCATACACACAGATCCCCAGCACGCAGATCAGCTCTCCTTCTCCTAACTGACTGTGTGAGCAGAAGCAGAGCCGATCCGCCTGGCAATGGGTCTCGGTTTACATTACATGACGGCTGTGATTGAATACAGTCGTCATATGATCAGGAGGGCCAATCACGGAGCTCTCCTGCCAAGCGACGTTGCCCTGTCTCTGGGGAACATGGGCACGTGGCCCGCGATCCTGCTTCCTGTGATGTCCCCCAAAGCTGTTTACATCACATGATGGCTGTGATTGGACACAGCCATCATGTGATCAGGAGGGCAAATCACAGAGCCCTTCTGCCGATCCGAGATGTGGCGTGTCCAGTGGACAGGGGTTATAACCCCCCCTTGCTCTATCCAAAATGAAAAAAAAAACTTTTTTCTACTTTAGTTTTTTTTTAAATCTTAATGCATTCTATGCATTAAGATAAAAAAACCTTCTGTGTGTAGCAGCCTCAGCAGCACCCCCTAATACTTACCTGAGCCCCATTTCTGTGGAACGATGTCCACGAGTTCCTCGGATGTCCGGGACTCTCCTCCTGATTGACTAACTGACTGCGATTGAGTGTCTCAGCCAATCAGGAGAGAGAGGGGGCGGGGCTGAACCAGGGCTCCATGTCTGAATGGACACAAGGAGCTGTGATTCAACTCAGGTGTCCCTCATAGCAAGTTGCTTGCTGTGGGGGCACTCGACAGGAGGGAAGGGCCAGAAGAGCCAAAGAGGGACCCGAGAAGAGGAGGATCCGGGCTGCTCTGTGCAAAACCACTGGACCGAGCATGTAATTCTGACATGTTTATTTTATTTAGAGAATTTTTTTTTTAGACATTACAATCACTTTAAGGTCTGCCCCATAGCAGTTTTACTGCTACAGGACGGCACCTCTGTGCCTAATGACATATATATACACATGATATTGTTCTTCCGGGTGGGGGGCGCGCATGCGCACCACTGGCGGCTTCCTCCCGCTGTGATCGATGTCCGCTGGCACCTGCTAATCATCCAGCACAGAGACAGACCTGCGATCTGCCTATGTAAACAAGGCAGATCGCAGTTCTGACAGGAGACAAGGCATGGATCCTGTGTCTCTGCAAAGCAGGGACAAGGATCCATGTCTTCCCCTAGTGAAAGCACTGCACACTCTTTAGAAAAAATGCTTTCTAGGAACATAGTTAACCCTTTGATCGCCCCTGATGTTAACCCCTTCTTGTCAGTGTCATTAGCACAGTGACAGTGCATATTTTTTAGCACTGATCACTGTTTTAGTGTCACTGGTGCCCAAAAAGTGTCAATTAGTGGCAGAATGTCAATATTGCAGTCTTGCTGATCGATGATCGCCGCCATTACTAGTAATAAATACATAAATAAAAATATCCCATAGTTTGTAGACGCTATAACTTTTGCGCAAACCAATTAATATATGCTTATTGGGATTTTTTTACCCAAAATTTGTAGCAGAATACATATTGGCCTAAATTTTTGAAGAATTCTGATTAATTAAAAAAAATAAAATATTGGATAATGTATGCTAAGTAAAAAATATTATATATATATTTTTTTTTAATTGTCGGCATTTTTTTGTTTATAGCGCAAAAAAAAAAAAAAATGCAGAGGTGATCAAATACCACCAAAAAAAGCTCTATTTGTGGGGAAAAAAAGGACAAACATTTTATTTGGGAACAGTGTCGCACGACCGCGCAATTGTCAGTTAAAGTAACTCAGTGCGGTATTGCAAAAAATGGCCTGGTCATGAAGGGGGGTAAATCTTCCAAGGGTCAAGTGGTTAAGGCAAATAGACTGTGCAATTTGCAAGTTGCTCCAGAGCTTAGTGCATGAGGTAAAGCTTCACTTTAAAGAGAATACTCAACATACTACCGAAGGTCCTAAACTTGTTCCGTATCATACCTGCGTCATTAGTTAGAGCTGACCTCCGATTATTTCAAAATAAAATTCTCTAGTTTATTTAGGGTGATAAGAGGCCTAGGGTGAACAAAGATATTATGTATACTCCAAAACAGAAAGGGGGACTTGGCCTGCCCGATCTACAGAAATACTTTTATGCGGCCCAGATGGCCCACCTCACGAGGTTCCACTCCAAACAACCCCGAGCAATATGGATGACTACGGAATCTTATTCCTGTCTCCCTGAACCAATTTCTCATATTATGTGGCTCCCAATGAAGGAGAGACCGATTATACTATGTCCTACTCTCTCCATTTCGCTAGAAGTTTGGGATAGACTCTCAAGGACTCAAAAATTTAAGTCACCCCACAATCCACTAGCACCTCTATTGAGAAATAGGGAATTCACCCTGGGCCTCACTCCCCCCGCATTCGAATGGTGGACCAATAAGGGCTTAATACGGATAACTGATCTTTGCGACCATAAGGGTATGTTATCTGAAAGAACTCTGGTAGAAAAATACCAAGTGCCATCCATGGAACGTTATAGATTTACCCAAATACACCATTATGTTCAAACTGTAGCTCGTAAGGGCGATTTAGCGACAACGACTCCCATGGAACACTTGTGCAGACAATATGATAACATCAGGGGTAACATCTCTGCTATATACTGTATACCATCTTAATGTATGTCTCGACTAAATTGAACTATATGCTCCAATGGGAACAAGATTTTCAAAAATCTCTTGATCTTGAGGAAAGGCATGCACATCAGAGACTGCATCTAGTTCGCTCACTAATACCTCTATTATAGAAGCTAACTATAAGGTCTTATTGAGGTGGTATATGGTACCGGCCAGATTGGCCACCTTTTGTACCCGGTGCCACCTCGGGCTGCTTTAGGGGGTGTGGCCAGGTAGGATCCACCTATCATATATGGTGGACATGCCCCAAGGTCACGAGATTTTGGATCAGGGTCTACAATTTTATCTATACCCTCACCCAGATTAACTTGACAAAATCCGCAAAACACGCACTCCTGGGTGGCAGGGTAGCTGAAGCATCCAGACTCCAAAGATGGCTTCTTACTTTTATATTCATATCAGCTAAAATAACTATAGCCAGAAATTGGAGGTCGGCCGCCCTACCCTTCGACCAGCTTAAACACAAACTGTCATGGCTTATGATGAACGAAAGGTTAACAGCACTGGTACAAGATAAGATGAAGTTGTTTCATAAAGTGTGGGACCAATGGATCAGATACCTGACAAATGACTTCAGAACGATTAGAGAGTAAGAACTTTGGCAGAACATGACCGGTGCATGATAAACATTTGAGCAATTACGGTACAGTCCGCATTAGGATATGATGAAGCGCTATGCAGGCTAAATGTAGAGGATTCCTCGAATATATTACATGACTCCCTAAAGATGTTATAAGCCAAGATAATTGTTTTCTTTTTTTGTTTATACTGTAAACTTTAATAAAAATTATTGAAACATAAAAATAATACTCAATAACATGCAAGGAAAAAAAATGAATTTTTTGCTTGCACATGATTGGATGATGGAAGTCAGCAGAGCTCCCCCCCTATTTACTAAGCTCTGGAGCAATTATAGTCTATGTGCCTTCAGTAAATTCCCCCCATTACATTTAGTAAATCCCCACATTACATGTAGTAAATTATATTTATTTTCTCCTGTCATTTCGCCAGATTTTCTGATTTTTTTTTGTTATTATACAGGCATATACATAATTTGTTGGAAAGAAACCTCCCAATCACTCCAAACATAATACAATGTACATGAATATCACAACAGTCTAGTCCCTTGTTAGAACATATGGCATATGTAGTGGGGATACTTTTCACAATTATTTTTAGAGATATCTTTCCACTGACAAGTTCCCACTGGAATCATTAATATTTTTCATTATCTATAGGGAAGTAATTCTTCTCAGTGACCACAAGTGTAAGGAGCATTCTTCCCACTGACCATCACACTAATGTATTATAAGTTGTAGATACAGTCATTTTTAGGCAGGGGCTTCCTGAGACTGGAAAAATATTTCAAGTGTTTCTCTTTTCTGAGAAGGTTTTCGAAAAGCTGCTTGAAAGTGTAACTAAAGGCAAAACTTTCTTTCTCATTTTGGATAGAGTAACAGAGGGTTAGAACCCCTGTAGGTTTTTATTTTTTGTCACCTGTGTCCCATTGGGGCATTTCCCTCTATTTCCGGTCCCATAGCCAAAACAGGAAGTGAGAGGACATCCCTGCAAATTAAGGGAATCCCTTGGGGTTCCCCAGATCACCAGAACTAGTGTTTCCCCAAGATTTGTGATTTTCTTTTATTTTCACTTTCAATGATAATGGTAAATAGGACAAATAAAGAGGGCGAATCTCCCTAATGGGGGCACAGACAGCGATAAAAACCTTACAGGTGTTCTACTTCTAATACCCTTCCACCCTATCCAAAACAATAATTTATTTTAAATATCCTTAAGTAAATACAAAATATCTTTATAAATGTCAAATATTGAATTTGAATTTTTTATTAGAAAGCAGGGACATGCAGTTATGGGAGGCAGGTGAGGCAGAGCCATGAACATTCAAAAATAAAATAAAATTCGAGCTTCGAGGGTTGTAGCTCAGTGATCTGAGGTCACAGAGACCCCAATTTGGTGGTAAGTAGCCTAAGTCCTACCCCACCACTGATAAAAATTTGGGGCTCCTACAGCCAATGGTTCCAGAGATACGGGGCTCCTTGCGCAGCCTGTCAGAAGCTACATACAGAGCGGCCAGTTTAAATACAAGCTGGCACACTTTGTTTGCAGCAGACTGAGAGGTTGAGCTCACAGTGCCTCTCACTTCTTGTCATAGGCACTGACCTCAATGAACAGCTTGGAGTCTTGGACCAATGGTAAAGTACCATTGGACCAAGCTGTCCAATAAAAATACTGCAGTGGAGGCACGCCTCTCACTGCATATTAATAGAGGGGGCATGTGTCTAAAAGACAAATGCTCCCTTCCAGCCCAGCCCTCTTAACTAGAAGGAAATAAAATGGGTTTATGTGTATAAGATTTATACAGTTAAGAGGGAGAATGAGAATCTGCTGCTGCTGTCTTGGCTGCCCGGGACTCCCTTCTTCATTGGCTGAGACAGCAGTGCCATTGGCTCCCGTCAAAGTCAGTCAGCCAATGAGGACAGAAAGGTATGGGGCCTGGCCACGGCTCCGTGTCTGAAATGGAAACACAGAGCTGCGGCCTGACTTGGGTGCCCCATATCAAGCTGCTTGCTGTGGGGGCACTCAACAGGAGGGAGGGGCCAGGAGTGCCAAAGGGGACCCTAGAAGAGGAGGATCTGGGCTGCTCTGTGCAAAGCCACTACACAGAACAGGTAAATATAACATGTTTGTTATTTTTAACTATAAAAAAATTCGACTTTACAATCACTTTAAACCATTTTACTTTTTTGTATTAGCAATAAAAACTGACAGGGGTTCTAATTCTTCTCCACTGTATCAATCTCACTGGATATCACATGAGATGAAATACTGCATGGTTTCATGAGATAAATAGCACGCATATTTCAGAAAACTAGCATTTTTCTTACTGAATGGCAAATTTTGTTTTGAAAAAATGCTATGTGGTATTTTATCTCATTTCTTAACCACTTCCCTACCCAGCCATAGTCAAATGACGTCCACAGATGGGATCTCCCATCCTGGGTGGACGTCATATGACGTCCTGGGCTTTGTGGGGGGATATCTGAATGATGCCTGCAGCTAGAGGCATCATTCAGATATCCTTTTGTTCTGCCTGCGATTCTGTGCGCCATAAGAATGATCATAGTGGCGGTTCCACCGCTTGATCGTTCTAATAGGCGGTGGGAGGGGACACCCCCCCTCCCGCCGCAATCCGGTGCTTCTCTGGGCTCTCCCGTGCCATCGGGGGCCCGGAGAATGAATCGTCCGGCGTCGGAGGTGAACCATAGAGATGACTGGTGATAAAAAAATAAATAAAAAAATATTTAAAACGCCCCTGTCCCCGATAGCTTGCGGTCATAAGCGAACGCACAAGTCCCGCCCTCATATGTAAACGCTGTTCAAACCACATATGTGAGGTATCGCCGCGTGCG
Source organism: Rana muscosa (assembly GCA_029206835.1). Classification (NCBI taxonomy): domain Eukaryota; kingdom Metazoa; phylum Chordata; class Amphibia; order Anura; family Ranidae; genus Rana; species Rana muscosa. The sequence goes on along the minus strand of CM055117.1, from coordinate 420,314,893 downwards.
TTAGAGCGCATGCAACAATTCTAGCACTAGACCTCCTCTGTAACTCTAACCTGGTAACCTGGTCGTCGCCTATGGAGATTTTTAAGTTCCAAAGTTTGGCGCCATTCCATGAGTGTGCGCAATTTTAAAGCATGACATGTTGGGTATCTATTTACTCGGCGTAACATCATCTTTCATATTTTACAAACAAATTGGGCTAACTTTACTGTCTTGTTATTTTTTAATTCATGAAACCCTTTTTTCCCCAAAAAAAGGCGTTTGAAAAATTATTGCGCAAATACCGTGCAAGAAAAAAAGTTGCAATGACTGTCATTTTATTCCCTGGGGTGTCTGCTAAAAAAAACACATATAATGTTTGGGGGTTCTGAGTAATTTTCTAGCAAAAGAATGATGATTTGTACATGTAGGAGAGAAGTGCCAGAATAGGCCCAGTATTGAGGTGGTAAAAAAAGCCCAGTGTTGAAGTGGTTAAAGTGGTAGATACCACTTTGTGAATAGAGCCCAGCCCACTATGTTTTATAGCTAAACTTGCTACTTGCTATGTAATCCCTGTGCGCTTGCTACTTCTTTTTCATACTGTTGGCTGGATTGCCCCATGGTCTTTTGCTGAGGAGCTGAGGGAATAATCTCTTATGCCGCGTACACACGACCATTTTTCTCTTTGACGAGAAAAACTACCATGTGTGGGCTTTTGATCATTTTTCCCGACGAGAAAAACGGCATTAATCACGACGAGAAAAATTAGAACATGCTCTAATTTTTGTCGTTATTTACTGCATTTTTTTCCGCGGCAGTTTTCCCATAGGGAAACACTGCCGGGGAGCCTACACACGGTCGTTTTTCTCGACCAAGAGAAAAAATGTCGGGAAAAACAGCCGTGTGTAGTGGAACAAGCCGTTCGTTTTTACCGTAGATTTTCTCGACGGTGTTTTTACCGTCGAGAAAATCGATTGTGTGTACACGGCATTAGATGCACACACCTGCCGCAGAGATACAATTTTTGGACTTTGTCTTTCATCATATGGACTCTGTAATGTAACTTTATGGGAATATTAAATGAGTGCTGGATGTACAGCTGTGTGCTGTTGTACATAGAATATATTTGGCGAAATCAAATCCTGGAGATGGGGCGGCAATTACAGGGAGCTTTCATCTGCTGCAGGGAGAGACACACAGGGGACTGGTTCCTGTAATTGCCCGCCTCTGCCGCACTAATTAGCCCCTTTCCTGACATTCAAACCTGCTGGTCTGGGCCCAATACAGGTGGACTGGTGCTATTCCTTATCGGTGGCAATTAGACAAGAAAAACATATTCTCAGCCTTCACAGGATAAAACCATTAATCCAACCTCAGAGTAGGTGAAGTATTCGTAAATTTTTAGGCAAGGCATCATACATCCTAGCTATCCTAGTCAAAGTTCCATCATGGTGTTCCTTGTTCAGAGTTCCACTCTCCCTGAGAAGCCCACATCCAGCATGACAGTGTGAGCCTCCTTCATAACCCAGCATTATTGGATCTTTTCTGTAATGGCAGGGACACTCTCCAGCATCAGGCATAGACCATAGGCATGTGCAGGGGGTGTGCCAGGTGTGTCTAGGCACACCCTAATCACTTTGTGTGGTGCTGATTTCTCCTACTGCCCGGGCATCCCTGTGTTGAGCCCCCCGCAGCGCTGCTGGTTTCCCTCCTTTCCTCTCCCCCCCCGCGATGCTGCAAGGATGTTTCAGGATAGGGAGTGGGGAAGGGGCTAGTCAATATATAATATGTAATTCACCAGCCCCTTCTTTTCTAAATGAACATAGTGAACACACTCACTTACTGTGTTCACATAGCTGAAGCATAGTAAAGTGTTTTACTTACTAGGTAAGTAAGTGTTTACTACTAAGCTGCTCAGCACAGAACACGTTCCATTTATTCACTATCCAGTCAGTGCAGCTGAGGCTGCAGAGAAAGGCATGTGTGTATGAGCTTTGGGGTGCCCACCCTAATGCAATAGGCTCAGGGCCATCTTTAACACAGGGAAAAGGGGGGCAGCTGCTCCAGGCCCAGCCATTTTTGTGGGGCCCAAATCAGCTGTCTCTTGAGCCCCACTGCCCGCAAATAGTTGATACGTGAATTCAGAAGGGTCCAAGAAAATGTTTGCCCAAGGTCCAATCAATATTAAAGATGACCCTGAATAGGCTGCGCACATCTATGGCATAGGCAAACAATAACACTGGGTTAGAGGAAGCCAATAAAGTACAGAACTATTCATCTCAGCTTAAGCAACACAAATACAAAAATATAGTCTAATATTATAAATCCATTTTTTCCAAACTTCATACAGTAGTTTTTGATCATCGTCAATGCAATGTATGTAAAAACAATTCCTTTATGGCATAGAACTTGGGGCCCAACAAGACAGTATAATCATACAGGTTATGGTGAAATGGGACTATGGGAATCAAAAATGAATACAAAACGTGAATGCCTTCTGTTCTAAGAAGGCTTGAAGCCCTACTGTTGCTGATGACCCAGCCAAAATTAACTTAGTGGGTGACGCTGTTGGTTGCTTCCCTTGATTGAAAAATCAGAAGAGCCAGTTAGAAAATTGTTGGCAGAACAGCGCCTGCATCTAATGATATTCAGGCACTATTTTGGTATTTTGACAGCTGGCAAATCTGGCTGTCAAAATACCATAGTCACAGTGGGAGAACCCTCCTTTCACACTGTGTAGCATGGATGGAGCAATCTGTTGAACAGGAGCTCCTCCACCTTCCATTTGAGGATACCCCACAGATGCTCAATAGGGTTTAGGTCTGGAGACATGCTTGGCCAGTCCATCACCTTTACCCTCAGCTTCTTTAGCAAGGCAGTGGTCGTCTTGGAGGTGTGTTTGGGGTTGTTATGTTGGAATACTGCCCTGCCCAGTCTCCGATGGGAGGGGATAATGCTCTTCTTCAGTATGTCACAGAACATGTTGGCATTCATGGTTCCTTCAATGAACTGTAGCTCTCAGTGCCGGCAGCACTCATGCAGCCCCAGACCATGACACTCCCACCACCATGCTTGACTGTAGGCAAGACACACTTGTCTTTGTACTCTTCACCTGGTTGCCGTCACACACGCTTGACACCATCTGAATAAAATACATTTTTCTAGGTCTCATCAGACCACAGGACATGGTTCCAGTAATCCATGTCCTTAGTCTGCTTATCTTCAGCAAACAGTTTGCAGGCTTTCTTGTGCATCATCTTTAGAAGAGGCTTCCTTCTGGCACGACAGCCATGCAGACCATTTGATGCAGTGTGCAGCGTATGGTCTGAGCACTGTCGGGCTGACCCCCCACCCCTTCAACCTCTACAGCAATGCTGTTCACACTCATACATCTATTTTCCAAAGACACCCTGGATATGATGCTGTGCACGTACACTCAACTTCTTTGGTTGACCATGGCGAGACCTGTTCTGAGTGGAACCTGTCCTGTTAAACCGCTGGTCTCGGCCACCATGCTGCAGCTCAGTTTCAGGGTCTTTCCAATCTTCTTATAGCCTATGCCATCTTTATGTACAGCAACAATTCTTTTTTTTCAGGTCCTCAGAGAGTTCTTTGCCATGAGGTGCCATGGTGAACTTCCAGTGACCAGTATGAGAGAGTGAGAGCGATAACACCAAATTTAACACACCTGCTCCCCATTCACACCTGAGACCTTGTAACACTAACGAGTCACATGACACTGGGGAGGGAAAATTACTAATTGGGCCCAATTTGGACATTTTCACTTAGGGAAGTACTCACTTTTGCTGCCAGCGGTTTAGACATTAATGGCTGTGTGTTGAGTAATTTTGAGGGGACAGCAAATTTACACTGTTTTACAAGCTGTACACTCACTACTTTTCATTGTAGAAAAGTGTAATTTCTTCAGTGTTGTCACATGAAAAGATATAATAAAATATTTACAAAAATTTGAGGGGTGTACTCACTTTTGTGAGATGCTGTATAACGTTTTGGGAGTTTTATGCAATCTTCTGGCCTAAAGTTATTTTTTAAATGTGTGCAAAAAATGCAAAAATGGCTGTGGCAGCGAAAGGGAACCTACAGGTAAGTCTTATTGTAATCTTTTATATAGGGCTTAAGAGTTGTACTTTAATACCACTTTAAGGCACCTAGATAATTAAGAATCCAATGAATAATTCATCCCACTGATATCAAGCTAAAATGGAAAATATGAATTTTAGGGTGGACATAACCTTTAACGCAAGTCATCAGCATCAATAACTGAGCAAAATGTATGCTAAGTCTGACATCTAATCGTGAGATCACTTTTTATTCATTGCCCCGTCAATAAAATGCTAGAAAGGAGTAGAGCTGCAGAAAAATCATACCTTTTTGAGTTTCTCTTCAGTGCGAGCAGTTATTAATATGTGGGATCCCATCCTAGCCAGGTGATACGCCATCTGCTCTCCAATGCCAGAGCTTGCTCCAGTAATGATTACTCTCTTGCCTTTTAACATAGCTAAGTAAAATAATAGATTCAATAAATATTTAATATACATTTCTTTTTAGGATAAATAACATCCTAATAAACACTTTTACAAGCTTGCCATATAATGTAAATAAGCTCATGCTAAAATACATGCGTACAGTCAACCAATTACTGGTATGTACTAAATCTAAATCATTTTATTTTGTACACCCACATTATTGGGTATTCAAAGTGAACACACATTCAATGTATTCACTATAATTCACTTTACAAAGTAAACCCACACAGTGAATATACAGTTTGCCAAATAAACAGCCTCTACAAATTTAGTAAATGTTGTTGCATTGTAAACACAAATTATAAACATTTCTTAAACACCCATGTACACTAGTCCTTAATCAGGATAAGCGATATTAGTATACAGTTGCATTATTGTACTTGACAATAATTTTACTCAGTGCGATTATAACTGACATCATCATAAGGGCTAGTGTACAAAGTCTTTGGAAAATGTGCTTGAAATGTGTTTACCATTCATTTACCGGCATGGAGCAACAACACTATGGGGCTGATTTACTAAAATTAAAAAGTGCAGATTTTTTTTTTTTTTTTTTTGTCAAAGCTTAAAGTGATATTAAAGGCTTTTTTTTTAAAAAACAAACATGCCATACTCTCCTGCTCTGTGGGGCTTTTTGCACAGAGCAACCCCCATCCTCCTCTTCGCAGGTCCTTTTCACACACAGAGCCCCCTCTCTCATCATTGGCTCACTGGCTGTGACTGACAGCAGCAGGAGCCAATGACCCCCCCTCCCCAATGCTGTATGAGCCAAAGATGAGGGAGAGTCCCCAGAGAGCTAAGGCTCTTCTGCACATCGCTGGATCGAGTTGGAGGTTTTTTACCTTCATGCATAGAACCACTTTAAAGTAGAACTAATGGCAAAACTTTTTTTTTCCATTTTGGATAGAGCAAGAGAGGGTTATAACCCCTGTCAGATTTTTTTCACCATCTGTGTCCCATTGGGGAGATTTACCGTCACTTTCTGTCCCATAGCCATGTACGAAGTGAGAGGAAATCCCTAAAAATTAAGGGAATTCCTTGGGGATCCCCAGGTCACCAAAACTAGTGTCCCCATTGGAAGAGAGGGTGAATCTCCCTAACAGGGGTACAGACACCAATAAAAACTGTCAAACATTCTTATCCCTCTCTGGTGTCTCCACTCCATCCAAAACAAAAAGAAAAAAGTTTTGCCTTTAGTTGAACAAGCTAAAGTTAGAAGCTGATTGGCTAGAATACCCAGCTGCACCAGATTTTGCACTCTTTAGTTTTGGTAAATCAACCCTATTTTTGGTACACAGGAAGATTTTTGTACGGCAAGAGTTTCTTTATCCATATCAAGAGTATACACATTTTTGGGATGTAATAGGTATCATATGAGATGCTATTTTATCTACAATACATTGTAAGTGCAATTCCACTTTTTTATATACCGTATTTATCGGCGTATAACACGCACTTTTTTCCCCTTAAAATCAGGGGAAAATCGTGGGTGCGTGTTATACGCCGATAATCCGTCGAATTCCCCTGCTGAAAACGAGCGAGAGGAGCGAGCGGAGCCGAAGCCGAAGTACAATCGGCTTTACTCGGCTCCTCTCGCAGTCCCGCCCATCTCTGACTGCGCCGCTGACATAGAGAAAGCCGAGTGTACTTCGCCTAGTCTCGGCTCCTCTCGCAGTCCTGCCTGTGACTGTGAGCAGACACGAGTCTAGGCGAAGTACACTCGGCTTTCTCCGTCGGCGGCGCAGTCAGTGGAGATGGGCGGAACTGCGAGAGGAGCCGAGTCCAGCCGAAGTACACTCGGCCCCGCTCGCTCCTCTCCACAGAAATCGGCGCCAAATTTTAAAAACCGCCGGGACTGACACGATCGCAAAGGCACTGGGCAAGGCTGCAGATGGACAGATGAACACTGGGCACGGCTGCAGATGGACAGATGGACACTGGGCAAGGCTACAGATGGACACTGGGCACGGCTGCAGATGGACAGATGGACAGATGGACACTGGGCAAGGCTGCAGATGGACAGATGGACACTGGGCAAGGCTGCAGATGGACAGATGGACACTGGGCACGGCTGCAGATGGACAGATGGACACTGGGCACGGCTGCAGATGGACACTGGGCAAGGCTGCATGCTGCATTTAAATGTAAGTTTTTTTTCCTTGAATTTCCCTCCTAAAAGTTTTTTTCCTTAAAATTCCCTCCTAAACTTGGGGTGCGTGTTATACGCCGGTGCGTGTTATACGCCGATAAATACGGTATATATTAAATGTTTTGCTGAATTACACTATGGAAGTTCATTCTAATATGGGGAACTACTAACTGCGGGCTGTACCGAGGACACCTTAAGCAGGAGAGCTGGGATAACTTGCTGACAAGCGTAGAGACCCGGGCTGGGGTGTAAGCCATGGGCTATTTTGATCACCCTAAAAAGAGATCAACCTATCTGGTAAGCGGCAGTGGTATCTTAGGTGGAGGAACCTTTCTTTCTCAACTCATCACTATTTCTTGGGTGTTTTTTTCGTTTGAAGTCACGGATGTCAAGTGAACTGAGGATTTCATATATAAACGAACCCTTGGAGTATTGCATGATTGCATGAACTTCTTTGTTTGAATACTGTGGACTTTTACAGGGCACATGGCGCTAAGAAATATGTGATTTCCATTCATGATCATCTGAGGTTACCATATTCATTTATGACTTATATGCAGGGCTTCCCACTGCTTACTCGGAAATCTGGAAGTGACGTAAGTGCGTAGTGCCTTACTAGTTTTGTCGATGACGTCATCTGAGGCGATCCCCTCAGACGACGTCAGTGTTCCAGTTCTGTCGGATTTTATCTGGACTTGTTCCTGGACTTTATTATAATTTAGTAGAAGTGCAATATGAGTTATTAGTAGGTTGCTTGCAGCACCTCTTATATAAACCTGACTTGCACACCTACCACCTACCACCCTGGTTATGCTTTGGACTGTCATTTGGCTTATTACTTCATATATAGAGATGGCCTTGCGGTTCGCCCCGAGGTCAGTTTGCGGCGAATTTTGCGCCATATTCTTTTACATTGTTGAACTTTGACCTATGACACATCCATCATGTGGTACAGGACAGCCAATTGAGACATTTCAGCAGATGGACATACCCCCTACCTTATAAATAGACCTGATCTGGCTGCCATTTTACATTCTGTTATTTGTCAGCGTAGGGACAGGTTGCTGTGTGGAGCAGGGACAGACTGTAATCCTAGCTATTAGGTCCACAAAAGTCCTTTTAAGGACTGGTATAGGTGTACAATTGTTTCGTGTGCAGTATATAGGGGTGTAATACACTTTTAGTTCATTTCAATTGTGCAGCATTGGGACTGCAGTGCTGAGCAGTTCTGCAGCTGTCTTTAGTCAGTGTAGGAAGGTTGCTGTGTGTGTACTAGCAGGGACAGACTCTACTAAAACAAAAGGACTGGTATAGGTGTACAGTCCACAAAAGTCCTTTTAAGGACTGGTATAGGTGTACTATTTTGTGTGCAGTAAATAGGGGTGTACTACACGCATAAAATACTCTAGGAAGAATAGTATAGTGCATTTCTACTGTGCAGCTTCTGAGCGGTTCTGCAGCTGTCTTTAGTCAGTGTAGGAAGGTTGCTGTGTGTGTACTAGCAGGGACAGACTCTACTAAAACAAAAGGACTGGTATAGGTGTACAGTCCACAAAAGTCCTTTTACGGACTGGTATAGGTGTACTATTTTGTGTGCAGTAAATAGGGGTGTACTACACGCATAAAATACTTTCACATATAGGAAGAATAGTATAGTGCATTTCTACTCTGCAGCTTCTGAGCGGTTCTGCAGCTCTTTTCTCAGTTTAGGTAGAAGTTGCCGCTGTGTGTCGCAGGCACAGACTAGCGACTAAAATCGCTAACCAATAAAGCTCCACAAAAGTTCATTTTAAGGACTGGTATAGGTGTACTATTTGGTGTGCAGTATATAGGGGTCTAATACACGCATAAAAAACTTTCAAACATACTATATAATATATACTATATACTATACTATATAATATATAGTGCATTTCAACTGTGCAGCATTTCTACTGTGCAGCTTCTGAGCGGTTCTGCTGCAGCTCATTTCTCGGGTTTAGGGAGAAGTTGCTGCTGTGTGTTGCAGGCACAGACTAGCGACTAAAATTGCTAACCAATAAAGCTCCACAAAAGTTCATTTTAAGGACTGGTATAGGTGTACTATTTGGTGTGCAGTATATAGGGGTCTAATACACGCATAAAAAAACTTTCAAACATACTATATAATATATACTATATACTATACCAGGGTTTCTCAACTCCAGTCCTCAAGGCACACCAACAGGTCATGTTTTTGGGATTTCCATTGATTTGCACAGGTGATTTGAGCAGTTTCACTGCCTTAGTAATTACCAGAGCTGTTTCATCTGCAGGAAATCCCCAAAACATGACCTGTTGGTGCGCCTTGAGGACTGGAGTTGAGAAACACTGTACTATACTATATAATATATAGTGCATTTCAACTGTGCAGCATTTCTACTGTGCAGCTTCTGAGCGGTTCTGCTGCAGCTCTTTTCTCGGGTTTAGGGAGAAGTTGCTGCTGTGTGTCGCAGGCACAGACTAGCGACTAAAATTGCTAACCAATAAAGCTCCACAAAAGTTCATTTTAAGGACTGGTATAGGTGTACTATTTGGTGTGCAGTATATAGGGGTCTAATACACGCATAAAAAACTTTCAAACATACTATATAATATATACTATATACTATACTATATAATATATAGTGCATTTCAACTGTGCAGCATTTCTACTGTGCAGCTTCTGAGCGGTTCTGCTGTAGCTCTTTTCTCGGTTTAGGTAGAAGTTGCTGCTGTGTGTCACAGGCACAGACTAGCGACTAAAATCGCTAACCAATAAAGCTCCACAAAAGTTCATTTAAGGACTGATATAGGTGTACTATTTGGTGTGCAGTATATAGGGGTCTAATACACGCATAAAAAAACTTTCAAACATACTATATAATATATACTATATACTATACTATATAATATATAGTGCATTTCAACTGTGCAGCTTTTCTACTGTGCAGCTTCTGAGCGGTTCTGCTGCAGCTCTTTTCTTGGTTTAGGTAGAAGTTGCTGCTGTGTGTCGCAGGCACAGACTAGCGACTAAAATCGCTAACCAATAAAGCTCCACAAAAGTTCATTTAAGGACTGGTATAGGTGTACTATTTGGTGTGCAGTATATAGGGGTCTAATACACGCATACAAAACTTTCAAACATACTATATAATATATACTATATACTATACTATATAATATATAGTGCATTTCAACTGTGCAGCATTTCTACTGTGCAGCTTCTGAGCGGTTCTGCTGCAGCTCTTTTCTCGGTTTAGGTAGAAGTTGCTGCTGTGTGTCGCAGGCACAGACTAGCGACAAAAATCGCTAACCAATAAAGCTCCACAAAAGTTCTTTTAAGGACTGGTATAGGTGTACTATTTTGTGTGCAGTAAATAGGGGTGTACTACACGCATAAAATACTTTCACATATAGGAAGAATAGTATAGTGCATTTCTACTGTGCAGCATTGTGACTGCTGAGAGGTTCTGCAGCGATATTACAAAGAGTGACAAAACGCAATTAGAAAAAAGTATCATAACTGCTGTGATAGACCAGTGGCCCCCAAAAACGACAGTTTGAAGCGGGGTGTTATATACCTTCTTCCACATATACTGCCCTTCTCTACAGCCTTTTGTCACAGGGTCATTTAAAAAGATGACAGGCAGAGGAAGAGGCAGGCCCTTCCGCAGCGGTGGTAGGGGTAGGGCAGGAGCACCAGGCCGGAGCCAAAGTGGGAAGTTGCAGAAGGTGCGTTCGATTACTTCAAAGGACGCACCAGACTTGGTTGAGTGGCTCACTCAGCCTTACTCTTCTGCACCCTCCTCATCCTCTCTATCTGCACCCTTTTCACTCTCTGCTGTGTGCACCCCAAAAGACACTACCACCAACATCACCGCCACCATATACCCTCCGCTTGAGTCACAGGAATTATTTTCCGATCCATCACAAGACTTCTCCGATGCGCAGGCATTCTTGACATTGGATCAGGAAGAGGAGGTAGCAACAACCGCCACTCAGCAGTCTGACGACAGTACCCAGATCAGCCCAAGGATGTTGGTCCCCGCTGTTGCTGCCTACTCCGAGATCGCTAATGTTAGTGGTGGGGAAGGTGACGTAGATGATGATGTGTCTATGGACGTCACGTGGGTGCCCACAAGAGAGGACCAGGAGGGGAGTCCAGAGGGAGAGATGGACCAGCAGATAGGGAGGAAAGGAAGGCGGAACTTACATTGCACAGGAGGGACAAACCAGACTGCTAATGTATCAGGACTCAGAGCGAGCCATCAATCATGTACGGTCACATCTGGCGCTCCCAGGACGCCGGCACATGGCTCCGCAGTGTGGGCTTTTTTTAACGTGTCCGCTGCTGACAATAGTGTTGCCATCTGCAGCCTTTGCAGTCAACGCATAAGTCGCGGTAAGCCCAACACTCACCTAGGGACGACCGCCTTAAGAAGGCACATGAACTCCCATCACCGAGCCCAGTGGGAGCAACGCCGTCAGAACCCACAAAGCCAAACTCCAGGCTCTCACCGTCCAGCCTCTTCTACTACTTCTCCTCTCTCTTCACAGTTGTCCTCCACTCCACCTTCCATCATCCCGTCCCCAAGTTTATCTGGAAAAAGGCAGGCTTCCGTGGGCCAAATGTTCGAGCGTAAAAGAATGATGATGCCGGATAATCCTCTTGCCCAACGGTTGACCGCTGGCTTGTCAGAACTCCTAGCCCGCCAACTACTGCCATATAAACTGGTGGACTCGGAGGCCTTTCGAAAATTTGTGGCCATTGGAACACCACAATGGAAGGTCCCAGGAAGGAAATATTTCTCCCAGAAGAGCATCCCAGAGCTATATGGCCATGTTCAGCGGAAAGTGAATGTATCTCTGGCACACAGTGTCGGTGCCAAGATACATCTGACCACAGACACGTGGTCTAGCAAACACGGGCAGGGAAGGTATATTACTTTTACTGCCCACTGGGTGAACCTTCTGACGGCCATCAAGCATGTAACCTGTGGCACCCATGTAGATTTGGTTTTACCGCCACGGATTGCATGCAGGCCTGCCTCTTCTTCTCCTCCTCCTCCTACTCCATCCTCCCTCTCCTCTTCGGCTGACTCCTCCTCTTTCGCTGCTACCGTCTCTTCCGCTGCGCCGCCCAAGATCCCCAGAACCTATTCGACATGCCAGGTGAGACGTTGCCATGCTGTGCTGCGTCTGTTGTGCCTGGAAGCCAAGAGCCACACTGGCCCTGCACTTCTTTCAGCTTTGCGTTCACAGGCAGATCAGTGGCTAACACCGCTCAATTTGACAGTTGGTAAAGTGGTGTGCGACAACGGTGCCAATCTGCTGAGCGCGTTGAAACAGGGCAAAATTACACACGTGCCATGCATGGCACACGTCTTGAACTTGGTCGTGCAGCGATTCGTTGTCAAATACCCTGATGTCCAGGACGTCTTGCGGCAGGCAAGGAAAATCTCGGCCCATTTCAGAAGATCTTACACGGCCATGGCTCGCCTTGCTGACATTCAGCGGCGACACAATCTGCCGGTCAGATGTCTTATTTGTGACTGCCCGACGTGATGGAACTCAACCTTGTATATGCTTGATAGGCTGCTCCAGCAGAAATGTGCAGTTAATGACTACCTGCACGAACTCTGCGCCAGAACAGGTTCTGGGGATCTTGTTTTTTTTTCACTGCTTCAGTGGCTGCTCATGCGCAACGCTTTTGCGGCCATTTGATGAGATCACCAAACTGGTCAGTCGCAGCCATGGCGCCATCAGTGACATCGTACCTTATGCCTTCCTTATGGAGCGTGCATTGCGTCGTGTCATTGATCAAGCCGTCGAGGAGCAGGAGCAGGAAGATGAGGAAGTCGCAATGCTGGATGAATTCCCAGGGGGGGCTACTCTATCTGAGACAAGTCAACAACAGGAGTCTGAATGAAGAGGAGTCAGAAGAGGATGGTGCCGGGGTGGATGAGGAGGAGCAAGAAGAGCATGCTTTAATCCTTTCTGGGATCCCTGCTGTTGTTGTTCGTGGATGGGGGGAGGAGATCGAGGACGACATTATCCTGGATGATGACGAGCAGGAGCCAGGCCACCACACTGCTTCCAGTTTAGTGCAAATGGGGGCCTTCATGCTCCAGTGTTTTAAGAGGGACCCCCGTATAAAAAGCATAAAGGGCAAGGACTAGAGTTGAGCGGACACCTGGATGTTCGGGTTCGACGGGTTCGGCCGAACTTCGGAAAAAAGTTTGGGTTCGGGACCGAACTTTAACCTGAACCCGGACCCGAACCCGAACCCCATTGAAGTCAATGGGGACCCGGACTTCTAAGGACTAAAAAGGCTCTAAAAAAGTAATGGAATGGGCTAGAGGGCTGCAAATGGCAGCAAAATGTTGTTAAGAGCATGGCAAGTGCTCTGCAAACAAATGTGGATAGGGAAATAACTTAAAATAACATAAAAAAAATAAAAATAAAAAAAAATAGTAGGAGGTTGAGGTGGCGGCGGATGTGGCTGTGTAGGTGGAAGCGGCGGTGGAGGAGGACGAGGTAGCCAACACTGATTCAAAAATACAACAATGGCTGGGTAAGGCCGGTGATGTGTCGAATTCTGTCCCCCGTCAAATAGTGTCCAACCTGTACTGCGCTTGCTCAGTATGTAGGACAAGGGGATTTCGAAAATCTCCCAAGACGAACGGCGCCTGCGTGGTGAGTTCAGGTGAAGGCCACACCATCCGTGGTTCAAGCCGAGCCAAGTGAGGCCGTGCCCGAAGCGTGGCGATCGAACAGAGCCCGTGAGGGGCCCTGTTACTATGTGCTACCGTATGTCCACTTGGATGGTGGGGCTTGAACCTGCACTCACAGCGCAGGCGCCGTTCATCTTCGGAGATTTGGTGAATCTCCTTGTCCTCTGTACTGCGCAAGCGCTGCGCCTTCGCAGTATGGGCCGGACACAATCCGATGGCCGGACAGTTTTTGTCACAACACCGGTATACATGTCTATTCTGCATAAGGTACGGACAAGTCCTGTGGGATCCATGCCTGGTTCATTTTAATGAACGTGAGCTTGTCCACATTGGCTCTGGACAGGCGGCTGCACTTGTCTGTGATAACGCCCCCCTGCCGTGCTAAATACACGTTCAGATAATACACTGGCTGCAGGGCAGGCCAGCACCTCCAAGGCATAAAGGGCAAGCTCAGGCCATGTGCCCAATTTGGAGACCCAGAAGTTAAAGGGGGCAGACCCGTCATCCAGTACGTGTAGGCCTGTGGACACATACTGCTCAACCATGTTGGTGAAATGCTGCCTCCTGCTAAGACGTTCCATCTCAGCTGGTGGTGCTGGTTGTTGTGGCGTGCTGACAAAGCTTTTCCACATTTCAGCCATGCTAACCCTGCCTTCTGAGGTGCTGCCGGTGCCCCGGCTGCGTTGGCGACCTCTTCCTCCTCCTCTGCCTTCGCCTTGTGCTTCCACCGTACGCCCGCTGTCAGGTGGGAATGCCACCAGCAGCGCGTCTACCAGCGTGCGCTTGTACTCGCGCATCTTACGATCCCGCTCCAGTGAGGGAATTAAGGACGGTACGTTGTCCTTGTAACGGGGATCCAGCAGGGTGGCCACCCAGTAATCAGCACCAGTTAAAATGTGGGCAACTCGGCGGTCATTGCGGAAACACTGCAGCATGTAATCGCTCATGTGTGCCAGGCTGCCCAGAGGCAAAGAAAAGCTGTCCTCTGTGGGAGGTGTATCGTCTGTGTCCTCTGTGTCCCCCCAGCCACGCACCAGTGATGGCCACGAGCTGGTCTGGGTGCCACCCTGCTGTGAAAATGGCTCCTCCTCCTCCTCCATCTCCTCCTCCACCTCGTCATCCTCCAGAACTGTGCCCTTTCTGCTGGACAATTGTGTACCTGGCGTTTGTTGGTGCAGGAACCCACCTTCGTAGCCACTTGTGAAAGACTGCCCTGAAAGCCTTTGAAATGATCCCGCTTCCTCCTCCTCCTCCTCATCCTCCTGTGCCACATCCTCTTCCATCATCGCCCGAAGCGTTTTTTCAAGGAGGCATAGAACTGGGATAGTAACGCTAAGAACGGCGTCATTGGCACTGGATATGTTGGTGGAGTACTCGAAACAGCGCAACAAGGCACACAGGTCTCGCATGGAGGCCCAGTTATTGGTGGTGAAGTGGTGCTGTTCCGCAGAGCGACTCACGCGTGATTGCTGCAGCTGAAACTCCACTATCGCCTGCTGCTGCTCGCACAGTCTGGCCAGCATGTGCAAGGTGGAGTTCCACCTTGTGGGCACGTCACATATGAGGCGGTGAGCGGGAAGGCCGAAGTTACGCTGCAGCACTGACAGGCGAGCAGCAGCAGGGTGAGAACGCCGAAAGTGCGCACACACAGCCCGCACTTTCTGCAGCAGCTCTGGCATATTGGGGTAATTTTTAAGGAACCTCTGGACCACCAAGTTCAGCACATGGGCCAGGCAAGGGATGTGCGTCAAACCGGCTAGGCCCAGAGCTGCTACGAGATTTCGCCCATTATCGCACACCACCAGGCCGGGCTTGAGGCTCACTGACAGCAACCACTCATTGGTCTGTTGTTCCATGTCCCTCCACAACTCCTGCGCGGTGTGGGGTTTTTCCCCCAAACAGGAAAGTTTTAAAACTGCCTGCTGTCGTTTACCCCTGGCTGTGCTGAAGTTGGTGGTGAAGGTGTTACGCTGACCGGATGAGGAGGCGGTAGAGGATGAGGAAGCGGAGTAGGAGGAGTTAGCAACAGGAGGCAAACTGAAGCGCCCTGCAATCCTCGGTGGTGGAAGGACATGCGCCAAACTGCTATCTGCCTCAGGCCCAGCCGCCACTGCATTTACCCAGTGTGCTGTTAGGGAGATATAACGTCCCTGACCGTGCTTACTGGTCCACGCATCCGTAGTTAGGTGGACCTTGCCACAGATGGCGTTGCGCAGTGCACACCTGATTTTGTCCCCCACTTGGTTGTGCAGGGAAGGGATGGCTCGCCTGGAAAAATAGTGGCGGCTGGGCACGACGTACTGTGGGACAGCCAATGCCATCAGGCTTTTAAAACTCTGCGTCTCCACCAGACGGAATGACAGCATTTCAAAGGCCAGGAGTTTTGAAATGCTGGCATTCAGGGCCAGGGATCGCGGGTGGCTAGGGGGGTACTTCCTCTTCCGCTCCAATGTTTGGGAGATAGAGAGCTGAACGCTTCCATGGGACATTGTGGAGATGGTTGGTGACCCAGGTGGTAGTGTTGCTGGCAGATCCTCTGTTTGCAGGGTGGCAGGTGCCACTGTCACTACAGAGGTGGATGAAGAGGCCGAGACTGCAGCAGAAGAGGAAGCAGGAGGAGCCAGAGACCTTTCTTGGTTTTTGAGGTGTCTACTCCACTGCAGCTCGTGCTTTGCACTTAGATGCCTGGTCATGCAGGTTGTGCTCAGGTTAAGAACGTTTATGCCTCGCTTCAGCCTCTGATTGCACAGCCTGCAAACCACTCGTGTCTTGTCATCAGCACATTGTGTGAAGAACTGCCACGCTAGGGAACTCCTTGGACCTGGCTTTGGTGTGCTCGGTCCCTTGCTGCGTTGGGCAGTAGCAGACATACTGTCTAGCGGACGGACGCTCCGCTTTTGCACCCTGCTCCCTCTTCTGCTGTGCTGGTGGCTCTGTGCGACCACCGCCTCTTCCTCCAAACTACACTGGTCACCTGCATAACGTTCATTCCATGTGGGGTCGAGGACCTCATCGTCCTCCACATCATCTTCCACCCAGTCTTCACCCCTGCCCTCCTTGTCTGTCTGCACAATTGCGAAAGCAGCAGCAGTTGGCACCTGTGTTTCGTCATCATCCGAGACGTACTGCGATGGTCCTCCCATGTACTCATCATGAAACATAAGTGGTTGGGCATCGGTGCACTCAATCTCTTCCACTTCTGGGGCAGGGCTAGGTGGATGGCCCTGGGAAACCCTGCTAACAGAGTCATCGAAAAGCAGAAGAGACTGCTGCATGATTTGGGGCTCAGACTGCTTGGCTGATTTGCAAGGGGGTGAGGTGAAAGACTGATGGACATGGGTTTCAGGTGCCAACTCTGTTCTTTCATCAGAAGAGTGGGTGGGAGACAATGTGAAGGAACCCGAGGCACTGTCAGCAACCCAATCTACTATCGCCTGTACTTGTCCTGGCCTAAACATTCGTACAGCCTCATTAGGCGCGACAAAATACCGCCGCTGGCTCGGTCGCCTACTCGCACCTGAGGAAGGTGTTTCACTTGTGCGTGTATCTGGCACAGATCCACCACGTCCTCTCCCTGCAACAGGAGCTCCACCAGCAGCACCACGACCAGGGCCACCACGTCCCTTTGACCTTCTCCTCATATTTTCCAAATTTAGGATCTTGCCCTAAATGGGTGTTTTTGGAAGAGCAGAACACACCCACAGTACGTAACCGCTGAATCGCACAGCTACAGAACTGCAGAAAATGCTATTCAAAAAAAATTGTTTTTTTAGTATAGCACAGTAGGAGAAAACTATATAGAAATTGTTTATTTCACACACCTCCAAATATGTATAACACACTGCAAACTATTTTTTGTGCCCCTAAACGGCGTTTTTTGGAAGAGCAGAACACACCCACAGTACGTAACCGCTGAATCGCACAGCTACAGAACTGCAGAAAATGCTATTCAAAAAAAATGTTTTTTTTTTAGTATAGCACAGTAGGAGAAAACTATATAGAAATTGTTTATTTCACACACCTCCACATATGTATACCACACTGCAAACTATTTTTTGTGCCCCTGAATGGCTCTTTTTGCAAGCGTACATTAAAGTGCAAATTTTTTATTTTATTTTTTTTTGCCCTAAACGGGTCTTTTTTTGCACGAGCAAAATAAAATGCTTTTTTTTTTTTTTGCCCTATGGGTCTTTTGGAAAAGAGCACAATAAAGTGCCTTTTTTTTCCCCCTAAAAGTTAGATTTTCTCTGACACTGGGCTCATGGCAGTGTAAAAAGACTGCACTGCAACACAAACAGGTAAACCTATGCAGATCGCTGATTTTAATCTCTGAATCTGGACTCCTATATAATATTCTCTCTCCCTGAAAGCACCAACAGGAACCTGGCCCTACACTACACTATCTCTCTATCTTTTCCCTCAGATTGTAGAATCAGGACTACCTCATCTATTTTTCTATCTCTCCCTAAAAGCAGCAGCAGCAGACTAGATCCTCTCCCTATCTATTCTGAAGCAGAGTGACGTGTGTGCTGTGTGCCTCTAGCTTATATAGAAGCTGGGTCACATGTTGCACTGACCAATCACAGCCATGCCATTAGTAGGCATGGCTATGATGGCCTCTAAGGGCACACCAGCTAATCAAAAGGTGATTGGCTGGCCCCTGAAGCATTTCTAAATGCGTAATTAGATTGCCGAACCCGAACCCGGACTTTTGGGCAAAGTCCGGGTTCGGGTTCGGGAAAAAGCTAAAGTTCGGTACAGACCCGAACTTTACAGTTCGGGTTCGCTCAACACTAGCAAGGAACATTACTGGGTGGCAACGTACTTGGACCCCCGGTACAAACAAAAAATGGCAGAAATGTTACCACCATCACAGAGGGCTGTCAGAATGGAGCACTTCCAGGCCTTGCTTCAAGAAATGCTGGTACTGCTTTTGCGTGCGCTGGCAGAGGAATTTCCACTCCCAGAGGAACAGTTGTGGATACCAATCCAACAGCGCCTGCAAGAAGAGGGCGGTTTGAAGATGTCTTGGTCACTTCTGATATGAGATCATTCTTTCAGCCGACCCATCGACAGGTCTCTTCCGGATCCAGCATCAGGGAACGCCTAGACCAACAGGTGTCCGACTACATCAGATTAACGGCCGATGTGGACGCTCTGAGAAGTGATGAACCCCTGGAGTACTGGGTGGGCAGGCTTGACCTCTGGCCAGAGCTTGCACAATTTGCAATACAACTGTTGGCTTGCCCCTCGTCCAGTGTCCTGTCCGAAAGGACGTTCAGCGCAGCAGGGGGGATCGTGACCGATAAGCGCACTCGCCTAGCTTACGACAGTGTTGACTACCTCACATTTATAAAAATGAATGAGGCATGGATCTCTGAGGAATTCAACACATGTGACTAGTAGACCATGTTTCATTCAAATTCCTCATGACAGGCCACAAATATCCACCACCACCTATAACAATTATTCATGGTCCCTGACTTCTTGGGTAAATACAGCGGCATAAAACACCTTTTATGTCCGTTGAATGCCTAATTTTTGGGGCCTGTAGTGCCCGAAACGTATTTATCCTGTGAATGCCTAATGTACCTCCTGCCACAGAATACAAAGTTCTTTGCTGTCAGATGAATGCCTGTTGGCTAATTTTTGGGGCCTGTACTGGCCGACACTTACTTCTTTATCCAGGCTGTGAATGCCTAATTTTTCAGACTGGAATTGAAAATCAATTCCGCTAAATTGTGGAACGGATGCAGACCCATTTTACAGACGTGTGAATGGACCCTATATGTATTTGACATGTATTTACCGGCTGCTGTCAGTTCTGGCTGATTTAGGCCGAGTTATTACAATAAAACCGAGCAATATTACAAAAAACGAAATAAACGATTTATATAACTTAAAAAAAAAACATTTATGGCAACTTTTCCAATAGCAGGATCATCTCCTGCACCCCCTTCATAGCCTGGCCTTGCGTCTCTTCCATGGCCTTCATGCGCTCCTGAATTGACAACATTTTTCAGATAAGAAAAGAATGCTTGTCGTTGTCGATCACAAAGTTGCTTAACCACTTTGCAACCACCTGCCGACAAATAACGTTGACAAGGTGGTTGCTTAACTCTGGGAGGACGTTATATAACGTCCTCCCAGAATCGCGCTCCCGCGCACCCCCTGGGGTGCGCACACGGGAAACTCCGTGACCGCCGGGTCCAGAGGACCCGGCGCATCACGAATCGCGGTAAATCGCCGCTGATAGCGGCCGTTTACCACGTGATCGCTCCGTCAAATGACGGAGTAATCACTTGTAAACAGACGGGCATCATGTGATGACGCCGGTTCCTCTCTCCCCTCTCTGTACCGATCGGTACAGTGTGAGAGGAGAGGGGAGGGAGCAGATCAAGGCAGCAGCGCTGTGGGCTGGATCTGTGACAATTGAAGTCACAGATCCAGCCATCCATCCATCCCTGCTCAGCCATCCCTGGTGCAATACCCTGCCAATACTCTGCAAAATACCCTGCGCAATACTCTGCAAAATACTCTGCAATACCCTGGTGCAATACTCTGCAATACCCTGGTGCAATACTCTGCAATACCCTGGTGCAATGCTCTGCGCAATACCCTGGTGCAATACTCTGCAATACCCTGGTGCAATGCCCTGCGCAATGCCCTGCGCAATACTCTGCAATGCCCTGCGCAATACTCTGCAATGCCCTGCGCAATACTCTGCAATGCCCTGCGCAATACTCTGCAATGCCCTGCGCAATACTCTGCAATGCCCTGCGCAATACTCTGCAATGCCCTGCGCAATACTCTGCAATGCCCTGCGCAATACTCTGCAATGCCCTGCGCAATACTCTGCAATGCCCTGCGCAATACTCTGCAATGCCCTGCGCAATACTCTGCAATGCCCTGCGCAATACTCTGCAATGCCCTGCGCAATACTCTGCAATACCCTGCGCAATACTCTGCAATACCCTGCGCAATACTCTGCAATACCCTGCTCAATACTCTGCAATACCCTGCACAATACTCTGCAATACCCTGCACAATACTCTGCAATACCCTGCACAATACTCTGCACAATACTCTGCGCAATACCCTGCACAATGCCCTGCGCAATACTCTGCAATGCCCTGCGCAATACCCTGCAATGCCCTGCGCAATACTCTGCAATGCCCTGCGCAATACTCTGCAATGCCCTGCGCAATACTCTGCAATGCCCTGCGCAATACTCTGCAATGCCCTGCGCAATACTCTGCAATGCCCTGCGCAATACTCTGCAATGCCCTGCGCAATACTCTGCAATGCCCTGCGCAATACTCTGCAATGCCCTGCGCAATACTCTGCAATGCCCTGCGCAATACTCTGCAATGCCCTGCGCAATACTCTGCAATGCCCTGCGCAATACTCTGCAATGCCCTGCACAATACTCTGCAATACCCTGCACAATACTCTGCAATACCCTGCACAATACTCTGCAATACCCTGCACAATACTCTGCACAATACTCTGCGCAATACCCTGCACAATACCCTGCGCAATACTCTGCAATACCCTGCACAATACTCTGCAATACCCTGCACAATACTCTGCAATACCCTGCACAATACCCTGCAAAATACTCTGCAAAATACTCTGCAATACCCTGCGCAATACTCTGCAATACTCTGCAATACCCTGCGCAATACCCTGCAAAATACTCTGCAATACCCTGCGCAATACTCTGAAATACCCTGCGCAATACTCTGCAATGCCCTGCGCAATACTCTGCAATGCCCTGCGCAATACTCTGCAATGCCCTGCGCAATACTCTGCAATGCCCTGCGCAATACTCTGCAATGCCCTGCGCAATACTCTGCAATGCCCTGCGCAATACTCTGCAATGCCCTGCGCAATACTCTGCAATGCCCTGCGCAATACTCTGCAATGCCCTGCGCAATACTCTGCAATGCCCTGCGCAATACTCTGCAATGCCCTGCGCAATACTCTGCAATGCCCTGCGCAATACTCTGCAATGCCCTGCACAATACTCTGCAATGCCCTGCACAATACTCTGCAATGCCCTGCACAATACTCTGCAATGCCCTGCACAATACTCTGCAATGCCCTGCACAATACTCTGCAATACCCTGCACAATACTCTGCAATACCCTGCACAATACTCTGCAATACCCTGCACAATACTCTGCACAATACTCTGCGCAATACCCTGCACAATACCCTGCACAATACTCTGCAATACCCTGCACAATACTCTGCAATACCCTGCACAATACTCTGCAATACCCTGCACAATACCCTGCAAAATACTCTGCAAAATACTCTGCAATACCCTGCGCAATACTCTGCAATACTCTGCAATACCCTGCGCAATACCCTGCAAAATACTCTGCAATACCCTGCGCAATACTCTGAAATACTCTGCAATACCCTGCGCAATACTCTGCAAAATACTCTGCAATACCCTGCACAATACTCTGCAATACCCTGCACAATACTCTGCAATACCCTGCACAATACTCTGCAATACCCTGCACAATACTCTGCAATACCCTGCACAATACTCTGCAATACCATGCGCAATACTCTGCAATACCATGCGCAATACTCTGCAATACCCTGTGCAATACCCCGTGCAATACCCTGCCATACTCGGCAATACTCCGCAATGCCCGGCAATACTCCGCAATGCCCGGCAATACTCCGCAATGCCCGGCAATACTCTGCAATAACCACTTCCCGCCCGCCGGCAGTCATATGACGTCCTTGACTTTGTGCGGGTATATCTGAATGATGGGAGCAGCTACAGGCATCGTTCAGATATTAGCTTTTTCAGCCGGCGATTCCCTACACCATAACAACAATCATAGCGGCTGTCTCCCCCCCCCCCCTGCCGCCCTCCGGTGCTTCTACCGACTCACCGCTACGATCAAAACCAGGATTGTTTTTTTTTTTTTTTTCCAGGCTTCCCAGCCTAGAGGTGAGATGTGGGGTCTTATTGACCCCATATCTCACTGTAAAGAGGACCTGTCATGCCATATTCCTATTACAAGGGATGTTTACGTTCCTTGTAATAGGTATAAAAGTGATCAAAAAAAATTTTGGGGCGGAAAAACATGTCAAACTAAAATAAATAAAGTAAAATGAACAATAAAAAAAAATATATTGTTTTAAAGCGCCCCTGTCCCCGTTAGCTTGCATACAGAAGCGAACGCATACGTAAGTCCCGCCCACATATGAAAACGGTTTTCAAACCACACATGTGAGGTATCTCTGCGAACGTTAGAGCGAGAGCATTAATTTCGGCCCTAGACCTCCTCTAACTCAAAACATGTAACCAGAAAAAATAAAAAATATTTAAAGCGTCGCCTATGGGGATTTTTAAGTAGGGAAGTTTGGCGCCATTCCACGAGTATGTGCAATTTTTAAGGGTGACATGTTAGGTATCTATTTACCCTGCGTAACTTCATCTTTCACATTATGCAAAAACATTGGGCTAACTTTACTGTTTTTTTTTTTTTTAAGCACAAAACATTTTTTATAAAATATAAAATATTCCATGGACTAATCATGCCTCTCAGTAAATAGCTTGGGGTGTCTACTTTCCAAAATGGGGTCATTTGGGGGGGTTTTGTGCTATTTTGGCATTTTATGGCCTTCGAAACTGTGATAGGTAGTGAGGAGTGAAATCAAAAATTTGTGCCTAGAAATCCTGAAGGCGGGGCTTGGTTTCCGGGGTCCCGTACGTGGCTAGGCTCCTAAAAAGTCCCACACATGTGGTATCCCCGTACTCAAGAGAAGCAGCAGAATGTATTTTGGGGTGCAATTCCACATATAACCATGGCATGTGTGAGCAATATATCATTTAGTGACAACTTTTTGTAATTTTTTTTTTTTTTTGTCATTATTCAATCACTTGGGACAAAAAAAAAAAAATTCAATGGGCTCAACATGCCTCTCAGCAATTTCCTTGGGGTGTCTACTTTCCAAAATGGGGTCATTTGGGTGGGTTTTGTACTGCCCTGCCATTTTAGCACCTCAAGAAATGAGATAGGCAGTAGTGTTGAGCGGACCCGAACTGTAAAGTTCGGGTCCGTACCGAATTTTGGCGTTTTCCCGACCCCTCACCCGGACCCGGATTTTGCGCTAAAGTCCGGGTTCGGGTTCGGATTCGGGAATTTAATGGCGCAGTTAGAAATGCTTCAGGGGCCAGCCAATCACCATTTGATTAGCTGGTGTGCCCTTAGAAGCCATCATAGCCATGCCTACTAATGGCATGGCTGTGATTGGTCAGTGCAACATGTGACCCAGCATGTGACCAGCTTCTATATAAGAAAGAGGCACACAGCACAGATCGTCACTCTGCTTTTAGACAGTGTAGGGAAAGGATCCTGGCTGCTGTTGCTGTGAGGGAGAGAATTATATGATAGGAGTTAGTCCTGATTCTGCAATCTACTGATAGAAAAGATAGGGAGACAGTGTAGTGTAGTGTAGTGTAGGGGCAGGATCCTGTTTGTGCTTTCAGGGAGAGAGATTTAGATAGGAGTCCAAATTGAGAGATATAATAGCTCAGCGATCTGCATAGGTTTATCTGTTTGTGTTGCAAGCTCAGTGCACCAGCACTGCATTACGTTGAGTGATACACCTATTCCATACTGTGGCTGTATTGTGCTCTTGCTAAAAGACCTATTTTGGTCAGAAAAAAAAAAAAAAAAAAAAAAAGGCACTTTATTGTGCTTTTGCTAAAAAGACCCATTTTTGGGCCCCAAAAAATAAAAAAGGCACTTTATTGTGCTGTTGCAAAAAAAAAAAAAGGCACTTTGTTGTGCGCAAAAAAGACCTATTTTTGGGCAAAAAAATTATTTTGCAGTGTATATCTCTAGTTGTGTGAAATAACCAATTTCTATATATTTTTCTTGTACTATGCTATACTAAAAAAAAACAAAAAACTTTTTTTTGAATAGCATTCTCTGCAGCTGTGCGATTCAGCGGTTATATACTGTGGTTGTGTTGTGCTCTTGCAAAAAACGCCATTTAGGGCCACAGAAAATAAATTGCAGTGTGAAATACACATGTGGAGGTGTGTAAAATAAACAATTTCTATATATTGTACAGTGCTATACTAAAAAAAACAACCTTTTTTTTTGAATAGCATTTTCTGTAGCTGTGCGATTCAGCGGTTACGTGCTGTGGGTGTGTTGTGGTCTGGCAAAAAACGCCATTTAGGGCCACAGAAAATATTTTGCAGTGTGAAATACACATCTGGAGGTGTGTGTAAAAAAGCAATTTCTATATATTTTCCTTGTACTGTGCTATACTAAAAAAAACAACCTTTTTTTTTTTGAATAGCATTTTCTGCAGTTCTGTAGCTGTGCGTTTCAGCCATTACGTACTGTGGGTGTGTTGTGGTCTTCCAAAAAACGCCATTTAGGGCAAGATCCTAAATTTGGAAAATATGAGGGGAAGGTCAAAGGGACGTGGTGGCCCCGGTCGTGGTGCTGCTGGTGGAGCTCCTGTTGCAGGGAGAGGACGTGGTGGATCTGTGCCAGCTACACGCACAAGTGAAACACCTTCCTCAGGTGCGAGTAGGCGACCGAGCCTGCGGCGGTATTTTGTCGCGCCTAATGAGGCTGTACCAATGTTTAGGCCAGGACAAGTACAGGCGATAGTAGATTGGGTTGCTGACAGTGCCTCGGGTTCCTTCACATTGTCTCCCACCCACTCTTCTGCTGAAAGATCAGAGTTAGCACCTGAAGCCCATGTCCATCAGTCTTTCACCTCACCCCCTTGCAAATCAGCCAAGCAGTCTGAGCCCCAAATCATGCAGCAGTCTCTTCTGCTTTTCGATGACTGTTAGCAGGGTTTCCCAGGGCCATCCACCTAGCCCTGCCCCAGAAGTGGAAGAGATTGAGTGCACCGATGCCCAACCACTTATGTTTCATGATGGGTACATGGGAGGACCATCGCAGCACGTCTCGGATGATGACGAAACACAGGTGCCAACTGCTGCTGCTTTCGCAATTGTGCAGACAGACATGGAGGGCAGGGGTGAAGACTGGGTGGAAGATGATGTGGAGGACGATGAGGTCCTCGACCCCACATGGAATCAACGTTATGCAGGTGACCAGTGTAGTTCGGAGGAAGAGGCGGTGGTCGCACAGAGCCACCAGCACAGCAGAAGAGGGAGCAGGGTGCAAAAACGGAGCATTCGTCCCCTAGACAGTACATCTGCTACTGCCCAACGCAGCAAGGGACCGAGCACACCAAAGCCAGGTCCAAGGACTTCCCTAGCGTGGCAGTTCTTCACACAGTGTGTTGATGACAAGACACGAGTGGTTTGCACGCTGTGCAATCAGAGCCTGAAGCGAGGCATAAACGTTCTCAACCTGAGCACAAGCTGCATGACCAGGCATCTAAGTGCAAAGCACGAGCTGCAGTGGAGTAGACACCTCAGAAACCAAGAAAGGTCTCTGGCTCCTCCTGCTTCCTCTTCTGCTGCAGTCTCGGCCTCTTCATCCACCTCTGTAGTGACAGTGGCACCTGTCACCCCGCAAACAGAGGATCTGCCAGCAACACTACCACCTGGGTCACCGACCATCTCCACAATGTCCCATGGAAGCGTTCAGCTCTCTATCTCCCAAACATTGGAGCGGAAGAGGAAGTACCCCCCTAGCCACCCACGATCCCTGGCCCTGAATGCCAGCATTTCAAAATTCCTGGCCTTTGAAATGCTGTCATTCCGTCTGGTGGAGACGCAGAGTTTTAAAAGCCTGATGGCATTGGCTGTCCCGCAGTACGTCGTGCCCAGCCGCCACTACTTTTCCAGGCGAGCCATCCCTTCCCTGCACAACCAGGTGGGGGACAAAATCAGGTGTGCACTGCGCAACGCCATCTGTGGCAAGGTCCACCTAACTACGGATGCGTGGACCAATAAGCACGGTCAGGGACGTTATATCTCCCTAACAGCACACTGGGTAAATGCAGTGGCTGCTGGGCCTGAGGCAGATAGCGGTTTGGCGCATGTCCTTCCACCACCGAGGATTGCAGGGCGCTTCAGTTTGCCTCCTGTTGCTAACTCCTCCTTCTCCGCTTCCTCATCCTCTACCGCCTCCTCATCCATTCAGCGTAACACCTTCACCACCAACTTCAGCACAGCCAGGGGTAAACGACAGCAGGCAGTTTTAAAACTTTCCTGTTTGGGGGAAAATCCCCACACCGCGCAGGAGTTGTGGAGGGACATGGAACAACAGACCGATGAGTGGTTGCTGTCAGTGAGCCTCAAGCCCGGCCTGGTGGTGTGCGATAATGGGCGAAATCTCGTAGCAGCTCTGGGTCTAGCCGGTTTGACGCACATCCCTTGCCTGGCGCATGTGCTGAACTTGGTGGTCCAGAGGTTCCTTAAAAATTACCCCAATATGCCAGAGCTGCTGCAGAAAGTGCGGGCTGTCTGTGCGCACTTTCGGCGTTCTCACCCTGCTGCTGCTCGCCTGTCAGCGCTGCAGCGTAACTTCGGCCTTCCAGCTCACCGCCTCATATGTGACGTGCCCACAAGGTGGAACTCCACCTTGCACATGCTGGCCAGACTGTGCGAGCAGCAGCAGGCAATAGTGGAGTTTCAGCTGCAGCAATCACGCGTGAGTCGCTCTGCGGAACAGCACCACTTCACCACCAATAACTGGGCCTCCATGCGAGACCTGTGTGCCTTGTTGCGCTGTTTCGAGTACTCCACCAACATGGCCAGTGCCAATGACGCCGTTCTCAGCGTTACTATCCCAGTTCTATGCCTCCTTGAAAAAACGCTTCGTGCGATGATGGAAGAGGATGTGGCACAGGAGGATGAGGAGGAGGAGGAGGAAGCGGGATCATTTCAAAGGCTTTCAGGCCAGTCTTTCACAAGTGGCTACGAGGGTGGGTTCCTGCACCAACAAACGCCAGGTACACAATTGTCCGGCAGAAAGGGCACAGTTCTGGAGGATGACGAGGTGGAGGAGGAGGAGGAGGAGGAGGAGGAGGAGGAGGAGCCATGTTCACAGCAGGGTGGCACTCAGACCAGCTCGTGGCCATTACTGGTGCGTGGCTGGGGGGATACAGAGGACACAGACGATACACCTCCCACAGAGGACAGCTTTTCTTTGCCTCTGGGCAGCCTGGCACACATGAGCGATTACATGCTGCAGTGTTTCCGCAACGACAGCCGAGTTGCCCACATTTTAACTGGTGCTGATTACTGGGTGGCCACCCTGCTGGATCCCCGTTACAAGGACAACGTACCGTCCTTAATTCCCTCACTGGAGCGGGATCGTAAGATGCGCGAGTACAAGCGCACGCTGGTAGACGCGCTGCTGGTGGCATTCCCACCTGACAGCGGGCGTACGGTGGAAGCACAAGGCCAAGGCAGAGGAGGAGGAAGAGGTCGCCAACGCAGCCGGGGCACCGGCAGCACCTCAGAAGGCAGGGTTAGCATGGCCGAAATGTGGAAAAGCTTTGTCAGCACGCCACAACAACCAGCACCACCAGCTGAGATGGAACGTCTTAGCAGGAGGCAGCATTTCACCAACATGGTTGAGCAGTATGTGTCCACAGGCCTACACGTACTGGATGACGGGTCTGCCCCCTTTAACTTCTGGGTCTCCAAATTGGGCACATGGCCTGAGCTTGCCGTTTATGCCTTGGAGGTGCTGGCCTGCCCTGCAGCCAGTGTATTATCTGAACGTGTATTTAGCACGGCAGGGGGCGTTATCACAGACAAGCGCAGCCGCCTGTCCAGAGCCAATGTGGACAAGCTCACGTTCATTAAAATGAACCAGGCATGGATCCCACAGGACTTGTCCGTACCTTGTGCAGAATAGACATGTATACCGGTGTTGTGACAAAAACTGTCCGGCCATCGGATTGTGCCCGGCCCGTACTGCGCAGGCGCAGCGCTTGCGCAGTACAGAGGACAAGGAGATTCACAAAATCTCCGAAGATGAACGGCGCCTGCGCTGTGAGTGCAGGTTCAAGCCCCACCATCCAAGAGGACATACGGTAGCACATAGTAACAGGGCCCCTCACGGGCTCGCTTCGATCGCGGCCTTGCTTGGCTTGAACCACGGATGGTGTGGCCTTCACCTGAACTCAACACGCAGGCGCCGTTAGTCTTGGGAGATTTTTGAAATCCCCTTGTCCTACATACTCAGCAAGCGCAGTACAGGGCGGACACTATGCGACAGGGGACAGAATTCGACACATCACTGGCCTTACCCAGCCATTGTTGTATTTTTGAACCAGTGTTGGCTACCTCGTCCTCCTCCACCGCCGCTTCCACCTACACAGCCACATTCACCGCCACCTCAACCTCCTACTCCATATGGACCTCGTCCTGCTAGGCCAAGATTAAAAATTGTATTTTATTTTTTTGTAGCGCACAGATCCTTTCCCCCTTACCTGCCTTTATGTTGTTGGCTCTTCGCAGGAGGGAGAAAGGCACACCGCACTACCAGCCCGTATCCTCCTATATAAAGAGGTTGAGCGGTGTACTTGACGGGCCGTGTCCACAGCCGGAGTCAAAACTCCTCCAGAGGATGATTCTCACCTCTACTGTAGGTAGAGGCAAGTCCTTTAATTGCCAGTAAAGTCAATGTCCACACCAGCTGAAACTCCAACTCTTATTCTCTCATGGCAAAATAAACTGTACTCAGATAGAAAAGGTTAGAGCAAAGAAACAGGACAGCTTAAGGTGTGGAGGAGGTCCAGGCACAAACGTAGCACATTCACTTCACTGCTTAGGTTTCTCAAACAGTTTTTGGCGCACGGTCTCTGCCACAGACATTGAGGTTGGTCTCTGCCACAGACCGGGTGTACAAGGCCCCTGCCACGGGCCTGGAGAACTTTGGTCTCAGCCACAGACCAGGGTGTATAAGGCCCCTGCCACGGGCCGGTTGAATAAGGCCTCTGATACAGTCAAGGTGACCTTCAGCTTCTCCTTCTACGAACCTAGCCCATATCAAGGGGAAGACATCTCTCAAGGGAGTCAACAGACCATTCCTTCACCGTGACTCCCGCATCGGTCCATCAGAATGATCCTCCCTTCCCTGGAACAGGGTCCCCTACACGAGGCGGCTCTGGACTCCAGGCTTTACTCCCGCCCCTAGGCCTCCATACCCAGGGCAGCAAGAACTCCAGGATAGTACCTCACCCCGGGCTAAAGGTGCCCGAGATGGAACAGGAACACATGCACCCAGGCCGAAGGCACCTGGGCGCGGACCCCACTGGACATCAGCCCCCAGGCCAAAGGTCTGCCCCTTTTATTTGCTCTCCCGGCATGCACAGCAGGTTCCCCGCCCCGCTGTACTACTGCCAAGAGGGGACACAAAAGGCGCCACCTGTAGGCCGCAGGGAACTGCACACCAATACTGTCCCCCGAGGACAAAATGGTCCATGAATCCTACAGAATTAGGGTATTTGAGCCTATTTACCACTCAAACACTTTCCTTAAATTTAGCACCCCGCTACATTTTTATTTCAAAGTATTTTATTTTCCCACTAGCTTATCCATTAAATTAAATAATTTATTCCAGAAAGGGCGTATTCTGGGGCATTCCCACCATATGTGTGGCATCGTGCCGTTGAGTTTCTGAGGTTCTTAATGACTTCCTGTACCTCTTCTGCTGAAAAGGGGGCCTCCAGCATATTTTTTTTATTTTTTTATTTTTTTTATGTTCTTTTAAGTTATTTCCTATCCACATTTGTTTGCAGAGCACTTGCCATGTTCTTAACAACATTTTGCGGCCATTTGCAGCCCTCTAGCCCTTTCCATTACTTTTTTAGAGCCTTTTTAGTCGTCAGAAGTCCGGGTCCCCATTGACTTCAATGGGGTCCGGGTCCGGGTTCGGGTTAAAGTTCGGTCCCGAATCCGAACTTTTTTCCGAAGTTCGGCCGAACCCGCCGGACCCGAATATCCAGCTACCCGCTCAACTCTAATAGGCAGTCATAAATTAAAAGCTGTGTAAATTCCAGAAAATGTACCCTAGTTTGTAGACGCTATAACTTTTGCGCAAACCAATAAATATACGCTTATTGACATTTTTTTTACTAAAGACATGTGGCTGAATACATTTTGGCCTAAATGTATGACTACAATTGAGTTTATTCGATTTTTCTTATAACAAAAAGTAGAAAATATAATTTTTTTTCAAAATTTTAGGTCTTTTTCCGTTTATATCGCAAAAAATAAAAATCGCAGAGGCAATCAAATACCATTAAAAGAAAGCTCTATTTGTGGGAAGAAAAGGACGCAAATTTCGTTTGGGTACAACATTGCATGTCCGCACAATTCACAGTTAAAGCAGCGCAGTGCAAAATTCTGAATTCACCTCTGGTCCTTTAGCTACCAAATGGTCCGGGGCTTAAGTGGTTAACTACCGTAATTGTTTTTTGCTTATTCATTCTTCATGGGCAACACGACTGTCATTTGCCTACAAACTTTGTGCTGAAGAGTGTACCTCTTTGCCATCTCAGAAAGTTTGGAGGTATGCCTACTGGAGTATATTTAGGTTTTGTGTTGCCCTAGGCCTGACTAAAATCGTGCACCCCTAATTTAAATATGACCCACCCCTTCCCGTCAAGGCCACACCCCTTTCTGTTTAAGACCCGCCCTGAAATTTTCCAGTGAGGACACTAGTTCTGAGGGCCTGGGGGGGGGGGAATGGATTCCCTTAATTTGCATAGATTTCCTCTCACTTCCTGTTTGGCTATGGGGCAGAAAGTGAAGGGAAATCTCTGCAATGGGACAGGGATGGTAAAAAATAAACTGACAGGTGCTATAACCCTCCCTTACTCTATCCAAAATGGAAAAAAAAGTGTTGCGTATAGTTCTGTTTTTAAGCACAAATTTCTGATAATTTTATAGAGAGGACTAAGAAGATATAACCGTGCCAATGGTGCAGCAGAAAATATATAGCACAGCGAGGAAGGTTTGTGATCCAGGATGATAGGACAGTCAAAATTATAAGCAGCGCCCCCCCCCCCCACACACAGTTGCGGAATGCTGGCCGCCCGCATACTAGAAGCAGTGTGGCCGCTTTATGGGGGCGCTAGACTAATTGTCCTCTCAGCCCAGTCCGCCCAATATGACTGGCGCTACACTAACAGTGTAGCGCAAGACAGCGGGGACTCTTTCTGTGCTTCCCCCCTGCAAAGTGCTGCCCTAGGCCTGGGCCTTGTTGGCCTAGGCCAGGATACAGCGTTGACTACCAGACAGACTTTTTCTAAACTGCTGCCATTAAGGCAATAGAACTAGCAAGTGTTTATTTCATTTCTGTTTTTTTTTTTAAATAGTGTTCTCATTTGCTAGCCATGTTTAGATTTTCTGTAGTTTCTTTACAAAGAATCATTTGCAATTAACTTGCATCAGCAAATATAATGTATTGATCTATATTTGTGTGGTAGGGAAATACATTCCATACAGGCATGGCTTTATTGCCACCTGGTGGTTATATTTACTTCTTACATGTATGATACATTTGTCATATTATTTTGTCTTGACTTTCATGATATTACATTTCTGGTTTAGGCTATGTTCACACTTTCACGTTGCAGGAACACGTGGAAAATGGTGTGCCTTCCCGCACAATGCACAAAAAGCACAACTGTTTAGCAGATGAGCAGTGGTGCCATTAATTGTTAGTGGCAACCCCACTCATCTTGCTAGCAAAGTACCATGCATTTTGGTACGGCGCAGTTTTAAAAAAAGGGTCAGGTGCTTCTTTAGTGCATTTCTCATGTGGAGGGAAGCCTATTGAAATCAACGGGCTGCCTTAAACTAAACACATGTGAACGCACGGAAACCTGCAGAAAAACATGCGCGCTCGTACCTGCATAGAGGTGAATGGAGCCTTAAGCCCTGTACACATGATCGGTTTTACCGATGAAAACAGTCCGATGGACTTTTTTCATCGGACAAACCGATCGTGTATGGGACTCATCAGTCTTTTTTTCCCATCGGTTTTAAAAAAATAGAACATGTTTTAAATTTTTCCGATGGATCAAAAACCGATAGCAAATTCAGATCGTCTATGGGCAAGTCCATCGGATAAAAAACCCACGCATGCTCAGAATCAAGTCGACGCATGCTCAGAAGCATTGAACTTCATTTTTCTCGGCTCATTGGAGTGTTTTACGTCACCGCGTTTGGAACGGTCGGTTTTTTGACTGATGGTGTGTAGGCAAGACTGATGGAAGTCAGCTTCATCGGATTTCCGATGGACAAAACCATCGGATTAGAATCCATAGGATATCCGATCGTGTGTACGAGGCTTTAGATGTTACTCTTAATATACTTTTGTATATTATTTTAGCCTACCACAAAATGTTTTCCACTGTTAGGCACTTTAACAGTTTGGTTTCTGGGACAAACTTTTCCTGACCCAGACTAAGCAAGTAAGTAGTGTCAGTTGGTATGTTGGTTTTCAGTACCCTGAATTTGTATCAATAACAATATAAATAGGAGGCGAACCTGCAGGGCCTAGGTACAAGAAACTATGAAGGGCTCCCCTGGCCCTCAACCAGGGCCCTTCGCTCTGATCCCGGGGCCCTTTACTCCCATTGTGGGACCCTTTATTACAGTCCCACAGCGAGCCACCTTCCTGCCGTCTTGGGATTCCCCAATGGTGGCAGAACACCAGAGCCAAGTTGCAAGTACAACCTTTGTGACCCTGGTAGTTCTGCCACTGATGTCAGTAGTTTTTTTATGTAGCACACGGATCCTTTTCCCTTGCTTTGGCTCAATTGCAGGAAAAAGGCACACCGTACTATATGCCCGTACCCTCCTGGATGAGGAGGTTAAGCGGTGTTATGTATTTGGGTCCCACAGCTAGGTTCTTCCGTCAGTTGGTTCTCGTCTCCTAGGATATAGGGACAAGTCTCTGTTTTCCCCCAAGTAATTCCAATGTCTACACCACTCTAAACGCCAACGTTGAGTTTATTTTCTCAATGTTCAGCAGATAGGAAAAGGGTGAATGAGAGACAGGACAGCAAGGTTTTGGGAGGTTAGTCCAGGCACAAATGGATATCACTATCACCACTCTATCCCAGAGTAGGTTTAGCTCACCCGGATAGTCTCCTACAAAGTGGATCCTAGCAGCCAAAGTGATGCTCGGACGTTTGATCAAGTTCTTTCCTAGATGCGATCGGGAGACTCTCTGCCACAGAATCTATCAGACCCCAAACCTCTTAGCTTCTGGTACTTAAGGACAGGTGCCAGCAGCAGCACATTACTAGGCCCTTGGTGGATAGAAGAATCCCTCCAGAGAGTTACCGGGCCCCTTCCTTCACCGTGAACTCTAACCGGTCCGTCAGAAAGGTCCTCCCCCGGCCTCCTCTTCTTAGAAGTGGGCTCTCTCGCGAGAGACACCCTGGGACTTCTCCTCCTCAAAGCAGGCTCCAGCTAAAGGTGCTGGGTCCAATGCTGAAGATGCAGCCCCAGGACTAAAGGTGCCTGGGACCAGAGCACACGTGGCCCCATGGCCTGGAGGGCCATGCCATGCACTGGAGGGCCATGCCATGCACTTGGGCTCTCCTCCTCCTCCGAAGACAAAGACCCCTCCCAGGCGACGTCTGCCCCTTATGTATCCTCTCCCAGCATGCACAGCAGGTCTACCACACCCACTGTACCGCTGCCGAGAGAGGACACCCAAGGCACAGCACTAATACCAGCGGTTCAACCCTGACGCATTATGGCAGTGCCACCTATAGGCCACAGGGAACTGCACACCAGTATACCATCCTGGAAATAAACAGCACAACCTACAAATTGAGAACGGTCTGAGCCTAACTACTATCTCAGACCAGCCCCTAAATTTGGGTATATAGCACCCCTAAATGGGGTGGGCGCTACATTTATTTTTGTTGTTTTATTTTTTAACCATTTTATTTTATTTTTATTTTTTTGCAATTTTATTTTTTGCGTATTTTTTAGAACCCCCAATGGGGGGGCTTTGGTGAAGGCGGTTTGCAGAGTCTCACAACCCCCCTGTACTACACTCAAAAGGGGCACTGTGATATAAAAGGGGCTTCACTGACATCATTACAGTGCCCCTTTACAGTGGAGTCCCCTTTATATCACAGTGCATTGCAGTTTTGTTCCCCAATCACAGTGCTCCTTGTAGTAATGCTCCCCCCAATCATAGTGCCCCTTGCAGTCATTGACCCCCCATAACAGTCCTCCTTGCAGTCAAGCCTCCCTATCATGTCCTCCATGCCCCATCACAGTTCTTTTTTGCAGTCATGCCCCCCATCACAGTCCTTTTTGCAATCTTGCTACCCATCACAGTCCTCCCTGCAGTCATGGCCCCCCATAAAAGTCCTGCCTGCAGTCATGGCCCCCATCACAGTCCTCCCTGCAGTCAAGGTCCCTCATCAGAGTCCTCCCTGCTTTTATGCCCCCCATCACAGTCCTCCCTGCAGTCATGGCCCCCATCACAGTCCTCCCTGCAGTCAAGGTCCCACATCAGAGTCCTCCCTGCAGTCATTGCCCCCGCATTCCCTATTTAAAAACACAGTGCCCCTTCCAACCTCTGCCTCCCCTGCAGCGTCTTACCTTTGGGAGGGCAGGGGCAGTTAGCAGCCAGTGTCTATTTTCCCAGGTCTCTCAGTCATGCCCCCCATCACAGTCCTCCTTGCAGTCATGCCCCCCATCACAGTCCTCCTTGCAGTCATGCCCCCATCACAGTCCTCCTTAAAGTCATGGCCCCCCCATCATAGTCCTCCTTGCAGTCATGCCCTCCCCATCACAGTCCTCTCTGCAGTCATGGCTCCCCATCACAGTCCTCCTTGCAGTCATGTTCCCCTATCACAGTCCTCCTTGAAGCCATGGCCCCCCATCAAGTCCTCCTTGCATTCATGCCCCCATCTCAATCCTCCTTGCAGTTATGCCCCCCATCACAGCCCTCTGCAGTCATGCCCTCCCCATTAAAGTCCTCTCTGCAGTCATGGCCCCCATCACCATCCTCCTTGCAGTCATGTCCCCCATCACAGTCCTCCTTGAAGCCATGGCTCCCCATCAGGTCCTCCTTGCAGTCATGCCCCCATCACAGTTCTCCTCGCCATCATGCCCCCCATCACAGTCCTCTTTGCAGTTATGCCCCCCATCACAGACCTCCTTGCAGCCATGCCCTCCTATCACATTCCTCCTTGCAGCCATGCCCTCCTATCACAGTCCTCCTTGCAGCCATGCCCCTCATCATAGTCCTCCCTGCAGTCATTGCCCCCCATCATAGCCCCCCCTGCAGTCATAGCCCCCATCACAGTCCTCCCTGCAGTCATAGCCCCCATCACAGACCTCCCTGCTGTCATCGCCCGCGCATTCCTCTTTAAAAGCACAGTGCTCCTTTCAATCTCTGCCTCCACTGCAGTGTCTTACCATCGGAGGGCAGAGGCAGTTAGCAGCCAGTGTCTATTTTCCCAGGTCTCTCAGTCATGCCCCCCATCACAGTCCTCCTTGCAGTCATGCCCCCATCACAGTCCTTCCCTGCAGTCATGGCCCCATCACAGTCCTCCCTACAGTCATGGCCCCCCATCACAGTCATCATTGCAGTCATGCCCCCATCACAGTCCTCCTTGCAGTCATGGTCCCCCATCACAGTCCTCCTTGCAGTCATGCCCCCATCACAGTCCTCCCTGCAGTCATAGCCCCCATCACAGTCCTCCCTGCAGTCACGGCCCCCCATCACAGTCCTCCCTGCAGTCATGCCCCCCATCACAGTCCTTCCTGCAGTCATGCCGCCATCACAGTCCTCCCTGCAGTCACATGCCGCCATCACAGTCCTCCCTGCAGTCACGGCCCCCCATCACAGTCCTCCCTGCAGTCACGGCCCCCCATCACAGTCCTCCCTGCAGTCATAGCCCCCATCACAGTCCTCCCTGCAGTCACGGCCCCCCATCACAGTCCTCCCTGCAGTCATGCCCCCCATCACAGTCCTCCCTGCAGTCATTGCCCCAGCATTCCTCTTTACTAGCACAGTGCTCCTTCCACTCATTGCCTCCACTGCAGTGTCTTGCCTTCAGAGGGCATGGCCCCCCATCACAATCCTCCTTGCAGTCATGCCCCATCACAGTCCTCCTTGCAGTCATAGCCCCCATCATAGTCCTCCCTGCAGCCAGTCACGGTCCGACTAACTATATATACAGACAACTTAAGGTGCTTCTATGGGGTCACAGAGCCAGTTTCAGATCTTAGAAGAGAGTATTGGTAAATTTTCTTCTATATTGAGTAGCTTTTATTGAAAAGGTGCAAAAAAACGTAGTTTTCAAATGATGTTTTACCAGATTTCAATAGAATGAATTTAACAAATTTGTTAAATAATGTTGATTTTGATATGACATTTTTGAGAAGCAGATAGGATGGTTTACACAGTAGTAAAGCATGTTAATCAGTAACCAAAAGATTGAATTTTAACATTGTGAACTTTTATGTCATGGCCAACACAAGTGGGTCAAGGTTCTTCCTACTGTATGATTAATGCCACAGGTAGAAATATGGTATTCGTTTTCGTTTTTACTTCAATATCCTTTCTTTGGCTTTTAAAATTACTGCAACCTAACCCAGAATACAACAAATTATTATAATTTTTAAAGTGAATCTGTGTGGGTAGAAGTATGAAAGCAGTTACTGGTGTCTGGTGAAGGTTCCAGGGCCTTTATCCTGATCCTGACTTCACTACCTAATGAGTCACTTACTTTGAACAAGCATGCAGTGGGTGAAAGCTGGAAACCTCAAAGTGTCCTCCTCTTATATCAGGATGACCGTCTCGTAAAACAGTTGAAAAACTGTTAACAATTGTCATATTTTTATAGTTCCATTTAACCTGAACCTAATATCTACAACTTAAAGCCAGGTACACACTTGCAGATATTTTTTTGTTCAACCCAGCAGACTGAATGGAAAAAAAACCCTGAAGAGCTTTGGAAGGAGCCCCTATTCTAACTATCCAATGTTAGTACAGCGATCTCCAAAAATGATCACTGCTGGTGATTGCATGTGTAGCGGCCTCTACTCTCTCTCTTTCTTTATCGGTTATATGGCTCTTGTCTAGGGGTACCTGGGAGAGAGAGAGAAAACACACCACGGCCCATGTCCTCCGTGACTGGTGGGTGAAGGCCAGAGATTGGGCTTTTGTGTAAGTGTCCTAGAGTCAAGTCCAGTCCTTCGTCCCTGACTCCTTTGCTTGAGTAACCCAAGTTCCACACAGTGAATAGGTACAACTCAGTTTTATTGCTTGGCAAGAAGAATAAAACTATCTTTCTTCTTTGGAAAATGAGGGGGGACAGATCGAGGCACAATCCTTTCCCTTTTTGCTGCTGCCCACTGTGCTGTCACCAGTGGTGAATAGTCACTGCCACTGACTAGGTAATAGAACGTGAATTTACCTTCGCTCACTTTGCCCCTGTCAGAGGAAGAAATCCGTCCAAGGGAGAAATGGAGGCCTCTCCGTCACCAGCGATGCTGCGCCGGGCTCTTCAGAGAAGTTACTGTGCACCAGTCCTCACGAACTCAGACACGGGCACCCAAGGAGTTAGGGCCCCCTCGGATTCCTCCACCCTCGCGGAACTCAGTCGAAGGTACTGAGCCCCAGGCATCCGCCATAGTACCTCACCTCAGGCTAAAGGTGCCTGAGATGGACTCCATCCCTGCTCCAGCTAGGCCAAGGGCGCCTAGGCCTGAAACACCGGAACGCCAGCACACAAGCTGAAGGTGCCTGGTTGCGGCCGCGTCCTCCGACTCTCCCCCCAAAACAGGGCGTCCGCCCCTTTTATGACCTCTCCCTTTGCGTCCCAGCGGGTTCCCCGCCCCGCTGTACCAGCTCCAGGGGAGGACAAAAAGGCACGGTTCGCGGTGTGAGTTCAACTCCGGCCCCAGGCAACAGTGCCACCCAGGGGCCCCAAGGAACCTCACACCACTAGAGCCCTTACATAATTCAAGTACCCGCTACACTCTCCCCCTGGTGATTTGACACTGGTCCCCAGTGTCTGGTACAAACTCACATCCCACAAGGGTGATGACATAAGTTCAGCCCAGAAACCAAACTACACAATTTAGCCCCGAATTGTGCCAAGACCTGTATGGGTAAGGGAAAACTTAAAACAATATAACTATTAAATTTTTCAATAAAAACACTTTAAATATCTCACACATTTACATTCCTCCCTCTGGCTATCTAAGAACCACCCACTCTCAGTAGTCTTGACAGACGAGTCTCCTGCAGAGGGAAAGAAAAGACACATACATCCTACCAACATGTGTGTTTGCTTGGAATGAATGAGTCTATCCTAGGAGAAACCCATTTACTCCAATAAGTGCTGCATAATGTCAAAAAAACAAACAATCGTTGCGCAACACTGCCACCTGGTGACAGTGCCACGGTCAAGACACTCATCACTTCCAGATGAACTTTCCTCTTGAACGTTTTCTCTGTTTCTCTCTATCTAAAACCCAAAGTCACTGATTTCTTCTGAGCGCAAGGAGAAATAGGGAGAACAAACAAAAACACAGCTCCCATATCTCCAATGAGTAGAACTGCCCAAATACAAAAAAAAAAAATAGGGCACAGTCCCTGTGTTCAAGAAAAGGCACTCCGGAAAGTTCAGCCAGGAATAGAAAAGAAAAGCACATGGGAGTCTCTTTTTCCCTTACAGGTAAAACCTTGGATGAGGCAATGATATAGGCTTCAGACGGTCATCAAAGCTGAAGCAAAACTTGAGTGGTTTAAGGGGAAACATGTAAAAGTGTTGGAATGGCCTAGTCAAAACCCAGACCTAAATCCAATAGAAAACCTGTGGTCAGACTTAAAGATTGCTGTTCACAAGCGCAAACCATCCAACTTAAAGGAGCTGGAGCAGTTTTGCAAGGAGGAATGGGCAAAATCCCAGTGGTAAGATATGGCAAGCTCATAGAGACTTATCCAAAGCGACTTGGAGCTGTGATAGCCGCAAAAGGTGGCTCTACAAAGTATTGACTTTAGGGGGGTGAAAAGTTATGCACATTGACTTTTTCTGTTATTTTGTCCTATTTGTTGTTTGCTTCACAATAATAAAAAAAAAATCTTCAAAGTTGTGGGCATGTTCTGTAAATGAAATGATGCAAATCCTCAAACAAATCATGTTAATTCCAGGCTGTGAGGCAACAAAACGCAAAAAATGCCAAGGAGTGAATACTTTTGCAAGACACTGTATGTATTCTGCTACATATTTTTGGTAAAAGTTATAACTTCTATAAACTATGGGATAGATTTATGGAATTTTTTGGTTTTCCACTAGTAATAGCTGCGATCAGCAATTTTTAGCGGGACTGCAACGTTGCGGTGGACAAATCTGACACTAAGTGACACTTTTTGGGGACCAATGACACCAATTTAGTGATCAGTGCTAAAAATAATCACTATCACTGTACTAATGACACTGGTAGAGACGCGTGCCCTAGACCCGAAGACAAAAGTCATATACAGGTATGTGATTTTGCGCTTAAGTGCCGCATTATATGTATGTGGGGCAGTCCTTAAGCGGTTAAAGTATATGTAAACTCTAAAATTAAATTCTGTCATTTGGTCTCCTTTTTTTCTGTCAATTATACCACTGTAGCTCGTTTATTATGTTTGTTTGATAGATTTAAAAAAAAAAATGCCCATTAATGGATACAATTTCAAACAAAAATTCTTAGAAAAATTCTTAGGAAAATTTGAACATTCTCAGAACATTCAAATTAGTTTGAAAGGTTTTGTTTGCTTTTAAAATTTGACTTTGGAATGAATGAACTAAACGAAAACCACATACACTGTTAGAAATTAATTAAGTCAAGAAACATTTTCTATCCTTCTCCAAATGTTCTCATCACTGCAGTCAAAAACGAAGGTCACTATGACCCCACTAATGATTAGGGATGGGCCGAACACCCCCGGGTTCGGTTCGCACCAGAACCTTCGAACGGACCGAAAGTTTGTGCGAATTTTCGAACCCTATTCGTTACAATGGACGCGAACGTTCGAAATCAAAAGTGCTAATTATAACGGCCAATATGCATGTTAATGTCATAAAACAGGTTTGGGGACCCGGGTCCTGCCCCAGGGGACATGTATCAATGCAAAAAGAAGTTTTAAAAACTAAAGTTTTTTCGGGAGCAGTCATTTTAATGATGCATAAAGCGAAAAAAAAAAAGTGAAATATTCCTTTAAATATGGTACCTGG
The DNA here is from genome assembly GCA_029206835.1 of Rana muscosa. Taxonomy (NCBI): domain Eukaryota; kingdom Metazoa; phylum Chordata; class Amphibia; order Anura; family Ranidae; genus Rana; species Rana muscosa. Next base: position 420,274,271 of record CM055117.1, on the reverse strand, counting down.
GGGGTGTCTAAAGTATGCCTGTGAAGTGGCATGTGTTTCCCGTGATTAGAACTGTCCCTGCACAAAATGACATTTCTAAAGGAAAAAAATAAGCCATTTAAAACCGCTTGCGGCTTTAATGTCATGTCTTGTCCTGGCAATATGGCTGAAAATCCTTGAGAAAAATGGCATGGCTACCCCATCACCCCCCCCCCCACCCCAGCCCCTTTTGGTCTTGTATGGATATTAAGGGGAACCCCGCACCCAAAATAAACCCCTATACCTACAACCCTATATACTCTGAACAGCAGTATACAGGCGGTGCAAACAAGACAGGGACTGTAGGTTTGTTCTTAAGTAGAATCTGAACAGGTACATTTTTAAGTGTAGCTCCATCCAAAAAAAATCTATTTTTAAGCTTTTTGGAGAACATAGGGAAGGGTTATCACCCCTGTAACATTTGTTTTGCTGTCTGTGCCCCCGTTCAGAACATTTCACCTCACTTTCCATCCCAATGACAAATGTTTTTGGAAAAGTGTTTTTTTTTATTGAAACAAGGATTGGTGATAAAGCATCAGTAGAGAGGAGATACCTTTTTCCCAAATTAAATCTAACCGGATAGAATTTCCCTTCCTAGGGGTAGATTTCCTCTCACTTCCTGTTTTCTCCTTCCGTTTGCAAGTAGGAGTCGTTTGTAAGTTGGATGTTTGAAAGTAGGGGCCTGCCGTATATACTCTGCAGAAATTTGCCCCATTAGATGTTGGTGTAGCCACAACACTGTAAGCCCTCACAGTTACTCTTGGTGGGCACAGGAATTGGCCCTGCTGTGAATTATTAGATCAAGATTTGTAATTGCATGCACCTGTTGAACAGGGCAGAAAAATTGGGCCTTTGGTGGTGGTGGTGGACGGTGTTGCCACAAGACTGTAAGCCCTCACAGTTACTCTTGGTGGGCGCAGGAATGGGCCCTGCTGTGAACTATTAGATCAAGATTTGTAATTACACGCCCCTGTTAAACAGGGGCTGAAAAATTGTGCCTTAGGCACTGGTGCCACAACACTGCAACCCCTCACAGATACTGTACTTGGAGCACAGCAGTCAGACCTGTTGCGAAGCATTGCTTAAAAAATTGTAATTACACGCCCCTGTTAAACAGGGGCTGAAAAATTGTGCCTTAGGCACTGGTGCTGGTGCCACAACACTGCAACCCCTCACAGATACTGTACTCTGAGCACAGCAATGAGACCTGTTGCAAAGCATTGCATAAAAAAATTGTAATTACACGCCCCTGTTAAACAGGGGCTGAAGAATTGGGCCTTAGCCACTGGTGTGGTGGCACCCAGAAACAAAAATGTTCTTCCAAGCTATCAAGGAATGGATCATTGAGGAGGAGGAAGAGGATTGTCAGTGAACATAACAGGACAGTCACTCAGCATCAGCATAGGCAGTCTTGAAGGGATGTGACATTATAAATTATTCAGTTATATCCGCTTCAGGTGCCTGGTAGCTGGTGGTGATCCAAGACTGATTCATCTTTATGAAGGTCAGTCGATCAACCGAGTCGGTGGACAGGCGCACCCTGTGATCGGTGACAAAGCCTCCAGCAGCACTGAATGTGCGTTCGGAAAGAACGCTGGATGCAGGACAGGCCAGTAGCTCAATTGCATACTGTGCAAGCTCTGGCCAGTGATCCATCCTCAAGACCCAGTAAGCCAGAGGATTTTCGGTGGGAAAGGTGTCCAAGTCTGACCTTGCCCCTAGGTATTCCTGCACCATGTATATCAGACGCTGGCGATGGTTGCTGGAACCGATCATACCTTGGGGCTGCGGACTAAAAAATTGTCTGAACGCATCGGTCAGACGTCCACCTTCCCCACCGCTCCTTCTGCTACTGACCGAAGCCTCAGCAACTCGTCGTCCAGGACCAGGAGTTTGTAACCTCCCAGTCTCTGGGAACGTGTTGCACAGACCTTTCTGCAAGGCCTCCCTAAGATGTCTCATCCTCTGCTCCCTCTGCGACGGCAAGATAAGATCCGCAACCTTACCCTTGTACCGTGGATCAAGGAGAGTGGCCAGCCAGTAATGGTCCCTCTCCTTGATCCGAAAAATACGAGGATCCTTCCGCAGGCTTTGCAGGATCAGGGAGACCATGCAACGTAGGTTAGCTGAGGAATTCGGTCCGGAGTCTTCTGGGTCAGAGGACGACATGATCGCCAGCCACCTCCTCCCAGCCACGTACAAGTCCACTGGTTTGTTGGGACTGTACATCATCCCTAAAAGACTGCTGCTGCTGATGCTGAGTGCCAGGCTCCACCTCCATGCTCACACAATCCTCCTCCTCCTCCTTCTCCTCATCCTCTTCCTGTGTGATGGGTGGGAGAGAAGGAACACTGTCTGGATAAAGGGGGCCTTGAGAGGCAAGGAAGTCCTCCTCTTCCTGCCTCTGTTCTGCCTCAAGTGCCCTGTCCATTATCCCACGCAGCGTATGCTCCAACAGGTGGACAAGAGGTACAGTGTCACTGATGCATGCACTGTCACTGCTCACCATCCTCGTGGCCTCCTCAAATGGTGACAGGACAGTGCATGCATCCCTGATCATGCTCCACTGGCGTGGGGAAAAAAAATCCAAGCTCCCCTGACCCTCTCCTGGTGCCGTAGTCGCACAGGTACTCATTGATGGCCCTCTGCTGCGTGTGCAGTCGCTGCAGCATGGCCAACGTTGAGTTCCACCTGGTGGGCATGTCACATATAAGGCGGTTCTTGGGCAGGTTCAACTCCTTTTGCAGCTCAGCCAGCCGAGCACTGACATTATACGATCGGCGGAAATGCACACAGACTTTCCTGGCCTGCCTGAGGACATCCTGTAAGCCTGGGTACCTGCCCAAGAACCGCTGCACCACCAGGTTGAGGACGTGAGCCATACAGGGCACATGGGTCAGCTGCCCCTGTCGCAGGGCGGAGAGGAGGTTGGTGCCATTGTCAGAAACCACCATTCCTGGCTTAAGCTGGCGTGGCGTCAACCACCTCTCGGCCTGCCCCTGCAGAGCTGCCAGAACCTCTGCCCCAGTGTGGCTCCTGTCCCCCAAACACACCAGCGCAAGCACGGCATGGCATCTTTTTGCCTGCGTACTCGCGTAGCCCCTTGTACGCCTACGGAGCACCACTGGTTCCGAGGACAGAGCACTCGAAGAGGCCATGGAGGAAGAAGAAGAGGAGGGGGTGGAGGAGAGAGGTGTGTCACAACCAGTAGTAGCATTTTGGAGGCGTGGTGGCGGAACAACCTCCAACACTACTGCACCTTGTCCTGCATCCCTCCCAGCTGCCAATAGAGTGACCCAATGGGCCGTGAAAGACAGGTAACGTCCCTGTCCATGCCTGCTGGACCATGAGTCAGCGGTAATATGCACCTTACCGCTGACCGCCCTGTCCAGCGAGGCATGGACATTGCCTTCCACATGCCGGTAGAGAGCCAGAATCGCCTTCCGTGAGAAAAAGTGGCGTTTGGGAACCTGCCACTGAGGAACCGCACATTGAACAAACTCACGGAAGGGGGCCGAGTCTACCAACTGAAAAGGCAGCAGTTGAAGTGCTGGGAATTTAGCCAAGCTAGCATTCAACAGCTGGGCATGTGGATGGCTGGGAGTAAACTTCTTTTGACGGTCCAGCAGCTGGAGCAGGGAAATTTGCCTGGTAGAATCGGACGTCGGTGTACTGCTAACAGAGTGCCCGCAAGTACTTGGCTGTGACACACCTAATTCTACACCTTCATTCCTCTCAGAGCAGCTTTCAGAGAGGACTGAAGATATAGTGGGGTTGGAGATCCCAGCTGATCCCAGCTGATGAGGAGCAAGGAGAGGTCCGCTTTGTTCTTTGGTGTGGTTCTTTAATGTGCGCTTGCCAACGAGCTGCATGGCAGGTCGACATATGTCTGGTCATGCTTGTGGTGCCCAAGCGGCTGATGTTTTGGCCACGCGAGATACGCTTGAGACATATGTTGCAAATAGCAGTGGTGCGATCTGATGCGCTTGTCTCAAAAAAGGCCCACACCAAAGAACTTTTGTGATAACGTGCAGGCGGAGCTCTGCGGTGTGATTCAGTTGGTGTGCTGGCCTCTAGCTGGCCTCCGGAGGGCATCCTGCCTCGTTGGACATGTGCTGCCGCCTCCTCCTCCTCCTCCTCCTCCTCTCTCCCTTCAGGCACCCACGTGGAGTCAGTGACCTCATCATCCCCTCCCTCTTCACCACTGGAGCAAACCTGGCAGTAAGCTGCAGCTGGTGGAACATGACTGCCAGATTTATCTATCCAAGAGGGAAGAAATATATCTAGTTCCTGATGTTTGCAGGGTTCCAATTATATATACGGTGCCCAAAATTCATAAAAACCTGCATAAACCGCCGGGGAGACCCATAATAAATGGAATCCAATCAATTAATGCAAGGATTGGGGAATATGTTGATAAATTCCTACAGCCACTGGTCCCAAAAACGCGTTCCTATTTGAGGGACACTAAACACTTAATTCAAATTTTGGATAAAGTAGTGATGAACCCACAGCACAAGTATTTGATAGCCATGGCGGATGTCACTTCATTGTATACGGTAATAGATCATGAAGATGCTATCAGGGCCACCAAATGGGCACTGAATAAGTTCAGCAATCTCATTTCTAAGCAGAAGAGGTTTATACTTAGAGGTTTGGCATTTGGAATACAGCACAATTACTTCTGGTATTGCTCCAATTACTATAGACAGCTCAATGGAATCGGTATGGGGGCAAAGTATGCCCCAAGTGTGGCGAATATTTTCATGTCGGAGTGGGAGGAGTGTGCCATCTATGAAAATAAACCAGAACAACTAACGTTATACAGACGATTCATTGATGATTGCATAGTAATTTGGGATGGGGACGTAAGTACCCTAGTTCAATTTTTTGAGAAGCTGAATGAGAATAAACAGAATATAAAGTTAACGTATACAATTAGTGAAAAAAACATACAGTTTTTGGACTTGGAAATCACACTGGAAAGGAATACATTAATCACAAAAACATATTTCAAACCAGTGGAACGCAACAGCTACATCCCAGTAGATAGTTGTCACTTCGAACCATGGCTTATAAATATACCTAAGGGGCAATTGATTAGATTGCGAAGAAATTGTACAGAAGAACGGGCATATTTGGAACAAGCTAAAATGATGGGAAAGAAGTTCATTGCTAAAGGATATAATGAGGAATTTATCAACAAAAAAATTCAAGAAGTTCTTGAGATATCAAGGGATACTCTAATGCAGGATAAAGAGAAGAAAATTACAACCTTCCAGGAATTACCGATTATAATGAATTTTAGTGTCCAACACAGACAAGTTGAATCTATATTCAAGAGACATTGGCCAATATTGAAAGCCGATAGCCAATTACAAAGCATACTACCCATTGTACCCCGGATTGTATATAGGAGGGCCCCAACACTTAGAGATATAGTGGCAAAAAATATACCTGACCCACCTACTAAGCTGAATACACTTACCTTTTTTCAGGGAAAGGGATTTTTTCCCTGTAAAAGGTGTTATGCTTGTAGGAAAACAAATTTGAATGGCCAAAAATGCTCCAAATTCAAATCTAACGCTACACAACAGAATTATGAAATAAAAGATTTGATTACGTGTAAGACGGAGGGGGTGGTTTATGTGTTGGAGTGCTCTTGTTCACTCCAATACATAGGACGCACAAAAAGACCTATATGGAAGAGGATAAGGGAGCATGTGCAAAACATTGAAAACGGTTTTCCGAAACATAATGTTTCAAGACATTTTGCACTATGCCACCAACAAAATCCAGCAGAACTAAAATTCTGGGCCATTGAAAAATTCACACCACACTGGAGGGGTAGCCACAAAGTAAGAGACCTCAGTTAAAGTGAATCCAGATGGATACATGAAATGCGCACTTTTACGCCTAGTGGTTTAAACATCGAATTTGATTTGAATTGTTTTATATCCAATTATTAGTTTTTGCCTTCATTTTTATATCAACATCTTTTTATATATATTTTTTTTATATATTTTTTTATATATATTTTAATATCTCAATACCTCTGTATTTTAGGGTAGTTCTTAATCCTCCTTTTTAAATTATTTTATCCCTTTATTATTTGTTTTAATATGTATTGATTGTATACTTAATTGGTATGTGTGGGCACACAAATGTATGTCACTGGTAATACCTATATTACGGTGAGTGTGGTTGTTGCTACACACCATCTGAGGGAGCCAGTGATTGGGGATTTCCTATGTGACTATTCATTTGGGTGTAGTTACAAAACACACCACTGGAGGGAGTTAGTAGATTTGTCACCTCCAACAGAGGATGTCAATATAGGTTTACAATGACGGTTTTTAATATAGTTGTTATTGTTGTATGATTTATGCAGTCCCTTTATGGACTATTAAAGTTGTGTTTGTTTTTATGTATTATATCTAAATGCAAACCTGTAATTGCACAATGCCTGTCAGCGATGATGGTCAGATAATCCCCTTTTGCCGCCATGGCAACAAAGCACGCTACATGTGTATAAATACACTGGTCTTCCTGTCACTGGGCTAAACCCATGACTAAGTCACGTGACGTGTGACGCAACGCGTAGGGGGAGGAGCCTAGTCACGCTACCAGCGGTGTTCTACGGAACTGGAAGCAGGAGCTGTGAAGGAGATCACTCCAACTGAGCTGAATTGTGGCGATATGTGCACAACAATATCTACGGTCACGTGAGTGAGAGCATTGATTGAATTATCATTGCCTGCAGGTCATGCAGCGCTGCGCAATGATTTTTTCTTTTCTTGTCCTCCATGATTCATCTGTTTGTTGAAGCTACCGATCATACTGCTGAAGTCTGAAAACTGGCAGCCGCCTTGATTTGTTGAACAGCTGAAGGAGAGGAACATAGTGAGGAGTATCTAGCTGGGCAACATTAGGACTGGATAGTGCTTATGTGTGTTTATAACCTGGGCTCTTCACTAGTAGCCATTAGTCCATATCAGTGAGGTTGATCAGTGTGTGGCACTAGAGCACTTTATATTTTGAACTTAGGTTAGATTTTTTTATCATACCTGCACTGGTGTTTGCAGGTTGCACATTGTTTGTAGTTTTGTACATATGTTGTGTAGTGGTTCACTGTATTTCACATAAGGTTGATTTAATAGCGCTTCAATATTACACATTTAATGACTGCCAGATTGCTGTCCTTGAGCATCCCCTCTCTCTGCGCTCACGCTACTGCCTTCCTCTAGCTGGGTATCATCATCCGAGCCTTCAAAACGTTGGGCATCCTCCTGGAGCATGTACCCAACACTGTGCTCAAACAGTTCGGGGGACTCCTCAGGAGGACATGGTGGGTCTAGGGAAGGGGTGCCTGATGATGCCATTGAGTACGCGTTGGCAGCTGCTATGCCAGTACCCTGAGCCTGGGTGAGAGAGGATGAGGAGGATGAGGAGGGCTTGGTCATCCGTTCTACCAAGCCTTCGGCATGATGCGGCTCAACATGTCCAGCTGCCGAAAACAAGGACAAGCGTGTCCCATGGCCACGTGCTGATGACGATGCACAACCACGTCCACGACCAGCACTGTTGTCTCTAGAAACAGAGCCTGCTTGCCCTGTGTTCTTGGCTCGGGACTGTCTGCCTCTCCTTGGTGGTCTTCCAGGCATTGTAGTGGGTAGTGTATATTGTGCTGGAGTCACACAGCACACACACACTAATTCCTGCAGATGGCTGCCTTAGATGACAGCAACAGGGCCTTACGGCAGATAGAGGCTGCCTTAGATGACAACAACTGGGCCTTACGGCAGATAGAGGCTGCCTTATATGACAACAACTGGGCCTTATGGCAGATAGAGAGGCTGAGGTGGTTTTATGTGTGCTGTACTAACAGAGCACACACACACACGCTAGCTCCTGGAGATGCCTGGCTGCCTTCGATGACAACAACTGGGCCTTACGGCAGATAGAGGCTGCCTTATATGACAACAGCTGGGCCTTATAGCAGATAGAGAGGCTGAGGTGGTTTTATGTGTGCTGTACTAACAGAGCACACACACACACACGCTAGCTCCTGGAGATGCCTGGCTGCCTTCGATGACAACAACTGGGCCTTACGGCAGATAGAGGCTGCCTTATATGACAACAACTGGGCCTTATAGCAGATAGAGAGGCTGAGGTGGTTTTATGTGTGCTGTACTAACACAGCACACACACGCTAGCTCCTGGAGATGCCTGGCTGCCTTCGATGACAACAACTGGGCCTTACGGCAGATAGAGGCTGCCTTATATGACAACAACTGGGCCTTATAGCAGATAGAGAGGCTGAGGTGGTTTTATGTTGCTGTACTAACAGAGCACACACACACACACGCTAGCTCCTGGAGATGCCTGGCTGCCTTCGATGACAACAACTGGGCCTTACGGCAGATAGAGGCTGCCTTATATGACAACAACTGGGCCTTATAGCAGATAGAGAGGCTGAGGTGGTTTTATGTGTGCTGTACTAACAGAGCACACACACACACACGCTAGCTCCTGGAGATGCCTGGCTGCCTTCGATGACAACAACTGGGCCTTATAGCAGATAGAGAGGCTGAGGTAGTTTTATGTGTGCTGTACTAACAGAGCACACACACACACACGCTAGCTCCTGGAGATGCCTGGCTGCCTTCGATGACAACAACTGGGCCTTATAGCAGATAGAGTGACTGAGGTGGTTTTATGTGTGCTGTACTAACACATACACACACACACACACACTAGCTCCTATAAATGCCTGCCTGCCTTAAATCACAATAGGACAGAAGGTGATACTGCAATGCTGTACTAACAGCACGCACACACCAGACTAATCCCCAGAATCACAGCAGTTAGACTCAGCAGCAGATAATGTCACCACTCAGCAGCAGTGCAATCAGCAGAATGAATCAGTGATGCAATCAAATGATCAGTATTCAGTAGTAATGATAATGAATCAGCATCAGCATCAGCAGTCTGCCTATATCAGAATCAAGCCGGAACACAGTGCACTAGGCCGACGGCGCGGCTGCCTTTTATACAGTGGGGCGTGTACTAAAGCCCCTGAGCTATAATTGGCTACAGGCGTCCTGCCTGTAGCCAATTATTGCTCTCCTCGCTGCCGGCGCTGTGATTGGCCAAGCATGCGGGGTCACAGTGCATGCTTGGCCAATCATCAGCCAGCAATGCACTGCGACTGGCGCAATGCATTGCGGGCCGCTCGCATCACACGAATGTGATGCGAACGGCCCAAATAGTTCTGGGCTCGCCGAGCGGGCGAACGCCCAATGTTCGATTTGAGCGTGGGTTTGAATCGAACACCGGGCCCATCCCTACTAATGATTAGGAGAACGAATAAACATTCAAAAAATATTATTTTCCTAAGAATTTTCAATCAAAGTTCTACCCTTCTATGCGTACCTCCCAACTTTTAAAAGTCCTGCCGCGGGACATTCAGTAAATTTTTCTTGATCTAAAGAAAGTTGTTGAGCGTGGGGGGGGGGGGGGCTGCTGCGGGACATTTTTTTTTTTAACACCTAACAAAAGTTGTTGAGCAGGGGGGGGGGGGGTTGGTGCCGCGGGACATTTTTTTTTTTTTTTAACACCTAACAAAACAAACAAAAGTTGTTGACCGGGGGGGGGGGGGTGCCGCGGGCGGGACTGTTTTTGCCGCAGATCGTGGGGGTAGATAGGGGGGAGGCGGCCAAACACGGGGGGGGGGGGTCTTACCTCCTGCTGCTTCCACTGGCTCTTCTTCCTCCACTTCCTGCTGTGCGGGAAAACATGCACTCTCGCGGGACTGCGGGAAAGTGGAGTCTATGCGGGAAAAAACCTGCAGAATCCGTGCTTGTTGGGAGGTATGCTCTATGGCCAGCTTAACTGGTAATTTTGCCAGAAATCTTGTGAGCTTATAACATCCTGTGCTCTCTGCCTTTTCTGGCTATTATCAGATATATTGCTGTTAGTCTCTGAGGACTACAGAACCACGCCACCCTACATCTTAGAATATAGGAGAAAGGTGGGGTTCTATGGTTTTATCTTGGAAGATAGAAAATCTTTACATACCATGTCCCTACTGTAATAAAACTTCTTTCTAATCGCAAGTTTTTCAGTTGAGGGCAAAGTTCAGATTTAAGAGCCTGTGCAAGCATTATAGAACAGATAGGTGTTGAATATCATGTGCAAAGCCCTAGTTTTGAATTCCAACTGAGCAAAGGTGAAAGGTTGAAATTATGCTTTAAGAGAGTATATAAAAATTGCTATTCCTTTTTTTATTCGGCAACTTTCTGACCCTGTTACACATAACAACTGTAGCAAGGGCTCCAACCGCTAGAGGCCCAATGGTGACCTCCAGAGTCAGGGATAGCTGACATCCGTCTTTGTAGAGTGGGTTACAAGGCATGGTGGGTGTGATGCAAGATGGAGTGATGGGCGCCAGACACTTTTTGAATGCAAAAAATATTAACAGAACTGTGGGTTAGGGCCAGGACACCCTTAGGTAGATGCAATGTTAATTGTCAGATTCTGAGAGTTCTATAGGTAGACAGCTATACAGTGGAAGGCCACCAGCCGGACACCACTTCTGTATAGGTAGGACCGCTGTCTCCTATGGCAACAGATCTTTTAACAGTCACTAACGATGGTTGTATTAAACTATTGGTAACACAGATAGTTCTCCTCACACTCTACAGTCTCTCACTGTAGGTCTTCACTCACTGAACTCCCAGTCTCTCATTAGACTCTCAGACCCAATCGCCACTGGGTCCCCTGAGCTCTTCCACTTCCATAACTCAGTATCTTCCTCAAGGGTCACCCCCGCTTCCCTCCTGGGTCCCTGGCTTGGCACTCACAGATACCCCTCAAGCGTCACCCCTGCTGACCCACTAGATCCCTTGCTTGGCACTCACTGATGCCCCTTAAGCATCATCTCTGCTGTCCCGCTGGGTCCCTGGCTTGGCACTCGCTGAAGTTTTCCCACTTCTTCACCGTCCCTGCTGGTGAGAAGACTGCTCTGGTACTGGCTCCAGCTTACTCACAGTGGTTTCCGGTAACAAGGTGGATGGTCCCTTAGTGGCGACAGCCTCCCCTCTACCTCTGACCACAACTGGTTCCCCGTCCGGCTGAACCGTTACTCTCGGTTGGACTCCAATCCTGCAGTCCCAACCCTGCACTGCTTCTCCTGCTTCTGGATAGACCCTCAGACAGCCTAGCAGCTAGATGTCCCCCGGGATAGGCCTCAGGCTTCCGGCCTAGCAGCCAGGGGCAGCATAACACACGTCCACCCAGACAGCCATCCAGGTGGCACAGAACCCTGATCACCTGACTCCACCCAAATAAATAGGCTCTCCCAGCAGGCCAAGGGACTAAAGAAACCTCCGCCAATTGGCTGAGACACCCCATCCATTCATAACCTGACCTTGCTAAGCCCTTGTCTATCTAATGTCACCAGCGTAACGCCACCTAGCGACAGAAGAGAGAAGGTGCAGCAAGTCCAGAACTAGAGAGGAATCACTGGATCTACTAACAATTAACCAGGTCAACTACCGCCTGGCAAACTAAATTTACTAGCAACCCTGCCTAAACACCAGGGTGTTACATCACATTATTACAAATGGGCCAAGAAAAGTATAATAGAGGTTCATGAAAATTCTAGGCTTACACTAAATGAATGTCAGAAACCCATGTCAGAAAAGCAGTTTCTCATATGCTAGTTTTCCTATGAAAGTTCAGCTCGCCCTGTCCATGTTGAGTTGCCTTAGTGCAGAACATGTTTAATGTAAATCACTTTTACAGGTTATCCAGAAATGAGGGTTTCAACTTCCAAAATGATTTAAAGAGAACCTGTCATCAAGCTATGCATGGTTCCCAACTTTAAAAAAAAATCCTATGTTGCGACCCATGTTACCTAAGAATCTTATTATGTCTTGGAAGTGTCCACTCCTGTCTGTAGTACTGCTATGTGGGTAGGCAACAGGAGCATACACAGCTAGCTACTTGATAGCAAACATTATGATTTCAGGCACAATAAGTGAAGTATTACCCCCACGAAAAAATAAGGGCTAGTTTGAGCACAGTGTGCAAAAAAATTAAACACAGCAAAAGCTTATTGTAATATGTGCAGAGTGTAGGAGGTGTAACTGCTCTATTGTGTGCAAACTCAAGGTTCTTCAAAAGGCCTCAAAGTGTAACTAAAAGCAAAACTTTTTTTTTAGTTTTGGATAGAATTGAGATGGATTAGAACGCCTATTGTTTTTTTTTTTTTTTTTTTTTTGCTGTCTGTGTCTCCGTTAGGGAGATTAACCCTCTATATTTGTTCTGTTTACCATTATCACTGAATGTAAAAGTAAGAGAAAATCCTTTCAAACTAAATATCATCAAGTTATGGTTTATATGTACTTTAAAGTCACAGTCATTTATAAACATTGAGAAAATTGCCTACAGTTTCTCAGTAGCCATCCAAAACAGAAGTGATCTAAATCAAAAAAATATATGAAATACTTACATGGTTCGAACACTGGTTTCCCAGAATAGAAGTAAACGGCAACAAGTATCCCAGTCAGTGCTACCACTGCTTTATTGAAGAGAGCCATGAGGAAAAGGATACCGGAGACTGGATTTAATGTGCTTACAACTGCTACTGTCACTGATCAGAGCTGTCTCTACAGGGCTGAGCTTCCGTAAAACATTTCACACACAGCAGGATTGGTCTTGTTTACATATCAGGAAGTTCAAGGCTGCTCTTTTATAGTAGAAGTGTTTAACCACTTCAATACAGGCCACTTTCACTCCCTGCCCAGTCCAATTGTCAGCTTTCAGCGCTGTCGCATTTTGAATGACAATTGCGTGGTCGTGCAACACTGTACCCAAACAACATTTTTATCATTTTTTCCCCACAAATAGAGCTTTGTTTTGGTGATATTTGATCACCACTGGGGTTTTTATTTTTTGCGCTACAAAAAAACGTTTTTCTTTGTTTCTGTTACAAAACTTTGTAATTTGAAAATAAGTATGTTTTTTCCTTCACTGATGGGCACTGATGAGGCAGTACTGATTGGCACTGATGATGAGGCACTTATATGCAGCACTCTTGGGCACTGATAGGCAGCACTGGTGGGAACTATTAGGTGGCACTGATGGGCACTACTGATGGGCACTGATAGATGGCACTGGTGGGCACTGATGGGCAGCACTGATAGATGGCACTGATAGGGAGCACTGATCAGGGGGCACTGACAGGCAATCACTGATAGGCACAGAGTGCCATCCTAATGGGCACTCACCCTGTTATTTGTTATTGCTATACTTCTCTTTTTTTACATTTTTGAGAGACTGTGTTCTTGGATGTGCCCAAAAGAATATTCCTGGTTTGTTTGATTCTGAACTACACATGTTGATTGAAAGAGCTGGTCACCTTGGCCTCTGGAGCCAGACCGTCTGCTACTGGGGACTCCTGCTAAGGTTTCCTGTGTTTATACTTATGATAATGTATAATCGACTGAGTGAAGCTCGGTGACAACAAGTCTGACCTGTACTGAAATCCTGATTAATCACAACAATGGCCAGATGGGTAGGGAGTCACCTCGGCTGCTTTAAGTAACTAGTTAATTAGCTACATTAATTCTGTTTCTGTTTACAGTTTATATTTCTAGGGTAATATGATCAAAAGTGGGTGGGGGAAATGTCCTCCTGGTGTATATATTTGTGTAAGTTTGTTCCAATAAACGTGCCATGCTCCATCTTTGTAACTGAGCTAGTCTCATCTGGTTCTTGGTTACAATATTCGGCTGTAAAATCTGATATCTGAGGGTCCAGATTGGAGGAAGCAGTGTACTGACAGAAGCACTCAAGTGGAGTGCGACGGGGATCTGTCACAATTGATGGCAAGCTGTGGGATGCTTCCTCTTGCCTAGGCATACCCAAACCACCACCGGGACGCTCTGCACCCAACAGCAGGTGGAACATCACTACGCCAGACTCAAGCACAGCACCTTGAAGGATCTCCTGGAAGCCCGTGGAAAAGTCACCAGCAACAAATCCAAAGCCACTCTCATCACCGAATGAAGGGCGACCAGGCCAGCAACTCACCAGCAGATACTTCAGAGGCGGCAGAGTTCCAGCATGACGACCAGTGGTGCCTGGCCTTGCATGGTACTAACTCCCACAGGAAGTTATTAGTCAAGTGTAACGGGAGGTGTCCCAGTTGCATATGACTGAACTCCAGCGGGACCAAGGAGCACCAGTTATTTCCAACCAGGTAGCTCTATCGGCCCCGCAAAAAGCTACCCTATGCCGCCTTCCGCATGTTCCAAGATGGGAAAGATGAGATGGATGTTTACCTGCAAATGTTTGAGCAGCAATGCGGGCTCCAAGGTGTCGATAAAGCAGATTGGGTCACACTCCTGGTCAGCCGGCTCACAGGAAGGGCTGCAGAGGCATACAATAATGTCCCAGAAAAGAACAGCTAGGACTATGACTGGGTAAAATAAAGACTATTAGCTCGCTTCCGCATCACTCCAGAGGCACATCGTTTTAGGTTTCGCAATCTCCACCGAAAGGAGAGAGAGCCATACACTGAATGGGCTCATAAAATGACCCGAGTAGTGGAGCGTTGGATGACCTGGCACCAAGTTGTTACCATGGCAGATGTGCTCCAGCTAATCCTCCTGGAACAATTATACGATCATACCCCACCTGAAGTTAGAGACTGGGTTGATGAAGCTGCCACCCTAGCTGACCAATATGTGGATTCAAGGCGGACTGTACAACCAGAGCCTAAGACCCCAGCTCGGCCTGTCCCCAACATTCCACGGAGTGCTGCCCCTCCACACCAGCCATTGATCCCCTGTCCCACTCAGCTACCATCTTCACGAAGGACGGGGGACCTCTACTACAGATGCAACCAAGCGGGGCATGTTAGGAGGTATTGTCCGCAGAATTCTTCCCAGGACATGCAGAACCACAGGTCCCTTGTACCTGCCTGGGCTGCTGCCCATTGTCTGGAGAGAGATGATGTGACTTACCCAACCGAGGAGAATATTGGAATTCTACATGAGGCAGACCTGGTGCAAGCTGCCGCTACAGATAATCATTTGCACCACCGACAAGCCGTGTGGATTAATGGTCAGGCTGCCCAGGGACTGCAGGACACGGGAGCTACTATTACCCTGATACAGCACCGGATGATTAGACGGGATGGTCTGTGGCTGTGCGGGTTGCCGGGGGAAATGTTATGCGGGTCCCCACTGCCAGAGTTCACCTTGATTGGGGTTCGGGGGCCAAAGAAGTGGAAGTTGGAATAATGGGGAACTTACCTGCAGAAGTTTTGTTGAGTTACAATTCGGGACAGTTAAATTCAGCCGTCTCCCTGGATGTATCCCCGGAGGCTTACCCGGTTACCACCCGCCAGCAAGCCCGGATGGAGGTGCGCTACCTTGAGGACGAGACCCAGGTAAGACCTGTCACCCCTGACCTAGTCTGTACTACCCCAGCTATTCCTAGCCGACCTAGACTTCTGCCTAAGACTTTGCACAGGCAACTCTCAGCGACCCTTTCCTAGCTAGGTATAGGTAAAGAACAGGATTGAACCCCGGGGGGTTGGAGAGGGAGTGGGTAGAGTGGGTCCAGGGATTACTCTATCGGGTAACGGAGGGAAAGACAGCCTCCCATCCTCCCAAGCGGCAGCTAGTTGACCTGCTGCGCATTGGGCAAGACATATCCTTAGCCGGACACCTGGGGATGACCCGGACACTCCACCACCTGACTCAGTCTTTCTTTTGGTCAGATATTATGGGGGATGTCCGACAGTATTGCTGGACCTGTGACACATGCCAGCGGATGGGTAAGCATGGGGGCCCACTGAAAGCTCCCCTAACCCTTTACCTATCATTGATGAACCCTTTAGCCGCGTTGTCGTAGACCTGGTAGGACCATTGCCTCGACCCTGTCCTTCTGGGAAGAGATACATCCTTACCGTGGTGGATGTGCTGGAAATAGAGGGAGTACAGAGAAGGGCAACAAAGCTAATAAAGGGACTGGTGGATCTTAGTTATGAGGAAAGATTACAAGCACTAAACTTATTCTCTCTGGAGAAGAGATGCTTGAGAGGGGATATGATTTCAATGTACAAATACCGTACTGGTGACCCCACAATAGGGATAAAAAAATTCAGCGAAAGGGCATTTAAAAAGACTTGTGGCCATTCCCTGAAATTAGAGGAAAAGCGATTTAACCAGAAACTGCGTAAAAGGGTTCTTTGCGGTAAGGATGTGGAATTCTCTTCCACAAGCAGTGGTTTCATCAGGGAGCATAGATAATTAAAAAAAACTATTAGATAGGCACCTAAACTACCACAACATACAGGGATATACAGTGTAATATTGATATAAAAGCGCACATACACAGGCTGGACTTGATAGACTTGTGTCTTTTTTTCAACCTTACCAACTATTCCCCTGGCAAATATCCACGCAGAAACCTTGGCTGATGCCTTGCTCCGGATGTTTGCCAGGGTGGGTTTCTACCGGGAAATCATCTCCAACCAGGGAACCCAGTTAACTGCTGAGCTCACTCAGCAGTTATGGAGGCTCTGTGGGATAAAGCCCCTACAGAGCTCTCCATATCACCCCCAGACCAACGGACTGTGTAAAAGGTTCAACAGAACACTGAAACAGCTGCTTCGGATATTCGGAACCTCTCACAGGGATTGGGAGAGATATCTGCCGGACCTTCCGTTCTCTTATCAGGAGGTGCCGCATGAATATACCGGGTTCTCTCCATTCGAGTTACTGTATGGGAGGCAGGTGAGGGGGCCCCTAGATCTAGTCAGAGCTCACTGGGAAGGGGGAATTGATCCTCAAGGGTCCTCTATCGTAGCATACATTCTTGAGTTTATGGACAGACTGAAGGAGCTCATGGACACTGTCCGAGAGAACCTCCGGGCTGCCCAGAGGCGGCAGAAACAATGTTACCATCATACTACCCGGAACCGCACTCTGGAGGTTGGGCAGAAGGTTCTTGCCCTCAGGCAAACCAAGCAGGACAAGTTACAGGCCACTTGGCAGGGACCTAATCGGGTTGTGGCAAAGCTCTGTGACACGACCTACCTAGTGGCTAAATGTTCAGATGAAAGAGTCCGATTGACCTTTCATGTGAACATGTTGAAAGCATACTGGGAAAGGTCAGGAGATGGGTAGATGATCTGTTATATCGCACCGCTCTGGGAAAATTCCTGACAACCCTCGACCTATGCAAAGGGTATTGGCAAATTCTCTGGATGTGGAATCTATTCCGAAGTCAGCGTTCATCACCTCAGTGGAACTAGTAGTTTTTGGGACCGGCGGTTCAATTGCAAAACTATACACCAGGACTACATATCCCAGGGATCCTTGCTACCATCCAGGGGACTTCTGGGAGAGACTATAAAGGAGACAGGAGTTCCGTCCCATGGTCTCTTCTTCCTGGGCCTTGTGTAAGGCATACCTCTCTGTGACAGAGAGAGAGAGGTTGCGGCCTACCACGCGGTGTCAAACTCCAGCACCGCCTCGTAGGATCTTCACTGCACCAACTCAGCAGCCCAACACCACGTTCGTTCACACTCCATATTCGTGTGTAATCGCTGGCGTCTCAATCGATGGACGTTTCTTCCCTGGTGAGAGGGCAACCGCCCACCTTCTGCATTATTTCCCTGGTTACTTTATTGGAACACTTTGTACAGACACCTTCACCCTTGGAACACTTTACTGCATTTCTATTTGAACACTGTACATAGACACCTTTACCTACAACTACTTCAAGGAATACCATTAGTATATTTAAGCCAGGCAGTCTGTTCATTCATCACTGTGCCTTATTGGATATAATCTAATGAGCTGCAACTGCTGGTGAAGACTATCAGGCCTGCAACACGGACATTGCTTTTGTCACTAATTAAAGAGCCCAACACCATCCTTATTCTGTCAGATCTCCTATTAGGTTTTTATGGTTGAATAGGCCGGCCTGGGGTTCCCTTTAGAGTCTAACTACTTGCAATAAACGCTTAACCATTTATTGTCCTTCAGGTCATAATATATGTGGTATGCCATTGTGGATATATGTATATTGTATCTTCCTGCTGTTAAACTGTTCTTAATCTGTCTTTGGGGAAATTCCACTACTGAGTCTGTGCTGTTATTCAGAACTCAGTTGCTCTATTGCCCTCCTTTACAAACTAATACTACTTTGTTACTTCACGAAAAAGCTGAGATACCATAAATATATTGACTTGTGTGACATGCTAGTTAAAGGTGCTTGTGAAAAGATGTCAGAACCCAGAGTGTCAGGTGGGTTGGAAGGTTCACAGGGTCATGGTGATGCAGATCAACAGGTAAATCTAAGAAGTCCTCAAGGGGACCATACTATAGGACGTAAGGAGAAGGATAGGCAACATGGAGGTAGGTTTTAGGTTGTCTTCTGTTCTTTTTATATAAAAAGGGGGGTCATATTAAGGTAAAAAGCCTTAACTGTTCCCCCTATCCCTCTTAAACACTTACTTAAGTCCTGTCAGAAATCTGCTTGCTATGGGGGCAAGAAGAAGCTAGGTTTCTGGCAAAATGCATTGATGTTTTGCAGGTGTGCGCCGGACGTCATCTAGCTCACCATCCACCTCCTTCATCTACTCGGGGGGGGGGGGGGGGCAGCCGCGGTCACACTCTTGATACTGCAGCGGGTACATGGATTCAGACACGTGGAGCATGATCCCTTATTAAGCAGCACACTCCAATGCAGGGAACGCATCCAGCTATCAGGTTTGATACAAACGTTACTTTGCAGCATCAATTAATCCATGGGACCGTGCTGGTTTCCCTGTCTTGATTTAGAGCTGAATGCTCTTGGAGCATAGAGGTTGGATGAGGACTATGTGTTTATGGGATACTCTGCAAGCCATCCAATATCTTCAACATACCTCCCAACTTTTTGAAATGGCGATGAGGGACACCTATTAGAAGAAGTACATAGGCAAATGACACCCCCCCCTGCCACGCCCCCTTAAAGAAGAATTATACAAAAAAATGATTAGCTAAACCCCCAACAGTTTTTTTTTGTTTGTTTTTTTATCACTACTATTCCTTTATACTGGCTCTTAAAATTTACAAATGCAATCATTTAGAAATTGGATGAGAGGTTTAGCACTGGGTAACGCTTTTTGAAAGATAAAAAATGCATTTTATATGCAACTATATAGATCAGACCAAAATAAGGGACAAATGAGGAGGAAAGAGGGACAGAGGGACTCTGCTCCAAATCAGGGACAGTCCCTCGAAATCAGGGACAGTTGGGAGCTAAGTCTTCAATTCCTCTGCTCCCTGCACAAACAGGTGCTGCTGCTTGTCACTTTTATCCCATGCACAATAGACTAGTCACCTGTCATTGTTTCCCTATTGCTGCCGGTTTTTTTTTTTTTTTTTAAATCGCTTTATTAATTTTCACGTTTTTTTTCCTTCTCATACACAGAAAAAACAATCACAAAATATACATTCCACATTTTACATTTATCTCCTTTCTCCACATTTCATAAATACCATCCCCCCTAACATTAATTTCATCTAACACCTTCACCTTTACATTCATTCCTCTCCCTTTATTCCCTGGTGTGTCTAATGCCGCGTACACACGATCATTTTTCCCGTCGGGAAAATGAAATTTTTTCCTTTGGACGAGAAAAACAATCGTCTGTGGGCTTTTTGCCGTTGTTCCCGATGGGAAAAACGGCATTAATCATGACGAGAAAAATTAGAACATGCTCTAATTTTTCTCGTCGTGATTCCTGTAATTTTTTTCCGTGGCAGTTTTCCCATAGGGAAACACTGCCGCGGAGCCTACACACGGTCGTTTTTCTCGTCAAGAGAAAAAATGACGGGAAAAACAGCCGTGTGTGGGGGAACAAGCCGTTCCCTCGTTTTTCCTGTCGTGATTCACGGCGGTGTTTTCACCGCCGTGAATCACGATCGTGTGTACGCGGCATTATCCTCTCTTTATACGCTATTTATCCTGGAGCTGTCATGGGGTTCTCTATCCAACTTGCCCAAACTCTTTCATATTTTTCTCCATGCCCTCTATTGCAATATGTTTCCCTATACAATGGCAGATTGCTGTTTACCAAGTTTTTCCAGTGTACCACCGAGGGAGCTTCCGCTTTCTTCCAATTTAGCACTATCACTTTTCGAGCGTAAAATAATAATAACCCTATTTGTGTTCTCTTTCCCAAAAGAGGTAATGTTCTTCCCTGTTAATCCTAAGAGGCAGATCTCTACCTCTTGTTCCAAAACTATTGTTGTTACTATAGCAATTATTCTCAGGACCTCCCTCCAGAATACTGCTATCTTCGGGCAGGACCAAAATATGTGGATAAAATCCCTGGACTATTTGCGCATCTCCAGCAGTTCTGAGCATTTGATGGAGAGATCTTATAAAGCCTGTATGTGTGTAATGACTCCTATGTGCTATCTTAAATTGTAATAATTTATCTCAAAGTGATACTAATATTTGAAATGGAAACTTCCATACTTCCTCCCAATTCTCCTCCACTAGATTGGGAACATCTCTTCTCCAATGTTCATATAGTTTACTTACATCCAACATTGTAGTCTTTGATAAATAATTGTACAAGATTGAAGTGCCCTTCCCTACATTTTTTTTTCTTACCAGTTGCTCCAACCCCGGTTCCACTAATTGTGGAGTCCCTTCGGGGAACTGGGCTGATAAAGCATGTATCAGTTGCATATGCCTGAAAGTATAACCCTCTGGCACATTCTAACACTGCCTCATTTCCACAAATGGGAGAAAAATTTCTCCCTGTATCACTTGCGATAATTTCTTCACTCCAAACTTAGTCCATGCCCCTGGGTCCTAAATGGAGTTTAAATGTGGCAACTCAGGATTTCTCCACAGAGGAGTATTTGGGGATAGATTCATTTTTGAGTGACCCTCTTTTACTATGGCAGCTTTCCAAATTTTTACTGTTGTTATCATTGATGGGGTCAGGTCCCTTCTGGATTTTAGCCCCCTATACAGCAGTCCCTGCAGTGCTTCCACCGATTGGACCACTGTTGCCTCCAACATTGTGGCAGAGTTAAACCCATCAGGGTTCAACCATCTCCCCACCATCACCAACTGCGTAGCTAAATAATATTTGTAAAAATTTGGGAAGGCCAGCCCTCCCTGTGTTTCCGATCTCATAAGGGTACTTAATTTAATTCTAGCTGGTTTGTTAGCCCATATAAACGTGGAGCGCATACCATGTAGCTGAACAAAAAAGCTTTTGGGCAGCCATTGTGGAGAATTTCTGAACAAATATAAAAACTTAGGGAGGACCTTCATCTTCACCAAATTTATACGTCGCAATAG
The DNA here is from genome assembly GCA_029206835.1 of Rana muscosa. NCBI lineage: Eukaryota > Metazoa > Chordata > Amphibia > Anura > Ranidae > Rana > Rana muscosa. The sequence continues at coordinate 420,252,857 of CM055117.1, read as the reverse complement.
TGACAGGGGCAGTGTTTCCCATACCTTTAATTTTTTCCTAAACTCTTGTGCTACTGGGTCTAAATTACATTTTCGTAAATCTTCAGCCTGTCTAGATATCATTATACCAAGATATTTGAATTCCGTCACCCATTTCAATGGTAGATCTGGGACCACAGTTCCCTGTGCACCCTGATCAATAGGGAATAACAAAGACTTGCCCCAATTTACCTTAAGACCTGTAAAGGATGCAAAAGTATTTTAGTAATTTCAGAGCTCCTTCCAACGGTGGACCTGCGTCTCTCAAAAATAACAGCATATCATCGCCATACAGGGCTACCCTCTCCTCCAGCCCTCCCACTCGAAGTCCCTGTATATTTGGGGAAGTCCTGAGAGCCTCTGCCACTGGCTCTATTGCTATTGCAAAGAGTGCTGGGGAAAGAGGGCAGCTCTGCCTCGTACCTCTGTATAGCTGAAAAAAGGATGAAAGCTTTCCTCCCAATTTAACTGCTGACATGGGTCTCTCATATATTATTTGTATCCACTTAATGAACAACAATGGGAATCCCATCCTTCTAAATATTTCCCCCAAAAAAGGCCCCTCGACTGTGTCGAAGGCCTTCTCTATATCTAGAGAGGCCACCGCCCTGGATCCCTCCTGAATATGGTGAGTGTGTATATTTGTATATAGCCTACGTAGATTAAAAACCCTTTCATCACTATTGTGAAAAAAAATGCTCGAGCAAAGCGTGGTGACGTACAACACGTACGACGGCACTATAAAGGGGAAGTTCCATTCGGATGGCGCCACCCTTCATGTTAGTAAAGTTTGTTGAGAGACGATTCGCGCTTTTCAGCCTCGTGCTTTTCAGTCCGTTACAGCGTGACGAATGTGCTATCTCCATTACGAACACTAGTTTTACCAGAACGAGCACTCTCGTCTCATACTTGTGTAGCGGGGTCTCCTTTAAGGCCCCGGGACTACGTTACCCAGAACCCCGTTCGGCACCCAGGGTGCATTCAGCCACCGCAGAGACTGATGGGAGGGGCTATATAAGAGGAGGGCGAGGCTGAGCGCGGCCTCTTTGGACACCGGGCTGCAATCAACAGGTCTTCCTGTGCGGATCTGCTGCAGTGTCTACCCCTTTGGATTACAAATACTGTTCCTGTTGTGCACCACCAGTCAAGTTGCATGCAAAGAAATCGTTCTGCTAGAGACTGAGTTAAATCTGAGTCAGGCCTGACCAGGAGTTAGAAATTTTTGTTGCTGCGCCATAAGGGCGCATAGATAGAGATAGCTGCACTAGAAGGGAAATAGCCTGCATTATCAGGGTGTACTATATTTTCTGCTGTAGGGCTCTGCAGACATATATGTGTTATGTATTAACCTTGTGCCTTTTACCCAAAGTAAAAAAAAACGTTATACTTCATCACTTGCTATCAGTGTGTTATCATTATGCAAAGAGGTTGCCCTTACAATACAGATAGATTGTGATACAAGACAATCCCTAGACTAACTGTGCCAGAGTGGGTCCAGTAGATTGCCGGGGGTTGGCGGTGCTGTATTCAGGGCCCGCAAGCAAATCCAGCGGCTCTCTTAACTGGGGGTAGCGCTACACTTGATTCTGAGCGTACGCATTTTTTTTCACGTCGTTAAAGCCTACACGCGGCCGTTTTTCATGACAAGAAAAGCGAGGAGGTGAAAAACGTCGAGAAAAATTAGAGCATGTTCCAATTTTTTCATGGACATTTTTCATGTGGTGAAAAATGCTCTGAAGCCCACACACGATCATTTTTAATGACCATTTTATAAAATTGCATTTTTCTCGTCATTAAAAACGGTCGTGTGTACGCGGCATTAGCCTATTTCTGACATTTGGTGTTTACAAGTTAAAATCCGTCTTTTTTGCTAGAAAATTACTTAGAACCCCCAAACATTATAAATATTTTTTTAGCAGAGAATCTAGAGAATAAAATGGCGATTGTTGCAATATTTTATGTCACACAGTATTTGTGCAGCAGGGTTTTAAATGCAACTTTTTGGGAAAAATTTACTTTCATGAATTAAAAAAAAAATTAAAAGTACAGTTAGCCCAATTTTTTTTTATAATGTGAAAGATGATGTTATGCCGAGTAAATAGATACCAAACATGTCATGCTTTATAATTGCACGCACTAGTGGAATGGCGACAAACTACGGTACCTAAAAATCTCCATAGGCGAGGCTTTAATTTTTTTTTACGGTTACCAGGTTAGAGTTACAGAGGAGGTCTACGGCTACAATTATTGCTCTTGCTCTGACGATCATGGCGATACCTCACATGTGTGATTTGAACACCGTTTACATATGCGGGCGCGACTTCCGTATTCGTTTTGCTGCGCAAGCTCGCGGGGACAGGGGCGCTTTAAAATGTATTTATTTTTTCTTATTTATTTATTTATTTATTTTTTGTAACATCAAGTTTATTGAAAAGAGATACAAATGAAATCTACAAGGGGAGACGCAGCTCCCCCTCTGCCGTCAACACAGTATTGTTTATAGAATAATCAAACAATTAGTCTAGAAGTGATATCTAGGACAACCTGTATTCCTCAGCTAAAGACGGCTGTAAGTGGTTATCCAACAATGAAATTAGGAGTTGTAATAAAAAGGAAGTACTGCGGGCGTTGGGAGCAACATTGCTCCGAGAAGTGTAGGAAGGAACAGTGAGAGAGAGGTGAAAGAAAGAATCCCGAAAAGGGGTAGATGAATGGTATGGGCATAATCTTATACGTGGTGAGATCTTGTTAGGAAGTCTCTATAAAGTAAAACATGTAATCACTTATAGGTAAAAGGCCAGTTAATGAAACTTATATAGTTCTGGATCAGTTGTTACAGGGTGTACCTATTTGGGAGGGGCATTGTCAGGCACCCTCCCCTGTCCTGCCCTTCATGGGGTCAATGAACTCATATGTAGGCCCGGGTTCCCAGAACCTATCCTGAGGAGCTAGGTGGCCAGGTCCACAACTGTTGAGTCCTCATAAGCTCGCGAAAATTTGTATTGAATCCAGGGGGACCAGGTATTAAAAAATTTATCATGGTTGTCTGTGGACTGGGCCACCGTCTCTTCCATATCACAAGTCTCAGAAACTCTCTGGAACCACTCCCTGAGTGAGGGGGTTCTGGTGGATTTCCAATATAGAGGAATTAGAGCTTTCGCCGCATTTAATAAGTGTTTGGTCAGAGAATTGTTGTATCTTTTGTATGATACCTCTGTGATGTGAAGCAGACAGCACGCCACGTCCAGATTAATTAAGGTCTCAGTGATTGTCCGAATTTTCTCACACACAGCCTTCCAGAAGGGGGCGATCACAGGGCAATGCCACCAAATATGGAGTAGATCACCCCCTTCCTTCCCACATCTCCAGCACGTGTCTGGAGTCTGCGGGAACCAGCCATGTATCTTAGCCGGCGTGGTGTACCAATGTGTCAGGAGTTTGTAGGATGTCTCCTGTGTTCCTGAGCTAAGGGAACATTTATGTGTAAATACACACGCTCTCTGCCACTGATTGTCCGAGATAGGCCTCTTCAGGGCCCGTGACCAGCTCTCTCTGAATCTGTCTTCTCCTTGCATGGGTCGGTCTCGCAGCCAAGCGTATGAAATTGAGGTAGCCTTCCGCACTAGGTTACCCTCCAGGCACACTGACTCCAGGTCCGTCAGATCCCTTCCAAAAGAGTCTCTCCTGGGGGGTTGGTTTAGGTAGTGTCTGATCTGAAAATACGTCCATAATGGGATGGAGGGCGTGTCCATCCCTGCAGTGAGCTGTTCGAAATCTTTAAAACTACCTTTATGAAAGCAGTCCTGGGCGAGCAGCGGTGTGGAAGTATGTCGGGGGTGCAGTAAGCGGTTGCCCACTCCGGGGAGAAAGTCTGGATTATTGAACAAGGGCGTCAAGGGACCTAGTGGGGAAGAGAGGTCTGTTTGTTTGGTCAATTTATGGAAGATTCCAAGTGATGTACCTATAAAGGGGTGTGTTTTGAGGGTCGCTGGATATTTAGACCATGGTATCCATGGGGAGAATCGTAGGGCTAAGGGGCTGAGACTGTTCTCTAGTTGGATCCAGTCCTTTTGTGAGTGATGGCAGTGCCAATCAATAATTCTGGTGACGTGGGCAGCATAGTAGTATATTCTAAAATCCGGTATACCCATTCCCCCTTTAAGTTTGGGCTTCGTCAGGAGTTGGGCTTTTATTCTGGGTGGTTTGTGGGCCCATATAAACCTTGACTGCAAGCTGGAGATCGTTTTGAAAAAACTCTGGGGGATCCTAACTGGTAAATTGCGGAAGAGGTATAGGAGCTTAGGCAGAATGACCATTTTGCATATGGCAGCTCGGCCGAACCATGAGAAGTTACGCGTGTGCCATTTTTTAAGGTCCTGGTCTACAATTTTAAGAATAGGCGGGAAGTTTCAGTCATAGATTTGAGCAATGTTAGGGGTCAGCCAGACTCCTAAGTAATGAAGAGCTGAAGATTCCCATTTAAAGGGGCAATTAGCTTTGAGTCTGTTCAGTGGGGCTGTGGGTAAGTTTATATTTAGGGCTTCCGATTTCGAGAAATTGATTTTAAGATTAGATAACTTGCCAAAGATGGAGAATTCGCGTAGTAAGGAGGGTAGAGTGATATGGGGGTTGGTTAGGAAAAAGAGTAGGTCGTCTGCATACGCCGCTATTTTAAATTCCCGACCAGCAACTGCAAATCCTTGTATGGCTTCTTCTGCAATGACCTTTCTAATGAACGGTTCCAATGAGAGTATAAATAAGATGGGTGAGAGGGGGCAGCCCTGTCTCGTCCCGTTGTTGATATGGACTTTGTCTGACAGGGAACCATTAATCTTGACCTGAGCTGATGGGTTTGAGTATAGTGACCCGTTCCATGACATCATGCAAGAGCCCAGACCAATATGTTGGCATGTCTCCAGCATGTAGTCCCATGCCACACGATCGAAGGCCTTCTCCGCGTCCGTGGACAGGAGAAAGCCCTCGATCTTCTGTGTTCGTGCTGCATAAATTAGGTTGAGTGCTTTGGTTACGCAATCTCTGGTCTCCCTGCCCGGCATAAAGCCAGCCTGGTCAGGACCAAAGATACCGTGCAGCAATGGTCTAAGTCTGTTGGCAATTATTTTAGCTAGGAGCTTAACGTCTATATTAAGGAGAGATATCGGTCTGTAGCTGGCACATAATTGGGGGTCTTTATTCTGTTTTGGTATGACAGTTATATGGGCAGCGAGAAATGACGATGGCACCGTTCTGGGTGTTGAGAGGGCGTTCAGCGCTTTATGTAGTGGGTCGAGGAGCAGGTCAGTAAAGGTCTTGTAGTAAATGGAAGTGAAACCGTCCGGACCTGGGCTTTTACCCGCTTTTAAGTCTTTAATGGATTGCAAAATTTCAGATTTGTCAATGGGACTGTCTAATAGCTGGGCAGTCTCTCCTGTTAGGGTAGGAAGTTTGGAGTCTTTTAAGTAGTCCCGGATTAATTGCAATCTAGACCTTGGGAGGGAGGGGAGTTTCCCTGTGAAGGTAAATTGTAGAGGTTGGAGTAATATTCATGGAAGTGTTTGCTAATTCCCTCAGTGGTAACATCAACTTTGCCCTTATTGTTTCTTATTCCTAGAATGTTCTGGTGTGATGTGGCATCTTTTAGGGCCTTGGCTAGGAACCTTCCAGTCTTGTCTCCATGCTCGTAATAGATCTTCTTTTTAAAGAAAAGAAATCTTTTCGCTTTTGCGTCTAGAATGTGTTGGAGGGTTTTCCTAGTGTCCAGAAGGGCGCTCGCTGATCTTTCCGATAGGGATTTTTTATGTAGCGTTTCTAGGGCGTGAATTTTGTCTGTCAGCTGTCTGATCACTTTTTCCCTTTCCCTCTTACAGTGGGCTCCCAATTGGATCAACTCCCCTCTTATGGTGCATTTGTGTGCCTCCCAAATCATCATGGGGTCCATCTCAGGGGTCACATTGTGAGAAAAAAATTCTTTGATGGTTTTGGAAATTCCAGGGAGCCTCTGCGGGTCTGTAAGGAGTGTTGAGTTCAGTCTCCAGGTGTTGGGTTTGGGGGGTGGCCTAGTCAGGTCTAAGGAGAGTGATATAGGCGCGTGGTCGGAAATGGACTGGATCCCTATATTGGCTTCCGTAATCAGATTGAGGTCTCTTTGTGACGTAAAGATGTAGTCTATTCGTGAATACTTATTATGGGGAATGGAATGGAACGTATAATCCTTGTCAGGGTGCAAGAGACGCCAAGAATCTATCAGCTGCAAGGAGCTCAGCAGGGTTTTAATTTGTTTAAGGATCTTGTATGTGATATGGGATCTACCCGTAGAGGTGTCGACTAAGGGGTTCAGTGGGATGTTAAAATCCCCTCCCATAATCATGCATCCAGAGCCAAAGCCCTTCAACTGTGACACCATACGCCTGCAGAAGGAGAGGTGGGCGGTGTTGGGGAAGTATACATTTGCTAAGGTTAGGGGCCTACCCCCACAAATCCCCCTCAAGAAGACATACCTTCCCTCAGGGTCTATAAGTTTGTCGGTGACTTCAAAGGGGGCGTTTTTACTTATTAAGATAGACACACCCTTGGTTTTGGCCAGGTCATTTGTGGCATGGAAAGCTTCGGTAAAGTAGGAGTCAGTGAGCCTGGGGACCTGTGAGGTCTTAAAGTGCGTCTCCTGCAAGAAGACAAACTGTGGCTTACCTTTTTTGAGTTCTCTCAAAAGTGTAGTGCGTTTTTCTGGGATGTTTAGTCCCTTAGCGTTGTGCGAAATTACTGTCGGGTGGCGGCCAAGAGATGAGTATACCATGACGTATGTTCAGAGAGAGCTGGTGGTCTACGTCTAATAGGAAGAACAATCGAGACAAAATTACAAGAGATCAATGTGAATATTGTACTACAGATCTATCACAAATGGTCAAGTACAGTTAGAGAAGAGCCCAGGGGAAGGCTGAAGAGGTGGAGAAGCAGGGGAGGGGGTGCAGTGGGGAAGGTAAGACTGAGATTAGTTGGAAAAGAGTTAGGAGAGGTAAGTAAAGGGTCAAAGAGAGGAGATATGGTAATCTTCCTTGGGGTGTCAATGCCCCAAGGAGCTATAGGTAGTGAATCCTGGGTAGCCAGTGAGACCACCCAGGGTGCACTATGTGGGGGATAGGAAGGCGGCAACACGACCGATCTTCAGGGGAAGAACAATCGCTGAATTAAGGTGGTTCTAAGGGTTGTGAAACCTGAGGTGCCTGCCTCCCAGCCATTTGAAATGCATGAAAAAGGTGATAATGAGTCATTTCTGCACGCTATGAGGTACATGAGACACATGCGGGTGTCCTCAAACAGAGAAGAAAACACCAACAAGATTAACAGGACTCCCGCCTGTGCCTCCTTGTTCATGGGTCATGAAGACCTGGGACATAGAAGTAATAACAAAGCTGAGTAATAACGTCAACTATATTGATGGAACTAAGTAAAATAATAAAAATGGATGCGGACATCCTCCTCCCCCCACCCCCCAGGGGATGGGAAGCGGTCTCCCCTTAGTCTTCTCATGTACACTGACTATGTTCAGGAATGGGTGCATTAATAGCAACTGGTCCAAGGGCCATCCTGGATCCTCCCTCCTTGAGTTGTGTCAGTAACAGGAACTTGTCCCTACTCCGAAGTGAGGATCAGAGGGCAAGATAGCAGTACGAGTCCTGAGTGTTTGGTTCTCATCCTCCGAATGGCCACAAAAGTGACCTACCGGGATCATGTGGTGCAGTCAACATGAAGTATGACCCGATGGTTCGAGGGTGATTGTTAAACTTACTACCAACCGGATGGTTATAACTTAGAGCATGAAGAAAAAAAAAAAAAGGGGATTGGAGGGGGGGGGGGGGGAAAGGGCCGGTTTAGGGTAGTCCGTTTGCTGAGAGGATCAGCGAAGCGTATCTGTTGTCAGGACTTGCTGGAAGGATGAAATTCAACTGGACGGGCTCCTGCATGTAAAGGGGGTGAATACTTATGAGGGCTAAGGCTGCTAAAAATCTGTGAGTAAGGAGGAGGAGAAAACGTCCACATCCCCTCAATACCCATCCAGAGCCCTGGATGAGTGCGGCTTGAAGCTCGGTGTTCCAGCTTGTGACCCAGCGTGTGAGCCTCCTCGGCGGCCTGTCTTCAGCTTCTTGGCGATCCTGTTGTCAGGGGAAGAGAGCGGGGAGTTAGGCGGGCTTTTCTCCAGTGGTGGCAGACGAAATTCCTGGTACCACTCCGGGAGCTCAATCATGTCAAGCTGCAAAGCATGGCAGAAATCCGGTAAGTCTTCCGGTGATCTCAGCAGGTGTTGCTTACCATTGTGGTTCACCATAAGAGCAAACGGAAACCTCCAAGTGTACTTGAGCTCTCTGTCTCTGAGCTTGTCCAGAAGGGGGCGCAGTGCCCTGCGGTTCTTTAAGGTTATCTGGGAGAGGTCCTGGAAAAGCATGATAGTTTCTCCATTAAAAATTATGCGCTCCTGTCTGCGCGCTTTTTTCATAATGTCCTCCTTCAGGTTAAAGTTTTGAAGGCAGCAAATTATGTCCCGGGGGGGGGTTGGGATTCAGGCCCTCTGGCTCGAAGTGCTCTGTGCGCCCTGACGAAATCTATAACCGTGTCCTCGGGCCTATCTAACAGGCTGTTGAATACCCTCTGTAGAGCCATCATTATCTGGTCTGCTTCTACCAGCTCCGGTATCCCCCGGACCCTAATGTTGCACCTCCTTCCTCTATTGTCCAGGTCCTCTAAATGTCTATTAACCTCAATGAGGTGTGAGGAGTGTGAAGCTGTGACCTTCTCCAGCCTGCGCAGCTCCTTGTCCCTATGTCTCCCTGCGGCCTCTGCTCCCTCCATCTTTTCATTAAGCACCAGGAGGTTCGATTTCAGGTCTGTAATCGCAGCCGAGAACGTGGACTTAATGTCCGCTGCAATGCTAGTCATTTCCCCAAACGTTATGGGGCGATTAGTGCGCGGGGTACCTTTACTGATCTCCTCTGTGGCAGACTGGGAGTCCTCACTGCATTCCTCCTCCGCGTGTATCGGCGCCATCTTGCCCCGGGCCTCGTTGTTTCGTGCAGCCGAGTGGACTCTGAATATGTCCGCTATGTCCCGTCCCTTGCAGGCTGCCAGAGAGCGGCGTGATCTCGTCTGCGGGGTGCCGTGAGATCTCCTGTGCATCCTGCGGGGATAGCGTGCAGAAAGACGAGCTGTTGGCTGGGAAGTCGGCGGAGCTCCTCTCTTAAGCTGCCGTCGCCATTGCGCGCCAAACCACGCCCCTATTTTATTTATTTTTATAATATAAAATTGTGTTTTTTAAAAAAAATAAAAATTTTGATCACTTTTATTGCTGTCACAAGGAATGTAAACATCCCTTTTGACAGTAATAAGTGGTGACAGGTACTCTTTATGGAGGGATCGGGGGTCTAAAACCAGAGTAACCCGGTCATGACATCGCTTCCGTGGTTACATTGAAGAGACTGAATCAAAGCCGTTCGCGGCTTCGTTTCAGTCTCTCTCTAGGCGCCGGAGGTGGCGCATCGTGGATGGCCCGGTAAGAGCGGCGGAGGCGGCGGGAAGGGGGGATGTCCCATCCTGCTCCTCCGGGATAACAACCGAGCGGCTTTTTGCCGCATCGGTTGTTATCCCTGAAAAGCCAATCTCCAGCTCTAAAAAATTATATCGGGATGATGCCTGCAGCTGCGGGCATCATCCCGGTATAACCCCCGAAAGCCAAGGCCACATAACTGCGTACGCTCGGGGGAAAGGGTTAACATCTGTTGTCTTCTGTGGCATAAATCCTGTCTGGTCAGAATTTATAAAATTTCTAAGCAGGGGTTGTAATCTTAAAGTTAGTATTTTTGTCAATATTTTTAAATCTATATTCAATAATGCTATTGGCCTATATGAGGAACATAGCTTTGGGTCTTTAGTTTCTTTGTATATTAACGTTATGTGTGCTTCTCTCATTGAGTTTGGCAAAGCCCCTTTTGATAACCCACTTGTAAATACTTCTGCTAGTTTAGGGGCTATTAAAGCTCCATATTTTTTATAGAATTCCACCGAAATTCCGTCTGGGCCCGGTGCCTTTTCTCCCAGAAACAGGGCCGTTTGAAGGAATTTGGGGGCCCCAAGCAAAATGGACATGGAGGCCCCCCCAACCCCCCCCCCCCTCGCGCACTCACGCAAAGCCTACAGGAACCACAGCATAGCGATACAGTTTAAGCTCACCCACACTTTATATAAATAAAAAAGGTTTACAGTGCAAATACTGCTGTTGCATATAATCCAACATACTTAAAACACATACACACTCACATTAACATTAAGACGCTGCTTAGGACTGTTTATGGACAGTGGGATGGACAGGGGGACCGTGGGATGGACAGGGGGACTCCGCACTGTAATATCCACATCATCTCCCCCACTGTAATGTCCACATCATCTCCCCCTGTAATGTCCACATCTCCCCCACTGTAATATCCAGATCTCCCCCCTGTACTGTCCACATCTCCCCCCTGTACTGTCCACATCTCCCCCCTGTACTGTCCACATCTCCCCCCTGTACTGTCCACATCTCCCCCTGTAATGTCCACTGTTAAAATAATAAAAATATTCAAAAATAATTATGGAGCGATAAAGTCTCTAATAGTTCCACAAATAAAATAGTAAATAAGTTTTCTTGAAAAGTAGTAAAGAATCTGTCAGTCTTTCTATGGCTCCACAAGCATGTACTTGTACATGATTTCTGTTCTGTCCAGTAATCCAGGCCAGGATTAGGATCCCTGAATATTCGTGCACTTTTCTCCTGTAAACAACTTCCTGGTCACAGCAGCCTGCTTCTCCATCCCAATCCCCACTATTGGAGAAATGTCCATTATCAGGGTTTTTTATTTTTTTTATTTAGTAAATAAAAAATAAAAAAAAACCCTGATACTGGACATTTCTTCAATAGTGGGGATTGGGATGGAGAAGCAGGCTGCTGTGACCAGGAAGTTGTTTGCAGCCGCGCACTAATATTCAGGGATCCTGATCTGGCTGAATTACTGGACAGAAGAACAGAAATCATGTACAAGTACATGCTTATGGAGCCAAAGAAAGACAGATTCTTTACTACTTTTCAAGAAAACGTATTTACTTTTTTATTTGTGGAACTATTAGAGACTTTATCACTCCATTAAAAAGTCATTCACTGACTTACCCTTTCCAGAGGCACTGTCTGGCGGGCAAAATATGATCCGACCGCAATGGGAGTTGTAGCACGCCTGCGCTGCCCTCCTGAGTGACTGTGACTGACACTGACTCCTCCCCCCAGGAGCAGGGAGCATCAGCACGTAGCCGCCGTTGTGGACTACAACTCCCATAAGCAATAGCAGGCGGCCTGTCACCGCCGGGTGTACCAAGATGGCCGCCGCTCCGGAGCTAGGCCGAAGCCGCGGCCTTTCCTAAGGCTGCAATCCGCGGATCGGCTCCGGGCAAAAATCGAGGACAGTGACAGGCAGCAGGCTGGGGCCCCAGGCCAGCTCGGGGCCCCAAGCAATTGCTTGTTTTGCCTGTCCTGTTCCGACGGCCCTGCCCAGAAATGTACGTATAACTTCTCTAATCTCCTCACTTGTGATTGGATACACTGGTGCTTCCCTCTCCCTGTCCGACAGCCACCCCAGAGCCAGGCGGTCTAAGAGATCCGTCATAGTCTGCGTGCGGAAGTCGGAGGGGAGAGAGGAAGCATATAACAAGCTGTAGTATTCTCTGAAGGCTTCCACTATCTCCTCGGGTTCTTTTACTCTCTGTCCTTTTAAGGTCTCAATTTCTGATACAGTTGTAGCTTGATATTCTTGTTGTGCTAATCTCGCCAAAAATCTCCCACTTCTATCCCCCTGCTCAAAGATATTTTGTCTATTTCTATGTAAATCCAGCCTTGATATTTCCTCCATGTGAAGATGTAAATCACTTTGTGCGGCCATCATTAAGTCTAAATTTATTTTGCTAGAATCTTGGCCGTATATTTCTTCCTGATGTTCTATCTGCATTTGCAACTCCTGTATCTTAATCTTCTGTTTTTTATTAACCACTGAAATATTTGAGATGTATTGTCCTCGTATTTACGCTTTAAATGCATCCCAAACATTGTCTACCGAGGTTGATCCCGCATTATTCTCCCAATACTCCGTTATTATGAATGGCATTTTTCCCGCTATTTCCAGATATAATACCCACTGCGGGGACAATCTCCACAGTGGCGCATTCTTCCGAATAGGGATACGTCTTGACAAGAATAGAGGGGAATGATCCGAGAGACCACTCGGCAGATATGCGGCTTCCGCAACGTCCACTAACATAGCGGGATCTGCAAATGCTAGATCTATTCTAGACGCTGTTTTATAGGAGGTAGAAAAGCAAGAATAAGTTATTTTTTCTGGATTCTTCCATCTCCAGATCTCTGTTATCCCCATCATCTGCGCCCAATTATATAAATCTGCTGAAAACTGCCTAGGAGATTTTGGTCTATCCAATTCTGGAGATAGCATCGAGTTAAAATCTATTGCACAGAGCAGGTAAATATAACCTCTTTTTTATAAATAAAAAAAAACAGGTTTCAAAATCCCTTTAAGACAGAATGTAAAAGGAGGGAACAGCTATTTGGGCCCGCCTTCATGGGCTTGCTGTAGCCCCGCCTCCTTCCTGCTCAAATTTCATAAATATTTTGTGAGGTAATATAGTATAGGTTGCTGTCACTTTAAAAGTAATGAGGATAATTTTTTAACCAATTAAAAGCCGTGGAAGGTTCTAGGAATCTTAGGACCCCTATAAAAACGGTTGTTTGACAGGAATTTTCACAGTTGGTCAAGCCTTGGCAAAAGAGCTATAATACATCTCTTTAGGCTTGACCATGAAGACTCACCTCATGAAGATATTGGAGAGAGCGGAGAGGAAGATGACTGTCTGAGGAGGTGCCTGGCGCTTGCAGAAGGAGAAGAAGACAGCCCCCTAGCCAAAGAGGAAGGTGAGCGGATGGATAAGAGTTACCTGGGCGGGTGTCAGTGGAAGCCCCTGCTGAAGACATTGCTGTTCATCGCCATAAACTAAGGAGTCAGCCGCCGGAGAGAAGAGCGGCGGCATCGGCGTGTCAAGGGGAGGTCCGGAGGAGCCCAGCTGAGAGCACGTAACCGGTGAGACAGGAGGCGTGGCGTGTGGCGAGCCCAGAGGTGGGACAAGAGGCGGCGCCTGAGGCAGGTTCTGGAAGACGCACTAGGAAGAAGCGCAGAAGATATTCCCCTCCGCCGACCGACATCGCGAATAGGAATTCCAGGCCACGCCTACCAGAGGGGCGGGCCATACGTAGGGCTACTCCTGTGGAGGTTCCTAGGCACCCAGAGAATGCCACAGCTTCAGGAAGATTGCAGCTGCTGTGCTCAGCGCTCACCACTGGAGGCAACAGAGGTCTCTCATCACCCCTGCATGAAAGCAGTGCGTTTCTGCCTTTTATGTCACAGGCTGCTGAAGGCAATTATACTCCTGTAGTTGCAGGTGAGGCAGCTAATGTAAATATGTTGAATGAGTTGATTGGTTCTTTAACTTCTTTAGTTCAAGTGTTTGCCAAAAATTCACAGACTTCCTCTAATATTTTAACTTCTTCTACAAATATTGTGGATAATTTTTATCACAGTTAGATGTTAATAATTCTGTTAGTAATTCAGGTTTTTCTGAGGTAATAACAAATGTGCAATAAGTTAACCTAGCTGGCAATAAAAATACAGTTCCTGAGGCTCTTTTTAAAGAAGTTATACCTTGTGAGATTTCTCCTCTAGGGTTTCACTTATATAGTACTTTAAAAGAAAAAAATCTGTAAAGGAGAATTTATTGATGTTATTTCTCTTCTCCCGTCTGCAAAATAATTTTCTTTTCGTCATGACAAAAAATCTGACGATAAGCAGGATGAGCGTAAACTTGTTCCCAGGTCTTTTTTCTTTAACTGGTTACAAGGATACTGTATTTTTTTCAGCCTGTTAGCCGAAAAGACCCCTGAATTATGTGGAGGCTTGTTTCAACATCTTGAACAAGTTTTAGAGGCATATTGGAATTTTGGTGGTATGGGATGGTACCAATACGATTTAATCATTCCGGCAAAAGTTGGCTATTCACCCCACACTTAAGTTAGGGATGAAAGATGTTGGGCTATGGCTCAATTTAATTATTCCACAAAAACCACCTACCCCTAGACAAAATCAGGTAAGTAATGTGTCAGCAGCTTATAAGAAAGGTTTTTGCTTTTCTTATAATGAATCTCAGTGTAAATGGAACACTTCCTGCAGATACAAACATGAGTGTTCCTTTTGTACAGGATCACATCCAGTTGTCAAATGTTATAAAAGGAACATGGCCTTACAATCACACAGAGACCACGCTAACAAAAGCTCACACTCCAGTGAACCTGGGAAATATGCTCCAGTGGTTGGGCAAATACCCAAACAAGGAGAAAGCTAATTGTTTGATACATGGGATTTTTTCAGATTTTCCGTTGCCTTCCTTTCAGGGTGAAGGTTGTTCGATCGTACAAAATTTAAAATCTGCCTATAAGGCTCCAGATATAGTTTGGGAAAAATTGCAGAATGAATTAGCTAAGGGTAGGATTGCTGGCCCTTTTACTTCCCCTCCTTTTGAAAACTTTAGGATATCCCCATTAGGCTTAAGCCTCGTACACACGGCCGAGAATCTCGTCAGGAAAAAACTTGTTGTTTTTCCTGACGAGATTCTTGGACAAGAATCTTGTCCCGGCCGAGTGTACACACGTACCTTTCAAAAGAACTGGCGTTCTTTTAAATGGCACGAACGCGGTGACGTCATCGACTACGACGAGCATGCACTTGTCACATTCGATGCCGTCGCCGCCATCTTGCTACACCCTACCTATGCCTAGGAAGCTACCGCGCATGCGTCTAAGTCATTTTGAGCATGCACGGGTTTCCACGGCGACAGGTAAGTGTACACACACTTGGGTTTCTCGTCAAGAAACAGGCCGACGAGAATCCCGACGAGAAAATAGAGAGCAGGTTCTCTATTTTCCTTGTCGAGATTCTTGCCTGTTTTCTTGACGAGAAACCTGAAAGCCACGTACACACGACCGATTTACTCGGCAAGAAAGCTCTGCCAGCAAGTTTCTTGCTGGTTCTTGCCGGTCGTGTGTACGAGGCTTCAGTCCCCAAGAAGGAACCAAATGAATTTCGATAAGTTTATAATTTATCGTTTCCCTTTGCAAAATTGTTAAATGATGATGATTGATGATTCAATATGTTCTGTATCGTATGCTTCTTTTGAAGATGCGATTGAGAAAATTAGGTCGGTCGGGCATGGGGTCTTATTGGCAAAAGCCGATATTAAATCAGCTTTTCGGCTTTTGCCAATCGCGCCAGAGGCATTTAACTCGTCAATGGAATTTAGGCTACCAGTTGAAAAAATAAGTACATTTTGCGAAAAAATAAAGTTCTATTAAAAGAAATGCAAGTTATAGCGTCTACAAAATAGGGCATGGTTTTATAGCATTTTTATAAATATTTTTTTTTTTACTAGAAATGGCGGCGATCAGCGATTTTTATTGCGACTGCGACATTATGGCGGACACATCGGACACTTTTGACACCATTTTGGGACCATTGTAATTTTTACAGCGATCAGTGCTATAAAAATGCACTGGTTACTGTACAAATGACACTGGCAGTGAAGGGGTTAACCACTAGGGGCGCTGAAGGGGTTAAGTGTACCTAAGGGAGTGATTCTTACTTTGGGGGGAGGGGACTGACTGGGGGAGGTGACCGATGGTTGTCCCTATGGGACAAGGGACACACCATCGGTCTCCTCTCCCTGACAGGACGTGGATCTCTGTGTTTACACACAGAGATCCACGTCCCTGTCTCTGTAAATGCCGTTCACGTGTAGCTGGCGGACATCGCGGCCGCTAGGCACGCACATCGGCACCCGCTTGACGCGGCGGGCACAGAAGTTCCCCGATGCGCGCTCGGGAGCGTGCGCGGGGAACAAGGAAAAGGGAGGACGTCAATAGACGTCCTCCAGGCATTCTACGTCCGCGCTGTAGCCGTCATTCGGCTATAGCGCGGGCCTCTACTGGTTAATCATTCACGTAGGAGGAAATGATTTATGCAAGCTTAGAACGTTAGATTAGATTTTCCTGATCGGATTTCCGATGGGATAAAATCCGATGGATTTTTCCATCGGAATTCCGATGAAGCTGACTTTCATCAGTCTTGCCTATACACCATCAGTCAAAAAATGTGACCGTCCCAAACGCCGTGATGTAAAACACTCTGAAGAGCCGAGAAAATTGAAGTTCAATGCTTCTGAGTATGCGTCGACTTGATTCTGAGCATGCGTGGGTTTTTTCTCTGATGGAGTTCCACACAGACGATCAGAATTTGCTATTGTTTTTTTTTTTTCGATGGAAAATTCACCAGAAAAACCGATTGTGTGTACGCGGCATAAGAAAGTGACATTCCGGGTTTTTACCACCAGGACGGAATACATCTGTCAGATATTGGCATTGACCTTTTTAATCTTGGTTTGCAGAATTGTATAGAAATGGCCGCGGTTTTGGGTTGGGCCGGTTTTTTGTTTTTTTGCAAAAACAAATACCGGCTTGTGGGGACATTTAATGTTATTTTAATTAATATGGCTCAAGTTCTAATAACTGAGCTTATAGATAGATTTAATTTTACTTGAATATTCATGGTTGAATAATTTTTTTTTGCAAACCAATAAAGTGCAGCTGCCATTACTTATGCCAATAGGTTGTTCCGTGTGTTTTTTCTTATTCAGGCTGTATTTTGGGGAATAATTAATAGTTATATATAAAATGTTCTATTTTTGAGGTGTGGGCTGCATGCAATCCCATGTAAAAGGAGGGAACAGCTATTTGGGCCCGCCTTCATGGGCTTGCTGCAGCCCCGCCTCCTTCCCACTCAAATTTCATAAATATTTTGTGAGGTAATATAGTATAGGTATTTAGGTTACTGTCACTTTAAAAGTTATGAGGAGAATTTTTTAACCAATTAAAAGCCGTGGAAGGTTCTAGGAATCTTAGGACCCCTATAAATACAGTTGTTTGACATGAATTTTCACAGTTGTCAAGCCTTGGCAAAAGAGCTACCCTCCCTTCCCTCCCTTGTTGCTGGCACTTATGTGATATGGTCACCCTGGATTTCTAGGGGGGACATTTAATGTTATTTTAATTAATATGGCTCGAGTTCTAATAACTAAGCTTATGGATAGATTTAATTTTACTTGAATATTTATGGTTGAATAATTTTTTTTTAAATATTTATGATTTTTTGGAAACCAATAAAGTGCCGTGGCCATTACTTATGCCAATAGGTTGTTCCGTGTGTTTTTTCTTATTCAGGCTGTATTATGGGGAATAATTAATAGTTATATATAAAATTTTCTTTTTTTGGGGTGTGGACTGCATGCAATCCCATTTATTTTACAGCTGTAGTGATAAGATATTGGTCACACAGGGATTGCACTGTGTTTAGTCTGCAGACTCATAGGTCTGCTTTGTAAGAAAGAGCAGTAAAGCCCAACCCTTGTGTAGCACTGCCAGAAGCAAAGCCTGCATGTGCAATATCAATTATTGTTGCTCTACATAAATATTACACATTTCAAAGAGACCTGCTAGGACAAAAATACGGGAGCTGCCATTATTGACCTATTTTTAAAGGGGGTAGGCTCCAGGGCTGACATCCTTACCTGTGCTTCACCGATAAGTCATTTGCTGGCTGTGAACAAGCATGTGCAACAGGTGCCAGAAACTGAGTCACTGTTACCATTCAGGGCAATGTGCCAGTGCTTGCGTAAAGTCATGTGGTTTTGACAGGACCATTTAGCTACAAGGGCCCATTTGCATGCTTGCTCCCATGTTTACGCATGCTGTGTTGCTTGTGTAGCGGGGTGTTCAATTTAGGGGGAGTGTCTGAGTGGTAGTTAGGCTCAGACACACTATTGTTAGGGTTAATGGACCATTTCTGTGCCATGGGAGCTAGTGTTGGTGCATAGTTCCCTGGGGCCTACAGGTGGCGCTGTCGCCATAGGTCCGGGTTGAACCACAATACAAGGTTGTGCCTTTTCTTATCCCCTCTCGGCAGCAGTACGGCGGGGCGGGGAACCTGCTGTGCCTGTCGGGAGAGGGTATAAAAAAGGGCGGCCATCTTCAGTTGGTGGTTGGTTAATTGTCATCGTCCACGCCCAGGCACCATCAGCCTGGGTGTGTGGGTGTCATCTCCGGGGTGCCCTAGGCCTGGAGGCCTGGTTCCTGTTCCATCCCAGACACCTTCAGTCTGGGGTGAGGTACTAATTTGGAGGCCCGGAGCCCAGCACCTTCGGCTGGGTTCCGCCGGGGATCGAGGACTCCCAGGGTGCCGCCTTGCGAGGGGACCCGTATCTGGGATGACGAGGCCAGGGAGGTTACCTGTACCGAAGACCCAGTGCAGAGTCGTGGTGACGGTAAGGACCTCTGGTAACTCTCCGGAGGGATGTCTTCTCCCTCCCACGGGCCAAGTACTCTCTAGAAGGAAGGAAGTTCACTTACAGGTCAGTGGCAGTGGCCTAACAGAGCCGTGCCCTATCCACCCAGTCAGTGGCAGTGACCTGTTCTCCAAGTCAGTGGCAGTGACTTCCTATTCACCTGGTCTGTGGCAGAGACCAACCTCACGGTCTGTGGCAGAGATCATGCGCCAAAGCTGTTTGTGAAGCCTAAACAGTCAAAGAACCTGATTCAAGTTTGTGCCTGGACCTCCTCCCACCTAAGCTGTCCTGTGTCTTGTTCCAACCTGTCTGCTGTCAAAGAGGCATATTTATTATCCGTGTGAAATAAATATAGAAGTTGGACTTTCAGTTGGTGTTGACAGTTACATTACCGGGGAACCATAAGGACTTGCATCTACCTAAGTAGAGGTGAGAATCATCCTCGGGAGGATTCAACTCCAGCCGCAGGCAGGCCCGAAATTTAACACCGCTCAACCTCCTTATTCAGGAGGGTACGGGCTTGTGGTGCGGTGTGCCTCTCCCCTCCCTGCGAGGAGCCGAACATACACAAAAAGGCAGGTAGGGGGAGAGGTGAGGGCGCTACACTTGTTAATGTGCTTTGCATATAGGCAGCCCCTTCATTCGAATGTGCTGCCCTTTGCACCTATTATGGTGCATGTAGCATTTCTGGCAGTGAACCACACCATGGTACATTGGTGGCATCGTGCTCTTCCCTGCAGGCTTGTCACTATCAAATCACACTGCTGTTATCTCCATGCCCTAGCGTCCTGCGTTGATGTTCGCTGGGTGAAAATTGAATATGCTACACTTCAACACAGTGAAACTGGTGCATACAGAATCTGGTTAAGCAGTCAGCTTCTAACTCCAGCTTGTTCAAATAAAGGTTGACAATAAATTAGGGTGACCAGACATCCTCGATTTCCGGGGACAGTGCCCAGATTAATGACACTGTCCCCGGACCAAGTCTGTCCCTGGTTTTATCCCCGGATTGGATTTGAACAAGGGCTGGGGAAATTTCAAAGATAGTCAGTGCAGAATTAAAAAAAAAATAAAAATCTGAATTACACACCCCTGCTCCGCCGCTCATGCTAGCATAGAGGGGTTTATTTATTTTTTTCATTATCTGTGCCCCTTTCTGATGATCATGTGCTGGTCGGAGCGGAGGGACTATTTCTTCAGTTTCGGTTGCATGCCCATTCAGCTCCGCTCGCATGTTCTTCTGCCTTGGCTCAAGTCCCAGGCCAAGCCGCCTGCCTGCTTATTTCCTTGCCTTCCCTGATGGAGTGATCTTCCTCCGCTCCCCACCCAGTAGTAGCCGGGGCCGGGAGAGTAAAGCCTCGTACACACGACCGAGTTTCTCGTTGTAAAAAACCCGTCGTTTTTCTCGACGAGATTCTTGTTAAGCTTGACGAGATTCTTGTCAAGCTTTCCTTGCATACACACTGTCAATTCCAAATCTCGTCGGTGTTCTGCGCGGTCACGTCCAGCACGTACGACGGCAGTATAAAGGGGAAGATCGATTTCAATGGCGCCACCCCTTGGGCTGCTTTTGCTGATCTCGTGTTACCGCATGTGAAGTAAAAGTTTGGGAAGAGATGATTCGCGCTTTTCAGTCTTCGTGCTTTCAGTTCGTTTTCTGCGGTTCAGTTTGTGCTTGTGGGTTCGTATCTTGTCTTTCAGGGCGTGTAGGCAGGTCGTATCTGTTTTACAGTGCGTTCTTGCCCATTCGTTTCTGATTTTCAGTTCGTTCTTCATAGGCCTTACTGTTCTTAAGTGCGTTCTGTTTAGTACGTTCTGATCAGACGACCGTCTCCTAGCCATGTCGCGGGTACGTTCTCGTCGTCGAGTTCGTGCTTTGCGGGCGCTTGGTGTTGGTCTGCTTGTCTTGGACCAAGACGAGTCCATGAACGGGGTGAGGAGGAGTTCATGGACCAAGAATTGGTTGCTCCAGCGGGACCAATTCTGTCATATGCCTCTGCTGCGGGAGATCGTGGAAAATAATCCTGAGGACTACAGGAATTTTTCTGCGGATGTCTGACCCAGTTTTTCAGCATCTGTTGGCTTTCGTGTCCCCCTATATTACCAGGCAGGACACCGTTATGCGGGAAGCCATCAGTGCTGAGCAGAGGCTCATCGCCACGTTACGCTACCTGGCGACAGGGAGAAGTCTGCAGGACTTGAAGTTCACGACAGGCATCTCCCCCAAGGCTCTGGGCGTCATAATCCCAGACACCTGTTCTGCCATTATCCAAGTCCTGCAGGAGGACTATATTAGGGTAAGTTTTCTCCTTTAACATCACATTCTATGTATTTCATGTATGCTAATGTATTGTATTTCTTTCATCCTTCCCTAATTACCATGATTGTAATATGCTGAGAATGTCCCCCTTGTCCTCATGCATGCTGTAAGCTTTTAAATGCCCCTTTTTTCTCCCCCATGCATATTTCCCTTCACTAACCTCTCCAGCAGTGGCGGCTGGTGCTCAAAATGTTTGGGGGGCCACCCAAAAAATTTAAAAACATCCATTTCCGCCACTGTGCCCATTAAACGCCACCAGTTGTCCCCTCAAATGCAGCCAGTTTGTCCCCTCAAATGCAGCCAGTTTGTCCACAAATACAGGCAGTTCCTCCCCCAGCCCTGCACTTACCTTCCTCTGGTCAGCGCCATCCTTCTTCTCTCCTCGATGTCTTCTCCCGCCCTCGATGTTGCATCAGCTAATCAGGTTACCGGTAAACAGACCCGGTGAACATGATTGGCAGAGGAGCCTTTCAGTGTTTAACCAAGGAACCCCCCCCCTGCGTCCCCTGGTTAACTTTTTCTAAGCCAATTACAGCCCTCAGGCTGTAATCGGCAAGCCTATCAGAGCCGCTGGCTCTGATAGGCACTTCCAAAAACCAACCAGCCGCTGTTATTCAGATGGCCGCCGCTCAACAGGGGGCCATCCACCTGAATAGTGGGCGGCATCGACAATACATAGGTTCATGCAAGGCATGAACCTATGTATTGTTCTGAGTGACGGGCGCAGGAGAGAGAGGGGGCAGCGCTCCTGCACCCACTATGGACGCACCGCCACTGCAATGCTATCCTGGGCCCAAACACACCTAGCCGAGTCACTTCCCAATGTATTTTTTCAGCTCCATTTACCCCCCCCCAATCACCCCCTAAAATTTATCAAAATGTTAATTGTCCTTATTTTTGAGCATTCCCAAACTCATCTAGCCCCCCCCAAATATTTTTACAATGGACCATCAGAGGGGGTGATGAATATGATACTTGAGCCTTCTATTTGAGTATTTTAAAACACATTAAACGGAAACTTATGCCCCGTACACACGATCGTTTTTAATGTCATTTTTTAAACCGACGTTTTTCTCCTCGTTTTTTTTCATGTTTCCTCTCAAGCCTGCCTTGCGTACACACCATCATTAAAAAAAACGATCAAGCAAAGCGCAGTGACGTTCAACACGTACGACGGCACTATAAAGGGGAAGTTCCGGTCGAATGACGCCACCCTTTGGGACGCTTTTGCTAATTCCGTGTTACCGCGTGTTAGTAAAAGTTTGGTGAGAGACGATTCGCGCTTTTCAGTCTTCGTGCCTTGAAGATCGTTTTCGGGAGTTCAGTTTGCGCCTGTGGGTTCGTATCTGTTTAGCACTGCTTGTAGTCAGTTCGTATCTGTTTATTCAGTGCGGCCTGCTCTGCACGTTCGTGTTTTTCAGCTTGTTCTTCATAGGCCTTGCTGTTCTTCCGTGCGTTCTTCTAGTTCGTTCTGTACAGCCGACCGTTATCTAGCCATGTTGCGGCTACGTACTCGTCGTAGAGTTCGTGCTGTAGTTGGTGCAGGGGTTCATGCTGTATCCCGACTCCATGCCATGAGCAGGGTCAGGAGGAGTTCATGGACCAAGAATTGGTTGCTCCAGCGGCACCAATTCTGTCACATGCCTTTGTTGCGGGAGATCAGGGAGAATAATCCTGATGATTTCAGGAATTTTCTCAGGATGTCTGACCCCGTATTTCAGCAGCTGTTGGCTTTGGTGTCCCCCTATATTACCAGGCAGGACACCGTTATGCGGGAAGCCATCAGTGCTGAGCAGAGGCTCATCGCCACGTTGCGATACCTGGCTACTGGGAGAAGCCTGCAGGACCTTAAGTTCTCCACAGGCATATCCCCCCAGGCTCTGGGGATCATTATACCAGAGACTTGTTCTGCCATCCTTCAAGTTTTGCAGGAGGACTATATTAAGGTAAGTGTTCTTCTTCAAAAATTCACATTGTATGGTTTTTATTTTTGGATATTTTTAATTTGCTTTATTTGCAGTCCCTAATTCACATGATTCTTAGCTGCAGGGAATGTCCCCTTTCTCCCCATGTTTTATTATTTAAAGTTTGGGGTTTGAGGCCTACCTGTAAATTTGGCTTACCTAACCTCTCCAGCATGCTATCCTGGGGCCATACCTACCTTGCCTAGTCATTTCCATGTTTTTTATTCTATGTTCCATCGTAGTGCTTTACCCAAAACGCACCCTAAATTTTGCCTAGGAATGTTTCATTTTTGTTAACTTCAATACAGAGTGCTACAGCCTTCATGTGTGATATTCCCAACTCATCTTCAACCCCCCCCCCCCCCATAATTTTTTGGTTTGCTTGTTTTTTGTTGCTTCCAATTTTTTATGTTTTGAACAGTTTCTACCAATGTTGGCCATGAATGTGTGTATGAAATCAGCTTTCAATGTTTCTGGCTCCAAGTATTAATTTATTATTTCTTTAATTCCACAGTTCCCTTCTTCGCCACATGAATGGCAGAATGTGGCTTCCGAGTTTGCCCAGCGATGGAACTTTCCGAACTGTGGAGGAGCCATCGACGGCAAACATGTTCGGGTCGTCCCACCACCCCATTCGGGATCCTTTTATTATAATTATAAGGGGTTCCACAGCGTCGTGATGATGGCAGTGGTGTCGGCCACCTACGAGTTCCTCTATGTGGACGTTGGCAAGAAGGGCAGGATGTCTGATGGAGGAGTTTTTGCCCAGACGGAGTTTGGAGAACGGCTCCTTTTGGATCTGCTGGCCTTGCCACCAGTGGAGCAGAATGTGGAGGGACTACCTTTTGTCTTTGTGGCGGATGAGGCGTTTGGCCTGGGACCCCATTTGATGAGGCCATTCCCGCAACGCACCCTCACCCCTGAGAGGAGGGTGTTCAATTATCGGCTGGCCAGAGCCAGAAGGGTGGCGGAAAATGCGTTTGGGATCATGGCCAGCCGATTTCGCCTCTTCCTTACCTCCATCCACCTTGCCCCATACAAATGGAACCATGTGGTTATGACGTGCTGTGTGCTGCATAATTTCCTAAGGGTGCATTCAACGAGTTATATATCTTTGAGTGGGCCTGAGGCCTCTTTAATCAATGCAGAAACTTTGGTGGCCCTGGAACCTGGCCGTCCTGGCTTGGCCCCCCCAACCGGACGTGAGGTCCGTAACCAATATGTGGACTATTTTATGGGTAGGGGGGCCATTGAAATGCCAGACAATCTTTAATAATTTTATACCAAAAAAATAAAACTTTTTCTTGAGTAAAGATTGGTTTGGATTTTTTATTGTATAATGTTTGATGTTTCTGGTAGGTTTACCTAGTGCACTTGTTTTGCCATGTGGATTAAACAATCTTAATTAGCCTTCATTGTCAGTGTAAACACCAAACATTGATTAGTTCACTCAGCACCACATTTACATAATGAAGCCACAATTATTTGTTATGTAAAAATACCTTTATTTCTTTTTTTAGTTGGGAAACTTCCTTAGAAATGTGGATGTTCCCTTAATTTCGGGTGTATTAAAACGCATGACCAGCCATGCATAAACAAACTATATTAGTCAAAATTTTGAAAAAGCTAAACATGTGCTAGTCATTAAAGGGTAAAATAACAAAAATACTTATAAAACTCTGCAAGTAAAACGTTATTTGGTGTAAAAACATTAGACACGCCCAAGCACAGCCATGATATTTTGGAGCCTTTCCTCCACCCGCTTTGTATTTGCCCTGATCTCTAGCAAGTCTCCCTTAATTTTTTCAAGGTCACGACAGCAGACCATCAGGTATTGGATCAGGATCTGGGCACTGTGATGTGTCAACTTATTGGGGTCTTCGGCCAGAACTGCACCTAAATGTAAAAAGAAATATGTAGGATAGAATATTTAGGCCTACATCTATTTAACATGCATGTGTCTGGTTTCTCTCTGACCTGTGGTGGTGCCACTTTCCACTTCCACAACATCACATTCCTCTCCATCCTGGGGTTCTGGGGCTATTGTTGTAGGTGTTGCAATTATTGTCTCATCTGAGGTAGCTTTTCGAATCCCTAGGGAGATTGAAATAAAAGGAATAGTTTCATTAGTAGCGACTCAATTTTGCTAAAATAAGAAACATGAAAAAATACTTTGTAATCATTCTTTTGAAGCATGCTCCATTTAAAATTTTACCCCCTGTGCCAACCGGGACAAATGATTGGATACATAGCCAAAACCAGAGCATATACATTTTGAACACAAATTTGACACATTGTAACACCCCAAAGTATCTACACAGGATCACCTGTGTGTGACACCCTCAAGCTTTTTGGCTTTAGGCCCACACTTGTACTACTGCGTTCAGATGTTTCATCAGCTGCTGAGCATTCACTCCCTTAACATTACCATGCATATCGTTTTTTCAAACAAACAAATGTCCTTTGGATTAGCACCCAAAAAATAAGTGAGGCCCAAATTTACTCCCCCAAATAAACCAAAATACATGGGTGTTCACACTGGATGATCCTAAAACATCGTTTGAGGAACTGTACGGAGAAAGAGGTTTAATACGTCCGTTTACTGTGCGGACGAACCTGAAAGATGGTATCTTTCAGTGTACTATATGAAATTTAAAAATACACGACAGAATACAAGAAAATAATATGTACCATGGAAACTAAAAAAAAATTACTTACTTTTTAATATAACTTTCTTGATTCTTTTATATTGGTCGGCCTCCCGTAACTTCAGATCTGACCATCGTTTTCTGAGCTGTTCCTTCGTTCTGCACACCCCAAATTTTTTGTGAAGACTTTTGACCACTTTGCCCATAATTCTGGACTTGACCAGATTAGGCCTTTTATACGGACCATGCTTGGCATCATAATCCTCCTTCTTTAAAATGGCGACCATCTCCACCATTTCCTCGAATGACATGTTGGATGCCTTATATCTCCTGGGTCTTGATTTGGGCTCCTCTGGAATTTCATCCTCTGTAGAGGTAATCTCAGCCACCTGTGTCTCCGCCATGTTTTGTTCAGCACTACGAGCGAGAAGGGGCGGGGAAAGTACAATATCGAACGTCAGGGGCGGGGAAAGCGTGCAGAGTTTCACGCATGCGCTGTGTATATCAAGTGAAGATCCATGTCTGGGAAATACGTTCATTTGTCGGGAGAGGGAGTTAGCAACGAACGTCGTGACGAAGGTACCTAACAATTTTACTTTTTGAGGTTCATCAGACGAGGACATTTGTGTGCTCAAAATATGTAGACAATGCACAGTTGAGGAATGTTGCCTGAAATATATATTTTTTTTGGTTTCTCGCTTTTACAGATATCATGAATACTTTTAAAAACCCAGACTTCATGGGGGAGTTCATCGACAAATGGCAAGAGCTCCCTATATTATGGCAAACAAAAAGTGGCGCTAATAAAAATAAAGACGCCAGGAAAGCAGCACTGGAGAGCCTGCTTGCATTTATGCAAACAAAGATACCCACAACAACTCTCCAAGATGTCAAAAACAAAATTGCGACCATCAGAGGGACATACAGGACCCAGAGGACTATGGTCCTGAGGTCCCAGAGGTCAGGTGCACCAGCAGATAAGGTTTATAAACCCAGTCTGTGGTACTACAGTAAGCTTGCTTTTCTGGATGACCAGCTGGAAGTGCGGGAATCTCTCTCCACCCTTCCCCCCAGAGGTCAATCCAGCCTTCCTTGTACCCAACCCTCCAGCCTTCCCTGCAGCCAGTCCTCCAGCCTTCCTGTCAACCCTGCTCTGGCTTCCTCTGAGGATCAAGATCAGGGCCTTGAGGAGGCAGATTTGGAGATATGGAGCCAGGTAAAGTATTGATATCTATATTTATATCTTACAAAATTGTAGAATTTAAATAGATGTTAGTATTGTTAAAGGTATGTACACTTCTACCAATAAAGTTTGTGAAGAGCAAGATACAGTAGTGGCCTAATTTTATGTGAAAAAGACAACAAAACCAGGATGCGGAATCAATGAAAATGACATAACTTTTGGCATTGATTTCAACAATGTCTAGAGGTGAACAATGTCTGTGAATGATGATGTGGCAAAATAAATAATGTCCCTTTCTTTTTTTACAGCCTGAGCAGAGCCAGGAAGAGGGTGATGTTGGGGATCAGGAGGAGGCAGGGCCCAGTGGCACCCAGGAGGAGGCTGGGCCCAGTGGCACCCAGGAGGAGGCTTGGCCCAGCACAAGAGCCCAGATGCCTCCCCTGGTAGTTAAACCACGAGGGCCAAGGAGAGGTAGGCAGGTGGAGGAGGAAACCAGGGCCTTCCTCAGAGAGGCAACAGCGGCCCTCAGAGAGGCACCCTCTGTTGATGAGGGATTTTCCGCAGTCCTCACCCACAAACTAGGGCAAATGGAGTTGCAGCAAAAAATTTACAGTGAGACCCTGCTATTGAAAGTCATCAATAAGGGCGTGCTGGGTGAACTCACTAGGTACACGGACATAACGGAGGTTGTCCCTACTCCTCCACCTCCTCCTCCGCCTCCTACTACTCCTCCTGCCACAACCTCTCCTCCTGATCCCCAGCCTCCAAGGAAGAAACCAACCAAGGCTGCAGAGAAGGCTGGAGAGAAGGCTACAAGGAAGAGGAGAAAATAATGCATGCTGTAGTACCACAGACTGGGGACATATAGAACTTATCTGCTGTGGCTCCTGACCTCTGGGAGCTCAAGACAAGATTGGGCTCCTTTTTTTTGGGGATCTAATCTCTATTTTGGTTTGGACATCTTGGATGGTTGTTGTGGGGTCAAAGGGATGCACAAATGCAAGCAGGCTCTCCAGTGCTGCCTTCCACTTTAATTTGTTAATGTTCTGAAATAAAAAAATTTAGTGCCCTTAAAATACTTGACTATGTGATTTGTATTTCAAAAGAGAGCTTGCTAGGGAGCAGGCAGGGACATCCCAAATTATATTATTGTTATTATCAGGGGACACAAACCTCCCTGAGGCCAAATGAGACACATTTGGGAGGATGTTGTGGTAACTTTACACAAGAATAATTTAAGCCAAAATAATAAAAAAAAGGCCACAAAAAAAAACACAATAGTAAAATATAATTTAAAGAAAAAAGGAGAATTACATTATTTTATTATTATTAGTATTATTTAGGAGGGAGGTGCGGCTTATAAATAATATTTTACAATCATTACAGCAATTTGGAATTACTTTAGAAACAAGTTTGGCATAACTCTCAATGTCATTATCAAAAGAGGGTAATTTTAAAGCATTATCAAAAGAAGAACGGAATGCGCAGCATTAAAGCGATGCTATTAATTCCACCGTGACGAATGTGCCATCTCCATTTCCAACATTAGCTTTACCAAAACGAGTGCTCCCGTCTCATAGTTGCTTCTGAGCATGCGCGTTTTTTTTCACGTCGTGAAAGCATACACACTATCGTTTTTCACGTCGTTAAAAAAAACGACATGAAAAACGACGTGAAAAAGAGAGCATGTCCGGAATTTTTAATGGCCGTTTTTCACGTCGTTAAAAATGCTCTGGAGCATACACACGATCATTTTTCAGGGCCATTTTTTAAAATGGCAGTTTTAACGGCATAAAAAACGATCGTGTGTACGGGGCATAAGAATGATGTTGGGCTAGAATGTATTTTAGTATAATCTGCTTGCAATGTTAGGTGCAAAAGTACTAATATTTTTTTATCTTGTTTGACTCCACAGCTTCCTTCCACGCCACAGGAATGGCAGACTGTGGCATCTGAGTTTTCCACGCGGTGGGACTTCCCCAACTGCGGTGGAGCCATTGACGGGGAGCACGTCCGCATCATGCCGCCACCCCGTTCTGGGTCCTACTTCTACAATTACAAGGGGTTTCATAGCATTGTGCTGATGGCGGTGGTGTCAGCACGGTATGAATTCCTCTATGTGGATGTGGGGAAGAATGGCCGGATGTCCGATGGGGGATCCTTCAGCCAGACAGAGTTTGCCCTCCGTCTCCAGAGTGATGACCTTGCATTGCCACCGGATGCAGGGAATGTTGAAGGACTCCCCTTTGTGTTTTTGGCTGATGAAGCCTTCGGACTGGGACCACATCTCATGGGGCCATTTCCCCAGAGGACCCTGACCCCGGAGAAGAGGGTGTTCAACTACCGGCTGGCCAGGGCCCGAAGAGTCGTGGAGAATGCCTTCGGGATAATGGCCCAAAACCCGTACATGGATATCCCCTGATGGCAGATGGCACATGTTGACACACTGTGTGCATCTTCAAATTTTGGCTTGATTGATTGTCTAAAAGCAAAAAATTGGGGGAAGAATAATCGCAAAAAACAAATGGGGTGTTTTGTGCCTTATTCAATTTGCCCCAAAACATCTAGGATGTCCTTAAAGGTTTGATCCATCACATTCATTCTTTGCTTAATTCTGTCCAGTTCTGTACTACATTCCATCACTTGCTGGATGATTCGTAGGGCTCTGTCAGCAGAGAAACGCGTACTTTCACCGGATGTTGATGGAGGGGATGGGAGTGTGTGAGGAGCAAGGAGTAAGGATGTTTGTGTGACCGCCGCCCATTCTGCTTCCTTGTTCTGCCCCCTCCCCCCGCCTGGACAACTGCAATGTGAAGGAGGCTGGCGCTGGATGCATTACCGCTGGATACAGGCACAGACAACCTTTTTTTTCCCCATACCTTCATTGTCGGGGATGAGCCGGGCAGTGTGAGTGGGAATCCAGAGATGTGCTCTGTGCACTAGAGGCAGTGTTACCCTCCGTGATTGTCCTTCGTAATCCCGCGATACCTTGCGAGATTCTGCGAGATCGGGAACTGCGTGGCGGGAGCTGCGAGTCGAGGTGGAGAGGAGGAGAGGAGAGGAGATTAACACACCAGGAACAACGGCTATTTGCACGATGGAGGCAGCGGGGACCCCGAGAACCACTTCACACTGGTACGTGCAGCCTGTTTAGATGTGTGAAGAAAGACTGTGACTGAAAGTGCGGCAGTGGCAGTAGCCACACTAGCAAAACTGTTTGAAGATTGCTGGGGGGAGCGGTGGTGGAGGTTACTATACACACCAATGCACCTGTACAGTTGATACGCTTTCAGGGTCTGGATGGTCTGTGTAGCAGGGCAGTAGGCTGCACACTATGAATTGTGCATTTTGTGCATTCTGAATAATGAACTGAGCTAGTAAAGCAGACCTAGAACCGGTCCCCCTGCCATTAGCTGGTACTAGAGTGATCGATAACAGTTGAGAACTGTACTGTAGTGCACTGAATTACATTGAATTGAACTGTGATCCGTCAGCAAGTCAAAACTTATCCTACCCATACTTACTCTCAGCTTGGGCCTCCATCTCTCTCTCACCCAAATTACCTAATTAAACAGTGGTCACCAGTAGCTGGCCCGAGCATAGAGTATAGGATGTCATCAAAAAAAGAACAGGCTAATTTAGAGAGTGGGGGGCCTCAAACAACGCGTGCGGCAAAAGAAAAAGAGAGAGCAATGCAAGCAGAGGCGGCAGCTACTGCAGCTAAATTGGAGAGGTTTGCCCATACCTCGGCAATCTCACCAGGTAAAGGGACTCAACATCAACAAACACAGGGGGGAAAAAATCAAACAGGCACTGCGGCAGATAGAAAAAGCTTAGGCCATGGTACAACAGGCCCAAAAACAGGGAGTAAAAAGGGCTCTGCGGGAGAGACTCTAGGGGCTGCGGCTGTACCTGTAATAATCCAAACGGTAAACCCTATAATAGGCCCGGATGCTGCCTTACCTGGGGAGGAAGAGCCAACGCTAAAAGAGGTACTAAGGGCCGTGAATGCATGCAGAGGGTCATTGGATAACATATCTGAACAGATAAAAGGGATAAAGGAGCAACTAGCGACTATGAGCCAAGAACTGCAGAGGACTGTGTTAAGGACAACAGCTGTAGAGGAGAGAATGAGCCAAGTGGAAGATGAGGTGTACCCATTAAAACAGGAGATTAAGGCAATGAAAGAACAAATGGGGTGGCAGGCATCAAAACTTGATGAAATTGAAAATAGGCTATGCAGAAACAACATACGGGTGGTGGGTCTCCCGGAACGAAGTGAGGGCACCCACCCAATCAGCTTTCTAGAGAATTGGCTCAGAGATACGTTTGGGGAGAACGTCTTTTCACCACTCTTTGTGATAGAAAGAGGTCATAGAGTTCCATTTAGGGCCCAGCTAAAAGATGGATATCCTAGACCCCTACTAGTGAAATACCTTAACTACACTGATAAGACAATCGCATTGCAAAAAGCAAGAGAAAAGAGGGACATCTTCTATGAAGGGTCAAGAATATCATTATATCCAGATTTCTCACCGGAATTAAGCAAACGTAGAGCCGAGTTTGCATCAATCAAGCGTAACCTTTTAAAAAATAAAATCACATACGCATTATTGTACCCAGCGCGCTTAAGAATAATGACTTTGGAGGGCGCTCAATTCTTTGACTCACCGGAAAAAGCAGCACAGTGGCTGGAAGAAACTAAAACTAAATTATAGACATTATACCTATGGGAAAGTTTAGACAAGGTCTTAAATTTTGGGAGGATTGGAGTATGTTTATGATATTATTCCTTCTTGATTGGCGGTTTCTTGAAGCTTTTCGATGCACAAATTTTTTTTGGGGGGGGAGGGGGGGGAACAGTGGGAGGGGATGGGGAAGGTCATAAGTGGAAATGAATTTGAAGGGGTATGAAAGGGAGGGATGGCAGGTAGTGGTCACAAGTACAGCCCCTCGGGTATGCCTAGATAGGCTGGGGGAGGGGGGAGGGGTGGGCTAAGAGACAGAAGGGGGGGAAAAAATGGCACAAATTCACAAATGTCACATTTCAAGTACAGAAGAAAGGGAAACAGGAGATAAAGGTAATTTGGGGAAATTCACACTTCAGGAAGAACACATTTATAAGAAGAGAACAGAAGGAGAATTTTTTTTCTCTTTCTTTTCTTTTCTTGCTTTTGCACTACTGATGAAATATATTATTATTTTTTTTTTTTCTTTTTCCCTTTTTTTTTTACCCATTTTTTTTTTTTTTTTTTTACCCATTTTTCTTATGATAGGAAGTAAAGCTTCCCTGCATGATGCACAAAAACACGATACTATGATATCACAGTTTAAATTAAAAGATGGGATCCTTTGTTTTTTTACACTTAAAAAAAGCAATTTAGTACCAGTTCAAGGACAAAGATGGAACAGTAGAGTAATCGTTTTTTTTTGTATTTGTCTATTTTTTTCCTTTTGATCTTGTGCATTAAGGAACTTTTTCGTAGGTTATGCGTGTTTAGTACCTTTTGCCCAAGGTTGAATATCTTGGGGCCCAGATGGGTCTCTTGTTTCTATATGCTTTTTTTTTTTTTTGCTATTATGCTGTTGTATAGATATGCGGCCTAAAACATTTAATATAGGCTCCTGGAATGTCCGGGGGTTGGGTGACCCTATAAAAAGGGCTGCAGTATTTTCTACGCTTGAACGGTTAATGGTGGAATTAATTTGCATTCAAGAGACTCATTTAACAAAAGAAACAAAGGGAAAACTATCCAATAGGAAATATCAGTGCCAGTATCACTCAGTCCATTCTTCCTACTCCAGGGGGGTGAGTATACTGGTGAAAAGGGGGTTGTCGTTCGTTTGTAAAGAGGTTAGGATAGACGAACTGGGTCGTTTTATCTTTTTGTATTGCTTGATAGAAAATGAACCATATGTACTAGCAAATATTTATGTTCCACCACCCTGTAATATGGAGATCCTGTACAAAGTTGTGGAATTTGCGTTAAATAAGGAAGAATGTCCCATAATAGTAGTAGGGGACTTTAACGCAGTATTGGACAGGACAATAGATAGATTTCCACCAGGGACACGGACAGATGGGAGGGGAGAGGGACGTTTAACCCAGTTTTTGGAAGAGGTTGGATGGTGTGATATCTGGAGAGTGGGAAATCCAGATGAGAGGCAGTACTCCTGTTTCTCAAGCTCATACTCTACATTATCCAGAATAGATATGGCCCTAGGAAATGAAATGAGCCTGCAGTGGATTGGCAAAATTGTTTATTACCAAAGAGGGGTGTCGGACCACTCACCACTGGTGCTGACCATAAATACAGGTAAAAAGTGCCCTCCAAGTAATTGGAAAGTGAGCCCCTTCTGGTTAGAACTAATGGGAAAGCCAGAAGAGATAAATATAAAATTAAGCGAGATGGTGGGCTTTAATGAAGGGACAGCACCGGTGGGAGTGATATGGGATACCCTAAAGGCCTTCCTTAGGGGAATATTGATCCAACAAATAGCCAAGATTAAAAAAAACTCTAGGGCATGGGAAGAGAAGATTAGGAAAGAGGTGAGAGAGGCAGAAGAACAATATGTGGAGGACCCAACCCCGATGAAACAAAGAGAATGGCTTGAGAAACAACAGTACAAAATGGCAGTTGTGAGGAAAGTAGAGAACAAGTGCCAAAAATAGAGTACCTTTGCAGAAGGGGAGAGTGTAGGTCACACACTGGCCCTACTGGCTAAAACTAACTCAGCCCCATCTAGTATTCCCGCAATAAGGAAGATGGGGGGAGAGATATCCTCTCAGTCATCTGAAATACTGAAGACGTTTGAGATCTATTTTCAGGACTTATATAAGTCAAAGAAGGAAGACGAGACGTTACAAATGGAGGAATTTCTGGGGGGGATACAGACACCGGCTTTATCTGTGGAGGATAGAAGAGCTATAGAGTCACGATAACCCTGGAGGAAATCCAATTAGCAGTAGCGGAAATGGCTAATCAGAAGTCCCCTGGGCCAGATGGCCTACCGGTGGAAATCTACAAACAATATGGGGAAGTGCTCCTCCCGGAATTGTTAAGGGTGCTAAATTGGGCGGTAGAAGAGGGGAAATTGCCGGCCTCAATGTCAGAGGCCACCATAATAGTACTCCATAAAGAGGGAAAAGATGAATTAGATACATCATCTTATAGACCAATTTCACTGCTGTGCTCAGATGTCAAGATATTGGCTAAAGTGCTGGCAGCCAGGATGAATAGATACATTCAGAAATTAATACATCCGGATCAATCCGGATTCATCCCTAATAGAGCTACCAGCACCAATATCAGAAGACTGTATCTGAATTTACAGACGCCAACTGAGAACAGTAGCGGCAGAGCTATCCTATCCCTGGACGCCACCAAGGCTTTTGATAGCCTAGAGTGGAATTACCTCTGGCATGTGTTGGAGAAATTTGGATTTGGTTCCGTCTTTATTAAATGGGTAAAAACGCTTTATAACTCCCCAAGTGCAAAAATAAAAATTAATAATGAATATTCAAAGAGTTTTAGGCTGGAGAGGGGGACAAGGCAGGATTGTCCCCTGTCCCCCCTCCTTTTTGCGTTAGCTATAGAGCCATTAGCAATAGCAATTAGATCTAAAAAGGCGATACAGGGATTTCAGAGGAAAGTGGGGGAGGAGAAAATTGCACTTTACGCAGATGACATCTTGCTCTTTTTGGGGGATTCCTCAACATCATTAAAAAAGGCGATGCAGACGGTGGAAATATTTGGCCGTTTTTCGGGCCTGACGATAAATTGGGAGAAGTCTGCACTCCTGCCAGTGGACCCTGTAGATAATGCCCTCTGTGAAGGTATCCCTCTACTAAAAGTAGTGGAAAAAATGAATTATTTGGGGATAGTGGTGACACGAGACCCAGAACAATACATTGATAATAATTTAAGACCACGCTTAGCTAAGTTTAAGCAAAAGGCCGATATCTGGGAACGTCTTCCCCTATCAGTAGCTGGACGAAGTAATCTTATTAAGATGATTTGGATGCCACAACTACTTTATGTGCTCCATAATGCCCCAGTATGGATTGGGAAAGCCTGGTTTAAAAAAATAGAGACCCTTTTCAGAGAATTAATCTGGAAGAAGGGCAGGGCAAGAATCAGTCTCCAAAAATTACAGTTATCAACAAATGAGGGAGGGCTGGCCATTCCACACCCCTATAGCTATTTTATAGTGGCCCAGTTACAGCACCTGAAGGGATGTACAACAGAGGGAGGAGGAGGGGCCAGTGGGAAAATGATGCTAATGGGGGCCCCACATAACACCATAATAGAAAATTTGGAGGCTGATTCCTTCCCTGTTAAGAACCCAACACTGAGAGCGGTCATAAGAACATGGCGGGAAGGTAAACAGGCTATGGGATATAAAGGGTTAACGGAATATTCCCCTCTCTGGGAAAATAAAAATCTACCAGAAATTCAAGCTATGGGGAAGTTAAAGGATTGGGAGCAGCGTGGTATAACTAGATTGAATCAGTTGTATGAAGGCAACATATTGAAGGCATTTTCAGAACTAAGCAGAGAGTACGCTATCCCAAATTCCTTATTTTATACTTACTTGCAGATAAGACACGCACTTCAAATCCAATTTAAAACACACCCGGTGTGCTGGCAAAAAATTCCCCACCTTCAACGGCTAATTAAGACAGGAACATCAAAAGGCCTTATTTCAGAATTATATTCACAGATTAAAGGGGGTTTTATAACTAAGAGGCTGGGTAAAAATAAAGCAAAATGGGAGGAGGATATAGGACCCATAACAACTGCACAATGGGAACGGATACTGGAACAGGGAACAGTGGTGTCACTCTCTCCATCACAGAGAGTGTCACACTTGTTCTTAGTGCACAGAGTTTATTACACCCCAAAGAGGTTACACATGTTTGGAAGGAGAGCAGATGATAAGTGCCCTAGATGTCAAGATACAGGGGACCTCATACACATGATGTGGAAATGCCCGAAACTACATAGGTATTGGGTTGGGGTATTGAACATCATAAACACGACTTTTGGGACAACTCTGGAACAGGAGGCCAGGGTATGCCTATTAGGTATAGAGGAGGGAAATGGATTAAAAGACAACTTGGAAGTAGTGCTGAGGTGCCTGTTTCAGGCCAGGAAGGTAATAGCACAAAACTGGCAAGCACAGAGAGCACCGACATTAGCAGAGTGGGTTAATGTAATAAATGTAACAATGTGGAAGGAAAAAGTAGTCCTGACTAGACGGGGTAATTATAAAAAATTCAAAACAATGTGGGATCCCTGGCTGAGGAAAACGGGGTGTCCGCCATAATTGATGTGGGAGTGAGAAGAGTAAAAGAATGGACCTAAAAGTGGAAATTGGACTGAGGAGATAGGAGGGGTGGACAGAGGATAGATGGACAGAGAAGTTATGGGCTTAAGATAAAGAAGCTAAACACGCTGGAAGATCAAGAGGAGAGAAGGGAAGTAGAGGGAAGGAAAAGATTAAATGGGGTAAAAATAAAATAGTTTTTAACATTAGAGAATGGTAGAGTGTACTTTTTGGTTCTTCTTCTTGTTTTTGGAGTGTGCAAAGAGACTAGGGAGGGAAGGGGAGGTAGGGGGGAAGTGGTTAATCGTATAAAACAATACTAAAACATTTTACGTGAAATAAGGATAAAATAAATGTATGTAATTTTATAAAATGTTATGTAACATGGAAAAATAATAAAGAATATAAAGTTAAAAAAAAAGAAACGCGTACTTTCTTTCACCACAACATTTTCTTTGTTTACAGAAGTTTTATTTGGAAGATTCAAAAAATAAGTTACAAAACTGTGAGGAAGTTTTACAGTAGAAGATATAATGCAATATGATATATACCATAAGAATAGAGTAGAGTTTCTATTAAGAGCAGAAAATCATATGACAATATAGGGATAGGGTACCTAGTGAGTTTGATGCAAATCAGAGAAAGGGGTAACAATAGGGTGAACCGGACTGGCATGCAGAACCTCACCACAACATTTTCATCCCCTATAAAAAAATACAAAAGGTACTATAACTCTGCAGGCCTACATCTCTTATCTGAAGCTGTGGTGACAGATACTGACCTGTTGTGGTGACCAGTTCCACCACGTCATCCACTTCTCCTTCCTCCACCTCTTCAACTTCCTCAACATCCTCAGGTTGGGGTTCTTGGTGAGGTTGGGGTTGTTTAGAAGGTGTGGGGTTCCTGTGCTCCCTAGAGTGGTGTCCTCCCAGTCTTCTCTCCCCTATGAGAATCAAACAAAATGTATACTTAGCACACAGATATTTTAGGTAAAAAAAATGAACATGGTACATTGCTTGGAAGTGGGGTACAAGTGTCTGCTTGGGACGAGTTTCAAGCTGAAGACATTATTTCAAAATAAACAAATCTTGACAATTCACCTTTGGCTGACAATTTTTACACATGGAGGCACCCCAAAAATGCACTGATGCACCTGTGTGGGGCACCCTAAAAAGGTGGTTCTGGTGGCCCACACTATGGTGCTCCAGAGTCCAGATGTGGAAACAGCTGCTGAGTGTCCTCTCCTTTACACTGATTAAAGTTTGCATTTCATTCTCTTTCCAAACACATCATCTAGCCAACACTGTAATAACATTTATGGAATAAAAACAGGCATCTCTCTAAATTATTGGAACCCTGTATCTTCGCAAAACATTGTATATAGTGGGCGAACGATGTGTCTGTAACGAACGATTACTGGGCCAAACCAAGTTTCAACGATGACATTTTGTAAGGTACAATAGTAAAATGCAACAACATGGAGCAACATGCAAGTTCTGAAATACAATAATAAGAACACAGGAAAAGTACTTACTTTTTTCTAGGATTCTCTTAATGCTCCTTAACTGCTCCGGCTCCCTCAGTTTGAGGTCAGACCACCTCTTTCTGAGCTGCTCCTTTGATCGTTTCACCCCGAAATTCTTCTTCAGACTTTTCACTACTTTCTTCATTATTTTGGACTTCCTTAGATTAGGGTGGGTATACGGCCCATGCTTTGCGTCATAATCCGACTTTAGCAATATGTCCACCATCTCCGCCATCTCCGCGTAAGACATATTAGATGCCTTGAATCTCCTCCTTGATCGCGACGTTTCATGGTCTGGGCTGGTCTCCTCCTCGTTATTTGAAGAATTAGCAGACACCTGCTGTGACTCCGCCATATCTGTCTGTGCGCCGAAAGAGAAGGGGCGGGGAAAAGTTGATACTGTGAACGTCATGGGCGGGCGACGTGTGCAGAGCAACGTGTGCAGAGTTTCACACATGCGTGGTGTATATAAAGCAAACACACATGTGAATTCCGCTCAAGCTGTGTTGCATACACACGGTCACACTAAAGTTCGACTGTCGAGAACGCGGTGACGTAAAACACTACGATGAGTCGAGAAAATAATGGTCTATGCTACCGAGCATGCGTTTAATTGTTTCCGAGCATGCGTGGTTTTTAGTCTGTTGGAATTGCATCCAGACGAACGGAAATTTTGATCGGAAAAAAAGAGAACTTGTTCTCTATCTAATTCCGTCTGAATTTCCGACAGAAAAAGCGCGATGGGGCATACACACGGTCGGAATATCCAATGAAAAAATTCCATCTGACTTTTTCCATCGGAAATTCCGAGCGTGTGTACGCGGCATTAGATGTCAATACAGTTTTTGTTTTCTACTAGTACCATCTTGTGGTAGATAGATATCATTACACTACTCAACAGTGATACAGTAGTTTGCAGGACCTCACAGTATAGGGATACCACATAAATATATGTAGCGCTACCCCCCGCTGCTGTATTTTTAATTTTTTTCATACCTGTAAGGCAAAAGGCATAATGAGCTAGTATGCACCGCATACTAGCTCATTATTAAATACTTACCTTAGAACAGGGTGTCGGGAACTTACCTGGTCCACGCCGAGTCATCTTGCCTAGGCGTGTCTTCCGGGTATCGCCGCTTCAGCTCTGTGAGTGGCTGGAGCAGCGATGTCGTCACTCCCGCGCGTCGGCAAGGTCCGGCGGCTGCCGGCCTTTAGCCGAGAATCCCCGCTGCGCATGCGCCGCTGCATTCAGCGGCTCATTGCGAGGGGAATATCTCCTAAACCGTACAGGTTTAGGAGATATTCTTTTTACCTACAGGTAAGCCTTATTATAGGCTTACCTGTAGGTAAAAGTTTAAAATTTGGGAATACAACCGCTTTAAGAGAGCCGCTGGATTTGTTTTGGGCCCTGTGTACAGCACCGCCAACCCCCGGCAATTTACTCGACCCACTCTGGCACAGTTAGTCTAGGGATTTTTCTAGTATCACAATCTAACAGTGTATGCACACAATCTATCTGTATTGCATGGGTAACCTCTTTGCATAAAGGCAACACACTGATAGCAAGAGATAAGATATAATGTTTCTTTACTTTGAGTAAAAGGGCATAAGGTTAACACATAACACATATATATTTGTATAGCACTGCAGCAGAAAGTCTAACACAGGCGATTACCCGCCAAGTACTCATATCTCTATCTATGCGCCCTTATGGCACAGCAACTTAAAGTGGTTGTAAACCCACTTTGTAAACAAACACCTACAGGTAAGCCTAGATTAAGGCTTACCTGTATGTGCATGAAATATCTCCTTAACCTACACGGTTAAGGAGATATTTGCATTTAAACCCGGCGCCGCTGACATCACGCGCATGCGCATAGGGTTAATCCCATTCACAAATTCGGCTAAGTCGCAGCATTCAACGATGTAGCCGAATTCGACGGCTCCCGCGCGCATGCGCGGAGTCACGTTTTCACCGCTCCGGCCAATCACAGCGTCGGAGCGGCGCTGTGATTGGCTGGTGCGGCTATACCCGGAAGTAACATTCCGGCTATCGCCGCAGCGATGGCTGCGTCTGGAGAGAGGGACGCGGACTGCTTCGGGGGCCCCGATCTATGGTAAGTGGTACATAATGAGCTAGTATGCTAGTCATACTAGCTCATTATGCCTTTCTCTTGCAGGTTGCCTAAAAAAAAAAAACGAATAGTGGGTTTACAACCACTTTAAGTTCTAACTACAGATCAGGCCTGATCCAGATTTTAAACGTAGTATCTAGAAGAACAGTTTCTTCGCATGCAACTTGACTGGTGGTGCACAAACAGGAACAGTAATTTGTAATCCAAAGGGTAGAAAAATGAAAAGGGCAGAATGAACCCCTCACAGGAGACTAACTCAACTCAGTTCCGCCACCAGTCTCCTGTGGGACAGTAAAGTAGAACCTGGACCGCCAAGGCAGTCTCTAGGCCTAGTCAAGTACTGTTTATATGAATGAGCAGGTGCTCGCTCACCACTCCGGACGCGATCCCAGTCCGGGACTTCCACCTACTGTGTCTCCGCACACAGTGTCTGCAACGGCCGGGTCTCCGGTCCAACTGATGTTCAAACTCGATAAAGTCAGGTGCCACCCAGGCTCCGCAGTGGGGTGAAAGGCTCTCTGGAAGTTGTGCAAGGCCCCGGCTTCAGGCCCTGCACTGCAGCAGATCCGCACAGGAAGACCTGTTGATTGCAGCGCGGTGTCCAAAGAGAGCGAGCTCAACCTCGCCCCCTTCCTATATAGCCCCTCCCATGAGTCTCTGCGGTGGCTCCATGCACCCTGGGTGCTGAACGGGGTTCTGGGTAACGTAGTCCCGGGGCCTTAAAGGAGACCCCGCTACACACTCCCCCCACTTAAACTCTTTGGTCCCCAAAGATAACATCAAATTATAGCACGCACAACATCAACCAAAGTTGCGTATGATGTTGGCAGAGGAAATTCCCACCAAAAACAAGGAGGTGAACTTCCCTGCCCACAGGTCACACTATCATTAGTGTCATGTCTAACTGTGCCAGAGAGTGAGTTGGGGTTGCCCCCCACCAAATGAACAGTGGAGGGATTAGGGTCTTCCGTACTCCTCCTGGCAGTAACCACAGTGTCTTCTGACCTCTTCCCCATCTGTGGGTAAGTCAATCTCCTGGGAGGCTTCATGGCCCTCCGCATCCTTTGTCCCCTTGGGTTTTCTATTTCTGCTAAAACAGCTTCCCCTTCTGGAACCGACTTGGGAGTTTCCATAGGTTCAGGAACAATTGACTCCGGAGCAGGGAGGTACATGGAATCTCTTGGATCCTCTTCTGAGAGTACGTTACAGGCATTTTCCCAAGAATCCGACAAAGGACTGGACGGGATGAACTCAGTAGCTTCTGCATTCAGTGTTTCGTCTATGGTGTCTTCTTCAGGTGGAGATCAATAGCAGAAGTTTCTGGGGCCTGGGAAGGCCAAAGCCAATCAAGTTCTTCTCCCTCATCTTCACTTAGCTCCGAGGTCTCTGTATCCCCAATCTGAGGGGTCTGGGACCGAGTGTTCGGTCTGGGAGTATCCAGAACGGTAATTGGCTCGGGACAACTCATCGCAGGGGGAATCCGAACTGCTTCAGCTAGTGGGAGTAGGTGGTTCCGATGCCAGGTCTTTAAGGGCCCCACCCTTCCCTCTGGCTTCAGTCTGTAAACGGGTAGGCCCGGTAGTCTCTTGCAAATAACATAGGGTTCAGGTCTCCATCTGTCTGCAAGCTTGTGTTTTCCAGGGACCCTCAAGTCTCCTAGCAACACTCTGTCTCCAATTTGTAAATCTTGAATCCGAACTTTCAGTTCAAAGTTTTTCTTGTTGCGGGCCCCCCTTTGTTCTGAGGCTGCCTGGGCCTGTTCATAGGCCAATTTCAAATTGTGTCTGAGTCTATCAACATATCCTTTGTGAGAAGTGACAGAACAATGGTCTATGGAGGTGCCAAAGGCCAGATCTACTGGTAGTCTTGCTTCTCTTCCGAACATAAGTCTATAGGGTGAGTACCCTGTAGCGTCACTGGTGGTGCTGTTGTACGCATGCACAACTGCCGCTATGTGGTTGCTCCAATGCTCCAATGCTGTTTCTTCTCACTGCTTAAGGTCCCCAGCATGTTGAGCAGGGTTCGGTTGAACCTCTCCGGCTGAGCATCATCTTGTGGATGACAGGGGGTAGTTCTTGTTTTCTTGATCCCCAAGGAATCCAGGAGCTCCTGGATCAACCGACTTTCAAAATCCCTTCCTTGATCTGAATGAAGCCGTTGTGGCAGCCCATAGTGTACAAAGTATTTTTCCATAAGGACTTTGGCTACCGTGGAAGCCTTCTGGTCTTTGGTTGGAAAGGCCTGGGCATACCGGGTGAAATGGTCGGTTACTACCAAACATTTCCTAGTCCACTCAGGTCGGGTTCGAGGCAGAGAAAATCAATGCATACCAGATCAAGTGGGCCTTGACTTTGCAGATGGCCCATTGGGGCAGCTTGATGGGGTAAAGTCTTTTTCTGGATGCATCGTGCGCATGAGTGGCAGTATTCTTCAACTTCAACCCTCATGCAGGGCCAATAGAAACGGTCCCTAATGAGTTGGAAGGTCCTTTCCGCCCCTTGGTGGCCATGGTTGTCGTGCAGAGCAACCATGACAGTCTCTCGGTGTTTCTCGGGCAGGAACAATTGCCATTTGTCTTCCAGGTCATCAGAGGGGCCCCTTCGGTAGACCACTCCCTGATGCACCTGCAACCTGTCCCACTCCTTCCTCAACAGGCAAGCTTCCTTTGAAGGGTTACGTAAGAGTCTATTCGGATCCTGATTCTCCAGGGCCTCTAGAACCAATCTCCCCATGGGGTCTTCCAATTGGTCAGATCTCAACTTCTTTTTGGACAATTTTGGCAAGTTATCTTCCCCCAGTTGGGTTACCCCACAGTACTGCTTGGGAACTCCTACTATGGTAACCCCTATCTCTTCTGCTCTTGAGCCACCACTGGCTTGTAGTTCAGCCCCTTGACAGAGGGCCCGCACCCCGTCGGGTGCCACTTGGGTCCAATCTTCTGTACTACAGGTGGGGACATGAGATCTTCTAGACAAGGCATCTGCATCTCGATTTCCAGCCCCAGGCCTGTATTTTAGGCTGAAATTGAAGGCAGACAGTGCCGCCAGCCATCTATGTCCTGTGGCATCCAACTTTGCTGTGGTGAAAAGATAGGTGAGGGGGTTGTTGTCGGTTTTCACAGTGAATTCTGCCCCATACAGATAGTCTCTGAGTTTGTCAACTACCGCCCACTTAAGGGCCAGGAACTCCAACTTATGGGTGGGGTAGTTCTTTTCAGAGGGAGTCAGACTTCTGCTCACATACGCAACGGGCCTCAGTTGCTCTTCATGCTCCTGGTAGAGCACTCCTCCCAGACCATCATGACTGGCATCTACGTGAAGTTCATAAGGCTTCTTAGGGTCTGCGTAGGCCAGGACAGGGGCAATGGTTAAGTTTTTTTTCAACATCTGAAAAGCACCTTCACACTTCTCATTCCACTGGTCCTTAACTGACTCCCCTGGCTTCCTGGGGCCCGAGTCATCCTCTTCCCCTCCATCTGGAGCAGCTCATTCAGAAGCCTGGCTATCCGAGCAAACCCCTCCACGAACCTCCTGTAATAGGAACAGAAGCCCAGGAAGGATCTGAGCTCTGTCACAGTGGTGGGCCTTGGCCAGGAGGTGACTGCCTCCAATTTTTCGGGGTCTGTGGCTACCCCATCTTCAGACACTATGTGTCCCAGATAGTTAACTGATGACTGATAGAATTGGCATTTTTCAGGTGAG
Organism: Rana muscosa; assembly: GCA_029206835.1. Classification (NCBI taxonomy): domain Eukaryota; kingdom Metazoa; phylum Chordata; class Amphibia; order Anura; family Ranidae; genus Rana; species Rana muscosa. The sequence continues at coordinate 420,209,514 of CM055117.1, read as the reverse complement.
AGCTTGAGTCCTTCTTCACTCAGTCTTTTCAAAACTTTCTCCAGCCTCTCTTCATGCTCTTCCAAGGTTCTTCCGAAGACAATGATGTCATCCAAGTATACAAGGACTTCGATGAGGTTCATATCTCCTACAGTTTTCTCCATGAGATGTTGGAAGGTAGCTGGGGCTCCAGACAGACCTTGAGGCATCCGGTCAAATTCAAAGAACCCCACTGGGGTTATGAAAGCCATCTTCTCTTTGTCTTCTGGATGCATAGGGATTTGATAGTACCCGCTCTTGAGGTCCATAACACTGAACCACTTGGCTCCAGACAAGCTCTGTAGGGCATCCTCTATCCTCGGAGTGGTATACTGGTCGGGTATGGTTCTCCTGTTGAGGGTCCTGTAGTCTATGCACAGCCTCAATGATCCATTCTTCTTTCTGACCACCACTATCAGGGAGGCATAGGGGCTTCTAGATTCTCGAATCACACCGGTTCGCTTTAGCTCGGCAACCTGTTCCCTCAAGTCCTCGAGGTCTGCTAACAGAACTCGCCTGACCCTTTCCCTGAAGGGCTTGTCTTCTTGGAGGCGGATTTGATGGCTGGCACTCCTTGCACACCCCACATCGAACTCATCTTGGGAGAAGATCTTTTCCCACTTGGTCAACTGGGCCCTGGCTCTCTCTTTGCAAGCCCTGGGCAGGTTTGGGTTCTCCATGGAAATTTTCTCCCACATAGTGCTCTCTCCATCTGTCTTCTCCACATCCGACAAAGCAACTGGGGTAGCAGGGCTCACCTGGCCCAGCAACATCCTGGCTGGGATCTCCATGGGGCCATCTGTAGTATTCTTGACACTCACAGGTACCTTACAGTGGGCCTTCTTCAGGGCCCTCAACGGGACCACCTCTGGGACTACTTCTAGGCCTGAATGTTCTCCCCTTGGGTCGGGTTCCAACATAACAAAGGGCCCAGGCTGCTCCCAAGTGAGTTTCACTGTGGCTTTCAAACAGGCTACTTCACCGGGCTGCAGCACTATTCCTCTTCTTCCCAGCCTCCAGACCTTCCCTACCCCCTCCTCTGGGGCCTTCTGTTCCAAGATCAGTCGTTGGTAGGCTGTCTTCAACATTGGGTGGATCTCAGTGACCGTGGGGTCTTTCCCTTTTGTTAGAGGGGCCAAGAGTCTTCGGACCAGATCCGTGTTGGTCCCTATTATTAGGGAACTCTTGTTAGCTCCAGGCGGTCGGGGGCACACCACAGCTAAAGTATCGAACACTTCGGCCTTCCCGGCTATGGACGGGTCAAAAGTCAGTTTTATAGGCAGATAGCCATCATAAGGGAAACTCTCTGTCCCAATCCCCCATATCTCCAGCTCTTCAATCTTCTGGATGGGTAGGTGACTTAGATGCTTGTCATAAAAGTCCCGGTACAACAGGGTCACTTGCGCCCCAGTATCCAATATGGCTCTTGTGTAGATTCCTTCCACTTGGACAGGTACTATCGGGGACGGACCTACCAGCTTCTCTGGATATCGCTTCGAAAGAGTCTCTTTCTTTGGATCTTTGCGTTTCCCTTTTAGAATTTCTTTCTTCCATCTCTCTTTGGACTTAAGTCTCTCTTGGGCCTGGTATGCATTGATTTCCCTCCTTTTAATGGGTGTAACTACCTGCTGAGGGACATTACTCTCTTTCTTTGGGGTACTTATCCACTGAGGAACCTTGTGTTTCTTCCGAGGGGTCTTGTCCACTCTTTTTATGTGCTTCTCATTCAGTTTGGAGTTCACTGGAGATGATGGGCACCCGGTTGACTCCTTCACCGGGGCCCGCTGAAGTTTTCCGGCGACTTGCGGTTATTCATCTTTTTTTTCTTTGGACTGGCACACAGTTTGGCATAGCCAACCGCTTCGCAGTTGAAACAAGTCATGTCCCCCCAATCTTGTAGGGATGCGGGCGCTGAGGTATTTGAAAACAGCTCCTTCCTCTGACTTTCCCTCTCTGGTACACTTGACTTCTTTTCCATCAGGGAGGTCAGCATCCCCAATACTTGGGACATCTGTGACTTCAAGGTATCCACCTCTAAGTCTCTTTCCAGGGTCATGGCCATCCTGACCATCACCGGAGGAGGATTAACTGACTCAACTAGTTGGTTCCTCTTCTTCTCCTCCAGCATCGCTTCTTCCTCTCTGACCACTCGGATCAAGTCAGGGTACTCCAGGCTCTTCCCGTCCTGTCTTGTACGTAGCTCCAATGCGATGGGGTCCAGGGGCTGAGATCCTCTCATCACCTGCTGAACACGGGCCTCATCCACCTTCCACGGGTCAATCCCCTTCTTCAGTATCATCTTATGCAGGATCTTATCCAGGCGCCTCATGAACTCTGACAGTTTCTCTCCTGTCTTTTGGTAGCAGTGCTCCAGCTGGTAAGTGAGCTCAGTGATTTTCTCTGTCCCACCGAACACATTCTGCAGAATGTCCAGATAATCCTGCGCATCACAGTCTGTCTTGCTCATCTTGAGGTTGCGTATGGCCTCTAGAGCAGGCCCCTTCAAGCTCTCAGCGATTCTCTGCTTCTTTCTGTGATCTGGGACTTCCCATTCTTCTAAGGCCTGAGTGGCACCGTCTAACCACTCCTCAAACCCCTCTTCACCCGAAGGTACATGTTTCCTCCCAGAGAATATTCTGAGTTTTCTGTATCCCGACATTTGATAGTCTGTAGGATCCTTCTTACACTGGGCTACAATCTCCCCCAGGACCGCGCATAACTCTGCGCTGAGGGTGGCAGGCGGTGACCCGGAGCTCTCTTTAGCCTTCCGGTTTTCTGCTTTTGGGGACTGCGGTGGAGATACCTGTGGAGATGATGGTTTAGATGTCTGAACCCATCCTCCTGGTATGAGTGGCAGCGCATGTATTAAGCTATAGGTCTGATCATCCTGTAGCGGCCTCACCCCTCTCCCTTGCTCTATCGGTTATATGGCTGTTGTCTAGGGGTACCTGGGGGAGAGAGATAAAACACACCACGGCCCATGTCCTCCGTAACTGGGAGGTGAAGGCCAGAAGATTGGGCTTTTGTGTAGGTGTCCTAGAGTCAAGTCCAGTCCTTCGTCCCTGACTCCTTTGCTTTAGTAACCCAAGTTCCACACAGTGAATAGGTACAACTCAGTTTTATTCTTCTTGCCAAGCAATAAAACAATCTTTCTCCTTTGGAAAATGGGGACAGATCGAGGCACAATCCTTTCCCTTCTTGCTGCTGCCCACTGTACTGTCACCAGTGGTGAATAGTCACTGCCACTGACTAGGTAATATAGAACGTGAATTACCTTTGCTCACTTTGCCCCTGTCAGGGGAAGAAATCCGTCCAAGGGAGAAGTGGAGGCCTCTCCGTCACCAGCGATGCTGCGCCGGGCTCTTCAGAGAAGTTACTGCGCACCAGTCCTCACGAACTCAGACACGGGCACCCAAGGAGTTAGGGCCCCCTCGGATTCCTCCACCCTCGCGGAACTCAGTCGAAGGTACTGAGCCCCAGGCATTCGCCATAGTACCTCACCCCAGGCTAAAGGTGCCTGAGATGGACTCCATCCCCGCTCCAGCTAGGCCAAGGGCGCCTAGGCCTGAAACACCGGAACGCCAGCACCCAAGCTGAAGGTGCCTGGGTGCGGCCGCGTCCTCCAACTCTCTGCCCAAAATCAGGGCGTCCGCCCCTTTTATGACCTCTCCCTTTGCATCACAGCGGGTTCCCCGCCCCGCTGTACCAGCTCCAGGGGAGGACAAAAAGGCACAGTTTGCGGTGCGAGTTCAGCTCCGGCCCAAGGCAACAACGCCACCTGTAGGCCCCAAGGAACCCCACACCACCAGAGTCCTCACAAATTCAAACACCCGCTACACTCTCCCCCTGGTGATTTGACACTGGTCCCCAGTGTCTGGTACAAACTCACATCCCACAAGGGTGATGACATAAGTTCAGCCCAGAAACCAAACTACACAATTTAGCCCTGAATTGTGCCAAAACCTGAATGGGAAAGGGAAAACTTAAAACAATATAACTATAAAACTTTCCAATAAAACACTTTAAATATCTCACACATTTACATTCTTCCCTCCCTCTGGCTATCTAAGAACCACCCATTCTCAGTAGTCTTGACAGACGAGTCTCCTGCAGAGGGAAAGAAAGAACTATACATCCTACCAACATGTGTGTCTGCTTGGAATGAATGGGTCTATCCTAGAAGAAACCCATTCACTCCAATAAGTGCTGCATAATGTAAAAAAAACAAACAATCGTTGCGCAACACTGCCACCTGGTGACAGTGCCGCGGTCATGACACTCATCACTTCCAGACGAACTTTCCCCTTGAACATTTTCTCTGTGACCCTACACTATCTAAAACCCAAAGTCACTGATTTCTTTTTAAGTGCCAGGAGAAGGAGGGAGAACAAACAAAAAAAAACAGCTCCCATATCTCCAACGAGTAGAACTGCCCAAATACAAAAAAAAAAAAAAGGGCACAGTCCCTGTGTTCAAGAGAAGGCACTCCGGAAAGTTCAGTCAGGAATAGAAAAGAAAAGCACACGGGAGTCTCTTTTTCCCCTTACAGGTAAAACCTTGGATGAGGCAGTGATATAGGCTTCAAACGATCATCAAAAGCCTCCACATGGTACTCAATACTTTTTCCTTCTTTGCGGCAGATCACCACTTTGTCCGCATGAATGTGTCTTCCTAGCATCCATTTAGCTTTACAGTCCTGAAACTTCTTGGTGACCGTTGGTGAACAGGAAAGGTACCGCCGTGCTTGCTGTACTTTCAGTTTGTCCCATACAAAGGTGTCATACCATCTTTGCCGAAAGACCTCCACCTCATAGAGCAGTTCCCGAGGCAGACACGGGTATTCCCACCCATATTCCTGAGCAACCTTCTGGCCAAAGAGACGCTGCAGCCTTGACAAAGGTGGCATAGTAGCTCAGTCTCCTTCTCCAGGTGGAACAATCGCTTCTGGGTGGCGAGGTGCGTTCACCACCTCGGTAGACCTGGGCCTAGGAGCCCACAGTGATTGACGTTGCACTCCCGCAACAGGAGCAGGTGAAATGGATGTTGAATCCAGAAGGGGAACTTCAGACAGAGGACCAGCTTCTTCCCCTGGCGCCGGGGCCTCTACCCGGGGTGTACTATCTCCAGTAGACATGGGCAGATCCCTTGTGACACGGGCCGAGGGTAGCTTCATTTTGTCCCATCCCTTCTGTTGGAAGATTTCGTCTATCTCCCCATCATCGCCATTGTCAGACAATGAATCCAGGTCAGAGGTGTCGTAGCACTCAGCGGGCAGATAATTCCCAGTCACGGAACTATCCCCCTTGACGGCCTCTACCGACTGTGGGCTACCGCCACTTTCTACCACACAGACAGTCCCAACCCTAGGCTCACCTGGACCTTTAAATGAGCAGGGATGTCCAGGACGTTGCCTACCGAATCCATCCAGGTCAGGCAAGCAGTGGGGCGAAGCTCTTCCACGGCCACACAAGGCCATCACTAGGCCGACTTTTCTCTTCGGCGGCCGGAGCAGGGAGCTGCTGGTGACCGAGGCAGCATTCTCGGATTTCTCTCTTTTCACTTCTGCTTGGGCAGTCCCTTCGCCTGGATCAGTGCGCACGGGGAACGCACCAGCATCGATCTCTCCCTCCGGAGTGGCAGTCCCTGTGAGGTAGTTGAGGTGGAAAGCCCGAGGCTTTTCTGTGGATGGTTCCACCTCGAAGAGAAATTCTTTGCAGACCTCACAGCGCCCGAACGGCTTCAGCTTGACCACCAGTCCTGAACAGCCGGGACAGATCACACCGAGGGCTTCCATGTCTCTACAGGTAAAGAGAGCCAATCGCCCCCGGGGCCTTAGTCTTATCCCCGTATCCATAATCGGAGCAGCCAGAGAAGACATATCCGCGAAGGAAGGAACAGAAATCCATGGAGCACTTGAAGCCATCCTCTCTCTTTGCTGCTCCATTGCGCACTGACCCACCTGCGCCGGAATCTCCACGTGCGTACCTCCACGTGGCCACCTTCTGCACTTGTTCGCGGGCTTTTCCCTTGCCCGTCCACGAACTACACAGTTATGGGTTGCCTCGTGGCGCGTTGGCCAATATGGCCGACCTACTCAGAACTCCTCTGGGCAGCAAAGTTCAATTTCAGACACCATACACATATCCCGGATACGATGCCCCCACATGTAGCAGCCTCACCCCTCTCCCTTGCTCTATCGGTTATATGGCTGTTGTCTAGGGGTACCTGGGGGAGAGAGATAAAACACACCACGGCCCATGTCCTCCGTAACTGGGAGGTGAAGGCCAGAAGATTGGGCTTTTGTGTAGGTGTCCTAGAGTCAAGTCCAGTCCTTCGTCCCTGACTCCTTTGCTTTAGTAACCCAAGTTCCACACAGTGAATAGGTACAACTCAGTTTTATTCTTCTTGCCAAGCAATAAAACAATCTTTCTCCTTTGGAAAATGGGGACAGATCGAGGCACAATCCTTTCCCTTCTTGCTGCTGCCCATTGTGCTGTCACCAGTGGTGAATAGTCACTGCCACTGACTAGGTAATATAGAACGTGAATTACCTTCGCTCACTTTGCCCCTGTCAGGGGAAGAAATCCGTCCAAGGGAGAAGTGGAGGCCTCTCCGTCACCAGCGATGCTGCGCCGGGCTCTTCAGAGAAGTTACTGCGCACCAGTCCTCACAAACTCAGACACGGGCACCCAAGGAGTTAGGGCCCCCTCGGATTCCTCCACCCTCGTGGAACGCAGTCGAAGGTACTGAGCCCCAGGCATCCGCCATAGTACCTCACCCCAGGCTAAAGGTGCCTGAGATGGACTCCATCCCCGCTCCAGCTAGGCCAAGGGTGCCTAGGCCTGAAACACCGGAACGCCAGCACCCAGGCTGAAGGTGCCTGGGTGCGGCTGCGTCCTCCAACTCTCTGCCCAATATCAGGGCGTCCGCCCCTTTTATGACCTCTCCCTTTGCGTCACAGTGGGTTCCCCGCCCCACTGTACCAGCTCCAGGGGAGGACAAAAAGGCACAGTTTGCGGTGCGAGTTCAGCTCCGGCCCAAGGCAACAACGCCACCTGTAGGCCCCTAGGAACCCCACACCACCAGAGTCCTCACAAATTCAAACACCCGCTACACTCCATTGCTTTTATACTTGGACCCTTGAAATGTTCTGGGATTTCCTTCATCCAAGCTATTAGTGCGTGGGTCAGTGTGGAATTCATCCTGATATCCATCACCCATACCTTCTGTTGCGGGGACAGTGAGGTTACTAACCGCTTCACCGCTTCTTCTTGCCAGGTCCCTGGAAGTTCTATGACTACTGCCGAGGCGGAATCTGTGTAGGCTGCCTTGCACCACTGTTCTACTTCCAGTGGGTCCATGCTGGTACTTTTGGCGCGTTACTTGCTGCAACAGGATCCCGGACGACCCCCCACGTGTAGCGCTACCCCCAGTTAGGAGAGCCGCTGGATTTGTTTCGTGTACAGCACCGCCAACCCACGGCAATTTACTCGACCCACTCTGGCACAGTTAGTCTAAGGATTTCTCTAGAATCCCAATCTAACAGTGTATGAACACAATCTATCTGTATTGCATGGGTAACCTCTTTGCATAAAGGCAACACACTGATAGAAAGAGATAAGATATAACGTTTCTTTACTTTGAGTAAAAGGGCATAAGGTTAACACATAACACATATATATTTGTATAGCACTGCAGCAGAAAGTCTAACACAGGCGATTACCCGCCAAGTACTACTATCTCTATCTATGCGCCCTTATGGCACAGCAACTTAAGTTCTAACTACAGATCAGGCCTGATCCAGATTTTAAACTCAGTCTCTAGAAGAACAGTTTCTTCGCATGCACCTTGACTGGTGGTGCACAAATAGGAACAGTCATTTGTAATCCAAAGGGTAGAAAAACGAAAAGGGCAGAATGAACCCCTCACAGGAGACTAACTCAACTTCTGTGACAGAACCCACTGTCACTGTGTGCTTTGGAAGGGACTGAGGGCGGGCCTCCTACCCACAGACTATGGCCCATAAGAGACTGAGACTCGGGGAGAAGCTGGCATTGAGATAATGTAATGTAATGCTACATCCCTTCTTCCCCATCCCCCCCCCCTCTTGTTGCTTTGCTTAATTGTGTTGGTTGATGGCACATAGACAATGGTCTGGACTGCAGACATCTCTCCGCAGGGGATGTGTATTGAAGGGCTGCCTGCTTACCATAATCCCTTTATGTTTATCTGTAGTCTCTGTTTCAATGTACAAGTGTTCAGTTCCCATTGGTTCTTCCTTGTCCCCTACCCCCCCCTCTATGACAAGGCTAAGGGGAGTGTCCCTAACTGTGTGTAGAAGTGTATGTTTTGGATTTAATAAACTGTTGATGCTCTGCATGTTTAACCCTCAACACCTGTGTGGATTGTCTCGTGATTGAGGGATTAAGGGCTGGTTAGGGCGAATCTGCAGGCTGCGGGTGCGTTTGGAGGACAGGAGACACAGGTCTGGTGGATGTGCCCACCTGGGGTATCTGAGATCCGTTACAAGTTCCGCCACCAGTCTCCTGTGGGACAGTAAAGTAGAACCCGGAGGGCCAAGGCAGTCTCTAGGCCTAGTCAAGTACTGTTTATATGAATGAGCAGGTGCTCGCTCACCACTCCGGACGCGATCCCAGTCCGGGACTTCCACCTACTGTGTCTCCGCACACAGTGTCTGCAACGGCCGGGTCTCCGGTCCAACTGATGTCCAAACTCGATAAAGTCAGGTGCTACCCAGGCTCCGCAGTGGGGTGAAAGGCTCAATGGAAGTTGTGCAAGGCCCCGGCTTCAGGCCCTGCACTGCAGCAGATCCGCACAGGAAGACCTGTTGATTGCAGCGCGGTGTCCAAAGAGAGCGAGCTCAACCTCGCCCCCTTCCTATATAGCCCCTCCCATGAGTCTCTGCGGTGGCTCCATGCACCCTGGGTGCCGAACGGGGTTCTGGGTAACATAGTCCCGGGGCCTTAAAGGAGACCCTGCTACATATACTTTTTACATAACACAGCAGACATATAGCTCAAACTTAAAGGTTCCCCTTTTAATGTTTCTATGATTACATTAGCAAGCTGCTGAGCACATTATAACATTAGACTTTTTGAGTACAGTTAGCGGCACATAGGGCCCTGTTAATACATACTGCAGTGACCTGCATTTTATGCTACTAGAAGAATGCAGGTCAAATAGCAAACAATTGTTTTCTATGTATCCTATTCACACCACAATGCTGGTGTCATGTGAAGCGTGTTGCGTTAAAATGCAACATGTGTGCATTTTAACGCAATAAACATAAATGCATGTAAATGCACATAAACTCAATGCAAATCTATTGAGAAAAAAAATGTTTTCTTTTTTTGTGTCTTCAAGGACCCATAGCAATTTAACATGCAAAGAAATGTGTGTCAATGCACGTGAATGCACATAAAAATGCACACCAATAGAAGACAATGCTCATCCAGTTTTCTAATATACCGTATTTATGGGTGTATAACACGCACAAGCATATAACACGCACCCTAACGTTAAGAGCCAGTTCACACAGGGGCGACACGACTCTGGCCGCGAATTTGCGAGGCGACCTGAACACGACCTGAGCGGGGGCACCACAGCGCGACTTGGGGCAACTTACAAGGCGACTTCAAGTCGCCTCCAGGACAGGAGGCTTTCCAGTGGCCAATCAAACAACAATCAGCTCTGTGGGAGGGCGGGGGGAGGGAGGGGTTTGCCTGAGAAAACAATTTTCTCTTCCTGTGTTGTTGCTTCAGTTAAGACAGTGATCCGACTTTGGAGGCGACTTCCATTGAAATCAATGGGTACAAGTCGCCTACAAGTTGCCTAGAAGTTGAATTGAAGTAGTGCAGGAACCTTTTCTGAATTCGTAGCGACTTCAGTAGTGTATATTAAGACGGCTCCATTCACTTACATTGACTTTCTCAACCGCGCGACTTGGGGCGACTTCAAGTCGGATCCCAAATCGCCCCTGTGTGAACCGGCTCTAAGAGGGAAGTTTCAGGATAAAAACTTTCCACAGCCCCCTGCGTATAACACACAGGCACAGTTTACCCTCTATTTTCAGGGTAAAAAAGTGAGTGTTATACGCCAATTAATACAGTATTCATGTATTTGTATGCACGTTTATGTGTGAAGAGGCCATTCGTGTAATTATATATTTCCTGTACTGTTTTATGTCAACAGTAAGATTTTTGTTGCTTTTTTTAAATGTTATTTCTCACCATTGAATGATTATCAAACATACACTATATTACCAAAAGTATTGGGACACCTGTCTTTACATGCACCTTTAGTCTTAAGCCTCGTACACACGGTCGGACTTCCATCGGACTTTTCCCTGGATTTTTGTCCGAACGGAGTTGGCCGGGCACACCCATAGCATACACACCACAGAACTTTTCTGCAAACTTTCCCAAAACTTTTTGCAACATCACGTGGTTTTCTGCTCCTTTCTGCTCTTTACCGCCACCCTTTGGTCAACTTCTGCTATTGTTGGTTGATTTTAACATTAGTTGTTTTGTCCATCGGACAAAAGTCCGATGGTTTTCTGTACAGACGGTATGACTTTGCTCCATCGGACTTTTGTTGGCCAAAAGTTTGTCCGTTTGCAGACCCAACTTTTGTCCGATGAAAACACAAAAAAAAACAAAAAAGTTTGTGCGATGGAGCGTACACACAGTCGGATTGTTGGTCCAACTTGCTCAAAATTAAGTTTGTTGGCCAAAAGTCCGACCGTGTGTATGGGGTTTTAAGCCCCGTACACACGGTCGGACTTTTTGCCAACAAACTTCATTTTGAGCAAGTTTGACAAAAAATCCGACCGTGTGTACGCTCCATCGGACAAACTTTTTTGGTTTTCATCGGACAAATGTTCGGTCTGCAAACGGACAAACTTTTCGCCAACAAAAGTCAGATGGAGCAAAGTCCGACCGTGTGTACAGAAAACCATCGGACTTTTGTCCGATGGACAAAACAAATAATGTTAAAATCAAGCAACAATAGCAGAAGTTGACCAAAGGGTGGCGGTAAAGAGCAGAAAAAAACAGAAAAACCACGTGATGTTGGAAAAAGTTTTGGGAACGTTTGCAGAAAAGTACTGTGGTGTGTATGCTATGGGTGTGCCCGGCCAACTCCGTTCGGACAAAAATCCACGGAAGAGTCCGATGGAAGTCCGACCGTGTGTACGAGGCTTTCGTCTGTAGGAATATTGAGTTGGCCCACCCTTTACAGCTATAACAGCTTCAATTCTTCTGGGAAGGCTGTCTACAAGGTTTAGGAGTGTGTCTATTGGAATGTTTAACCATTCTTCCAGAAGTGCATTTGTGAGGTCAGGCACTGATGTAGACGAGAAGGCCTGACTGAATATCAAAAAATATTTCTCCCATGGTTCAGAGAAGCAGGATCTTTCATTCTATGGATAGCGTAGGACCCACTGATATTGGGGTACTTTAACGTATTAGTGGGCTTAGCACTATATGGCCATATGGTGTAACTAAATCCCCATATTTTCTAGTTTGTCTAGTGTATGGATTCTGACCAAATCCATTTGGGCTGGAGCACCCCACCCCCCTATCATTGCCTCTTATCAGTGTCCACCTTTGTTATAGGAGGAGTCCTTTTAGTTCTCCAATATACACTGTAGAGGGGTGTATTTCTCCCATGGTTCAGAGAAGTAGGATCTTTCATTCTATGGATAGCGTAGGACCCATTGATATTGGGGTACTTTGACGTAGTAGTGGGCTTAGCACTATATGGCCATATGGTTTAACTAAATCCCCATATTTTATGAATATGCTCAGGTATTTTTAAATAACCTTGCAGGAGTTAAATGTCATTTTTGTATGTGTGTGCTGTAATTTTTTTTTTCTGTCTGTATGGTCTTATGGCTGCACCATCTTTAATGCATTTTTTTAGGGTGTGCCCCCCAAATCTTTGTTTGTCTAGATAGATATGAGACACTTGTTACAGCAACTAATGTCCACCCAGATAATGAATTTATCCTGTAAAATGCTAGCCTAGGATTACACATATGCGCATTCCCGTGCAATTCACATGCGATTTAGTGCGGTGCGATCTAAGTCCATTAATTTTGAATAAGCTCAAATTGCACTGCATCTCACCAAAGTAGTGCCAGTTTTAGAAACGCACTGTAACCAGATCGCATGGTCATTTTGTACCATGCGATCTGAGTCAGGGAAACGCATTGCGTTTGCAACCTTCATTTGGGGTGTGTGGTTACCATTGCACTCACACCCTCTGCAGATCACAAGGGCAGTACCATTTGAACGCAGGGCTTAAGAACAACCAAAAGCTAAAAGTGTTAAACAATAAATAGAAGATGTTGAAGATCCTGAAAGTGCTTTTTTCTCCAAAGAGGCTTCTTATTGTTTTTTAATTGGTTATTTGACTCTGGACTCATATGACTGATAAGATAAAATGTCTTCACTCTTAATCAGAGCAAGACAAAAAAAATTACAACAGGTAATGGACAGTATTTAGTCTCAGAGGGAAGGTTATCTACACTGCCTTTTATCCCAAACACACACCAGAAAGGTACTTATCAAAGATGCACTATATTTTCCTACTCTTTAAAGTAACTTGAGGTCAGTGAAGCTCACCAAGCAAAGATGTGTAGTGACAATTAGACGTAACAGCTTTATTATCACAAAAGAAGCCACATACTAACTAGAGGAAAATCACAGATGAACTGTATCAGTTGAAGTGCAGTGAGATGGTTCACACTGTCAAAAAAGAAACACATTTGTAAACTTGTACTCACATCTGGCATTGTCATCTTGGATACAGGAATACTGAAACTATGTGTAGCGGGGTATTGCCTTTTTAAACCCCCCAGAGACTACAGTACCCAGTACGTATCGGGACACCCAGGGTGCATTGCCCCGCGCAGAGACTGCTGGGGCGGGTTATTTAACCGAAGGGCGGGGCTGAGTTCGGTCTCTTTGGACACCGCCCGCCCAGCAAGTGGAACTCCGTTTTCCGAGCCTGCTGAGATACATGGCCTGAAGCCTGGGCCTTTCTCCAAAGATCCTTCCGCTCTCACCGAGGAACCTGAGGGACGTCTCTCCATACTGTTGCTGCATCATTGCCAGGAGGACCGAAGACTTGGATGTCGTGGGACCTGTGTGCCGAGACACAGCAGTGGTAGATACGGACACGGACTGGTCCGGTTGGGTGAGAGAGCACCTGCTCAGAGAACTATATAGGATCTCTAGGCCCAATAACTGTTATCCGGAGTTATCACTAGTGTTGCGCTGCGCACTGGAGAGACAGTGCATCGGAGCAACTTTAGAGATTGCCTTTAATTCACCAAGTTATTCAAACCCCTTTTACCCTGTGGATTACAGTTTGTTTTCTTCAAAAGTGCACCACCGTTTTGCTAGTGAAGATTTTCCCCTACAGAACTTCTACACAGGACAGTCAGGCCTGACTTAGCATAGACATTGCTGGGTGCTATATTTGCCCACGAGGGAGAATAGCTGCAGCGGGGACCGTTGGTGTTATGCACAGTACTGTATATCTATCTGTTTGTTGAGATACTCTTTTATTGCAGGGCTCTGCACATATATGTACACTGTTAATTATATGCTCACTCAACAAATCTGAGTAAAAGTGCCAAGGTTAAGTATATTGGTGTTTGTGTCATTTACTTTGTAGAGGAGATGGGTGAAGATAGCTATACTTTATTGCTGTGTGTGTGTTATTATAGGATTGTGTCCCCGGAAGTTACAGGCCATACAGTCCTACTATCCCCTACTAACTGTGCCAAGGGAGGTTAGAGCAAATTGCCTGGGGTTGACAGCGGTGCACTACAGGGCCCAAAAATTAAACCAGCAGCCCTCTTAGCTGGGGGTATCGCTACACGTGGGGGCTTGTCCGGGATTTCTGTACAATGCACGCTGCAATCAAGCCTGCCAGAAGCACCAGCATGGACTCGCTAGCAGTGACACAGTGGTGCACAACAGTTGGCACCGATTCAACCATGGTGGTAGTTATCCAACTCCCAGGGGAAAACTGTCCGGAAGAGGAGGTAAAGCAGCTTATACAGTCGCTGTCCCCGAGTCAGAAGGCATGGGTGATGGATTTAAAGCCAGATCAAGCCAGATCAAGAGACCTTGTTTACTTACGCATTAGTGGAGTGGAGAAGCGGAATACCAGAAGACTTTAGAGGTCAGAACATACAGGTCATAGATAACCAGATATACCGCTTGGCGCATACGGAAGCAGTGAAGGGGAAACCTCTACAGACCCCCCTGTCATCACCCCCGCCATTATCTCCACCACTATCCCCTAAAGCAGAGAAGTCTCAGGAGACGACAACCTCGGGAACACCCCTGGCCGCTATAGGGCCTGAACTGTTGAATGCTCTGGGAGAATTTGTCACAAAGTGCCAGAAGAGCAGTACATGTGGAAGCCGGGTACCGGAAGCTTAGGGTTTTCTCCGGGAAACAACCAGTCCCCCTCGGAGAAGAAGACTTCGACACCTGGATTGAGCAAGCGATGCAGGCTGTAGAGGGATGGAAAGTACCAGAGGGCCAGAAGAAGCAGCGCATAAGCGAAAGTTTGAAGGGTGCTGTGAAGAATCTTAGGTTTAGCAATGCTGCTTGTACTGCTTATGATTATCTGGCTATGTTACAGGAAGAATTTGGCCAGCCCTTCAACAGCTGGGAGAAAGGTTATCCGAATATGTCCGGAGGTTAAATAAGATGCTGTGCCAAATTGTCCTAAAAAGGGGATGCTACCCCAAGTCATAGACGCAACTAGGATGAAGCAGATCCTGAGGGGAGCATTGCGTTCGGATCCAGTTTGGCTCCACTTGAAGACCTCTGAAGGAGTCATGTCCCTGAGCTACCCAGACCTTGTGCGGATCATAAGGGATGAAGAAGCTTTGTTGAAGGACCAACAGGCGGTCGAGAGAACCACGTCCCCCCCCCCCTCAGTGGGAGTCAGATCAGCTATGGCCACTGAACGGGACTCAGAAGTGGAGATCTTAAAGTCTCAGATGACTCAAGTGCTGGATCTTTTGACCTCTTTAATGGCAAAGAACTCAGGAATCAGTGAAAAAGAAGAGAGCAGGAAAGAACTGCACCAGAGCGCCTCAGCACCAACCTCCCCGCGGAAAAGAGGAGAGACTGTCTGTTTCAACTGTGGAGGAGTAGGCCACTTTGGAAGAGTGTGCCCCAGTCCGAGGAAGAACCGAGGCGCCTATCACCAGCCGGCGGAAAACTTCAGAGGGCCCCGGTGAAGGAGTCAGCCGGGCGCCCGCTATTTACAGAAAGCTCCACAAACATCCTAAAGCCAGAAGAGACAAGGGAGAAGGGAAACAATGCCTCTCCCAAAATACTCAATGCCACTTGTCAAGAGTTAAAACCCCAAAGTCTGCGAGAAATCAATGCATACCAGGCCCAACAGGGATTAAGATCCAGGAAGAGATGGAAGAAGAAGAAAACTCAGAAGGGGAAGTCCATGAGTCCAAAGAAGGAAGCCTCCCCGAGGAGGTTTCCAGCCAATTTTGGTGGGACCCTCCCCTGTAGTTCCCATTCAAGTGGAGGGAGTCTACACGAGAGCCATCCTGGACACAGGGGCCCAAGTAACCCTTTTATACAGAGACTTTTATCAAAGACATTTGAGTCACTTGCCCCTACAGAAACTGGAAGTTCTAGAAATATGGGGAATTGGCACCCAAAGCTTTCCCTACGACGGTTATGTTTCAATCAGACTGGCCTTTGACCCCTCTGTAGCAGGAAAATCGGAGGTCTTTGACACCCTGGCAGTGGTTTGCCCTCACCCACCAGGAGCCAACAAGAGTTCCCTGATTATAGGGACCAATACTGACCTGGTCAGAAGATTACTGGCTCCCCTAGCACAGGAGCAGGGTACTTCAGCAGCCAGGATCCACCCAATGTTGCAGTTAGCCTACCGGAGTGTCACGTACCTGACGGTGACGAGCCCGGACCTGCAGAGGGAGGCCTCTCTTACGGCTTCCACCGGCGGCCCCTGGTACTGAAGACAGGAGGCACGGAGGTAGAAGGGGTACGAGTGCCTGGCAGGATGGATCAAGGTAGAGTAGAGTCTGAAGACTGGGACGGATCCAGGCACCCAGGAAGTATGGCAGGCTGAACCGGAACCAGGAACACAGCAACTGGACTGGAACTGAAGAGACTGGCTGGACTGGAACCAGGATACAGCAACTGGACTGGAACCAGGAACAAGCAACTGGACTGGAACTAGGAACAAGCAGCTGGACTGGAACTGATGAGGCTGACTGGACTGGAACCAGGACACAGCAACTGGAGAGATTGGTCGGACAAGCCGGGTCGGTAGTATTGGCTGACGGCAAGGTACTGGAGGATCAGGCAGAAGATTGGTCAAACAAAGCCGGGGGTCAGAGGCGGGCAGGAAACTGGAAGGGTCAAGGCAAGCCGGGTCGGATACAGGTAAATACACGAATCAGGTCTCTTTGGGTACTACACGCTGTAGAGCAGACAGCAGGGACTGTCTGTCACAGGCATGTTTAAATAGCTCTTCTGGCGCGCTTTGTGGAGCGTGCGCGCGCCCCCGCTAAGCGCGTGGACGTGCCCGAGATTCGGAATCAGGAAGTCCAGGAATCCTGTAGCTGACAGGATTTCTATGACATTGCCCCCCCCCCAAGGGGCAGCCTCCGGATGCCCAGCCGGGTGAACCTTCCAGGGTGAGTCCTTTTGAAAGCCTGTATCAAACTCCTGGCATGGATATTCTCCTCGGGTTCCCATGAGTTTTCCTCGGGTCCGTAGCCCTTCCATTTAATTAGGAATTGGTTCTGGTTATTTCTTCTCCTGAAGTCCATGATAGCTTCTACTTCGAATTCCTGCTCACCGTCAATAATGATCGGATCAGGGTGATCCGGCTTCCGATCTGGAAACGGATTAGAGACTGTGGGTTTTAGGAGAGAGACATGAAAAACTGGATGGATTCTAAGAGAGTCAGGAAGTTCCAATTCATAAGCTACTTCATTAATTTTCCTCTTAACAGGGAATGGACCTAAAAATTTGGGGCCCAGTTTTTTAGAAGGGCATGCCATTCTTAGGTTTGTGGTAGATAGCCATACTTGGTCGCCGGGTACCAACACTAATTCACCCCGTCTCTTCTTGTCATAAATTGTCTTGTTGCGTTCTTGAGTCTTGGTCATGGTCTCTTGTAAAAGCTGGTTATTGACCGAGAAAAAATTTAACTTTTCCTGGACTGCAGGTACAGGACACTCAGGAAGGGAGTTAGGCAGAAAAGTAGGATGAAAACCATAGTTTGCAAAGAAAGGAGTCTGGCAGGTAGCGGAGTGGATGGAATTGTTATACGCAAACTCGGCCAACGGAAGTAGGGAAACCCAGTTGACCTGAGCAAAAGAGGAGAAGCATCGCAGGTATTGCTCGAGAGTCTGATTCGTTCTCTCCGTCTGTCCGTTGGTCTGTGGATGGTAAGCAGAGCAAAACGATAATTCGATTTTCAAGGTTTTGCAAAGGGATCTCCAGAATCGAGAGGTAAATTGAACCCCGCGATCGGAAACAATATTGGCTGGTACCCCGTGGAGTCTGACTATTTCTCTGATGAATACCTGTGCGGTTTCAGGAGCGGAGGGAGTCCCTTTCATAGGGATGAAGTGTGCCATCTTGGACAGACGGTCCACAATAACGAAGATGGTGGAATGGTTCTCGGCCGGGGGTAACTCGACAATGAAGTCGATGGACAACATTCTCCAGGGCCTATCTGGAACGGGTAAGGGTTTTAGTAGTCCCCAGGCCTTGGATCTGGAACCCTTGTTTCGGGTACAAGTTGTACAAGAATCTACAAACCTCCTACAGTCTTCACGTACTCGAGGCCACCAGAAGGTGCGCTGTACCAGGTCAGTGGTCTTGGCAACGCCAAAATGCCCGGCCAGGGCGTGGTCGTGGCAGAGTTCTAATGCGGTTACTCTTAGTTTCTCAGGTACGTAGATTCTGTCTTGGTACCACAATAGTCCATCCTTAACCTGCAATTCCGGCTCGGAGAACTGTCTCTGCCCGGTGGAAGCTTGTTTGATTTGAGTGAACAGGTTCTCCTGTAGAAGAAGGAAATTTCCGGGGGCAAGGATGGTATCAGGCGGAGAAGTCTCCTTGGACTTATGGAACATCCGAGACAGGGCGTCAGGCTTAATATTCTTGGCCCCAGGACGATAAGTAACATGAAAAGAGAACCGGGAGAAGAAGAGTGCCCATCTGGCTTGCCGTGGATTCAATCTTCTCGCGGCTTTCAGGTACTCCAGGTTCTTGTGGTCAGTGAATATTAGGATCGGATGAGCCGCGCCCTCCAGCAGGTACCGCCATTCTTCTAGTGCAGACTTGATCGCTAGTAGCTCCCGATCCCCCACGTCGTAGTTCCTCTCTGCTGCAGAAAGCTTGCGGGAGAAGAAGGCTACTGGGTGGAGCAAGGCTTTGACTCCCTGTCTTTGGGACAGTATTGCTCCTACCGCTATTTCGGAGGCGTCTACCTCAAGTACGAATGGTAGTGAGGAGTCTGGGTGTTTCAAGATAGAGGCTGAGGTAAATAGGGCCTTCAGGCGTTCAAAAGCTTCTTGGGCTTCAGGAGACCAGTGAAAACGTGTTCCTTGCTTGGTGAGTTGAGTAATGGGTGCGATAATAGCTGAAAACCCCCTGATGAACTTGCGGTAGAAGTTGGCGAATCCAACGAAACGTTGGATTCCCTTCTTGTCCACCGGTTCTGGCCAGTCCAGGATTGCGGTAATCTTTTGAGGATCCATCTTGATGCCCTCGCTGGAAATGATTAACCCCAGAAATGATATACTCTCTTGCTCGAACTCGCATTTTTCGGCCTTCGCATACAGGCCATGCTGGCGGAGCCGACCCAACACATTTTTGACATGTCTGCGATGAGAATCAAGGGAGGAAGAAAAAATTAAGATATCATCAAGATAAACAATAACAAAGAGGTCTAGGAAGTCCCGTAGAACATCGTTGATAAAATACTGGAAAGTGGCAGGGGCGTTACACAACCCGAATGGCATTACCAAGTACTCAAAATGTCCATACCGGGTACGGAAGGCGGTCTTCCATTCGTCACCTTCTTTGATACGGATCAAGTTGTAGGCTCCGCGGAGGTCAAGTTTGGTAAAGATGGTGGCAGTACCTAGTCTCTGAAATAACTCTGGTACCAGGGGGAGAGGGTAGCGATTCTTTACTGTAATTTTATTCAATTCCCGGTAATCCACACAAGGTCGAAGGGTGTGGTCCTTTTTCTCTACAAAAAAGATGCCTGCGCCTGCTGGGGATGTGGAAGGGCGGATGAACCCTTTTTGCAAGTTCTCATCAACATAATTTTTTAAAGCCCCTTGTTCCACCTCCGTTAAAGGGAAGACTCTACCGAACGGAATCTTTGCTCCAGGAAGTAGGTCGATGGGGCAATCGTAGGCCCGATGGGGTGGTAGAGTCTCTGCCTTTTGTTTACTAAATACGTCAAGAAAGTCGTGGTAAACTTCTGGGATGGATTGACGGGTGCCATCTTCGGTGTCAATGCATAGTAACGAGGCCGGCCCAGGAGGTTTATATGAGCCACAGGACTGTTGGCAATAGGAAGAAGGAAAGGCAACTATTCCCGTAGTCCAGTTGATAGTGGGATTGTGGGCTTGTAACCAAGGCATACCAAGGATCAAGGGAAACAACGGGGAAGAGATGATGTCCAGACACAAGCATTCTTGGTGGGTTCCAGAGGTGGTAAAGATGGTAGCGGGTATAGGAGTGGTCTCCTGGGTCACAGGTCCGGACTTAATGACGGAACCATCAGCCAGATGGACACGAAGTCCGTGGGTCTTGGTACGAAGGGGAATTTGGTGTTTACTGGCAAAGGCTGAGTCCATAAAGCAGCTGCATGCTCCGGAATCAATAATGGCGGGTACTTGCAAAGTCCTTCCTGGGAGCTGTAATGAAACAGAGAGGGCAAGGTGAGATGTGGTTTTGGCTTGTAGGTTAGTCATGTTAGAAGAAACTGAAAGAAACTTACGAAGCTTCAGGGGACAGGTTCTAACGAAATGTCCGGGGTCCCCGCAGTACAGGCACAGATTATTTATTCGGCGGCGCTGGCGTTCCTCAGGAGCGAGGGATGGACGAAGGAGCCCGAGCTGCATTGGTTCAGGCGTGTCAGATGTGGGAGTTGGAGGTGTAGCAGGAGCCGAGTACAGGTGACTAGGAGCCCGAGGAAGCATCCAGGTTGGGCGGGAGAAGCCAGTGGTCCTCTCAGCCCTCCGTTCCCTCAGACGTCGGTCAATCTGGATGGTTAGATCAATCAACAGGTTGAGTGTCTGTGGTACACCAACTCTAGCTAGCTCGTCCTTCAAGGAATCGGAAAGTCCTAAGCGAAACTGATGGCGGAGGGCGGCATCATTCCAATTGGTATCCGCACTCCACCGCCTGAATTCTGCCACATAGTCCTCCGCTGGTCTGCGTCCTTGTTGAAGGGAACGCAAGGCGGCTTCTGCGGTTACTGAGAGTTGGGGATCTTCGTATAGCTGGGCCAGGGCATCGAAAAAAGCAGCGAGGTTGTTTAGTGATACATCCTTCTGTTCAAAGAGACGGTGGGCCCAGCTCTGAGGGTCTCCAGCGAGCAAAGAGACCACAAAGCCCACCTTGGTGGCCTCTAGAGAAAAGGTACGGGGCTGTAGGGCAAAATACAGTTCACACGAATTCCGGAAGGCCCTAAACTTGCTCCGATCCCCGGAAAATCTTTCGGGTGTAGGAACCTTAGGTTCAGGAGGAAGCATGACCACTGTGGGTGAGGAACTTGTTCCGGCTGTGGAAGCAGAGGCGTGGGGCCCCTCTTGGATGGCAGAGGGATTGGTGAGGACCCGCACTTGTTCTTCCAAGCGGGTGTATCCTTGTTGAAGACTCTTGACTGCTTCAGACAAACCTGCCAGGTGCCGACAGAGTTCCTCCATAGGTGAGGCTCCCTGCCCGGGCTCAGACATGGCTGTCTGCTACTGTCACGTACCTGACGGTGACGAGCCCGGATCTGCAGAGGGAGGCCTCTCTTACGGCTTCCACCGGCGGCCCCTGGTACTGAAGACAGGAGGCACGGAGGTAGAAGGGGTACGAGTGCCTGGCAGGATGGATCAAGGTAGAGTAGAGTCTGAAGACTGGGACGGATCCAGGCACCCAGGAAGTATGGCAGGCTGAACCGGAACCAGGAACACAGCAACTGGACTGGAACTGAAGAGACTGGCTGGACTGGAACCAGGATACAGCAACTGGACTGGAACCAGGAACAAGCAACTGGACTGGAACTAGGAACAAGCAGCTGGACTGGAACTGATGAGGCTGACTGGACTGGAACCAGGACACAGCAACTGGAGAGATTGGTCGGACAAGCCGGGTCGGTAGTATTGGCTGACGGCAAGGTACTGGAGGATCAGGCAGAAGATTGGTCAAACAAAGCCGGGGGTCAGAGGCGGGCAGGAAACTGGAAGGGTCAAGGCAAGCCGGGTCGGATACAGGTAAATACACGAATCAGGTCTCTTTGGGTACTACACGCTGTAGAGCAGACAGCAGGGACTGTCTGTCACAGGCATGTTTAAATAGCTCTTCTGGCGCGCTTTGTGGAGCGTGCGCGCGCCCCCGCGCGCACGTGCTCGCCATCGCGCGCGCGCGTGCCCGCGCGCGTGGACGTGCCCGAGATTCGGAATCAGGAAGTCCAGGAATCCTGTAGCTGACAGGATTTCTATGACACGGAGATTGGTCCTGGAACAGAAGGCCCCGGAAGAGGGGTAGGGAAAGTCTGGAGACTGTCCAAGAAGGAGAGGATGTTGCAGCCTGGTTAAATGACCTGTCTGAAGGCTATGGTGAAACTCTCGTGGGAGCAACCTGGCCCCTTTGTGGTTCTGGAACCAGACCCTTTAGATCCCCACCCAGGATTGGAAGTGATCCCCGAAGTGGTCCCGCTAAGGGCGTTGAAGAAGGCGAACGGCCAGATCCCAGTGAGCATCAGGAATATCACTGGCTCCCCTGTGAAGATTCTGGGCCGGATGTTGCTGGGCAGAGTAAACCCTGCTACCCCAGTGGCCCTGTCTGACCTGGAGAAGATGGAAGGAGGGTAACCCACCCTGGAGAAGCTCTGCTTGGAGAACACGACCCTACCACCGGTGTGGAAAGAGAGAGCCAAGGCCCAGCTGACCAGGTGGAGAAAAATCTTCTTCTCAAAAGACAAATTTGACGTAGGGTGTGTGAGGAGTGCCACCCACAAGATCCGCCTGCAAGAAGACAAACCTTTCCGGGAAAGGGTCCGGCGAGTCCCCATGGCTGACCTGGAGGACTTGCATGAGCAACTGGCAGAGCTCAAGAGAACTGGAATTATCCGAGAGTCCAGCAGCCCATATGCCTCCCCTATTGTAGTAGTCAGGAAGAAGAACGGGTCACTGAGACTCTGTATAGACTACAGGACTCTCAATAGGAGGACCATACCTGACCAATACACCACTCCTAGGATAGAGGATGCTCTACAGAGTCTGTCTGGAGCTAAGTGGTTCAGCGTAATGGACCTGAAGAGCGGGTATTATCAAATCCCAATGCATCCAGATGACAGAGAGAAGACAGCATTCATCACCCCAGTGGGGTTCTATGAGTTTAACCGGATGTCTCAAGGCCTGTCGGGGGCTCCTGCCACTTTCCAGCGACTGATGGAGAAGACAGTGGGGGGGACATGAATCTCATTGAAGTCCTGGTGTACCTAGACAACATCATTGTCTTCGGGAAGACTCTGGAAGAGCATGAGGAAAGGCTGGAGAAAGTCCTGAAGAGACTCAATAAAGAGGGACTTAAACTCTCCAGGGAGAAGTGTCAGTTCTACCAGTCCTCAGTCCATTACCTGACAAACTGGAGGCAGTTGCCTCCTGGCCCCGACCAACTACAGTGACTGAGCTCAGATCCTTCCTCGGGTTCTGCTCCTACTACCGCAGATTTGTGGAAGGGTTTGCAAGAATTGCCAAACCTCTGAATGAGTTACTGAAGACAGAAGGAGAGGAGGATGACACTGGCCCCAGGAAGCCCGGAGAGTCCGTGGAAGACCAGTGGATGGAGAAGTGTGAGGAGGCCTTCATAATGTTGAAGAAGAGTCTGACCACGGCCCCTGTCTTGGCCTATGCAGACACCAAGAAACCATATGAACTACACGTGGATGCCAGTCATGATGGTCTGGGAAGTGTGCTGTACCAGGAGTATGAAGAACAGTTAAGACCAGTCGCCTATGTGAGTAGGAGTTTAACGCCAGCGAAAAAGAACTACCCCACCCATAAATTGGAATTCTTGGCCCTAAAGTGGGCTGTTGTAGACAAACTCAAAGACTATTTGTATGGAGCTGACTTTGTAGTGAAGACAGACAATAACCCACTCACTTACCTTTTCACCACAGCCAAGCTGGATGCCACCGGCCACCGTTGGTTGGCAGCCCTCTCTGGATTCAACTTTAGTTTGAAGTATAGACCTGGAACTGGAAACTGAGATGTTGATGCTTTGTCCAGGAGGTCTCATGCTCCCACTTTTCATACAGAAGACTGGACCCAGGTGACCCCTGATGGAGTACGGGCCTTGTGTCAGGGAGCACAGCTTCAAGCTAGCGGCGGATCCAGGGCAGAAGAAATTGGAGTTTCGGTGGTGGGAGTGCCCAAATACTATTGTGATGTGACTCAGATTGGCAAAGACGACTTACCAAAACTGTCCAAGAAAGATATAAGACGGGATCTGTTGGAAGACCCTTGGGGAAAATTATCCCTGGAAACACTGGAGGATCAGGATCCGGACAGGCTCTTGCATGATCCCTCAAAGGAGGCCCGATTAATCCGCAAAGAGTGGGACAAGTTACAGGTGCATCAAGGGGTGGTCTACCGAAGGGGCCCCTCTGATGACCTGGAGGATAAGTGGCAACTGTTCTTGCCGGAAAAACAACGAAAGACTGTCTTAGCTGCCCTACATGACAACCATGGCCACTTAGGGGCCGAACGAACCTTTCAGCTTGTCAGGAGTAGATTCTAATGGCCTTGTATGCAAGCTGAAGTAGAGGAGTACTGTCACTCATGTGCTCGCTGCATACAGAGGAAGACATTGCCACGTCAAGCTGCCCCAATGGGCCACCTGCAGAATCAAGGACCCTTGGACTTGGTATGCATTGACTTTCTTTGTCTGGAACCTGACTTGAGTGGACATGGAAATGTTCTGGTGATAACCGACCATTTCACCCGGTATGCCCAGGCCTTTCCAACTAAAGACCAGAAGGCCTCCACTGTAGCCAAGATACTCATGGAGAAGTACTTTGTGCACTACGGGTTACCCCAAAGCCTTCACTCTGATCAAGGGAGAGACTTTGAAAGCCGACTGATCCAGAAGCTACTGGACTCTTTGGGCATAAAGAAAACTTGCACTACTCCTTATCACCCCCAAGGTGATGCCCAACCAGAAAGATTCAACGGGACTCTGTTAAACATGTTGGGGACTCTAAACAGCGAGGAAAAACAACATTGGGGCAAACACATAGCTGCTATAGTGCACGCCTATAATAGCACGACCAGTGATGCCACAGGGTATTCCCCTTATAGACTTATGTTTGGAAGGGAAGCAAGACTACCAGTAGACTTGGCCTTTGGCACCTCAGTGGACCACACAACACCTGCCTCACATAAGGGATACGTGGACAGACTTAAGGCTGACCTATGAGAAGGCCCAATTAACTTCTGACCAGAGAGGAGCCCGGAATAAACGGAACTTTGACCTTAGGGTCCGGATCCAGGATTTGCAACCCGGGGACAGAGTGTTACTGAGAAATTTAGGGGTTCCAGGAAAGCACAAGCTGGCAGACAGGTCAGAGCCCTATGTGATTTGTAAAAAACTGCCTGGTCTACCAGTGTACCAGCTGAAGCCTGAAGGAAGAGCGGGGCCGCTGAAGACCTGGCACAGGAACCATCTGCTACCCCTTTCTGAAGCAGTCAGGATGCCCCCTACTCTGGATTCTCCGGAGCTGCCTTCAACTCCCTGTACTCCTAGGCCCAATACCAGGTCATAAACAACTCTATCAAGAGAGGAGGATACTTCAGATCAAAGTGAAGAGGAGGAGCTGGAACTCACCTGGCTATAGCCGCCTCAGGCACCTGAATCTCTAGTGGTGGATCCTCCACCCTCTGATTCCCCCATGAGTGACACCTTCAATGCTGAAGCTGCTGAGTTCATCCTGTCCAATGTTCAGAGTGAAGAATGGGAAGATGCACTGGAATCAGTCCCTGGCACAGTTAGGCAGGTCACTTCTGCTAAAATGACCTGTGGGCAGGGCAACCCCCCATACCCAGTTTGGTGGGAGGTTCCCCTGCCAAGTTCTTTTGCTACAATAAACTGCATTGCTTGTAGATAATGCTTATGTTATCTTTGGGGACCAAAGATTTTAAGTGGGGGGAGTGTGTAGCGGAGTATTGCCTTTTTAAACCCCCAGAGACTACAGTACCCAGTACGCATCGGGACACCCAGGGTGCATTGCCCCGCGCAGAGACTGCTGGGACGGGTTAATTAACTGAAGGGCGGGGCTGAGTTTGGTCTCTTTGGACACCGCCCGCCCAGCAAGTGGAACTCCGTTTTCCGAGCCTGCTGAGATACAAGGCCTGAAGCCTGGGCCTTTCTCCAAAGAGCCTTCCGCTCTCACTGAGGAACCTGAGGGACGTCTCTCCATACTGTTGCTGCATCGTTGCCAGGAGGACAGAAGACTTGGATGTCATGGTACCTGTGTGCTGAGACACAGCAGCGGAAGATACGGACACGGACTGGTCCGGTTGGGTGAGAGAGCACCTGCTCAGAGAACTATATAGGATCTCTAGGCCCAATAACTGTTATCCGGAGTTATCACTAGTGTTGCGCTGCGCACCAGAGAGACAGTGCATCGGAGCAACTTTAGAGATTGCCTTTAATTCACCAAGTTATTCAAACCCCTTTTACCCTGTGGATTACAGTTTGTTTTCTTCGAAAGTGCACCACCGTTTTGCTGGCGAAGATTTTCCCCTACAGAACTTCTACACAGTACAGTCAGGCCTGACTTAGCGTAGACATTGCTGGGCGCTATATTTGCCCACGAGGGAGAATAGCTGCAGCGGGGACCGTTGGTGTTATGCACAGTACTGTATATCTATCTGTTTGTTGAGATACTCTTTTATTGCAGGGCTCTGCACATATATGTACACTGTTGATTATATGCTCACTCAACAAATCTGAGTAAAAGTGCCAAGGTTAAGTATATTGGTGTTTGTGTAATTTACTTTGCAGAGGAGACGGGTGAAGATAGCTATACTTTATTGCTGTGTGTGTGTTTATTATAGGATTGTGTCCCCGGAAGTTACAGGCCATACAGTCCTACTATCCCCTACTAACTGTGCCAAGGGAGGTTAGAGCAAATTGCCTGGGGTTGACAGCGGTGCACTACAGGGCCCAAAAATTAAACCAGCAGCCCTCTTAGCTGGGGGTATCGCTACATATGTATAAATAAATTAGCTGAGGTTCAGCATGCCAGTGACATAAAAATTAACCCATGTAGTCTATTTATGGCATAGGTAAATATGATTAGGACATTTTCCCAAAAAGTAGAAACTGCAGAGCCTGACAGCTCCTGGACTAGATTCACTTAGGCCACGTGTCACGCATAGTTGCCAACATTGCAAAAAAAAAAATCGGGGGACACTTTCACTTTTTTTTGCATGGAGGCGGAGCCTTGCTATAATCAGGGGGCGGGGCATTCGTAGAAACAGTAGAGCCTGACAGCTCCTGGACTTGATTCATTTAGGCCACGTGTCACGCATAGTTGCCAACATTGCAAAAAAAAAAACGGGGACACTTTTTTTGCATGGAGGCGGAGCCTTGCTATAATCAGGGGGCGGGGCAAAATTAACCCATGTAGTCTATTTATGGCATAGGTAAATATGATTAGGACATTTTCCCCAAAAGTAGAAAAAGCAGAGCCTGACAGCTCCTGGACTTGATTCCCTTAGGCCACGTGTCACGCATAATCAGGGGGCGAGGCATTCGTTTGTAGGCGTGTCACACCGTAATGGTAAAATGCGGCGCTAGTTTATGCTCGCTAGTGGGCGTGTCTTAAATGGGCATGCCTCAGAAGGAGTGTGGTTAGAGTCTGAGATGAATGATTGAGAAAAAGGGAGAGGGGGAGAGAGAGGGAGAGAGAGGGAGAGAGAGAGAGAGAGAGGGAGGAGGGAGAATACAGCAGAGCCTGCACCTCCTCCAAGCTCTCTTCCTTTTGCTGCTGTCACTTCTGTCCCAACTGCTCAAATTGGGAGGGAAATAGGCAAATATTGTACACATTTTCGAGCAACATGTATAAAATGGTAGTGACCAGATAAATCACAGGAAAAGAACCATTTAAATCTAAAAAATAATGGTGAGATGACACCCGTATTGCAATTGAAGAGCAACCGTATGCTAGTTAGGTTTAGTCCACATTTTAAATAAAAAAAAGTAGTGTAAATAAAGTCCTTCAAATCTTTCCCTGACCCAATACACATTACAAACAAATCACCAATATAGCAAAGACTAGGGATGAGCTTTGAGTTCGAGTCGAACTCATGTTCGACTCGAACATTGCCTGTTCGCCTGTTCGCCGAACAGCGAACAAATTGGGGTGTTCGCGGCAAATTCGAAAAGTCTATGGGAGAAATCTAAAGTGCTAATTATAAAGCCTAATATGCAAGTTATTGTCCTAAAAAGTGTTTGGAGACCCGGGTCCTGCCCCAGGGGACATGTATCAATGCAATTTTTTTTTTTAAAACGGCCGTTTTTTCGGGAGCAGTGATTTTAATAATGCTTAAAGTGAAACAATAAAAGTGAAATATTCCTTTAAATTTCGTACCTGAAGGGTGTGTATGATATGCATGTAAAGTGGCGCATGTTTCCCATGCTTAGAACTGTCCCTGCACAAAGTGTCATTTTTGAAGGAAAAAAAGTCATTTAAAACTCACTCGCGGCTATTAATGAATTGTCGGCTCCCGGCAATACATCCAAAAGTCATTGATAAAATTTTTTTTAAAAAAAGCGTGGGGGTTCCCCCAAATTCAATTACCAGGCCCTTTAGGTCTGGAATGGATATTAAGGGGAACCCCGCCGCAAATGTAAAAAAAAATGGCGTTGGGTTCCCCCTAAATATCCATACCAGGCCCTTGAGATCTGGCATGGATTTTAAGGGGAACTCCACCCCAAATAAAATAAAAATGGCGTGGAGTCCCCCCAAAAATCCATACCAGACCCTTATCCGAGCACGTAACCTGGCCGGCCGCAGGGGAAGAGGGGGGGACGAGAGAGCGCCCCCCCTCCCTCCTGAACCGTACCAGGCCACATGCCCTCAACATGTGGGGATGAGGCCCTTGTCCCCATCAACATGGGGACATCCTCCCCATGTTGAGGGCATGTGGCCTGGTACGGTTCAGGAGGGAGGGGGGGCGCTTTCTCGTCCCCCCCTCTTCCCCTGCGGCCGACCAGGTTACGTGCTCGGATAAGGGTCTGGTATGGATTTTTGGGGTGACTCCATGCCATTTTTTTTAAATTTGGGGTGCAGTTCCCCTTAAAATCCATGCCAGATCTCAAGGGCCTGGTATGGATATTTAGGGGGAACCTCACGCCATTTTTTTTTACATTTGCGGCGGGGTTCCCCTTAATATCCATTCCAGACCTAAAGGGCCTGGTAATTGAATTTGGGGGAACCCCCACACTTTTTAAAAAAAAATATTTTATCAATGACTTTAGGATGTATTGCCGGGAGCCGACATATATAAAAAATATCTAGTACATCTACAATCAATTCATTGTCTGACCAACCAATCGGTAGCTGTTTGTCAACCACTGAACAACTTCCTGGATCCCCAATGAATGTGGTGTAAGACTGGCCACTTACTAGTACTGCGCTCATCCCCAGGACATCCGACTCTCTTACTGCACAGATCCTTGTGTTCAGTGGAGAGGGGGAGGAGCCGCCAATGACAATTCCTGCAGCCAATAGGCTTCAGTGTACAATATAATTTTTTATTTGTACACTGAAGAGAGAAGCCGATTGGCTGCCCCAGTCTCTGCACTGAACACAAGGGGAAACAGTAAACATTCGTGGCGGCGGCAGCGGCCATTTTTGTGTAGCCGCTGCCGTTTTTAGCTTAAAGCATTCCCGAATTTACCGGGACAAAACGGGACAAAAAGAATTGGGCTTGTCCCGCATCGGGACAAGCCCAATTCGGGACAAGGGTCCAAAAATCGTGCTTGTCCCGGGACTGTTGGCAACTATGGTCACGTTTGCACAGGCATAGCAACCCAATTGTTTGTATGGGCTACTGTGTCTGCATGTCCTGCAGGAAAAAGGTCCATGCACCTTTTTTAAACCACAGCCGTGTTTTTAGTGCGGCTGCGGGGTACACACAAATGTGAACCTAGCTTTAGATCTAAGTGGTCATATAACAGCTTAGACTACAGGAAAGAATAGGTATTTTTTCACATTCTCACATTTGTTAACAATTTCTCAGGGTATAAAAAAAATCACCTCCACCAAAAGGCCCACACATCCATTATTTTATATCATGATAATTAAAACTAAAACTAAATTTAGCAGGAAATAGTGATGAGCCAAACACCCCAGAGTTCGGTTCGCACCAGAACCCGTGAACGGACTGAAAGTTCGCACAAACGTTAGAACCCTATTCAATACAATAGATGCGAAGGTTCGAAATCTAAAGTTCTAATTATAACGACTATTATGCATGTTATTGTCCTAAAAAGGGTTTGGGAACCCGGGTTCTGCACCAGGGGACATGTATCAATGCAAAAAGAAGTTTTAAAAACGTCCGTTTTTCGGGAGCAGTCATTTTAATGATGCATAAAGCGAAAAAAAAAAGTCAAATATTCCTTTAAATATCGTACCTGGGGGGTGTCTAAAGTATGCCTGTGAAGTGCCACGTGTTTCCCGTGTTTAGAACTGTCCCTGCACAAAATTACATTTCTAAAGGAAAAAGAGCCATTTAAAACTGCTTGCGGCTTTAATGTAATGTCTGGTCCCGGTAATATGGATGAAAATCTTTAAGAAAAATGGCATAGCTACCCCATCACCCCCCCCCCCCCTACCCCAGCCCATTATCAGCCCCTTTGGGTCTTGTATGGATATTAAGGGGAACCCCGCACACAAAATAAAAAAGGCCCTATATACTCTGAACAGCCGTATACAGGCGGTGCATACAAGTCGGGGACTGTAGGTTTGTTCTTATGTAGAATCTGTTTGTAATTTTGAACAGGTACATTGTTTAAGTGTAGCTCCAGCCAAAAAATCTATTTTTAAGCTTTTTGGAAAACATAGGGAAGGGTTATCACCCCTGTAACATTTTTTTTTGCTGTCTGTGCAGTGTGCACCTGTTCAGAACAGTTCACCTCACTTTCCGTCCTAATGACAAATGTTTTTTGAAAATTTGGGATTTTTATTGAAACAACAATTGGTGATAAAGCATCAGTGGAGAGGAGACTTCTTTTTTTCCCCATATTAACTCTTACAGGAGAGAATTTCCCTTCCTAGGGGTAGATTTCCTCTCACTTCCTGTTGTATCCTTTCGTTTGCAAGGAGGAGTCGTTTGTAATTTGGATGTTTGAAAGTAGGGGCCTGCCGTATATACTCAGCTGAAATTTGCCCCTTACATGTTGGTGTTGCCACAACACTGTGAGCCCTCACAGTTACTCTTGGTGGGCGCATGAATGGGCCCTTCTGTGAATTATTAGATCAAGAATTGTAATTGCATGCCCCTGTTGAACAGGGGCTGAAAAATTGGGCCTTTGGTGGTGGTGGTGGTGGTGTTGACACAATAATGTAAGGCTTCACAGTTACTCTTGGTGGGCGCAGGAATGGGCCCTGCTGTGAATTATTAGATCAAGAATTGTAATTACATGCCCCTGTTAAACAGGGGCAGAAAAATTGGGCCTTAGGCACTGGTGCCACAACACTGCAACCCCTCACAGATACTGTACTTGGAGCACAGCAATGAGCCCTGTTGCAAAGTATTGCATCAAAAATTGTAATTACACGCCCCTGTTAAACAGGGGCTGAAAAATTGGGCCTTAGCCACTGGTGGCGGCACCCAGAAACAAAAATGTTCTTCCAAGCTATCATCATCAATCGGATCATTGAGGAGGAGGAGGATAGTCAGTCAACATAACAGGACAGTCTCTCAGCATCAGCATCAGTCTTGAAGGGATGTGACATTTGAAAATAAAGTAGTCTGTTATATCAGCTTCAGGTGTTTGGTAGCTGGTGGTGATCCAAGACTGGTTCATCTTTATGAAGGTCAGTCGATCAACCGAGTCGGTGGACAGGCGCACCCTGTGATCCGTGACAAATCCCCCAGCAGCACTGAATGTGCGTTCTGAAAGAACGCTGGATGCAGGACAGGCCAGTAGCTCAATTGCATACTGTGCAAGCTCTGGCCAGTGATCCATCCTCAAGACCCAGTAAGCCAGAGGATTTTCGGTGGGGAAGGTGTCCAAGTCTGACCTTGCCCCTAGGTATTCCTGCACCATGTATATCAGACGCTGGCGATGGTTGCTGGAACCGATCATACCTTGGGGCTGCGGACTAAAGAATTGTCTGAACGCATCGGTCAGACGGCCACCTTCCCCACCGCTCCTTCTTTGACTGACCGAAGCCTCAGCAACTTGTTGTCCAGGACCAGGAGTTTGTAACCTCCCAGTCTCTGGGAACGCATTGCACAGACCTTTCTGCAAGGCCTCCCGGAGTTGTCTCATCCTCTGCTCCCTCTGCGACGGTAAGATAAGGTCCGCAACCTTACCCTTGTACCGTGGATCAAGGATAGTGGCCAGCCAGTAATGGTCCCTCTCCTTGATCCGAAGAATACGAGGATCCTTCCGCAGACTTTGCAGGATCAGGGAGGCCATGCAGCGTAGGTTAGCTGAGGCATTCGGTCCGGAGTCCTCTGGGTCACTAAGGATGACATGATCCGCATCCACCTCCTCCCAGCCACGTACAAGTCTAATGGTTTCTTGGGACTGTAAATCATCCCTAAAAGACTGCTGCTGATGATGCTGAGTGCCAGGCTCCACCTCCATGCTGACACAATCCTCCTCCTCCTCCTCCTCCTCTTCCTGTGCGATGGGTGGGACAGAAGGAACACTGTCTGGGTAAAGGGGGCCTTGAGAGGCAAGGAAGTCCTCCTCTTCCTGCCTCTGTTCTGCCTCAAGTGCCCTGTCCATTATTCCACGCAGTATATGTTCCAACAGGTGGACAAGAGGTACAGTGTCACTGATGCATGCACTGTCACTGCTCACCATCCTCGTGGCCTCCTCAAATGGTGACAGGACAGTGCATGCATCCCTGATCATGCCCCACTGGCGTGGTGAAAAAAACCCGAGCTCCCCTGACCCTGTTCTGGTGCCGTAGTCGCACAGGTACTCATTGATGGCCCTCTGCTGCGTGTGCAGCCGCTGCAGCATGGCCAACATTGAGTTCCACCTGGTGGGCATGTCACATATAAGGCGGTTCTTGGCCAGGTTCAACTCCTTTTGCAGCTCAGCCAGGCGAGCACTGGCATTATAAGATCTGCGGAAATGCACACAGACTTTCCTGGCCTGCCTCAGGACATCCTGTAAGCCCGGGTACTTGCCCAAGAACCGCTGCACCACCAGGTTAAGGACGTGAGCCA
The DNA here is from genome assembly GCA_029206835.1 of Rana muscosa. NCBI lineage: Eukaryota > Metazoa > Chordata > Amphibia > Anura > Ranidae > Rana > Rana muscosa. The sequence continues at coordinate 420,176,726 of CM055117.1, read as the reverse complement.
CACAGGGCACATAGGTCAGTTGTCCCTGTCGGAGGGCGGAGAGGAGGTTGGTGCCATTGTCGCAAACCACCATTCCTGGCTTAAGCTGGCGTGGCGTCAACCACCTCTTGGCCTGCCCCTGCAGAGCAGACAGAACCTCTGCCCCAGTGTGGCTCCTGTCCCCCAAACACACCAGCGCAAGCACGGCATGGCATCTTTTTGCCTGCGTACTTGCGTAGCCCCTTGAACGCCTATGGAGCACCGCTGGTTCCGAGGACAAAGCACAGGAAGAGGCCATGGAGGAAGAAGAAGAGGAGGGAGTGGAGGAGAGAGGTGTGTCACAACCAGTAGTAGCATTTTGGAGGCGTGGCGGCGGAACAACCTCCAACACTACTACACCTTGTCCTGCATCCTTCCCAGATGCCAAAAGAGTGACCCAATGGGCCGTGAAAGAAAGGTAACGTCCCTGTCCATGCCTGCTGGACCATGAGTCAGCGGTAATATGCACCTTCCAGCTGACCGCCCTGTCCAGCGAGGCCAAGACATTGCCTTCCACATGCCGGTAGAGAGCCGGAATCGCCTTCCGTGAGAAAAAGTGGCGTTTGGGAACCTGCCACTGAGGAACCGCACATTGCACAAACTCACGGAAGGGGGCCGAGTCTACCAACTGAAAAGGCAGCAGTTGAAGCGCTAGCAATTTAGCCAAGCTAGCATTCAACCGCTGGGCATGTGGATGGCTGGGAGTGAACTTCTTCTGACGGTCCAGCAGCTGGGGCAGGGAAATTTGCCTGCTAGAATCGGACGTCGGTGTACTGCTAGCAGAGTGCCCGCAAGTACTTGGCTGTGACACACCTAATTCTACACCTTCATTCCTCTAAGGGGATGGTTTCAGAGAGGACTGAAGGTATAGTGGGGTTGGAGATCCCAGCTGATGTGGTGCAAGGAGAGGTCCGCTTTGTTCTTTGGTGTGGGTCTTTAAGGTAGGCTTGCCAACGAGCTGCATGGCAGGTCAACATATGTCTGGTCAAGCATGTGGTGCCCAAGCGGGTGATGTTTTGGCCACGCGATATACGCTTGAGACATATGTTGCAAACAGCAGCTGTGCGATCTGATGCACTCGACTCAAAAAAGGCCCACACCAAAGAACTTTTTGAATAATGGGCAGAGGCAGCGCCCTGCACAGGAGGAGCTCTGCGGTGTGATTCCATCAGTGTGCTGCCCTTACGCTGCCCCCCCGAGGGCATCCTGCCTCGTTGGAGATGTGCCTCCTCCTCATCCTCCTCCTCCTTTCTCCTATTAGGCACCCACGTGGAGTCAGTAACCTCATCATCCCCTCCCTCCTCATCACTGGAGCCAATCTGGCAGTATGCTGCAGCTGCTGGAACATGACTGCCAGATTGGTGTCCTTCTTGAGCATCCCCTCTCTCTGCTCTCACGCTACTGCCTTCCTCTAGCTGGGTATCATCATCAGACCCTTCGAAACGCTGGGCATCCTCCTGGAGCATGTACCCAACACTGTGCTCAAACAGTTCGGGGGACTCCTCAGGAGGACATGGTTGGTCTAGGGAAGGAGTGACTGATGATGACATTGATACCAGGGAAGAGGACGCTTTGGCAGCTGCTTTGCCAGTACCCTGAGCCTGGGTGAGAGAGGATGAGGAGGATGAGGAGGGCTTGGTCATCCACTCTACCAAGTCTTCGGCATGATGCGGCTCAACACGTCCAGCTGCCGAAAAGAAGGACAAGCGTGTCCCATGGCCACGTGCTGATGGCGATGCACCGCGTCCACGACCAGCACTGTTGTCTCTAGACACAGAGCCTGCTTGCCCTCTTTTATTGGCTCCTGACTGTCTGCCTCTCCTTGTTTGCCTTCCAGACATTCTAATGGCCTGCAGGGAGATGGGAAAACCAGCAATAAGGCCTAGCTTCAGGAGTATATTTTGCAGGAATCACACTACGCCTGCTGTAAGTGCTGCAAATGCCTGTTGGTGTAACACACCAGGAAAACACAGCAATACGGGCTAACATCAGGTGTATAATGTGCAGGAGGCACACTCCGCCCGCTGTAAGTGCTGCAAATGCCTGTTGGTGTAACACACCAGGAAAACACAGCAATACGGGCTAACTTCAGGTGTATAATGTGCAGGAGGCACACTCCGCCCGCTGTAAGTGCTGCAAATGCCTGTTGGTGTAACACACCAGGAAAACACAGCAATACGGGCTAACTTCAGGTGTATAATGTGCAGGAGGCACACTCCGCCCGCTGTAAGTGCTGCAAATGCCTGTTGGTGTAACACACCAGGAAAACACAGCAATACGGGCTAACTTCAGGTGTATAATGTGCAGGAGGCACACTCCGCCCGCTGTAAGTGCTGCAAATGCCTGTTGGTGTAACACACCAGGAAAACACAGCAATACGGGCTAACTTCAGGTGTATAATGTGCAGGAGGCACACTCCGCCCGCTGTAAGTGCTGCAAATGCCTGTTGGTGTAACACACCAGGAAAACACAGCAATACGGGCTAACTTCAGGTGTATAATGTGCAGGAGGCACACTCCGCCCGCTGTAAGTGCTGCAAATGCCTGTTGGTGTAACACACCAGGAAAACACAGCAATACGGGCTAACTTCAGGTGCATAATGTGCAGGAGGCACACTCCGCCCGCTGTAAGTGCTGCAAATGCTTGTTGGTGTAATACACCAGGAAAACACAGCAATACGGGCTAACTTCAGGTGTATAATGTGCAGGAGGCACACTCCGCCCGCTGTAAGTGCTGCAAATGCCTGTTGGTGTAACACACCAGGAAAACACAGCAAAACGGGCTAACTTCAGGTGTATAATGTGCAGGAGGCACACTCCGCCCGCTGTAAGTGCTGCAAATGCCTGTTGGTGTAACACACCAGGAAAACACAGCAATACGGACTAACTTCAGGTGTATAATGTGCAGGAGGCACACTCCGCTCGCTGTAAGTGCTGCAAATGCCTGTTGGTGTAACACACCAGGAAAACACAGCAATACGGGCTAACTTCAGGTGTATAATGTGCAGGAGGCACACTCCGCCCGCTGTAAGTGCTGCAAATGCCTGTTGGTGTAACACACCAGGAAAACACAGCAATACGGACTAACTTCAGGTGTATAATGTGCGGGAGGCACACTTCGCCCGCTGTAAGTGCTGCAAATGCCTGTTGGTGTAACACACCAGGAAAACACAGCAATACGGGCTAACTTCAGGTGTATAATGTGCAGGAGGCACACTCCACCCGCTGTAAGTGCTGCAAATGCCTGTTGGTGTAACACACCAGGAAAACACAGCAATACGGGCTAACTTTAGGTGTATAATGTGCAGGAGGCTTAGCAACAATGACACTGACACTGTCCCCTGCCTATCCTTCTCTCTCCCTGCACACAAGGTTTATCAAAGAATATGACACTGACACTCTCCCTGCCTATCCTTCTCTCTCCCTGCACACAAGGTTTAGTAAAGAATATGACACTGACACTGTCCCCTGCCTATCCTTCTCTCTCCCTGCACACAAGGTTTAGCAAAGAATATGACACTGACACTGTCCTCTGCCTATCCTTCTCTCTCCCTGCACACAAGGTTTAGCAAAGAATATGACACTGACACTCTTCCTGCTGTGACAGCAGGAAGGTAAAGTCACCTGGTTGCATCCAGGGGGGTAGATATATTTCGCCCAGATTCAGGCTTTACGCCGATTTGTACAACTAGGTGGAGAGTTGTATAAGGCTAGTGTGCTCATGGATGACTCATACCTCTAGGGAGAGGGCTGGGCGTCGTGCAGACAGGGAGTTGATGAGACCAGCTGAACCTTGTCAGCTCATTTAGGCCTCTATAAGAAAGCCCAGCTTCATTAGATGTTAGCTCATGCCTGGAACCAGACCTGTGTGGACTGTCTAGGGAGAGTGAACCCCTGTGCGGTGAGAGAAAGCCTGTGTGGCTATATTTTGCTTGGACATTTAAAACCAGGGACTTAGGGACTAGGACAGCACTAGGCTGATCCCAGTTGTTAGTTAGGAAACCTGTATGTTTAGTCAGAGGTCAAGTTGACCAGGATTTATTTTGTTTATGTTTTTTTTGCCTTGCTGTGTTTTTGTCACTGTAAATAGAAAATAAACCGCACCTTTTTGATTTTGAAAACCACAACCTCCGTCTGCTGGGCCTGTTTTTGGGTGGGGAGCCCATCCCGGGGGTCACACATACCCGCTGCCGAGCTAACCCCCTCACAGTTGGTGGAGAACCAGTGGCAGTTTTTTTTTAAGCCAGCATGGAGGAGATACTGAAACAGCTGGCTCTAGCAAATGCCAATCAACAGCAGACAAATGCAGGTTTGCAAAGGAGCCTTGCAGCCCAGCAGCAAGCTCATCAACAGAGCCTTGCAACTTTACAACAGAGTCTGGAGGCTCAGCAACAAGCCCAACAGCAATCTGAGGCCCGCTTCATAGACCTGTTGCAGAAGCAAGAGCAGAGACTACAACAACAGATGGAAGCAGTAATGCAGCAACGTCCGCAGACCAGTGAGGAAAGCCGTCCCACTAATACCGCGTCCTTTGGGGTGAGTCGTTTATTGACAAAAATGACTGGAGAGGATGATCCAGAGGTATTTTTGACCACATTTGAAAGGACCGCTGAAAGAGAAAAGTGGCCTGAGGAGCAGTGGGCTGGACTAGTGGCTCCTCTGTTAACTGGTGAATCGCAGAAAGCTTACTATGACCTAGAGCCTAACCAAGCAAAAGACTATGTGATGCTAAAAGCTGAAATATTGGCAAGGCTGGGTGTCACCCTGGCTGTCCGGGCTCAGCGTGTGCATAACTGGACTTTCCAGCTTGGAAAACCCCCCAGGTCTCAAATGTATGATCTCATTCACCTGAGCAGAAAGTGGCTACAGCCAGAGACTTTGTCCGCACCAAAGATTGTGGAACGTGTTGTAATGGATCGGTTTTTGAGAGCTCTTCCTACTGCCATCCAAAAGTGGGTAAGCCATGGAGACCCAGAGACGGCCGATGGTCTTGTGGATCGTGTGGAGAAATACTTGGCTACAGAGAACCTGACGGCCTCTTCCAGAGACACTCGGACTTTCCACCCTAAGACCAGACCATCCCCAGGGGCGGATAAGAGGATTCCAAGGGGTGAGGGTGGAGAGAGTGAGAGGGTGGGAGCTCTACCCCAAGTTTGGCGAGAACAGCCTGGGAAATCAGCGGCTCAAGAGGCCGCAAGAAGGATCGTTTGCTACCGCTGCCGGCAAGCGGGACATATTGCAGCAAATTGCCCGGTTGTGGAGGAACCCATGCAGTGTGACTTTCTGACGGGCAGACGTCAGTCGCTGTGTGCGACAGTCGCATGCACTGCCATTCGGGGAACTGAGAAACATTTATGCAAAATGTGTATTAATGGTAGAAATGTTGTGGTATTGCTGGATTCAGGTAGCCTTGTGACCCTGATAAAGGCTGAGTTAGTTAAAACAGAGGTCTCTGGGAATAGCAAGGTAGCCGTTATTTGTGTGCATGGGGACACCCGAGAGTATCCAGTGACTACAGTGTGTTTCGAGACCCCCAAAGGTACCCTCTCTCATCCAGTGGGCTTAGTATCTCAGTTACCGCATGACGCCATTGTGGGAAGGGATTTTCCGAAGTTCTGGGAACTGTGGGATGATCCTGAGCCCCCCACTGGTGCCCCTATGTACCAGGAATGTGATAGCCAGAACTCCCCTGAGAGTGGTGAGGACTCTCCGGAATTTCCCTTGTCAGTATTGGCAGGGGAGACTCAAGAAACTGGAGAGGAGCCCACCTCCTCAGACGAAAACCTACCGTCTGTGGAGTTTTCTGATCTTGAGGTTCACAGGGAAAACTTTGCCACAGAACAGTTGAAAGACCCCGCCCTAATAAAGGCACGGGAAAACGTAGTGAAAATAGATGGCGAGTTAGTGAACCCAGATAATACCGGCACTTACCCATACTTCAGCGTAGAGAAGGACCTACTGTATCGGGTGGCAAAAAGGGCAGAAGAAACCGTTGAGCAGCTTGTGGTGCCCAAACCTTACAGGAAGTTGGTGTTGGAGTTGGCCCATGGGCACATTCTTGGAGGTCATCTGGGGACAGAGAAAACCCGAGAGAGGGTATTACAGAGATTCTATTGGCCTGGGGTGATGAAGGACATAGAAAATTATTGTTCCTCCTGCCCTGTGTGTCAGAGGTCGGCCCCGATGCCACATTTCCGTAGCCCGCTGGTCCCTCTACCCATCATTGAGGTCCCGTTTGAGAGAATCGCAATGGATTTGGTAGGTCCTATAATCAAGTCCGCTAGGGGGCACCAGTACATATTGGTTATAATGGACTATGCCACCCGTTATCCAGAAGCGATCCCTCTCAGAAATACCTCGGCCAAAACCATAGCCAAAGAGCTATCTCTTGTTTTTAGCCGGGTGGGTATTTGTAAAGAACTGCTTACGGACCAAGGTACACCCTTTATGTCCCGGGTTATGAAAGAGCTGTGTAAATTGTTCAAAGTGACGCAATTGCGTACATCTGTGTATCACCCCCAAACCGATGGGCTGGTTGAAAGATTCAACAAAACCCTAAAACAAATGTTGAAGAAAGTGGTGGATAGAGATGGAAGGGATTGGGACTGTCTACTTCCTTATTTGATGTTTGCTATTAGGGAGGTGCCCCAATCCTCTACGGGATTCTCCCCCTTTGAGTTACTGTATGGGAGACACCCAAGAGGGCTGTTGGATATTGCCAAGGAAACTTGGGAAAGTGAGAGTTCTCCCCACAGGAGTGTGATTGAGCATGTCGCCCTGATGCAAGATCGAATTGCACAGGTAATGCCCATCGTGAAGGAACATTTGGCCCAAGCGCAGTTGGCACAGCAGAGAGTGTACAACCGTGGAGCCAAGACCCGTACCTTTTCCCCGGGGGATAGGATATTGGTACTTGTCCCTACGGTTGAAAGTAAATTCCTTGCCAAATGGCAAGGCCCCTACGAGATAATGGAAAAAGTGAGCGAAGTGAATTACAAGGTCAGACAACCAGGAAGGCGAAAGCCCGAACAGATCTATCACGTTAATCTGTTGAAAGCCTGGAGGGATAGAGAGTCCCTAGTCGCAGACACTTGGTCACCAGCTCAAACTGGTTGCGTGATTCCTGAGGTTGGAATCGCAGCCACCTTGTCACAACCCCAACAACAGGAGGTTAAGGAGTTTGTGCTTCGCAACAAGGAGGTATTCTCTGAGCTGCCGGGACAAACATCTGGGGTAGAGCATGACATTATTACCCCGCCCGGTGAAAGGGTGAAGTTAAAACCCTATCGGATCCCAGAGGCCCGACGGGAGGCAATACGGGAGGAAGTACAGAAAATGCTGAACTTAGGGGTGATAGAGGAGTCCCAAAGTGATTGGTCTAGTCCCATTGTGTTGGTGCCTAAACCGGATGGGAGCTGGCGATTTTGTAACGATTTTCGTCAGTTGAACAAAGTTACAAAATTTGACACCTACCCCATGCCACGTATAGATGAGTTGATCGACCGGCTGGGAACAGCCCGATACATGACGACTCTTGACCTCACAAAAGGGTATTGGCAAATCCCCCTGGCCAAGTCGGCCAAAGAGAAAACCGCATTTGTAACCCCAGACGGGGCGTTCCAATATAAAAGAATGCCGTTCGGGTTACAGAATGCGCCGGCCACATTCCAGCGGAAAATGGACCAGATGCTGAGGCCCCATCGGAAGTATGCTGCGGCTTACCTGGATGACATAATTGTCCATAGCACAGATTGGGCCTCACATCTGCCAAAAGTGCAAGCAGTCCTGGACTCTGTTCGGGAAGCAGGGTTTACGGCTAACCCCAAGAAGTGTACCATTGGGCAGGAGGAGGCCAAATATCTTGGGTACACCATTGGGAGGGGAGTAATAAAACCCCAACTCAACAAAGTCGAGGCCATCCAGAGTTGGCCACGTCCCAACAGCAAGAAGCAGGTACGAGCCTTTCTGGGAATCGCTGGGTATTATCGGCGATTCATTCCCCACTTTGCTTCTAAGGCTGTGCCCCTAACCAACCTGACGAAGGGGAAAGGGTCGGTCATGATTAAATGGACCCCCGAGGCTGAGGCAGCATTCCAATTCTTGAAACAAGCCTTATGTAGCCAGCCAGTGTTGTACTCACCCGACTTCTCTAGAGACTTTGTCGTACAAAGTGATGCGTCAGATGTGGGGTTAGGAGCAGTATTGTCCCAGGTCTGGAACGGGGAAGAGCACCCAGTCATTTACCTCAGCAGGAAGTTGAAGTCCCATGAGGTAAATTACGCCACCGTTGAAAAGGAGTGTTTAGCGGTGAAGTGGGCTCTAGATTCCCTTCGGTACTACCTGCTAGGTAGGCACTTTGACATGGTTACGGATCACGCTCCGTTAAAGTGGATGGCTCAAAACAAGGAAACAAATAGAAGAGTGAATAGGTGGTTCCTGGCCCTCCAGGAATTCAACTTCACAGTAAAGCATCGCCCTGGCGTTCAAATGGGGAATGTGGATGCTTTGTCTCGAGTACATGAATGCCTGATTGCTGGTGTTCCAACCCCGAGGTTAAAACAAGAGGGGGGGTATGTGACAGCAGGAAGGTAAAGTCACCTGGTTGCATCCAGGGGGGTAGATATATTTCGCCCAGATTCAGGCTTTACGCCGATTTGTACAACTAGGTGGAGAGTTGTATAAGGCTAGTGTGCTCATGGATGACTCATACCTCTAGGGAGAGGGCTGGGCGTCGTGCAGACAGGGAGTTGATGAGACCAGCTGAACCTTGTCAGCTCATTTAGGCCTCTATAAGAAAGCCCAGCTTCATTAGATGTTAGCTCATGCCTGGAACCAGACCTGTGTGGACTGTCTAGGGAGAGTGAACCCCTGTGCGGTGAGAGAAAGCCTGTGTGGCTATATTTTGCTTGGACATTTAAAACCAGGGACTTAGGGACTAGGACAGCACTAGGCTGATCCCAGTTGTTAGTTAGGAAACCTGTATGTTTAGTCAGAGGTCAAGTTGACCAGGATTTATTTTGTTTATGTTTTTTTTGCCTTGCTGTGTTTTTGTCACTGTAAATAGAAAATAAACCGCACCTTTTTGATTTTGAAAACCACAACCTCCGTCTGCTGGGCCTGTTTTTGGGTGGGGAGCCCATCCCGGGGGTCACACATACCCGCTGCCGAGCTAACCCCCTCACACTGCCTATCCTTCTCTCTCCCTGCACACAAGGTTTAGCAAAGAATATGACACTGACACTGTCCCCTGCCTATCCTTCTCTCTCCCTGCACACAAGGTTTAGCAAAGAATATGACACTGACACTCTCCCTGCCTATCCTTCTCTCTCTCTGCACACAAGAATAGCACAAAGAATATCAACACTGTCCCTGCCTATCCTTCTCTTTCCCTGCGCCGGAACACACTACACAAGGCCGCCGCGCTGGCGGCCTTTTATAGTGTGGGGCGTGTGCTAAACCCCCTGAGCTATAATTGGCCACAGGCAACCTGCCTGTGGGCAATTATGGCTCTCCTAGCTGCCGGCGCTGTGATTGGCCAAGCATGCGGGGTCACAGTGCGTGCTTGGCCAATCACAGCGCCGGGATTGCACTGCGATGGCGCAGTGTATTGTGGGCCGTTCGCGTCACTCGAATTTGTCGCGAACGGCCCAAATAGTTCGATGAACGGTCGAACAGCCGATGTTCGAGTCGAACGTATGTTCGATTCGAACACCGAGCTCATCCCTAGCAGGAAGTCAGATTTACATGCAACAGAACATTGTCTATATGCAAAATTACAGTGGGGAAAACAAGTATTTGATACACTGCCGATTTTGCAGGTTTTCCTACTTACAAAGCATGTAGAGGTCTGTAATTTTTATCATAGGTACTCTTTAACTGTGAGAGATGGAATCTAAAACAAAAATCCAGAAAATCAAATTGTATGATTTTTAAATAATTAATTTGCATTTTATTGCATGACATGAGTATTTGATCACCTACCAACCAGTAAGAATTCCTGCTCTCACAGACCTGTTATTTTTTCTTTAAGAAGCCCTCCTGTTCTTCACTCATTACCTGTATTAACTGCACCTGTTTGAACTTGTTACCTGTATAAAAGACACCTGTCAACACACTCAATCAAACAGACTCCAACCTCTCCACAATGGCCAAGACCAGAGAGCTGTGTAAGGACATCAGGGATAAAATTGTAGACCTGCACAAGGCTGGGATGGGCTACAGGATAATAGGCAAGCAGCTTGGTGAGAAGAAAACAACTGTTAACGCAATTATTAGAAAATGGAAGAAGTTCAAGATGACCGTCAATCTCCCTCGGTCTGGGGCTCCATGCAAGATCTCACCTCGTGGGGCATCAATGATCATGAGGAAGGTTTGGGATCAGCCCAGAACCTGGTCAATGACCTGAAGAGAGCTGGGACCACAGTCTCAAAGAAAAACATTAGTAACACACTACGCCGTCATGCATTAAAATCCTGCAGCGCATGCAAAGTCCCCCCGCTCAAGCCAGCGCATGTCCAGGCCCATCTGAAGTTTTCCAATGACCATCCGAATGAGCCAGAGGAGGAATGGGAGAAGGTGATGTGGTCTGATGAGACAAAAATAGAGCTTTTTGGTCTAAACTCCACTCGCCGTGTTTGGAGGAAGAAGAAGGATGAGTACAACCCCAAGAACACCATCCCAACCGTGAAGCATGGAGGTGGAAACTTCATTCTTTGGGGATGCTTTTCTGCAAAGGGGACAGGGCGACTACACTGTATTGAGGGGAGGATGGATGGGGCCATGTATTGCGCTCAGTAAGAGCATTGAAGATGGGTCGTGGCTGGGTCTTCCAGCATGACAACGACCCGAAACACACAGCCAGGGCATCTAAGGCATCTAAGGCTCCGTAAGAAACATCTCAAGGTCCTGGAGTGGCCTAACCAGTCTCCAGACCTAAACCCAATAGAAAATCTTTGGAGGGAGCTGAAAGTCCGTATTGCCTAGCGACAGCCCCGAAACCTGAAGGATCTGGAGAAGCTCTGTATGGAGGAGTGGGCCAAAATCCCTGCTGCAGTGTGTGCAAACCTGGTCAAGAACTATAGGAAACGTATGAGCTCTGTAATTGCAAACAAAGGTTTCTGTACCAAATATTAAGTTCTGCTTTTCTGATGTATCAAATACTTATGTCATGCAATAAAATGCAAATTAATTACTTAAAAATCATACAATGTGATTTTCTGAATTTTTGTTTTAGATTCCGTCTCTCACAGTTGAAGAGTACTTATGATAAACATTACAGACCTCTACATGCTTTGTAAGTAGGAAAACCTGCAAAATCGGCAGTGTATCAAATACTTGTTCTCCCCACTGTATATGACATACCATTATGTTCAATTCCAAGGGGTGGGATAGGGCAGTATAGGGGCAGGCTAGGGCAGTATTTAGACAGGCTAGGTTAGTATATATAGACAGGCTAGGGTAGTATCGGGGCATGCTAGGATAGTATATAGACAGGCTAGGGTAGAATATGTACAGGCTAGGGTAGTAAATGGGCATGCTAGGATAGTATATAGACAGGCTAGGGTAGTCTCCTCGGACGAGAGGACATCCGTGATAGGCAGAACACTGAACAGAGGCTCTGCTGGGAAACTGAGTGTTCCGCCTATCACGGAACAGCACGAGGAGGAGGCGCGGCTTTTGAACAATGGACGCCCGCAGTCTGACTGAGACTCTGCATGTCAGGGATAAGGTATGGGATCGTCGAGGTGAGGTATGCAATGGCACAGTGAGGTATGCAATGGCACAGTGAGGCATGCAATGGCACAGTGAGGTATGTAATGGCACAGTGAGGCATGTAATGGCACAGTGAGGCATGCAATGACACAGTGAGGCATGTAATGGCACAGTGAGTCATGCAATGGCACAGTGAGATTTGAAAAAAGCTGAATAAAGCCTGTTCCTGTCAGCGGTTGTACCGGCTACCCCTCAGCTTCCAGACAGACTAGTCGGAAGGGGGTCGTCTTATCGGGCGAGTATATCCCAAAACCAACATTTTAGCTGGAAAATTAGGGGGTCACCTTATATGCCCAGACGCCTTATTCGCCGGCAAATACGGTAGATGCAACAACCATTCTGATCATTTATACTCTAATTACCAGTTTTGCCACTAAGTAGCAGTACTGTATTTAATGCTTTTATAATATAGCTGTCTTCTTGTGGAACTAGATTACATGGTTATGATGTAATTTTCACTCTGTGTGTGTGTTTCTTTCAATTCTAATAAGGCAAGAGGGCTCAGCTATGTGCCCAGTAGCACCAATCTGGTGAGAGTCACATCTGCAGCAGCTTTTCAACAGAATGTTATAAAGTACATAGGGCTGGGATTAAACAACCCTGAAAGAGTATGACTTTACAGGAATGTCATGTACAGCATATCGTTGTCACTGTAGTATTAGCTTGCATAAACAGCAATAGTTCATATGATAAGGTGTATACACAAAAAAGTTCTCCTCCATAATGCATATGGCATATAAAGCATGAAGCAAGTGTTGTGGTGTGCAAGCAGGCCCGGACTGGGACAAAAAATAGGCCCGGGCATTTTAGACTGAGCAGCCCTGGGGGGGGGGCGGCGGCGGCACTTCGCGGCGGCGGTTAATGATGGGATGTGGGGTTCCAGCACCTTGTACCTCTGGACCCCTTTACATTACACAGCACCCTGCACCTCTGGACCCCTTTACATAGCACCGCACCTCTGGACCCCTTTACATTACATAGCACCACACCTCTGAACCCTTTTACATTACACAGCACCCTGCACCTCTGGGCCCCTTTATATTACACAGCACCCTGCACCTCTGGACCCCTTTACATTACACAGCACCCTGTACCTCTGGATCCCTTTACATTACACAGCACCCTGCACCTCTGGACCCTTTTACATTACACAGCCCCCCACAGTTTGTTACACAGACACCCCCTAACAGTTCTGGACCCCCTGCATGTTATACAGACCTCCCTATTGTACAGACCCCCTCACTACAGTGCAGACCCCCTCCCTACACTACAGACCCCCCTACAGTACAGACCCCCTCTACAATACAGACCCCCCTACATTACAGCCCCCCTCTACCATACAGACCCCCCCTACATTACAGACCCCCCTACATTACAGACACCCCCTACATTACAGACCCCCTCTACAATACAGACCCCCCTACAATACAGAACCCCCCTACAATACAGACCCCCTACATTACAGACCCCCCTACAATACAGACCCCTACAATACAGACACCCCCTACATTTCAGACCCCCCTAAAATACAGAACCCCCCACATTTCAGACCCCCCTACAATACAGAACCCCCCTACATTTCAGACCCCCTTCAATACAGAACCCCCCTACATTACAGACCCCCTACAATACAGAACCCCCCTACAATACAGACCCCCCTACATTACAGACACCCCCTACATTACAGACCCCCTCTACAATACAGACCCCCCTACAATACAGAACCCCCCTACAATACAGACCCCCTACATTACAGACCCCCCTACAATACAGACCCCCCCTACATTTCAGACCCCCCTAAAATACAGAACCCCCCCACATTTCAGACCCCCCTACAATACAGAACCCCCCTACATTACAGACCCCCCTACATTACAGACCCCCTACAATACAGAACCCCCTACAATACAGAACCCACCTACATTTCAGACCCCCTGTCATGGAGATCCTGCCAGAAACAGGCGCCCCGGACTTCCTGGTCTCCGTTCGCGCGTGCGTCCAGCGGGTGGCGCCACAGAGACTATTTAAACCTGTCAATTACAGACAGTCCCTGCTGTCTGCTCTACAGCGTTGTGTGCTTAACCCTGATCTGAGACCATACCTGTGCTAAAAGACCCGGCTTACCTTGACCAACCTGTTATCTGCCTGCACCCGACCCCGGCTTGTTGTGACTACCCTTTGCCTGCACCCTGTACTTCTGCTGCCTGCCTGATATCTGACCCGGCCTGTTTACTACCCTGTTCCTGGTTCCGATCCAGTTTGCTTAACCGATCCAGTCTGCTGAGCTGTCCCAGATCCAGCCTGCTAAGCTGAACCTGCCTGCTAGCTGATCCTGTCTGCTGTGCTTCTTCCGATCCAGTCTGCGAGACCGATCCAGTCTGCTGAGCTGTCCCAGATCCAGCCTGCTACGCCAAACCTGCCTGCTAGCTGATCCTGTCTGCTGTGCTTCTTCCGATCCAGTCTGCAAGACTGATCCAGTCTGCTGTGCTACTTCCGATCCAGCCTGCTAGCCGTTCCAGTTCCGGTATTCTGCAAGGAAGCTTCCCGGTGTTTGAATCACCACCTCACCACAGTTGATCCTGCCAGGCACCCGTGCCACCCCTTACTCCTGTGCCAACTGTCACCTTACCAGGGGGCCGGGAGTGGGGGCCGTAAGGGAGGCCGTCCCCTGCAATTCGGGCTCACTATCATCAGGTACGTGACAGTAGCAGACAGCCATGCCTGAGCCTGAGCAGGGAGCCTCCCCTATGGAAGATCTGTGTCAGCATCTGGCAGATCTAACCGAAGCAGTCAAGGACCTTCAACAAAACTACACCCGGCTGGAAGAACGGTTACTGTTTTTTTCCAACCCTACCGGAATCCAAGGATCTCCCCATGCTTCCACCTCTTACGCTGGGACTGAACCAACCCAAACAATAGTAATGCTTCCTCCAGAACCTAGGGTCCTTGCACCAGAAAGATTTTCTGGAAATCGAAGTAGCTTTAGGGCTTTTCACAACTCCTGCGAACTATACTTCACCCTCCAGCCACGAACCTTCACTCTGGAAATCACTAAAGTGGGCTTTGTTGTTTCCCTGCTTACCGGGGACCCCCAAGCCTGGGCCCACCGTCTCCTGGAACGAAAGGACATAGTTCTGACCAACCTTGCCTCCTTCTTCGACGCTATGGCTCAGCTATACAAGGATCCCCAGCTTTCAGCAACTGCAGAAGCGGCTTTGCGTACCCTTCAGCAGGGACGCAGGGCAGCAGAGGACTACGTGGCCGAGTTTAGGCGGTGGAGCGCAGATACGGACTGGAACGATGCCGCTCTCCGTCACCAGTTCCGCATGGGACTCTCTGATTCTCTGAAAGATGAGCTGGCTAGAGTTGGGGTGCCACAGACTTTGAATGCGTTGATCGATTTAACCATACAGATCGATCGACGCCTAAGAGAACGGAGGGCTGAGAGAGCTACAGGGTTTTCTCACCCAACCTGGATGCTCCCAAGGGCTCCAAGTCACCTGCACCCAGTACCCGCTGCATCACCAGCTTCCGCACCCAACGCACCTGAGCCCATGCAGCTTGGGGTTCTTCGTCCTTCCCTTACCCCAGAGGAGCGACAACGTCGTTGGACGAACAATCTGTGTCTCTATTGCGGAGGGCCCGGACATTACGTTAGGAACTGCCCTCTGAAGCTCCGTAAATGTCTCTCTATGATTCCTGAATACACGGGCCCTATAGCCAAGACCGCATCTCATCTTGCCCTTTCAGTCTCATTGCAGCTTTCAGGAAAGACCCTGCCAACCCCTGCCATTATTGATTCTGGGGCCTGCAGTTGTTTCATGGACTCTTCATTCGCTGCTAAACATCGGATTCCTCTCCTTCCCAAGACCCATGGACTCTCTGTTCACCTGGCTGATGGGTCTGCTATTAAATCTGGCCCTGTAGTTCTAGAGACTGCTCCTATTCCTGCTGTCATTTCCAGCTCCCACCACGAACTGTTACATATGGACATCATCTCTTCTCCATTATTCCCTGTGATCCTCGGTATGCCCTGGCTGCAAGCTCACAACCCTGCCATCAACTGGGCCACAGGGGAAGTCACCTTTTCGTCACCTTACTGCCAGCAGTTCTGTGGCTCTCACGCCCCTCATGGGCCGTCTAACCTGCTCTGCCTGGATTCAGAAGCTGAATTACGTCAGTCTATTCCAGAAGTCTATCATGAGTACCTGGATGTATTCAGTAAACAACGAGCGGAGGTTCTACCACCCCATCGAGCCTACGACTGCCCCATTGAACTATTACCTGGGGCTGAAATCCCATTTGGAAGGATTTTTCCGTTGACAGAGGTTGAACAGGGGGGCACTAAGGGAATATGTTGACGAGAACCTGAAGAAGGGGTTTATTCGCCCATCCACGTCTCCAGCAGGCGCGGGCATCTTTTTCATCGAGAAAAAGGACCATACCCTTCGTCCTTGCGTGGATTACCGCAAATTAAATAAAATTACGGTGAAGAACCGTTATCCCCTTCCTTTGATGCCAGAGTTATTCCAGAGACTGGGGGCTGCCAATGTCCTCACCAAGCTTGATCTCCGTGGAGCCTATAATTTGGTTCGCATCAGGGACGGAGATGAGTGGAAGACTGCTTTCCGTACTCGATTTGGGCACTTCGAGTATTTGGTGATGCCTTTCGGGTTGTGCAATGCCCCCGCCACGTTCCAATACTTCATTAATGATGCCCTTCGAGACTTTCTGGACTTATTTGCTATCGTCTATCTAGACGACATATTAATTTTCTCTTCCTCCCTCGAATCCCATCGCAGGCATGTCAAGAGTGTGTTAGCCAGGCTTCGACAACATGGCCTATATGCGAAAGCCGAAAAATGTGCGTTCGAGCAGGGAAGTATACCATTCTTGGGATTAATCATCTCCAGTGAGGGCATCGAGATGGACCCCCAGAAGATTGCTGCAATCCTAGACTGGCCAGTCCCTACAGACAAGAAGGGAATCCAACGTTTTGTCGGTTTTGCCAATTTTTACCGCAAGTTCATCAGAGGATTCTCGGCCATCATTGCACCAATCACTCAATTAACCCAACAGGGGAACCGCTTCCATTGGTCCTCCGAGGCCCAAAAGGCCTTTGAGGCCCTTAAGGGGCTTTTTACCTCTGCCTCCGTCTTGAAGCATCCGGATTCCTCTTTGCCATTCGTCCTCGAGGTAGACGCATCCGAAATCACTGTAGGGGCAATATTGTCCCAGAGACAAGGAACCAAGGCCCTGCTTCACCCAGTGGCCTTCTTCTCACGCAAGTTGTCAACAGCAGAGAGGAACTACGATGTGGGGGATCGGGAGTTGCTGGCGATTAAGTCTGCGCTAGAAGAATGGCGCTATCTGCTGGAGGGAGCTGCCCATCCAATTCTGATAGTTACTGACCATAAGAACCTGGAATATCTGAGATCTGCAAAGAGACTAAAACCACGACAAGCCAGATGGGCGCTCTTTTTCTCCAGGTTTTTGTTCCATGTCACGTATCGTCCAGGCTCCAAGAACACTAAGCCTGACGCCTTGTCTCGGATGTTTCACAAACCCAAAGAAGTTTCTCTTCCGGATACCATCCTTGCCCCTGGGAATTTCCTCTTGCTTCAGGAAAACCTGCTCTCCAGACTTAAACAAGCCTCCGCAGGGCAGTTGCCCTCTCCTGAATTGGAACTGCAGGTTAAGGACGGGTTGCTCTGGCATAAGGACAAGATCTATATCCCAGAGGATCTACGAGTATCTGTCCTGGAACTCTGCCACGACCATGCATTAGCCGGGCACTTTGGCATAGTGAAGACCACCGACTTGGTACAGCGTACCTTTTGGTGGCCTCAATTACGGGAAGATTGTAAAGAATTTGTGGAGTCCTGCACTACCTGCATCAGGAACAAGACTCATAGAACCAAGGCCTGGGGCTTATTAAGACCCTTACCTGTTCCAGACAGACCATGGAGGATGTTATCCATAGACTTCATTGTCGAGTTACCTCCAGCAGAAGATCATACCACTATCTTTGTGATAGTCGATCGTCTGTCCAAAATGGCACACTTTATTCCTATGAAAGGCACTCCCTCTGCCCCTGAAACAGCACAGGAATTTATCAAGGACATCGTCAGACTCCACAGGGTACCAGCCAACATTGTTTCAGATCGAGGGGTACAGTTCACCTCCCGCTTCTGGAGGTCCCTCTGTAAGGCCTTGGACATAGAACTGTCATTCTCTTCCGCCTATCACCCCCAGACCAATGGACAGACTGAGAGGACTAACCAAACTCTGGAGCAGTACCTGCGCTGCTTCTCCTCCTTTACACAAGATAACTGGATTTCCCTGCTTCCTTTGGCCGAATTTGCCTACAACAACTCCATCCACTCCGCCACCAAGCAGACCCCGTTCTTTGCCAACTTTGGTTTTCACCCTTCATTCCTACCCAATTCTCTTCCCGAATGTGCGGTGCCAGCAGTACAGGAGAAAATTTATTTATTTTCCACCAATAACCAACTTTTGCAGGAAACTATGACCAGGACCCAGGAACACAACATATTAACTTTTGACAAGAAGAGACGGGGTGAGTTGGTACTGGTGTGGCTGTCTACAGTGAACTTGAGGATGGCATGCCCTTCAAAGAAATTGGGCCCCAAGTTCCTAGGACCTTTTCTGGTTAAAAGGAAAATCAATGAAGTGGCTTTTGAACTGGAACTCCCAGATTCACTGAAGATCCACCCAGTATTTCATGTGTCGCTGTTGAAACCATCTATTTCCAATCCCTTTCCTGGCCGAAGCTCTGTTACCCCTGACCCTGTTATTATAGACGGGGAAGAGGAGTTTGAAGTAGAGGCTATCCTGGATTCCAGGAGGAGAAGGAACCAGAACCAGTTTTTGATAAAGTGGAAGGGGTATGGACCCGAAGAGAATTCTTGGGAGCCCGAGGGGAACATCCACGCTAAGAGTCTGGTACAGTCCTTTAAAAGGTTTCACCCTGAAAAGTTCGCCCGGATGAGCATCCGGAGGCTGCCCCTTGGGGGGGGGGCAATGTCATGGAGATCCTGCCAGAAACAGGCGCCCCGGACTTCCTGGTCTCCGTTCGCGCGTGCGTCCAGCGGGTGGCGCCAGA
Source organism: Rana muscosa (assembly GCA_029206835.1). Taxonomy (NCBI): domain Eukaryota; kingdom Metazoa; phylum Chordata; class Amphibia; order Anura; family Ranidae; genus Rana; species Rana muscosa. The sequence continues at coordinate 420,157,811 of CM055117.1, read as the reverse complement.
GAGACTATTTAAACCTGTCAATTACAGACAGTCCCTGCTGTCTGCTCTACAGCGTTGTGTGCTTAACCCTGATCTGAGACCATACCTGTGCTAAAAGACCCGGCTTACCTTGACCAACCTGTTATCTGCCTGCACCCGACCCCGGCTTGTTGTGACTACCCTTTGCCTGCACCCTGTACTTCTGCTGCCCGCCTGATATCTGACCCGGCCTGTTTACTACCCTGTTCCTGGTTCCAATCCAGTTTGCTTAACTGATCCAGTCTGCTGAGCTGTCCCAGATCCAGCCTGCTGAGCTGAACATGCCTTCTAGCTGATCCTGTCTGCTGTGCTTCTTCCGATCCAGTCTGCGAGACCGATCCAGTCTGCTGAGCTGTCCCAGATCCAGCCTGCTAAGCCAAACCTGCCTGCTAGCTGATCCTGTCTGCTGTGCTTCTTCCGATCCAGTCTGCAAGACTGATCCAGTCTGCTGTGCTACTTCCGATCCAGCCTGCTAGCCGTTCCAGTTCCGGTATTCTGCAAGGAAGCTTCCCGGTGTTTGAATCACCACCTCACCACAGTTGATCCTGCCTGGCACCCGTGCCACCCCTTACTCCTGTGCCAACTGTCACCTTACCAGGGGGCCGGGAGTGGGGGCCGTAAGGGAGGCCGTCCCCTGCAATTCGGGCTCACTATCATCAGGTACGTGACACCCCCCTACAATACAGAACTCCCCTACATTTCAGACCCCCCCTACAATACAGAACCCCCCTACATTACAGACCCCCCTACAATACAGAACCCCCCTACATTTCAGACCCCCCTACAATACAGAACCCCTACATTTCAGACCCCCACTACAATACAGAAACCCCCCTACATTACAGACCCCCTACAATACAGAACCCCCCTACAATACAGAACCCCCCTACAATACAGAACCCCCCTACATTACAGACCCCCCTACAATACAGAACCCCCCTACATTTCAGACTGTTGTGGAGTTTATGGCGGGCCAGGACCTTTGGAAATAGATGGAGTCCCTTTGGACATCGGATCGAGATGGGGGGGAAGAGTGGATCTACGTTCCGATGTGGGGGGCTCTACTCTGTAAAAGAACATTTTTTTTGTCTTTTTGAAATAATGCTTTAAGTTTGCAGTGTGTGTGTATGTCTGCGAATCCGATCGTGCATGTGTATGTGTGTGATTTTGTTGGGAGAGAGATCGTAGGCCTGTGAATTTGTTTGTGTATGCCTGTGTGGGTATGCCTGTGTGTGATTAGATTGTTTGTGTGATATAGGACATGTGTACCCATGAGTGTGATTGAAATTGTGTAAGAGATGGCTGTTTGTGCAATGTACTGAGCAGTTTGTAAAGTGGACGATTGTTTGTGAGCCATGAGGTTTAGTGGGGGAGGGGCAGCCAGCATCTCAGTTACAAGGGTGAAAGTTGGTGACTTTCTGTAAATAGCATGCAGGAGTTTTGTAGTGGGAGGGCCCTGAGAGATGATCTGATGGAGACTGTATATTGTGTATGAAATGAAGGTATAGCTGTGGTATTTCATGCAGCCTACACTGAGATTGGCGGCCTTGTTAAAGATGGCCGCTGCATTGAGCCATAAGCCATGTGCTTTAGTGGGGGGGGGGGGCAGGCAGCATGGTCATTGGTTACAATGGTGCTGGAAGGGAAACGCCCTGAGGGATGATGATCTGATGTTACAAGCAACATTGTACTGTATGTGTGTAGTGTTTGTGATTTCTATGAAAAATAGAAATGGATAGATTGTGATTTTTGCCTTTATAGGGGACAAAGACACATGTCCCCATTAGTGTAAAAATATTTTAACAAAAGTGTTTGGTTTTTAAGTTGAAAGTTCCCGCCGCATATCCAAGTGGCCAGGCATTGCTAGAAGGCAGACAATAGTATGGCTTGTTATGGAAGCTGAGGCCACTGTGTGTGTGAACTTTAGGTAGAGAAAAGTGGTGAATATCTCAGAGTATATTAACCACTTGACCACAGGGCACTTAAACCCCCTTAATAACCAGACCAATTTTCAGCTTTCGGTGCTCTCACATTTTGAATGACAATTACTCAGTCATACAACACTGTACCTATATGAATTTTTTGTCCTTTTTTTTCACACAAATAGAGCTTTCTTTTGGTGGTATTTAATCACCGTATAAAAAAAAAAAAAAAAAGATACTAAAATAGTCTGGCCCTCCTTCCTAGTATCACTCTGCGCTTGAGGATGATGTGCCGTAAGAATATAAACAATAGTAAAATATATGTAAATGAACAGCTGCTGCTTAAAATCAAATGTACATATAAAAAAACAGTCTTTTTTTAAAAACTTTGTTTAAAAGTTCAGAATAAAACTGTAGCAGCGCTACGAACAAAAGTTCAAATGTGCGTCTTCTATGATAATCGCTTATCTAGGTGATGAAGTAGTGAATGGTGAATCTAGTTGTATCCAATTCTTAGTGCTCCTTTCACCAGTAGTGTATTACACCGCGTGGGGGGATTTTTGAAAGTCCCCTTCAGGGGGCGCACTCACCAGATACAGGATAAATGTAAGCCTAGATCAACATTCCTCCTTCAGCAATGATACAATCAGATAAATTTTCCTTTTCTTCTCCACCATAAACTTCATGCGGTAACTCAGGTATATGTAAGGGTAAAGAAATATCTCCACATAGGGTAATATTGTAAAACCAATTTATTGAGAAACAAACCCCTTGGCTCCCCCCTTACAAAATCTGCGTACCACAATGAGAATATATACAGGCATTTGAGTATGGAGTAAAAACGAGCGCTTCAGCGCTGGGCACTTGCCACTGTTGAACACTGGATGTAAAATCTCCTCAGCGTTTCCTGTGTGGCTGGTCCTGGAACGCGTCCGCGTCACTTCCGGTTTGCTGAACTGTGTTGGTCACGCCCTGACGTTTCGTCACTTCCTGACTTCTTCTGAGGGCGTGACCAACCGTCATAGCAACCGGAATATATGCAGAGTCAGACCCCGCCCCTCGGCTGGACGTTAGAGCACGCTCTGCGCGCCTGCGACGTCGCGCATGCGCCCTGAGATAGTCCGCGTCCATGCCCTGCTGTGGGCGGAAGTTCAACCAGGCGCAGCTCGATATGCCTCCCTCTGATTGGTGTGTGCATTCGAGCTGCGTCCTGATAGGATACATTGCATCTGCTTGTCGGTGTCGGTGAGACCGAGCCAACCTAAATACAAATACAAAGGGGACATTGATAATTAGCTATGTGGGGTGATGACAAATACGCCGGTACCTACCGCCGTACTGACATCTCCACAGTTAACCTCTGTGCCCTGGAGCTCCAAGGGCCTGTTTTGATAACAATGTATCACCCACATTGCCCCCGGTGTTCAGAATCTATTACTGTGATTTGTATTCTACTGCCGGGTTTTTTTTTTTTGGCTCTGTGATGTTTACCTCCTAATTTGGTGAAAGTATCAGGGCTGTACTGAATTGCCTGCAGTGAATTAAAATACTACCAGACAGCCTTTAAGCCTTCTTAATGAATAAATATCTACATCTATAAATAGATGCATATGTGTGGCAATCAATTACTTCTATGTGTAGGTGATGTCGTGGGTCTATGTGTACAATTTAAACATACCCATTCGTAAGTATGTGCACATAACCATATAAACATTCATATACTACTTGAAAAAGGTTCATTCATGAAACATCACTGATGAAGATTACACTAGTAATCATTAATAAAATTTACTACTTATAAAATTCATCAATAAAATCCATCCGTAAAATCTTCATAAGAACAACCCGATCCAAACGTAAAAAATCACAAACGTGATAATCATAATCATAAAAAAGGTAATAAACAATATTATCAACCAATGTAAAACCGCCATCCTACACCCCAAATCTCCCTCTAAACCTGATACACAATGATTAGGGATAATGGGTTGTATAGATGACGTGGTGTGAAACACCCTTCCGCAAGAATATTTTTCTCATGGTGTGTAGGCCACATGAACCAGTAAAATAAAGTGGAAAAAGCTACAAATTGATGTTTAAGATAAGAAATTAAAATCCCTATTAAAATCAGAAATAGAGATATTAAAACACTTAAAATAAATATACAAATGAAAATAATAATAATAATCATATTAATATTAATATTATTTAAATGAACCAACCGAACTAATCCAATAAGATGCAAAAATTAAATTGCTAAAAAGGTGGTCATAAAAGTACACGTGAAATTACTACAATCAGGGGTAGAGGCCTTGTGTATGCGTTCATGGTGCTCTAGTGATATGCCGTACTGATATTCATCGTGTTTAATATTTATGAATCACTGATAAAACAATTAATGTCTAATTCGATGTTCAAACCTTTGGGCGCTAAAACATCGGTTAAAAAAATCCATTTTGTTTCTTTTTTAGAAAGTTCACGCACCCTGTGTGAACCCCTCCAGTGTGGTTCCAAGCTTTCTATACCCCAGAATTGAAGGCCTGAGGGGTCCTGATTGTGCTTGAGCTTGAAGTGTAGTGACACGTTGTGGTCCTTAAAGCCTATCTTGATGTTGTTCACGTGTTCAGCTATTCGGATGCGCAAAAGTCTTTTTGTGCGCCCTATATATAGGAACCCACATGGACATTTTAGAGCATAGACCACGAAGCTGCTATTACACGTTATGAACTGCTCGATGTCGAATTGTTTCTGATTGGAAGGAGAGATGAAGTTTTCAAGACCCCTAATGGGTCGTGACACTTCCTTACATGCTCTGCATCTTCTGCAGGCAAAAAAGCCATTTTTGTTCCAGAACGTTTGAGGTCTGCTGGGAGGGTCTAAAACTTTCTTCACCACCCGATCTCCGTGGTTGGTGGCTTTCCGGTATATAAATTGAGGTTTTGGGGGGAGCACTGGACCCAATTTTTTATCCAAAAGTAAAATGTGCCAGTGTTTCGTGAAAATGTCTTCTACCTCCTTATATTGGCTGTGAAATTGTGAGATGAAGCCCCATTCTTTTGAGTTGGTGCCCCCTGTTGTAGGTTTGGGTTTATTCAGTAGGCACGTTTCCCTAGGCATTTGTTCTATTCCTTCTACAATTTTCTTTAGTGGTTGTGGGGCATAGCCTTTCGCTATGAATCTGTCAGATAGGACTTTTGCTTGCGTCAGAAAGTTCTCGTTATCTGAGCAATTGCGTTTTACGCGCATAATCTGCCCCTTGGGAATATTCCTTAGCCACTGAGGGTGATGACCACTTGTAGTAGGTAAATAACTATTTCTGTCTGTCGCTTTAAAAAACACCTTGGTTCCAAATCCTGTATTTTGGCGAAATACTGTTACATCCAGGAAGTTTATCGTTTCCTTGCTCCACTCAGAGGTTAGTTTAATATTATTGTTGTTGGTGTTTAGGGCTTTTAAAAAGGTTAATAATGATTCTTCTGAGCCGGCCCAAATTAAAAACATGTCATCAATAAAACGTTTATAAAAAATGAGCTCGGCTCTTCTGTCTTTAAAAATCATCTTATCTTCCCATTCTGCCATGAACAAGTTGGCAATGCTAGGAGCAAATTTCGCTCCCATTGCTACTCCCCTCTGTTGTAGATAAAATTTGCTGTCGTACCAGAAATAATTGTGAGATAAGCAGAAGTCCAGGGCATGGCCAATGAATACTTTGTGGTTGTGTGGGAGTTCCTCCCTTCTACTCAAGGCCCAATTTAGGGCTAATAATGCATCGTCATGTTGAATTATTGAGTAGAGGGAGGATACATCCGAGGTTACCAACCAAATTTCCTGATCCTGTCTTAACGAAATGTTTTGTAGACCGATTAGGAAGTCTTTTGTGTCCTTCAGATAAGCTTGCGTAGTTACCACACTCCTCTGTAAAAACATATCCAGATATTGTCCCAACCTAGCTGTGATGGAATCTATGCTATTTACAATTGGTCTAGGAGGTGGATTTACTGAGTCCTTATGGATCTTTGGCAGTGTGTAAATGGTTGGTATTTTATTACTGATTGGTACCAAATATTGCCTTTCCTTTTCTGAAAGTACTCCTGACTTGGTGCCCATCTCCACTAGGGTAACAAGCTGATTCCTAAAAGCCTGTGTTGGGTCCTTCTCCAAAGCTTTATACGTGTTGACATCCGATAACATTTCCAGTATCTGTGCATGGTACATCTCTTTAGGCAGGATGACGACACCTCCTCCTTTATCAGCAGGCCTGATGATGATGTCTTTCCTTTTTTCCAGCGCTACGATGCCATCCTGAATGTGCTTTAATCTTATGTTCTTCTTGGGTTCTAGTTGGTGGAGGTCACGTATAATAAGGCCTTTAAATACTTCTACTTGATGATTGGGGTTATTGAGGGGGTTGAATAATGATTTATTTTTCAAACCACTATTGATGATGCCCTGAGAATTCACTGTAGTGGGCACCTTCTGTGTGGTTAATCCCACAAAATGCTTCTTAATGTTTAGTCTCCTAATGTATTTGTGCACATCTATATACACATTAAACTTGTTTAGTGGCTGTTTTAATCCACATTTAAGGCCCATATTTAAGATGTTTAGTTCCTTATGGGTCAAATCCACTGGGCTTAAATTAAATATACCGGTTATTGGTTGTTTCTCCTTCTTTTTTTGGATTTTCTTTCCGGCCCTGCATCCTCTAGTTCTGTGTTCCCTTGTTGAGCGTAATAGGTTTGCTCTCTGGGCCGTTGATACTGTGGATGGGGATCTCTCCACTCCCGCTCTCTCTGATGTGCCGGGGGGTATTGGGATTTTCCTCTGTGTGGGGGAAACCCTCTGCCCCTTCCCTGTCCCCCCCGTCCTCTCCCTAAAAAAGGGCGGGGTGGTTGATAGTTGTTTTGTTGTTCTAAGGGGTAGAACCTATTCTGCGTTGGCATTTGGTATGGGGTGTGAGGACGGTTATATTGTTGTTGATTTTGTGCCTGGTTATTCTTACCACCTCCTCCTTTCGTTTTCACTTTCGTTGGTGGGATTGGAGTGGAGAAATTTGCTGGCGTGTCAAATAAAATCTCGTCATCGCTTATAAAGCCACAGACTCTGTCCATTAGTGTGGTGATGGCCTGGTTTATAAGGGGTTCGGTTGGTTGCGGTTTTTCTACTAAATTAATGTTCTCTGGCAAGGTTTGTTGCCATGCATAGATACTATTCGTTTTGAAATCACCTAAATCTCTATGGTATTTCTTGATTTTCTTTTTTTGTGTATCTTTGTCCACCTTCTCTAGTCTTTTGTTTATTCTGGTGTTAAAATCGGTAATTATTTGAGAATCCTTGATCGGGTCTAACTGTTGCTGTAGTGTGTTGATTTTAGTTTCTAAAATCTTCATTTTTCGTTTTTTTCTTTGTAGGATCAATTCTTGTAGTTTGAAGCCTACTCCATTAAAAAAATCAAACCATTCCTGGATGGACCCTGGATCATCTAGACCGTCCTGGGGTACCACTTCCCATCTCAAGCTTCTAATAATGATTTTATCTTTAATGTATTGCTCCAGGGTACATATGTCCCACCATGTTCTGACCTGTTTTTCTAGAATGTTCCCTAACATTGTCATTGCTCCGTTATAGTTAACCTGGGTGGCCGTGGGCTCACTCTGTGAAAATATTGTATCTACATTAATGTTTCTATTGCTTAAAAATCTTAATGCATCCATAGCTGCGGAGTAATGGGTAATGCAATGTATAAAAAAAAAAAAAAAAAAAAAAAAAAAAGATACTAAAATAGTCTGGCCCTCCTTCCTAGTATCACTCTGCGCTTGAGGAGGATGTGCCGTAAGAATATAAACAATAGTAAAATATATGTAAATGAACAGCTGCTGCTTAAAATCAAATGTACATATAAAAAAACAGTCTTTTTTTAAAAACTTTGTTTAAAAGTTCAGAATAAAACTGTAGCAGCGCTACAAACAAAAGTTCAAATGTGCGTCTTCTATGATAATCGCTTATCTAGGTGATGAAGTAGTGAATGGTGAATCTAGTTGTATCCAATTCTTAGTGCTCCTTTCACCAGTAGTGTATTACACCGCGTGGGGGGATTTTTGAAAGTCCCCTTCAGGGGGCGCACTCACCAGATACAGGATAAATGTAAGCCTAGATCAACATTCCTCCTTCAGCAATGATACAATCAGATAAATTTTCCTTTTCTTCTCCACCATAAACTTCATGCGGTAACTCAGGTATATGTAAGGGTAAAGAAATATCTCCACATAGGGTAATATTGTAAAACCAATTTATTGAGAAACAAACCCCTTGGCTCCCCCCTTACAAAATCTGCGTACCACAATGAGAATATATACAGGCATTTGAGTATGGAGTAAAAACGAGCGCTTCAGCGCTGGGCACTTGCCACTGTTGAACACTGGATGTAAAATCTCCTCAGCGTTTCCTGTGTGGCTGGTCCTGGAACGCGTCCGCGTCACTTCCGGTTTGCTGAACTGTGTTGGTCACGCCCTGACGTTTCGTCACTTCCTGACTTCTTCTGAGGGCGTGACCAACCGTCATAGCAACCGGAATATATGCAGAGTCAGACCCCGCCCCTCGGCTGGACGTTAGAGCACGCTCTGCGCGCCTGCGACGTCGCGCATGCGCCCTGAGATAGTCCGCGTCCATGCCCTGCTGTGGGCGGAAGTTCAACCAGGCGCAGCTCGATATGCCTCCCTCTGATTGGTGTGTGCATTCGAGCTGCGTCTTGATAGGATACATTGCATCTGCTTGTCGGTGTCGGTGAGACCGAGCCAACCTAAATACAAATACAAAGGGGACATTGATAATTAGCTATGTGGGGTGATGACAAATACGCCGGTACCTACCGCCGTACTGACATCTCCACAGTTAACCTCTGTGCCCTGGAGCTCCAAGGGCCTGTTTTGATAACAATGTATCACCCACATTGCCCCCGGTGTTCAGAATCTATTACTGTGATTTGTATTCTACTGCCGGGTTTTTTTTTTTTTTTTTTTGGCTCTGTGAAGTTTACCTCCTAATTTGGTGAAAGTATCAGGGCTGTACTGAATTGCCTGCAGTGAATTAAAATACTACCAGACAGCCTTTAAGCCTTCTTAATGAATAAATATCTACATCTATAAATAGATGCATATGTGTGGCAATCAATTACTTCTATGTGTAGGTGATGTCGTGGGTCTATGTGTACAATTTAAACATACCCATTCGTAAGTATGTGCACATAACCATATAAACATTCATATACTACTTGAAAAAGGTTCATTCATGAAACATCACTGATGAAGATTACACTAGTAATCATTAATAAAATTTGCTACTTATAAAATTCATCAATAAAATCCATCCGTAAAATCTTCATAAGAACAACCCGATCCAAACGTAAAAAATCACAAACGTGATAATCATAATCATAAAAAAGGTAATAAACAATATTATCAACCAATGTAAAACCGCCATCCTACACCCCAAATCTCCCTCTAAACCTGATACACCCTCAAAAATCCCCCCACGCGGTGTAATACACTACTGGTGAAAGGAGCACTAAGAATTGGATACAACTAGATTCACCATTCACTACTTCATCACCTAGATAAGCGATTATCATAGAAGACGCACATTTGAACTTTTGTTCGTAGCGCTGCTACAGTTTTATTCTGAACTTTTAAACAAAGTTTTTAAAAAAAGACTGTTTTTTTATAGGTATTTAATCACCGTTGGGTTTTTTATTTTTTGCGCTATAAGAGAAAAAAGACTGAAAATTCTGTAAAAAAATGTTTTTTTTTTCGTTTCTGTTATAAAATTTAGCAAAATACTATTTTTTCTTCATAAATTTTGGCCAAAATTTATACTGCTACATATCTTTGGTAAAAATAAGTACAAATTGGTGCATATTATTTGGTCTTTGTGAAAGTTATAGAGTCCACAAGCTATGGTGCCAATATCTGAAAATTGATCACACCTGAAGTACTGACGGCCTATCTCATTTCTTGAGACCCTAACATGCCAGAAAAGTACAAATACCCCCCAAATGACCCCTTTTTGGAAAGAAGACATTCCAAGGTATTTAGAAAGAGGCATTGTGAGTTTTTTGAAGTTGTCATTTTTTCCCACAATTCTTTGCAAAATCAAGATTTTTTTTTTCTCTTTTTTTTTTCCACAAAATTGTCATATTAGCAGGTTATTTCTCACACACAGCATATGCATACCACAAATTACACCCTAAAACACATTCTGCTATTACTCCCGAGTATGGCGATACCACATGTGTGAGACTTTTACACAGCCTGGCCACATACAGAGGCCCAACATGCAGGGAGCACCTTCAGGCGTTCTGGAGCACCCAGGCCAATTCTGACATTTCTCTCCTACATGTAAAAATCATCATTTGTTTGCTAGAAAATTACATAGAACCCCAAAACATTATATATGTTTTTTTAGCAAAGACCTTAGAGAATATAATGGTGGGCGTTGCAACTTTTTTATCTCGCACGATATTTTCGCAGCAATTTTTTTAACGCGTTTTTTATGAAAAAAATGTTTTGTGCTAAAAAAAAAAAAAGAAAACAGTAAAGTTAGCCCAATGTTTTTGCATAATGTGAAAGATGAAGTTACGCCGAGTAAATAGATACCTAACATGTCACCCTTCAAAATTGCACACGCTCGTGGAATGGCGCCAAACTTCGCTACTTAAAAATCCCCATAGGCGACATTTTAAATATTTTTACTGGTTACATGTTTTGAGTTACAGAGGAGGTCTAGGGCCAGAATTATTGCTCTCGCTCTAACGTTCGCGGCGATACCTCACATGTGTGGTTTGAACACCATTTTCATATGTGGGCGGGACTTACGTATGCGTTCGCTTCTGTATGCGAGCTCACGGGGACAGGGGCGCTTAAAAAATAAAAATAAATTTATTGTTCATTTTACTTTATTTATTTTAGTTTGACATGTTTTTTCGGGCCAAAAATTTTTTTGATCACTTTTATACCTATTACAAGGAACATAAACATCCCTTGTAATAGGAATATGGCATGACAGGTCCTCTTTACAGTGAGATATGGGGTCAATAGGACCCCACATCTCACCTCTAGGCTGGGAAGCCTGAAAAAAACAAAAAAAAAACAATCCTGGCTTTGATCATAGCGGTGAGTCGGTAGAAGCACCAGAGGATGGCAGGGGGGGGGTCACATCCCCTCTCGCCTCCCGTAAGAATGATCAAGCGGCGGAATGCCGCTATGATTGTTGTTATGGTGCAGGGAATCGCCGGCTGAAAAAGCTAATATCTGAATGATGCCTGTAGCTGCACCCATCATTCAGATATCCCCGCACAAAGTCAAGGACGTCATATGACGGCCGGCGGGCGGGAAGTGGTTATTGCAGAGTATTTCCGGGCACTGCGGAGTATTGCCGGGCATTGCGGAGTATTGCGGAGTATTGCAGGGCATTGCGGAGTATTGCTCGGCATTGCAGAGTATGGCAGGGTATTGCACGGGGTATTGCACGGGGTATTGCACAGGGGGTATTGCGCAGAGTATTGCAGAGTATTGCGCAGGGTGTATTGTGAAGGGTATTGCAGAGTATTGTGCAGGGTATTGCAGAGTATTGTGCAGAGTATTGTGCAGGGTATTGCAGAGTATTGCGCAGGGTATTGCAGAGTATTGCAGAGTATTGCGCAGGGTATTGCAGAGTATTTTGCAGAGTATTGCGCAGGGTATTGCAGAGTATTGCGCAGGGTATTGCAGAGTATTGCGCAGGGTATTGCAGGGTATTGCAGAGTATTGCGCAGGGTATTGCAGAGTATTGCGCAGGGTATTGTGCAGGGTATTACAGAGTATTGCACCAGGGTATTGCAGAGTATTGTGCAGGGTATTGCAGAGTATTGTGCAGGGTATTGCAGAGTATTGTGCAGGGTATTGCAGAGTACTGCACAGGGTATTGCAGAGTATTGCGCAGGGTATTGCAGAGTATTGCGACAGGGTATTGCAGAGTATTGCGCCAGGTTATTGCAGAGTATTGTGCCAGGGTATTGCAGAGTATTGCACCAGGGTATTGCGCCAGGGTATTGCAGAGTATTGCGCCAGGGTATTGCAGAGTATTGCACCAGGGTATTGCAGAGTATTTTGCAGAGTATTTTGCAGAGTATTGCGCAGGGATGGCTGAGCAGGGATGGAAGGATTGCTGGATCTGTGACTGCAATTGTCACAGATCCAGCCCACAGCTGACATGATCTGATATGGGGGAGGGAGCTGACATGATCCGCTCCCTCCCCTCTCCTCTCACACTGTACCGATCGGTACAGAGAGGGGAGAGAGGAACCGGCGTCATCACATGACGCCGGTCTGTTTACAAGTGATTGCTCCGTCATTTGACGGAGCGATCACGTGATAAACGGCCGCTATCAGCGGCGATTTACCGCGATTCGTGATGCGCCGGGTCCTCTGGACCCGGCGGTCACGGAGATTCCCGTGTGCGCGCCCCAGGGGGCGCGCGGGAGCGCGATTCTGGGAAGACGTTATATAACGTCCTCCCAGAGTTAAGCAACCACCTTGTCGACGTTATTTGTCGGCAGGTGGTTGCTAAGTGGTTAACTTAGAGAAATGAATATGTTTTTAATATTGTTCATGTAACTAACATTTATTGAATGTGCTGTTTAGTTGGCAAAAGGGAGGCTAAATTTGTAAGTGTACATGTGGTCCTTGTAGAGTGTAGGTGACACCGTTTCAGTGGATTTTGATGATAATTTAGAAAAGTTTCAATGGTGTAGTCAGTCTTTGTGGAGAAAAGCATTTTTGGTTCTCTAGTGAAGAGATCTTGGTTTTGGCAGGAAAAAGTAATGGCGCCATTCTTGGTTTTTGTTAGCCTTGCAGGTTTGTCTGCCATTTTGAGGCACAGTTTTTCCTTAGCCTGTGGGTATCCTATAAGGGAAGGTGCAGCCACCTTTCCTTTGGGTATGATATCATGTGACCATGCTGTGGCATTCATCAGCTATGTTGCTGGTGGAATTTCTCAGCCTTTGGGGCAGATTTTGATGTTTGGTGCGAATATAGTGCAATCTTTTCTGCGTTGGAACCTGGTGGAGGCCATTTGTGTTTTTCTTTGTGTAGGGGAACCAATGTGGTGTTCATTGTGACGTCCCATGCTGGTTTTGGCGGGAAAAATTGCATGCGTTAATGGCACCATTGTTGTCCATGAGGTGTGCGGTTTTCATCCACCATTTTGCTGTCCTGGCTTGTCGGCCATTTTGAGAGACGTTTACAGTTTAAGATAGGAAGTTCCAGTTTAGCAAACACGGCTCCTGAATATGCTGTATTGCCATTTGTTGATCGGCGCAGTTTTCTTATGTTTTATGCGTTTACAGTTTGACCTGTTCACTGCTGGGAAGAGTAGTGAGACACCAGGGTGACATACTGAGAGACTGGTTTTTGTTTAATGAATTCGCTGGTTTAAATAGTTTTTCTAAGCATCGCCTTTTGAGTTGAGTAGAGTGGTATCTTGAAATAACGCAGTCTTACCCCGAGGGGCCACGACGCGCTTGCGGACACACGCACATGCTGGGGCCTATTTATGGATGGGATCTGGCTGACCTGCCAGCAGTTGGAGTGTGGGAGGAGGCCAACGCAGACACAGGGAGGACATGCAAACTCCATGCAGGTGGTGTTAGGAGGGGGATTTCTCTGTTTTCATTTAAGTGAATGTAAGCTATTGCAGGGTCAGCTGACTTTGCAGTATATGCGCGGCGTTTTTTTTGCATTGGATTTTGGTTTTAAGAAAAACTTCACTTTACACTGAATTTTGATAGATTGTAAGACTAACAGAGTTTTTGTACAATGATGTGTTTTTATGTTTAAATATTTGGGAGTTTCCCAGAGAGCAATTCATTTTTTGGAACTTGTACTGTATAGCCATCTTTTGGCAGGAGTTTGTATTTTGAGTCCCAACTTATGGTTTGACTTCCAGGGAATGTGGGTCAGGGGGGATTCCCTCCCATTTGCAAAGGGGGGTTTACTCCATCATTTCCTTGACAAGGTTTTAAATGGTTGAAATATATATGATGTGTAGCCATGGATTTTTTTTGAAGTCTTGATAGACAAGGCAATAAGGCCCAAGGCCTCCCCTCCCCCTCCCTCTTCCTGAACAATTGATATGTAAATAAACCAGTTTGGTTTTTTTAAGTAGCTGAGCATAACTGGAAGTTTCTTTTCAGCATTTATATATCAGCAGAAAGTTGGTGGGAGGAGCTTGGGGTTGTCTGAATGAGATTTGTGCTTGGAAGGAAAATGGAAAGCATTTTGGCGTTTAAAAGTCTTTTTTTATATTTTGTTCCAGTTTTGTACTGTAATACAGTTTTGGGTAGAGAGCAAACAGGGGGCATCACCATTATTTTATCATCTAGATACAGAGAGAAGCCACATTGTTCTGCAGGTGGTAAACTGGCGTAAGTGTTCTGTGTGGTTTAGTCTGACAACGCAGTGTATGGGTGTATAGCTTGTGTATGCATGCACTGTGAGGGGTAGAGGCCTAATTCGGGGGTTGATCTGTGGTTGTTGCTGTAGTTCCAAAAGTGTTGGGACAACAAGCCATAAAGTTGACGCCTCGGTTAGGGTTTCTAGTTGGAGGACTTGACCATATAGTGGTTGTAGTTCTTCAATCCACCGTATAAGAAGACACCGGGCGGTGCTCTCCGAAAATGGGTGCAACGGTTTAACCTGGACGCAGGTTTAAGACGATAAGCCGATTCGAATCGCCATGGACACAAGGAGGTCTGTGCAAAGGGAAGGAATGGAGGCTTCCCATAGTCAGACGGTCACACAGTGCACAAAGCCTAGTTTTGGGGCAAAGGCCTTTGAACCCCAAAAAGATTAACATAGGTGGTCCAAGGATACTATTTTGGGTATCCCTCTGGAATGGATGTAGTTGAGCTGCGGCTTCCGAAATCTGTAATGATGAGGAACGGTGGCTCATGCCCGTTTGTTTGAACTTTGTATTGCTGGTACATGGAAGGTTCTCGAGCTGCTCTCATGGTTGTCCCATTGTATTTTTTTCTATTGCTGAAAAAGTGAAGGGAGAATTCTGGCTGTTTGTTTTTTTCATTTTTGGTTTTGGAAACTATGAAGTATCTCCCCCATATTTGTATCGGAATGTTTGTATGTAGTAACGTGAATATGTTCGAACTTACCGCGGCGATCCTTCGATGCGTCGCGGCTGTTGTATTTTTGTAGGAACAAGAAAAGTAAGGGTTACAGATGGTTTTGTTTGAATCAGTTTTGAAAGAATGTCATTGACAATTTACCAATGTACAGGAATGTCATTATTGTTTTACCATTCTTTGCAGGTTAAATATGAAGGATAGAGTAATGATTTTGCTTATAAGTATTTTTCAGGTCCAAGGAGTTTGTACACAGAGAACAGGTGTATGTAGACAGCGGTACATATGGATAAATACGAGTCTAAGGGAGGTAAAAGTATCATAGGCTATTTGTTTCTTTTTTCCTGCACCACACATTTATTCCTTCAGTCTGTAATGAGGAAGAAAAGGGGGGGGGGGATGATAAATGTAAGAATGACAGTTTTTTTCAAACTAATAATAACCTCTGTAATTCTAACCAAGTTTGTGCCAAGACTGTCTTTCTTTGATAGAATTTGAATCGGCAAGCAGCAGTCTGGTGAAGTAGGTTCCCATCCAGAGGCTAAGAACCTTTTATCAATGGTTCCAGTTATTGTAAGCCACGCACAGGTTTTGCAGTGACCACAGTCCCGATGTCTGGGTTATTGTCATATGAGGGTTGTTTGGAGGTCACTCAAAATCAGGGTCGTACTCTCCTCATTAGCTGTCACTTATATTCTCGGCTGATGGGGTGGGTGCGATCGTTGTGAGTTGTGACATAAACTTCAAAATGTCCACCAAAAGGTTTTCACGAGTCCCTCCTGGACCCTGACTCAATAATCAGTTTACATTCTTTCCAACCAGGTGACTGGGTCGTTGTAAAGAAGCTTGAGGGATGAGACCACGCCAGCCACTGCAAGAAGCGGCTCAACCACACCAAAGAATGAGGAGTATCTTTGTTTATTTATATTTTTGTTGTTTAGTAAATTTTAGCGAGGGTAACTATGAAAAGCATCCCAAGTTATTATGTAAAGTGTATGTCCTGACTAGCTCAGAAAGCGAACAGGACCGATGGTCTGTTCTGAGTCTTCACCGAGTTTTAGTCCCCAGCGATGACAGCGGTACATGCCATTTATGATGTTATTATGGGTATGAGGAGTTTTAGTCCCCAGCGATGACAGCGGTACATGCCATTTATGATGTTATTATGGGTATGAGGAGCTTTGACAAACTAGTGAAGACTCCAGACAGACACTTGTCAATGGAATCTAACGATGCATTTTTAGAGGGTAAAATTGTTTAGTTTTAATGGCTCTGCCTCTTGTCGGTTTGGGTATCTAGGCAGCCCACAAGTGTGTTTGAACTTTAGTTTGGTGTTTATGCGGATCTGCAGCTTATAAAGGTAATTCACCCAAAGCAAGAGGTTCATGCGTGATGGTGAAGCTGTCCCAACATCTTAGGTCGCGGCCGATCGTGAGGATCTGATGGCGCAGGAAATTAAGAATGGCAGGGACAGCTAGAAGGGATTTGTACACCAACCCCGACCAGGTCTGGGCATGGGGTCCTGGATGTACAAGGTGGGGGGGGGGGCTCGGGCTTGGGATGCGATTGAACAATTCTCATCTGTTAAGGATAGGGTTCTTCATGTAACTGTTGAAGCCAGAGCTGTAGCTAAGTGAAGGGTCTGGGAATCTTTGGGGATCTAATTCTTATTTTACAGCGGATCGTGGTTAAAGGAAGTGGGAATATATATACTCATGTCGTTTTTATTTCTATTCTTTCTATGTCGTGACGAGATGCTCCTGTTGCCTGATTTGACGCGTGACCAGAGTTTCCTTGATGAGACGCCCCGAAGCCGGACCCACATACAAGACACAGAGGATCACAGACGGATCGGCGATTACTACAGCTCACCATGTCGTGTCCTCCTTTATAAGTCATGCCCCTGAAGAGTAGAGTCTACATGTCAAGCCGTGTTTTCCTTTTTATGGACTAAGAACTGATTCATTTCCAGGTGTAAGAAGCATATCAAATTTCATCAATGGACACATGGGGTGCATATGACAAAAAAGGGAGGACTGTTGTGGAGATTTTTATGGAGATGTATTTAATATGTATTGTCATAGTGTCACCCAGTGTTAGTACTTCCGCAACCCGCTCTAAAAGAGCTGATTGGGGTAGTCTGAGGCTGGTTGAATCCCGTCTGATAGGGGAAAACGTCTTGAGGTTGGAGTGTGATGTTTGCGGGGTGCGGATATGTCCACCGACGGGGGGCGCTCTGTGCATTAGCACGGACGATCGTTGAGGAGGGGGTATCCTCGCTCCGCAATGACATCATTGGTTATAGACGGATGCGTGCTCTTGTCTCGGCTGTGTCTGATCAACATTGGTTGGAATTCGTAGCGCGCGTCTGCAGATAGCCTCCCTCCCCCATTCAATAATAGTATAATCTGAAAATGCGTTGTTCTATGGAATCGCGCACAATGAGGATTCTTGTCAGCAGTAACTTTAGCCATCATACGTTATTGTATTCATTGTATGTATTATTGTATTAAATCCTTTCTTGAGGTGGATTCATATACAGCATTTTGTGTTGCAAAGGATGTCCTTGTATGGTCATTCTCCTGTGTGGAAGGGACACCCTGTGATGTCCCCGCCGATGGGGGGAGGTGACTGGTTGCTGCAACCAATCACCTCCTGTCTTGAGATCTTTTGAGTTTAATAAAAGCCTATGATTAGGCGTCGGCTAGTCAGTCATGCTGGTATGCTGGAGATGAGAAGATAAGCTGTGTTGGTGCTGCCTTTCTTGGATGAATGATGGAATGAACGGTGAGTGGATCTTAGCAAACTTAAAGATAGCATTATTGCAAAAAGATGAATCTAAAGTGTGTGCTTATTTAGCACAGGAATTATGGGCTGTGTGCTCTATGAACAACAGCCTACAAATTCCACGACACAGACCACCCCTACAATACAGAAACCCCCCATACAATACAGATCCCCCCTTCAGACCCATAATGTACCTCAGATCAGCGCGGGACTGCATGTTGGGTCCCCTCCCCCTGTGTGGACATAAAGGAGGAGGGAGAGGCGGCTTCACTCTGCTCGGCTGTGTGAGACAGCCGAGCTGAGACTGATCGGATCATCAGTGCCGCGGCCAACTTGCCAGAGAGAAGGGGATCATTGCGGGTCCCAGCCCCCTGATGTGCCGACGGGTGTCACTGTCACTCGAGTGCAGCTCTGACTCACAGCTGAGAGTGCACTGGGGCAGTGGCGTCACTAGGGTTGATGTCACCTGGTGCAGCAAAACATGGTGTCACCCCCCTTCTGTCTATCCTGCTCAGCGCTCTGCAGGCAGTGCACGGTCACGAGGCGCACCCCCAAATGACCCCTGTAAATTAAAGTATAGGGTGGTATTGGGCCGGCTGGGGCGAAATAGGGCAGGTTGGGGTAATATAGGGCAGGTTGCGGTGATATAGGGCAGGCTGGGGTGGAATAGGGCAGGTTGGGGTTGTATAGGGAAGGCTGGGTTGGTATAAAGCAGGTTTGGGTGGTATAGGGCAGTTTGCGGTGGTATATGGCAGGCTGGGTGGCATAGGGCAGGTTGGGGTGATATAGGGCAGGGTGTGGTGGCATAGAGCAGGTTGCGGTGACATAGGGCAGGTTGGGGTGGTATAGAGCAGTTTGCGGTGGCATAGGGCAGGTTGCGGTGGTATAGGGCAGTTTGCGGTGGTATAGGGCAGTTTGCGGTGGTATAGGGCAGTTTGCGGTGGCATAGGGCAGGTTGCCGTGGCATAGGGCAGGTTGAGGTGGTATAGAGCAGTTTGCGGTGGCATAGGGCAGGTTGTGGTGGCATAGGGCAGGGTGCGGTGGCATAGGGCAGGTTGCCGTGGCATAGGGCAGGGTGCGGTGGCATAAGGCAGGTTGGGGTGGCACGCATAGGGCAGGGTGCAGTGGCATAGGGCAGGCTGGGGTGGTATGGTGCCAGGTTAGGACATGTGCAGCAGTGCAGTAACTTACAGCATGCCTGGAGATGAAGACACTATGGCTGCTGTGTCCTCGTTTCTTTCTCCTTCAGCTGTGAGATCAGCCAGAGTGAACGAGTCTGTGGGAGGAGTGGAGGGGGCAGCCACACCCCCAGCTCCGCCCACCAACTCCGGCTGCCTCCGGAGACATTGGAGATGATGGGGAAGACGTGACATGCTGTCCAGCGGCCTGTGTGCAAGTATGTATGCATGAGATCTATGCTACATTC
This sequence comes from Rana muscosa, assembly GCA_029206835.1. Classification (NCBI taxonomy): domain Eukaryota; kingdom Metazoa; phylum Chordata; class Amphibia; order Anura; family Ranidae; genus Rana; species Rana muscosa. The sequence goes on along the minus strand of CM055117.1, from coordinate 420,138,490 downwards.
TGTAAATCCAATAAGTAAAATAAGATTTACTACACCGGTGGGTGTATCTGGCAAAAATGGCACCCATAGGGGGTCTATTTATAAAACAAATTGCTGTGTGAATGTCTCAGCATTTGTGCTTCACAAATATTTCCGGTAATGTTTGTAACATGTGCTATTACAGTTTCTGTTGGTTTCCTTTCACAGGGCAATTGTAACATTCCCTAACATTTGATCCCCACAGAAAAAAGCCCTAAAGTAAAAGCCTAGGGTTCCATGCAAGATCTCACCTCGTGGGGCATCAATGATCATGAGGAAGGTTTGGGATCAGCCCAGAACCTGGTCAATGACCTGAAGAGAGCTGGGACCACAGTCTCAAAGAAAACCATTAGTAACACACTACGCCGTCATGCATTAAAATCCTGCAGCGCATGCAAAGTCCCCCCGCTCAAGCCAGCGCATGTCCAGGCCCATCTGAAGTTTTCCAATGACCATCTGAATGAGCCAGAGGAGGAATGGGAGAAGGTGATGTGGTCTGATGAGACAAAAATAGAGCTTTTTGGTCTAAACTCCACTCGCCGTGTTTGGAGGAAGAAGAAGGATGAGTACAACCCCAAGAACACCATCCCAACCGTGAAGCATGGAGGTGGAAACTTCATTCTTTGGGGATGCTTTTCTGCAAAGGGGACAGGGCGACTACACCGTATTGAGGGGAGGATGGATGGGACCATGTATTGCGCTCAGTAAGAGCATTGAAGATGGGTCGTGGCTGGGTCTTCCAGCATGACAACGACCCGAAACACACAGCCAGGGCATCTAAGGCATCTAAGGCTCCGTAAGAAGCATCTCAAGGTCCTGGAGTGGCCTAACCAGTCTCCAGACCTAAACCCAATAGAAAATCTTTGGAGGGAGCTGAAAGTCTGTATTGCCTAGCGACAGCCCCGAAACCTGAAGGATCTGGAGAAGCTCTGTATGGAGGAGTGGGCCAAAATCCCTGCTGCAGTGTGTGCAAACCTGGTCAAGAACTATAGGAAACGTATGAGCTCTGTAATTGCAAACAAAGGTTTCTGTACCAAATATTAAGTTCTGCTTTTCTGATGTATCAAATACTTATGTCATGCAATAAAATGCAAATTAATTACTTAAAAATCATACAATGTGATTTTCTGGATTTTTGTTTTAGATTCCGTCTCTCACAGTTGAAGAGTACTTATGATAAACATTACAGACCTCTACATGCTTTGTAAGGAGGAAAACCTGCAAAATCGGCAGTGTATCAAATACTTGTTCTCCCCACTGTATATGACATACCATTATGTTCAATTCCAAGGGGTGGGATAGGGCAGTATAGGGGCAGGCTAGGGCAGTATTTAGACAGGCTAGGTTAGTATATATATAGACAGGCTAGGGTAGTATCGGGGCATGCTAGGATAGTATATAGACAGGCTAGGGTAGAATATGTACAGGCTAGGGTAGTAAATGGGCATGCTAGGATAGTATATAGACAGGCTAGGGTAGTCTCCTCGGACGAGAGGACATCCGTGATAGGCGGAACACTGAACAGAGGCTCTGCTGGGAAACTGAGTGTTCCGCCTATCACGGAACAGCACGAGGAGGAGGCGCGGCTTTTGAACAATGGACGCCCGCAGTCTGACTGAGACTCTGCATGTCAGGGATAAGGTATGGGATCGTCGAGGTGAGGTATGCAATGGCACAGTGAGGCATGCAATGGCACAGTGAGGTATGTAATGGCACAGTGAGGCATGTAATGGCACAGTGAGGCATGTAATGGCACAGTGAGGCATGTAATGGCACAGTGAGGCATGTAATGGCACAGTGAGGCATGTAATGGCACAGTGAGGCATGCAATGGCACAGTGAGGTATGCAATGGCACAGTGAGGTATGCAATGGCACAGTGAGGTATGCAATGGCACAGTGAGGCATGCAATGACACAGTGAGGCATGTAATGGCACAGTGAGGCATGCAATGGCACAGTGAGATTTGAAAAAAGCTGAATAAAGCCTGTTCCTGTCAGCGGTTGTACCGGCTACCCCTCAGCTTCCAGACAGACTAGTCGGAAGGGGGTCGTCTTATACGGCGAGTATATCCCAAAACCAACATTTTAGCTGGAAAATTAGGGGGTCATCTTATATGCCCAGACGCCTTATTCGCCGGCAAATATGGTTGATGCAACAACCATTCTGATCATTTATACTCTAATTACCAGTTTTGCCACTAAGTAGCAGTACTGTATTTAATGCTTTTATAATATAGCTGTCTTCTTGTGGAACTAGATTACATGGTTATGATGTAATTTTCACTCTGTGTGTGTGTTTCTTTCAATTCTAATAAGGCAAGAGGGCTCAGCTATGTGCCCAGCAGCACCATTCTGGTGAGAGTCACATCTGCAGCAGCTTTTCAACAGAATGTTATAAAGTACATAGGGCTGGGATTAAACAACCCTGAAAGAGTATGACTTTACAGGAATGTCATGTACAGCATATCGTTGTCACTGTAGTATTAGCTTGCATAAACAGCAATAGTTCATATGATAAGGTGTATACACAAAAAAGTTCTCCTCCATAATGCATATGGCATATAAAGCATGAAGCAAGTGTTGTGGTGTGCAAGCAGGCCCGGACTGGGACAAAAAATAGGCCCGGGCATTTTAGACTGAGCAGCCCTGGGGGGGGGGGGAGCACGGCGGCGGCGCTTCGCGGCGGCGGTTAACCACTTAACGACCGCCCACCGCCGATTTACGTCGGCAGAATGGCACCGACAGGCAGAATCACGTAGATCTACGTGATCGCCTTTGTGCAGTTGGGGGGTCCATCCGGACCCCCCTTCACTGCAGTGAGCGGCCGTTAAGTGTTCGGGAGCGATCAGGCATGAGGGGGCGGCCGCTCGATTCCGCCCCCCCCCTCGCGATCGCTCCCGGCCAATGAAAATGCTTCCTCCGCCATGTGATGTAAACACAGGCAGGAGGAAGTGATGTCATCTCCCTCGCCGCGGTCTTTTCGTTCCCGGCGCCGAGCAGAGAAGAAGCAGGTTAGTGCACCAACAGTCCACTGACACGTAGGTACACATAGGCACACAAATCACCCCCCAGTCACCCCCAGATCACCCCCCAGGTCACCCCAAAGCCCCCAATCACAGTGTCACTGATTGCAGTGATCATTTATTTTACTGATCACTGCATTTAGTGTCATCTGTGATTGTAAAAAGTTGCAGGGCAGTTAGGATTAGGCCCCTTTAGGTCCAGGGTAGCCCCCTAACCCCCCCCTAATAAAGGTTTAACCCCTTGATCACCCCCCAGGTAACCCTTTCACCCCCTAACTTCAGCGTCACTAAGCGATTGTTTTTCCGATCGCTGTATTCGTGTCGCTGGTGTTTTAGATAGGCAGTTATTTTTTTTTAGGTTCGCCGCAGGTTTTTATTAGTGTCAGGTACCCCCATATATTATTTTAACCCCCTGATTGCCCCTAGAGTTAACCCTTTCACCAGTGATCGCCGTATAAGCGTCACTGGTGTCACTGGTTAGCCAGTAAGTTATTTAGTTATTTAGGTTACCCGTCAGGTTTTTATATAGTGTCAGGTACCCCCATATTTAACCTAATAAAGGTTTTAACCCCCTGATTGCCCCTAGTTAACCCTTTCACCAGTGATCACCATATAAAGGTTACGGGTGACGCTGGTTGATTAGTTTGCTTTTTATAGCATCAGGGCACCCGCCGTATATAACCCAATAAAGGTTTAACCCCCCTGATCGCCCGGCGGGTGAGATCAATTAGGTTTTAGCGCCAGAGAGGGTCTGCGTCGCCCCAGGCAGTGTTAGGTTAGTGACAGTAACGCTAACACCTACGCGCAAAGCATACACCCCCTTTAGTGGTATAGTATCTGATCAGATTTGATCAGATCTATACTAGCATCCCCAGCGGTTTAGGGTTCCCAAAAACGCAGTGTTAGCGGGATCAGCCCAGATACCTGCTAGCGCCTGCGTTTAGCCCCTCCGCCCAGCCCAGCCCAGCCCAGCCCACCCAAGTGCAGTATCGATCGATCACTGTCACTTACCAAACACAGCACACATAACTGCAGCGTTCGCAGTGCTTGGTTTTTGGGGCCCTGTACGCGGCTAGGCTCCCAAAAAGTCCCACACATGTGGTATCCCCGTACTCAGGAAAAGCAGCAGAATGTATTTTGGGGTGCAATTCCACATATAACCATGGCATGTGTGAGCAATATATCATTTAGTGACAACTTTTTGTACATTTTTTTTTTCCTTTTTGTCATTATTCAATCATTTGGGACAAAAAAAAAAATATTCAATGGGGTCAACATGCCTCTCAGCAAATAGCTTGGGGTGTCTACTTTCCAAAATGGGGTCATTTGGGGGGGTTTTGTGCCATCTTGGCATTTTATGGCCTTCAAAACTGTGATAGGTAGTGAGGAGTGAAATCAAAAATTTATGCCCTTAGAAACCTTGAAGGCGGTGCTTGGTTTTTGGGGTCCCGTACGCGGCTAGGCTCCCAAAAAGTCCCACACATGTGGTATCCCCGTACTCAGGAGAAGCAGCAGAATGTATTTTGGGGTGTAATTTCACATATGCCCATGGCATGTGTGAGCAATATATCATTTAGTGACAACTTTGTGCAAAAAAAAAAAAGTTTGTCATATTCCCGCAACTTGTGGCAAAATATAAAATATTCCATGGACTGAACATGCCTCTCAGTAAATAGCTTGGGGTGTCTACTTTCCAAAATGGGGTCATTTGGGGGGGTTTTGTGCTATTTTGGCATTTTATGGCCTTCGAAACTGTGATAGGTAGTGAGGAGTGAAATCAAAAATTTGCGCCCTTAGAAATCCTGAAGGCGGTGCTTGGTTTCCGGGGTCCCGTACGTGGCTAGGCTCCTAAAAAGTCCCACACATGTGGTATCCCCGTACTCAGGAGAAGCAGCAGAATGTATTTTGGGGTGCAATTCCACATATAACCATGGCATGTGTGAGCAATATATCATTTAGTGACAACTTTTTGTAATTTTTTTTTTTTTTTGTCATTATTCAATCACTTGGGACAAAAAAAAAAAATATTCAATGGGCTCAACATGCCTCTCAGCAATTTCTTTGGGGTGTCTACTTTCCAAAATGGGGTCATTTGGGGGGGTTTTGTACTGCCCTGCCATTTTAGCACCTCAAGAAATGAGATAGGCAGTCATAAATTTAAAGCTGTGTAAATTTCAGAAAATGTACCCTAGTTTGTAAACGCTATAACTTTTGCGCAAACCAATAAATATACGCTTATTGACATTTTTTTTACTAAAGACATGTGGCTGAATACATTTTGGCCTAAATGTATGACTAAAATTGAGTTTATTCGATTTTTCTTATAACAAAAAGTAGAAAATATCATTTTTTTTCAAAATTTTCGGTCTTTTTCTGTTTATATCGCAAAAAATAAAAATCGCAGAGGCAATCAAATACCATTAAATGAGAGCTCTATTTGTGGGAAGAAAAGGACGCAAATTTCATTTGGGTACAACATTGCATGTCCACACAATTTACAGTTAAAGCAGCGCAGTGCCGAATCCCAAAAACAGGCCTGGTCCTAATGGCCCGAAATGGTCCGGGGCTTAAGTGGTTAATGATGGGATGTGGGGTTCCAGCACCTTGTACCTCTGGACCCCTTTACATAGCACCGCACCTCTGGACCCCTTTACATTACATAGCACCACACCTCTGGACCCTTTTACATTACACAGCACCCTGCACCTCTGGACCCTTTTACATTACACAGCCCCCCACAGTTTGTTACACAGACACCCCCTAACAGTTCTGGACCCCCTGCATGTTATACAGACCTCCCTACAGTACAGACCACCTCACTAAAGTGCAGACCCCCTCCCTACACTACAGACCCCCCTACAGTACAGACCCCCTCTAAAATACAGACCCCCCTACATTACAGCCTCCCTCTACCATACAGACCCCCCCTACATTACAGACCCCCCTACATTACAGACACCCCCTACATTACAGACCCCCTCTACAATACAGACCCCCTACAATACAGAACCCCCTACAATACAGACCCCCTACATTACAGACCCCCCTACAATACAGACCCCCTACAATACAGACCCCCCTACATTTCACACCCCCCTAAAATACAGAACCCCCCACATTTCAGACCCCCCTACAATACAGAACCCCCCTACATTTCAGACCCCTTTCAATACAGAACCCCCCTACATTACAGACCCCCTACAATACAGAACCCCCCTACAATACAGACCCCCCTACATTACAGACACCCCCTACATTACAGACCCCCTCTACAATACAGACCCCCCTACAATACAGAACCCCCCTACAATACAGACCCCCTACACTACAGACCCCCCTACAATACAGACCCCCTACAATACAGACCCCCCCTACATTTCAGACCCCCCTAAAATACAGAACCCCCCACATTTCAGACCCCCCTACAATACAGAACCCCCCTACATTACAGACCCCCCTACATTACAGACCCCCCTACAATACAGACCCCCCTACAATACAGAACCCACCTACATTTCAGACCCCCCTACAATACAGAACCCCCCTACATTTCAGACCCCCCCTACAATACAGAACCCCCCTACAATACAGAACCCCCCTACATTTCAGACCCCCCTACAATACAGAACCCCTACATTTCAGACCCCCACTACAATACAGAACCCCCCCTGGGACTGCATGTTGGGTCCCCTCCCCCTGTGTGGACATAAAGGAGGAGGGAGAGGCGGCTTCACTCTGCTCGGCTGTGTGAGACAGCCGAGCTGAGACTGATCAGATCATCAGTGCCGCGGCCAACTTGCCAGAGAGAAGGGGATCATTGCGGGTCCCAGCCCCCTGATGTGCCGACGGGTGTCACTGTCACTCGAGTGCGGCTCCGACTCACAGCTGAGAGTGCACTGGGGCAGTGGCGTCACTAGGGTTGATGTCACCTGGTGCAGCAAAACATGGTGTCACCCCCCTTCTGTCTATCCTGCTCAGCGCCCTGCAGGCAGCGCACGGTCACGAGGTGCACCCCCAAATGACCCCTGTAAATTAAAGTATAGGGTGGTATTGGGCCGGCTGGGGCGAAATAGGGCAGGTTGGGGTAATATAGGGCAGGTTGCGGTGATATAGGGCAGGCTGGGGTGGAATAGGGCAGGTTGGGGTTGTATAGGGCAGACTGGGTTGGTATAGAGCAGGTTTGGGTGGTATAGGGCAGTTTGCGGTGGTATATGGCAGGCTGGGTGGCATAGGGCAGGTTGGGGTGATATAGGGCAGGGTGTGGTGGCATAGAGCAGGTTGCGGTGACATAGGGCAGGTTGGGGTGGTATAGAGCAGTTTGCGGTGGCATAGGGCAGGTTGGGGTGGTATAGGGCAGGTTGTGGTGGTATAGGGCAGTTTGCGGTGGTATAGGGAAGTTTGCGGTGGTATAGGGCAGGTTGCGGTGGCAAAGGGCAGGTTGAGGTGGTATAGAGCAGTTTGTGGTGGCATAGGGCAGGTTGTGGTGGCATAGGGCAGGTTGCCGTGGCATAGGGCAGGGTGCGGTGGCATAAGGCAGGTTGGGGTGGCACGCATAGGGCAGGGTGCAGTGGCATAGGGCAGGCTGGGGTGGTATGGTGCCAGGTTAGGACATGTGCAGCAGTGCAGTAACTTACAGCATGCCTGGAGATGAAGACACTATGGCTGCTGCGTCCTCGTTTCTTTCTCCTTCAGCTGTGAGATCAGCCAGAGTGAACGAGTCTGTGGGAGGAGTGGAGGGGGCAGCCACACCCCCAGCTCCGCCCACCAACTCCGGCTGCCTCCGGAGACATTGGAGATGATGGGGAAGACGTGACATGCTGTCCAGCGGCCTGTGTGCAAGTATGTATGCATGAGATCTATGCTACATTCTGTAAATCCAATAAGTAAAATAAGATTTACTACACCGGTGGGTGTATCTGGCAAAAATGGCACCCATAGGGGGTCTATTTATAAAACAAATTGCTGTATGAATGTCTCAGCATTTGTGCTTCACAAATATTTCCGGTAATGTTTGTAACATGTGCTATTACAGTTTCTGTTGGTTTTCTTTCACAGGGCAATTGTAACATTCCCTAACATTTGATCCCCACAGAAAAAAGCCCTAAAGTAAAAGCCTAAAAGCAAAACTTTTTTTAGTTTTGGATAGAGTAGAGAGGGATTTTTATTGCAGTCGGTTCCCTTGTAAGGGAAATTCACCTTCTCTATTTCTATAAGTGAGAGTAAAAGAAAATCCCAAATTTTGGGTTGTCCCCAGAAAAGTAATAGAGATGAAATTTTGCAATGGGGGAACCAGCTCTGGTGACTTGGGGGGCCAGGAAAAAATATGAAGGAGACCCCTGCACTGTTTACAAAATGTATGGAGATACCTGTGCTCACTGCTTATAGTGTAATGAATCAGCTACTAAGGCTTCGTACAGATGAGCGCTGACGTCCATCCTGCATTCAGGTTCTCTTTGTTGTTGCACCTTCATCTGTCCGGGCTGCGCACAGGCAGTGAGGCAGCCTATGGAGGTGGATGGCGATGCAGCGGCTGCACAGATACTGCCTTTAACATGCACTCTAACGTGCACTGATCCAAATGCACACTGATTGCATGTCAGCGCCTGTCTGGACAAAGCCTAAAGAATGGAGTTGTTTTCTGTAGGTATTCCTGTTGACCACTAGGTGGCAATCAGGTGCACATAAGTCCAGAGTTATGCCGCGTACACACGATCATTATTCACGGCGGTTTAAAAACCGCCGTGAATAATGACATTTTAAACGAGGGAACAGCTTGTTCCCCACACACGGTCATTTTTCCCGTCATGAAGAAATGTCAGGAAAAACGACGAGAAAAATTAGAACATGTTCTAATTTTTCTCATCGTGATTAATGCCGTTTTTCCCATCGGGAAAAACGGCAAAAAGCCCACAGACGATCGTTTTTCTCGTCCAAAGGAAAAAATTTCATTTTTCCCAACGGGAAAAATGATCGTGTGTACGCGGCATAAGAGTGAGTATTGAGTATTAAGGACACCATTTTTCCTCCTTGCTCAGTATTTATGATGGCAATTTGCATAATGTTATGAATAATGATCAGATGAATTGCAATTAATTGCAAAGTCCCTCTTTGCCATGAAAAGGAACTTAATCCCATAAAAAACATTTCCATTGCATTTGTGAAGAAGGCTTTAGGGCGCCCAAGAAAGTCCAGCAAGTTTAGCTGTGGGATACGGGCACCACCAGTACAGAGTTTGCTCAGGAATGGCAGCAGGCCGATGTGGGTGCATCTGCACGCACAGTGAAGCCAAGACTTTTGGAAGATGGCCTGGTGTCAAGAAGGGCAGCAAAGAAGCCACTTCTGCCTAGGAAAAACATTAGGGACAGACTGATATTCTGAAAAAGGTACAGGGATTGGACTGCTGAGGACTGGGGTAAAGTCATTTTCTCTGATGAATCCCCTTTCCGATTGTTTGGGGAACCCAGAAAAAACCATGTCCAGCGAAGAGAAGGTGAACGCTACCATCAGTCCTGTGTCAACAGAAAAGCATCCTGAGACCATTTATTTGTGGGGTTGCTTCTCAGCCAACGGAGTGGGCTCACTCACAATTTTGCCTAAGAACCCAGCCATGAATAAAGAATAGGGATGAGCCGAACACCCCCACGTTCGGTTCGCACCAGAACCTGCGAACAGACCTAAAGTTTGCGCGAACTTTAGAACCCTATTAAATACAATGGACTCGAACGTTCAAAATCAAAAGTGCTAATTATCAAGGCTAATATGCAAGTTATTGTCTTAAAAAGGGTTTGGGGACCCGGGTCCTGCTCCAGGGGACATGTATCAATGCAAAAAAAACGTTTTAAAAACTGCAGTTTTTTTCGGGAGCAGTGATTTTAATAATGCTTAAAGTGAAACAATAAAAGTTAAATATTCCTTTAAATTTTGTACCTGGGGGGGTGTATAGAATGCCTGTAAAGCAGCGCTTGTTTCCCGTGCTTAGAACTGTCCCTGCACAAAGTGTCATTTCTGAAGGAAAAAAAGTTATTTAAAAGCACTCACGGCTATAATGAATTGTCAGCTCCCGGCAATACAGAGAAAAGTAATTGATAAAGAAAAAAAAAATGCGTGGGGGTCCCCCCAAATTCCATTACCAGGCACTTCAGGTCTGGTATGGATATTAAGGGGAACCCTGTGTCAAATAAAAAAAAAAAATTACGTGGGGTTCCCCCCAAATATCCATACCAGACCCTTCAGGTCTGGTATGGATTTTAAGGGGAACTCCACGCCAAATTTAAAAAAAAAATGGCGTGGAGTTCCCCCCAAAAATCCATACCAGACCCTTTATCCGAGCACGCAACCTGGCAGGCCTCAGGAAAAGAGAGGGGGACGAGAGAGAGTGCCCCCCCTTCCTGAACCGTACCAGGCCACATGCTCTCAACATGGGGAGGAATCCCACCTATGTCATTGGCTATTCCCCACAAGCGGGGAAAGCCGGGGCTTACCACTTTGATCTGACGGGTGACCCCCGCCCCTCGTACCTCAGACCCGCCTACGTAATTGGCTGAGCGGACCTGATGGGGAACTTCCTCCGCAGTGTAATAAATGAATTGACCCGCCCCTTTTCACGTTTCCCATCAGGTCCGCTCAGCCTTACACCCAGTGAAGGTGACCCCGCCCCCTACGTCATTGGCTGAGTGAACCTGATGGGGAACTAGAGAAGGGGTGGGGTCTATTCATTTATTACACTGCGGAGGAAGTTCCCCATCAGGTCCGCTCAGCCACTGACATTTCGTGTGGAGTGGAGACTGCAGCGCTGGACATCGGATCACCGCGGGACACTGGATTACATCGCTGGAATGGGTTTTAATTTTTTTTTTTTTTTTAATAAAGGACTTTCCCAACTGTGTCTGTTTTTTTTTTTTTTTTTTTACACTTTCTTTGTGAAATGGTAGGGGTACAATGTACCCCTTACCAATTAACATAGGGGGGGCCGGGATCTGGGGGTCCCCTTTGTTAAAGGGGTCTTCCAGATTCCGATAAGCCTCCCGCTCGCAGACCCCCACAACCACCGGGAAAGGGTTGTGGGGATGAGGCCCTTGTCCCCATCAACATGGGGACATGGTGCTTTGAGGGACCCCCAAAGCATCCTCCCCATGTTGAGGGCATGTGGCCTGGTACGGTTCAGGAGGGGGGGCGCTCTCTCGTACCCCCCTCTTTTCCTGCGGCCTGCCAGGTTGCGTGCTCAGATAAAGGGTCTGGTATCGATTTTTGGGGGTACCTCCACGCCATTTTTTTTTATTTGGCGTGGAGTTCCCCTTAAAATCCATACCAGACCTGAAGGGTCTGGTATGGATATTTGGGGGGAACCCCACGTCATTTTTTTTTTATTTGACGCAGGGTTCCCCTTAATATCCATACCAGATATGAAGGGCCTGGTAATGGAATTTGGGGGGACCCCCACGCATTTTTTTTTTTATCAATGACTTTTCTCTGTATTGCCGGGAGCTGACAATTCATTATAGCCGCGAGTGCTTTTAAATGACTTTTTTTCCTTCAGAAATGACACTTCGTGCAGGGACAGTTCTAAACACGGGAAACAAGCGCTGCTTTACAGGCATACTAAACACCAGGGATGAGCCGAACACCCCCCTGTTCGGTTCACACCAGAACCTGCGAACAGACAGAATGTTTGCGTGAACTTTAGAACCCTATTAAATACAATGGACTCGAACGTTCGAAATCTAAAGTGCTAATTATAAAAGCTAATATGCAAGTTATTGTCCTAAAAAGTGTTTGGGGACCCGGGTTCTGCCCCAGGGGACATGTATCAATGCAAAAAAAAGTTTTAAAAATTGACGAGGGGGCGGACCTGATGGGGAACTTCCTTCACTGTGTAATACATGAATAGACCCGCCCCTTCTAAAGTTCCCCATCAGGTCCGCTTAGCCAATGACTAGGTGTAAGGCTAAGCGGACCAGATGTGGAACATGAGAAGGGGCGGGTCTATTAATGAATTACACAGTGAAGGAAGTTCCCCATCAGGTCCGCCCCCTCGTCAATTTTTAAAACTTTTTTTTGCATCAGGTCTGCTCAGGCTCAGCCAATGACGGACAGCGCTGGACATCGGATCGCCGCGGGACACTGGATTTCATCGCTGGAATGTTTTTTTTTTTTTAATAAAGGACTTTTCCAAGGTGTTTGTGTGTTTTTTTTTTTTTACATTTTTTTACACTTTCTTCGTGAAATGGTAGGGGTACAATGTACCCCTTACCAATTCACATAGGGGGGGCAGGATCTGGGGGTCCCCTTTGTTAAAGGGGTCTTCCAGATTCCGATAAGCCCCCTGCCCGCAGACCCCCACCTCCACCGGGCAGGGGTTGTGGGGATGAGGCCCTTGTCCCCATCAACATGGGGACATCCTCCCCATGTTGAGGGCATGTGGCCTGGTACGGTTCAGGAGGGGGGGCGCTCTCTAGTCCCCCCCTCTTTTCCTGCGGCCTGCCAGGTTGCGTGGTCGGATAAGGGTCTGGTATGGATTTTTGGGGGGACTCCACGCCATTTTTTTTTTTATTTGGGGTGGAGTTCGCCTTAAAATCCATGCCAGATCTGAAGGGCCTGGTATGTATATTTGGGGGGAACCGCACACATTTTTTTTTTAAATTTGTGCGGGGTTCCCCTTAATATCTATACCAGACCTGAAGGGCCTGGTAATTGAATTTGGGGGGACCCCCATGCTTTTTTTTTTTTTTTTATCAATGACTTTTCTATGTATTGCCGGGAGCCGACAATTCATTAATAGCCGCGAGTGAGTTTTAAATGACTTTTTTTCCTTCAGAAATGACACTTTGTGCAGGGACAGTTCTAAGCACGGTAAACAAGCGCAAATTTACATGCATATTATACACACACCCCATGTACGAAATTTAAAGGAATATTTCACTTTTATTGTTTTACTTTAAGCATTATTAAAATCGCTGCTCCCAAAAAAACTGCAGTTTTTAAAACTTTTTTTTGCATTGATACATGTCCCCTGGGGCAGGACCCGGGTCCCCAAACACTTTTTATGACAAAAACTTGCATATAAGCCTTTATAATTAGCACTTTAGATTTCTCCCATAGACTTTTCGAATTTGCAGCGAACACCCCAATTTGTTCGCTGTTCGGCGAACGGGCGAACAGGCAATGTTCGAGTCGAACATGAGTTCGACTCGAACTCGAAGCTCATCCCTACTAAACACCCCCCACATACGAAATTTAAAGGAATATTTAACTTTTATTGTTTCACTTTAAGCATCATTAAAATCACTGCTCCCGAAAAAAAATGAAGTTTTTGAAACTTTTTTTTTGCATTGATACATGTCACCTGGGGCAGGACCCGGGTCCCCAAACACTTTTTATGACAATAACTTGCATATAAGCCTTTAAAATTAGCACTTTAGATTTCTCCCATGGACTTTTACAGGGTGTTCCACGGCTTTTAGAATTTGCCGCGAACACCCCAAATTGTTCGCTGTTCGGCGAATGTGCGAAATGGCAATGTTCGAGTCGAACATGAGTTTGACTCGAACTCGAAGCTCATCCCTAATAAAGAATGGTACATCCTCCGAGAGCAACTCCTCCTAACCATCCAAGAACAGTTTGGTGACAAACGATGCCTTTTCCAGCATGATGGAGCACCTTGCCATAAGGTATAGGTGATTACTAAGTGGCTTGAGGAACAAAAGATTAACATTTTGGGTCCATGGCCAGGAAACTCCACAGACCTTAATCCCATTGAGAACTTGTGCTCAATCCTCAAGAGGCGGGTAAACAAAAAAAAAAAAAACTCAAATTCTGACAAATTCCAAGCATTGATTATGCAAGAATGGGCTGCCATCAGTTAGGATGTGGCTCAGAAGTTGATTAACAGCATGCCAGGGCAAATTGCAGAGGTCTTAAAAGAGAAGGGTTAACACTGCAGATATTGACTTTTTGCATAAACCTCATGTAATAAAAGCCTTTGACACTTGTGAAATGACTGTAATCATACTTCACTATACAATAGTAACATCTGACAAAACGATCTAAAAACACTGATGCAGCAGACTTTGTGAACATTAATATTTGTTTCACTCTCAAAACTTGTGGCCACGGCTGTATTTATGATCAACTGCTTTTTATTGCTTTTTCTTCCAATTTCTATATTTAAGTAAACAAAACAGTTTTATACAGTTGAATCAAAATATATAAACAGATGATTACTTATGAATGTTTATGTAGTTTACTTGCACTATCAATAATGACCAATAGAGGGTACATTAAGACCATGGATTCAAACTACTACATTCACCTTCTAAAAAAAACAATAAATGCTAAAAAAAAATTGTAGGTAAAAAAAAATGTGATTTTTTTTTTCCTTCTAAGGAGCCTGCAGAGCATTGCACCAGTGATCAGCAGAACAGGGGTGCAATGTCCAGGCTCCTGCGGACTCTCAGTATAGCTGTCTGCCCATACCTCCGATACAGGCAGACGGTTCCTTGAGAGCAGGAAGAGCGTGAATGAGGCATTTGTTTACACATCTGGGGCTGTGTGCAGGCAGCCTATGTTAGTGAATGGTGATGCAGCTGCAGTACAGACACAACCACACATCCAAGTTTGACAGGTATGCAGGGACAGGTGCACAGCCCCAAAAGCAGACAGTGTGCATCCAGGGCCACGTACCCTTCCCTGACTCTGCCTACATGTCAAACTTGGATGTGTGGGTTGTGTCTGTACAGCAGCTGCATTCCATCACCACTAGCGATCACAAGAAGTTTGTGTTTTCTAGCACTAGCGTGACCTAAGGAGATCCAGAGAAAGGTAATTCTGCTCCAGGTAATAACAATCCAATGGATCACAATGGGCTGGGTTCAAGCCCCGACTCGCCACCAAGGTCCAACGTAGATTTATTGGTACATAAATGTCATAATGACTGCCACCAAGACAAGGACACAGGAGAGGTGACACATATCACACTTAACTAGTGCTTCTTCAAAACCTGAGGTTTGTGTCTTGGTGGCAGTCATTATGACATTTATGTACCAATAAATCTACGTTGGATCGATGGTGGTGTGCAGCCGTATCTTCCTTTTCACTAGCATGATCTACTAAGCCTGCGGTTCAGGCTTTGGCTGGGTGACCTCCTAAAATCAGTTCCCCTTAAAATAATAGAAGGCATTTTTGGCAGGTTGTGCACATTCGGTCAATGCAAAGCAAGTTAGACTTTGTTGTAACAATTCTAGGGCTCGTTCACAGGTAAGGTGGGGCAGAAAACCCCATGGTTGAGCCGCAATTGTTTTGCCCCCCAAACGCTACCTTCTTTAGCTGCAGAGGCAGCATCTGGGGATATAATACATGCCCTGGCCATGATGCTTTTTTTCACGGCTTCGGACGGAATTATTTCCCATGTTGCCTGCCGAATGCGACCCATTCAAGTGCGGCATGCGGCTGTGGAGTGCTAGTGAGGGATTCAAGGGATTAAAGTGGGAGGTGATATAATGCCTCCTCACCGCCTGTCAAATACTCACTGAAGAGATGGAGACTATAGTAATAGTAACAGTTATGCAGTTGGTTTACACTAATATGGACATGACTTTAAATGTGCTGTGAAGTTGAGGAGTTAGCTGGCAATTTATGAGCCATTTGGATGCTATAGAAATAGTGGGAGTTATGCAGTTTGCTTTTGCTAATCTGGAAATGACTTTTTATGTGCTGTAAACTTGATAAAGCTGCCCGTGTATTTGCGTTCTGGCAAAGAGACACATATTATTTCAAGGTCAGCACATAACCTTCAGCCTAGACATTAGCGCTGTAAACTCGGTGAACCATACACAGTCACCTAATGTAAAATGCAATGCTTGTGTATGAAATAGCAATCCGTTGTTCAATAAAATATTATGTTTGCATTTGCATCTCACATACAGGTACGTGTTTATTTGGTGTATTTGTTGGTGTATATTTGTTTAATTAGTTGCACACCTTTACATTTATCACAGAGGTGTTTTAGTTTTTCAAAACCAAGTGGGTTGTCACTGTGATTTATATTGAAAATAATCTATATTTAGGGAATGTTTTCATATATGTTCATTTAGATTTTACACATTATATCTATTGGTCAATTTGCACAATTTGTTCAGATTAGCGCAGCAGTTTTCATATATTTTTGAAATAGTAATACTGCTGACTAGTAGGTGATAAAGAAAAAATTCCTGGACGGCCGCTCTCTGCAAAATGATGGTGGTTTATTTCATAAAATCCACAAATACAGCAAAAACACCCAAAAGTGAACACAGGGATTGGCTAACGCGTTTCACATCATGAGATGCTTACTCATAGCTAAAAAATACAAAGGAAACAAACATATATAGATGCAAAAAATGGGCCAAACCACCTGCCAATAGGAGGGAATAAGGCAGGTGTGGCTTTTACCATATAATGAGACCATGATTGGATCCAATGAGGTCAGAAACACATACATGGGGGAGAAAAAGAAGAACACACCTGTGAGATATGAAACAAAATCAAGAATAATGATACATGAATTAGTGAAAATTACATATATATAATATATGTGTAAAGTGTAAAATAATGTATCATATAGAGTATTCAATATGTAAAAACATAAAGAATACATTTTGAAGGAACCAATACGGTACAATGAAACATGAAACTGTGTGTTGAATAGTATGCAAAAAAGACCTGTGGAGATGAGAGAAAAACATGAAAAGAAGGAGCGTGTATATGTAGGAGAGTGTGACAAAGGATGATGTGACTATGTGAAAAGAGGAAAAATAAGTGGACAAGAAAAAAGAAAAAGAAAAAGGAAAAGGAAAAGTAAATGGATAAATAAATAGAGGGAGTGGATTCATGTGAAAGTGTGCAAGGGGCAGTGATACGTGGATGAGTGAAGGAAGCATGAGAAGAAAAAAATAAATAAAAAAATAAAAAAATAATGGGAAGATGAAAGGATGCATACATTGCATATGCATGTCTCTATGAAATGACTGAGAAAGGAGGGGTGAATTGTGTTATATCATTATATTATGGAATAATATAATGCACAGTATGTAATGTATAACTATAATAATGATGAAAAAAGTGAATGAAAGGAAAATTAAAAACTAGACTGAAACTTATTGTATGTGAAGTGAAAATATTCTTACGTATAGCCATCCGTAAAGGATAATACAATAAAAATATAATATAATAATATAGAAGTATAAAAAAATATGTGACAAGGCCATATATATATAGAAAAAACATTAAATGGTGATAATAGATCTACCATAATAATACACATATACGGCTATCACAAGATTGAAGCCTCGTACACACGACCGAGTTTCTCGTCGTTAAAAACACGTCGTTTTTTTCGACGAGATCCTTGTTAACCTTGACGAGTTTCTCGTCAAGCTTTCTATGCGTACACACTGACATTTCCCAATTTCCTTGTTGTTCTCCGCGCTCACGTCCAGCAAGTACGACGGCACTATAAAGGGGAAGAACGATTTTCTTGGCGCCACCCCTTGGGCTGCTTTTGCTGATCTCGTGTTACCGCGTGTGAAGTAAAAGTTTGGGAAGAGACGATTCGCGCCTTTCAGTCTTCGTGCTTTTCAGTTCGTTTTCTGAGGTTCAGTTTGTGCTTGTGGGTTCGTATCTTGACTTTCAGGGCGTCTAGGCAGGTCGTATCTGTTTTACAGTGCGTTCTTGCCCGTTCGTTTCTGATTTTCAGTTCGTTATTCATAGGCCTTGCTGTTCTAAAGTGCGTTCTGTTCTGTACTTTCTGATAAGACGACCGTTTCCTAGTCATGTCGCCTGGACGTTCTCGTCGTCGAGTTCGTGCTGTGCGTGCGCTTGGTGTTGGTCTGCTTGTTTTGGACCAAGACCAGTCCATGAATGGTGTGAGGAGGAGTTCATGGACCAAGAATTGGTGGCTCCAGCGGGACCAATTCTGCCACATGCCTCTGCTGCGGGAGATAGTCGAGAATAATCCTGAGGACTACAGGAATTTTCTGCGGATGTCTGACCCCGTTTTTAAGGAACTGTTGGCTTTGGTGTCCCCCTATATTACCAGGCAGGACACCGTTATGCGAGAAGCCATCAGTGCTGAGCAGAGGCTCATCGCCACGTTACGTTATCTGGCAACAGGGAGAAGTCTTCAGGACTTGAAGTTCACGACAGGCATCTCCCCCCAGGCTCTGGGCCTCATAATCCCAGACACCTGTTCTGCCATTATACAAGTCCTGCAGGAGGACTATATTAGGGTAAGTTTTCTCCTTTAACATCACATTTTATGTATTACATGTATGCTAATGTATTGTATTTCTTTCATCCTTCCCTAATTACCATGATTGTAATATGCTGAGAATGTCCCCTTTGTCCCCATGCATGCTGGAAGCTTTAGATTGCCCCTTTTTTCTCCTCCATTCATATTTCCCTTCACTAACCTTTCCAGCAGGGGCGCCTGTTGCAACAAATGTTTGGGGGTCCAACCCCAATTTAGGAAATAAACTTCCTCCATTTTTGCAAAGGTGCCTATTAAATGCCCCCAGTTGTCCCCTCCAATGCAGCCATTTTGTCCCCTCCAATGCAGCCATTTTGTTCCCTCCAATGCAGCCATTTTGTTCCCTCCAATGCAGCCATTTTGTTCCCTCCAATGCAGCCATTTTGTCCCCTCCAATGCAGCCATTTTGTCCCCTCCAATGCAGCCATTTTGTTCCCTCCAATGCAGCCATTTTGTTCCCTCCAATGCAGCCATTTTGTTCCCTCCAATGCAGCCATTTTGTCCCCTCCAATGCAGCCATTTTGTTCCCTCCAATGCAGCCATTTTGTTCCCTCCAATGCAGCCATTTTGTCCCCTCCAATGCAGCCATTTTGTCCCCTCCAATGCAGCCATTTTGTCCCCTCCAATGCAGCCATTTTGTCCCCAGCCCTGCACATACCTTCTTGTGGTCAGCACCATCCTTCTTCTGTCCTTGATGTCTTCTCCTTCCCTTGATGTTGCATCAGCCAATCATGTTACCATTAAACAGACTTGGTGAACATGATTGGCAGAGCAGCCTGTCAGTGTTTACCCAAGGAATGCTCCCCCCCCCCCCCTGCGTCCCCTATTTAACTTTTATGAAGCCAATTACATCCCTCAGGCTGTAATGTGCAAGCCTATTTGCCTCCCTGTTTCTGATATGCAATTTTCACCCCATAAATGCCGCAGTTATTCATATGTTGGTCGCTTAACCGGGGGCCATCCACCTGAATAGTGGGCGGCATTGACAATACATAGGTTAATGCAAGGCAAGAATCTATGTATTGTTCTGAGTGATGGGCACAGGAGAGAGGGGGCAGTGCTCCAGCGCCCACTCTGGACGCACCGCCACTGCACTGCTATCCTGTGGCCAAACACATCTACCCCCCCCCCCCAAAATAATGTATTAATGGACCATCAGAGGGGGTGATGAATATGAAACATGAGCCTTCCATTATACTTATTGAAAACACCTTAATAAACGTAGAATTTGATTGATGTTGGCCTCTAATGTTTTTTATTATAATCTCCTTGTAATGTAATATTTTTAAATTCTAATTTTCTTTCATCTTGTTTGACTCCCCAGCTTCCTTCCACGCCACAGGAATGGCAGACTGTGGCATCGGAGTTTGCCACGCGGTGGGACTTCCCCAACTGCGGTGGTGCCATAGACGGGAAGCACGTCCGCATCGTGCCGCCACCCCGTTCTGGGTCCTACTACTTCAATTACAAGGGGTTTCATAGCATTGTGCTGATGGCGGTGGTGTCAGCACGGTATGAATTCCTCTATGTTGATGTAGGGAAGAATGGCCGGATGTCCGATTGGGGGATCCTTCATCCAGACGGAGTTTGCCCTCCGTCTCCAGAGTGACGACCTTGCATTGCCACCGGATGCAGGGAATATTGAAGGACTCCCCTTTGTTTTCTTGGCTGATGAAGCCTTTGGACTCGGACCGCATCTTATGAGGCCATTTCCTCACAGGACCCTGACCCCAGAGAAGAGGGTGTTCAATAACCGGCTGGCCAGGGGCCGAAGAGTCGTTGAAAATGCCTTCGGCATAATGGCCAGCCGGTTCCGCATTTTTATGACTTCCATACACTTGGCGGACTACAAAATAAACTATGTAGTTTTATGCTGCTGTGTGCTACACAATTTTCTCAGCAGAAAATCCAATTCATATATGGCCTCAGTATTGCCTGAGGCTGGACTTTCACCTGCTAATCCCCTGCCGGGCCTGGAATCTGCCCGTCCTGGCTTGCCCCCCAAAATGCCCGTGAGGTTCGGGACAAATATATGAAATATTTCACGGGTAGGGGGGCAATTCCTATGCCAGGCTATGGCTAAAGATTCCTGGAGAATGAGTTAAATAAAATTCTGATTTCTAATTTTAACTTTGGTTTGTTTCCTGTCTCCTAGTTTGTCTTAGTGCATTTGTAGTGCCAAGTGTATTTTCCTTAAGTAAATAACAACCATTTCACTATGTAACCTTAAAAAAAACACAAATAAGGTTAGAGCGTATTGAAAAAAGAAGCTACACGTTGTTTCTGTTCAAACATTTTACTCTGTGCACATTCACACACATGTTTCCTTTTTTTTTTTTTTTTTTCCTGGCCACAAACCGCCAATTCTTTTCTTAGGAAAATACAAAAACAGTTGTATTCCAAAAATGACAACATTGGATACCTCTGAGCAATCTGACACATTCACTTACACAAACTATGTCTCTATGTGCCCGTCCTAATATGGGGTCTTGCCACCCCTTGCCCAGCCAAAAATTGAATATGCACACATTTTATATTATTTTCCACTAGGGATTTGAGACTCCTGATCCCTATTGTCAACATGTGCTATCTGCCATCAGGGGTGATCAATGGATGTGTTTTGGGGGTGCAACCCCTTCCTCAGTTCACCTACTTTAGATACGAGGAAGGGGTTGCACCCCCAAAAGACGTACATGGATATCCCCTGATGACAGATGGCACATGTTGACACACTGTGTGCATATTCAATTTTTGGCTGGTTGCATTGTCAAAAACAGTATAAAAGGTTGATGAACAGTCATTCCTGAAAAAAAAAATGGGGGTTTGGTTGACTTATTCGATTCTCCCCAAAACATCTAGAATGTCTTTAAATGTTTGATCCATCACATGAATTATTTGTTTTATTCTGTCCAGTTCCGTGCTACATTCCATCACTTGCTGTATTATTCGGAGGGCACTGTCAGCAGAGAAACGTGTACTATCCTTCACCACAACATTTACATCCCCTAAAAACAAAATAAAAAGGTATTATAACTCTGCAGGCCTACATCTCTTACCTGAAGCTGTGGTGTCAGATACTGACCTGTTGTGGTGACCAGTTCCACAACGTCATCCACCTCTCCTTCCTGCGCTTCTCCTTCCTCCACCTCAACTTCCCCAACATCCTTCGGTTGTGGGTCTTTGGGAGTTTGGGGTTGTTGTGAAGCTGTGGGGTTCCTGTGCTCCCTGGAGTGTTCTCCTCCCAGTCTTCTCTCCCCTATGATAATCAAACAAAAGGTCTATTTATCACACTGAAATTCGCTATGAAAAATAAAAACAGGCTAAATTACTTGGAAGTGGGGTACAAGTGTATGTTTGTGCGGAATTTAAAGATGAATGCATTATTTCTGACCAATAATATGTTTAGTATTCACCTTTGGCTGTCAGTTTTTAGACATGGAGGCACCACAAAAAATCACTAATGCACCTGTGTGGGACACCCAAAAAAGGCGGGTCTGGTGGCCCACACTATAGTGCTCCAAAGTACAGATGTGGAAGCAGCTGCTGAGTGTCCTCTCCTTTACACTGACTAAAGTTTGCATTTCATTCTCTTTACAAACACATCATCTAGCCTAAAAATTTGGAACAAAAATGTTAAAAAAACACGCAAATGTCTAATTACTTTTGTGGCTATAAAATAAGCCAAAACAGCGGATAGTGGCCGAACGAAGTGTCTGTAACATAACGAACGATTACTGTGCCAAACCAAGTTCAAATTATTAAATTATGGAAGGGAGTCCAATAAACTAGGTGACGGGGGGAGGGTCCAGAGATAGTGAGAGTCAGCGGGGAACATATTCTAAAGGGTAGTATTAGGGGCATTAGTGGTAGGGTAACCAAAGCACATAAACCCAAGGTAAGTATAGTAGCAAGTCCTAGTTGCAATCTGGGAACACCCAAGAGGATAGTATGTGACCGGTCAAAATATATTAATGCATTAAAGTGTCTGTTCACCAACGCCAGAAGTCTGCCAAGCAAAATAGGTGAGTTGGAAGCTCTGGTGCATGAGGAGAGCTATGATGTAATCGGTATTGCTGAAACTTGGCTTCATTCCTCACATGACTGGGCTATTAATATTCCTGGCTATGCACTCTTTCGGAAAGACAGGGTAAAAAGGAAGGGTGGAGGGGTCTGTCTCTATGTGAGAAGTGATCTCAAAGCGAGTGTGAAAGAGGACCTGGTGGATGGAGAGTGTGATGAGTCTGAAGCATTATGCTTACTGCATACAGATGTGCATAGTTCAAAGCTAATCATTGGAGTTTGTTATAGACCACCCAATGTTAATGAGGAGTTAGAGACTCAGCTCCTTGCACAGATGGAAAGGGCTGCAAGGGCTGGGACGGTGATAATAATGGGGGATTTTAACTACCCAGAAATTGACTGGAGTAATGGAACTGCTGGGACAGTTAAAGGGCAAAAATTTATAAACCTATTGCAGGACAATTTTATGGTCCAGTTTATTGAGGCCCCAACTAGGAATGATGCTCTGTTGGACCTGGTAATCTCAAACCATGCAGAGCATATTACTAATGTTCAGATAAAGGAACACCTGGGTAGCAGTGACCATAACATGATTTCATTTGATGTTAGTTGTAAGCAAAAATCACATACAGGAAAGATAAAAACACTTAATTTCAAGAGAGCAAATTTTCCAAGGATGAGCGCTGCTCTCCAGGACTTAGACTGGGAAGGAATATTGGCATCAATGGGCACAGAACAGAAATGGGAATTCTTCAAAAAGACTGTTTGTGAACTCACTGCAAAGTATATTCCCATGGGCAATAAGTTTAAAAGGCTAAAAATAAAACCTATGTGGCTCACTGCCAAAGTTAAAAAAGCTATAAACTATAAGAAAAGAGCTTTTAAAAAAGATAAAAATGAGGGAACACTAGTGTCATTCAAATGTTACAAAGAGGACAGGATATGTAAAAAGGAAATCAAGGATGCAAAAATTCAAAATGAACGACAGATTGCAAAAGATAGTAGGACAAACCCCCAAAAATTCTTCAAATATATTAATAGTAAAAAGGTCTAGTCTGAGCATGTAGGCCCTTTACAAAATAATCTAGAGTGGGTGACTGGGGACAAAGAGAAGGCTAATTTATTAAATACTTTCTTCAGTTCTGTGTATACAAAGGAGCATGGGGGAGCTCATGTCCAAAATGGGGGTGGTAGTGACACAGCCCCAAATCCACAATGGCTCAAAAGTGATATGGTCCAGAAATATTTAGATGGAATAAAGGTGGATAAAGCACCTGGACCAGATGGCATACACCCACGGATCCTAAAAGAATTGAGCTCTGTAATTTCAAAGCCATTGTATTTAATTTTTAGGGACTCATTAATGACAGGAATAGTACCACTAGATTGGCACAGGGCCAATGTGGTGCCTATATTTAAAAAGGGAATTAAGTCTTTACCAAGTAACTATAGACCTGTTAGTTTAACTTCTATAGTTGGGAAAATACTGGAGAGATTAATAAAAGACCACATAGATGAGTTCTTGCTGGAAAAAAACTATTTAAGCAACAGACAGCATGGATTCATGAAAGACAGATGTTGTCAAATAGTGATGAGCCGAACACCCCCGGGTTCGGTTCGCACCAGAACCCGCGAACGGACCGAAAGTTCGTACGAACATTAGAACCCTATTAAATACAATGGATGCGAACGTTCGAATTCTAAAGTGCTAATTATAACAACTATTATGCATGTTATTGTCCTAAAAAGGGTTTGGGAACCCGGGTTCTGCACCAGGGGACATGTATCAATGCAAAAAGAAGTTTTAAAAACGGTCGTTTTTCGGGAGCAGTCATTTTAATGATGCATAAAGTGAAAAAAAAAAAGTCAAATATTCCTTTAAATATCGT
The DNA here is from genome assembly GCA_029206835.1 of Rana muscosa. Taxonomy (NCBI): domain Eukaryota; kingdom Metazoa; phylum Chordata; class Amphibia; order Anura; family Ranidae; genus Rana; species Rana muscosa. Next base: position 420,114,260 of record CM055117.1, on the reverse strand, counting down.
ACCTGGGGGGTGTCTAAAGTATGCCTGTGAAGTGCCACGTGTTTCCCGTGTTTAGAACTGTCCCTGCACAAAATGACACTTCTAAAGGAAAAAAAAGCCATTTAAAACTGCTTGCGGCTTTAATGTAATGTCTGGTCCCGGTAATATGGATGAAAATCTTTAAGAAAAATGGCATAGCTACCCCATGACCCCCCCCCCCCCTACCCCAGCCCATTACCAGCCCCTTTGGGTCTTGTATGGATATTAAGGGGAACCCCGCACATAAAATAAAAAAGGGCCTATATACTCTGAACAGCCGTATACAGGCGGTGCATACAAGACAGGGACTGTAGGTTTGTTCTTATGTAGAATCTGTTTGTAATTTTGAACAGGTACATTGTTGAAGTGTAGCTCCAGCCCAAAAATCTATTTTTAAACTTTTTGGAAAACATAGGTAAGGGTTATCACCCCTGTAACATTTGTTTTGCTGTCTGTGCCCCTGTTCAGAACATTTCACCTCACTTTCCGTCCCAATGTCAACTGTTTTTGAAATGTGGTGTTTTTCTTGAAACAAGGATTGCTGATAAAGCATCAGTACAGAGGAGACACCTTTCTCCCATATTTATTCTTACAGGAGAGAATTTTCCTTCCTAGGGGTAGATTTCCTCTCACTTCCTGTTGTCTTCTTGCGTTTGCAAGTAGGAGTCGTTTGTAAGTTGGATGTTTGAAAGTAGGGACCTGCCGTATATACTCTGCAGAAATAGGCCCCTTAGTTGTTGGTGTTGGCACAACACTGTAAGCACTCACAGTTACTCTTGGTTGGTGCTGGAACGCCCTGCTGTCAACTATTATATCAGGAATTTTAATTACATATAATTGTTGAACAGTGGTAGTAAAAATTGGGGCTTTGATGGGGGTGCTGGTGCCACAACACTGTAAGCCCTGACAGTTACTCTTGGTGGGTGCAGCAATGGGCCCTGCTGTGAATTATTAGATCAAGAATTGTAATTGCATGCCCCTGTTGAACAGGGGCTGAAAAATTGGGCCTTTCGTGGTGGTGGTGGTGGTGGTGGTGTTGCCACAACACTGTAAGCCCTCAGAGTTACTCTTGGTGGGTGCAGGAATGGGCCCTGCTGTGAATTATTAGATCAAGAATTGTAATTACATGCCCCTTTTGAACAGGGGCTGAAAAATTGGGCCTTTCGTGGTGGTGGTGGTGGTGGCGTTGCCACAACACTGTAAGCCCTCAGAGTTACTCTTGGTGGGTGCAGCAATGGGCCCTGCTGTGAATTATTAGATCAAGAATTGTAATTACATGCCCCTTTTGAACAGGGGCTGAAAAATTGTGCCTTTCGTGGTGGTGGTGGTGGTGGCGTTGCCACAACACTGTAAGCCCTCAGAGTTACTCTTGGTGGGTGCAGCAATGGGCCCTGCTGTGAATTATTAGATCAAGAATTGTAATTACATGCCCCTTTTGAACAGGGGCTGAAAAATTGGGCCTTTCGTAGTGGTGGTGGTGGTGGCGTTGCCACAACACTGTAAGCCCTCAGAGTTACTCTTGGTGGGTGCAGCAATGGGCCCTGCTGTGAATTATTACATCAAGAATTGTAATTGCATGCCCCTGTTGAACAGGGGCTGAAAAATTGGGCCTTAGGCACTGGTGGCACAACACTACAACCCCTCACAGATACTGTACTTGGAGCACAGCAGTGAGCCCTGTTGCAAAGTATTGCTTCAAAAATTGTAATGACACGCCCCTGTTAAACAGGGGCTGAAAAATTGGGCCTTAGGCACTGGTGGCACAACACTACAACCCCTCACAGATACTGTACTTGGAGCACAGCAATGAGCCCTGTTGCAAAGTATTGCTTCAAAAATTGTAATGACACGCCCCTGTTAAACAGGGGCTGAAAAATTGGGCCTTAGGCACTGGTGGCACAACACTACAACCCCTCACAGATACTGTACTTGGAGCACAGCAATGAGCCCTGTTGCAAAGTATTGCTTCAAAAATTGTAATGACACGCCCCTGTTAAACAGGGGCTGAAAAATTGGGCCTTAGGCACTGGTGGCACAACACTACAACCCCTCACAGATACTGTACTTGGAGCACAGCAATGAGCCCTGTTGCAAAGTATTGCTTCAAAAATTGTAATGACACGCCCCTGTTAAACAGGGGCTGAAAAATTGGGCCTTAGGCACTGGTGGCACAACACTACAACCCCTCACAGATACTGTACTTGGAGCACAGCAATGAGCCCTGTTGCAAAGTATTGCTTCAAAAATTGTAATGACACGCCCCTGTTAAACAGGGGCTGAAAAATTGGGCCTTAGGCACTGGTGCCACAACACTCCAACCCCTCACAGATACTGTACTTGGAGCACAGCAATGAGCCCTATGGCAAATTATTGCTAAAAAAATTGTAATTACACGCCCCTGTAAAACAGGGGCTGAAAAATTGGGCCTTAGCCACTGGTGGCGGCACCCATAAACAAAAATGATCTTCCAAGCTATCATCATCAATCGTATCATTGAGGACTCGGAGGAGGAGGATAGCCAGTCAACATAACAGCACAGGCACTCAGCATCAGCATCAGTCTTGAAGGGATGTGACATGTTAAAATCAATTAGTCTGTTATATCAGCATCAGGTGTGTGGTAGCTGGTGGTGATCCAAGACTGGTTCATCTTGATGAAAGTCAGTCGATCAACCGAGTCGGTGGACAGGCACACCCTGTGATCCGTGACAAATCCTCCAGCAGCACTGAATGTGCGTTCCGAAAGAACGCTGGATGCAGGACAGGCCAGTAGCTCAATTGCATACTGTGCAAGCTCTGGCCAGTGATCCATCCTCAAGACCCAGTAAGCCAGAGGATTTTCGGTGGGGAAGGTGTCCAAGTCTGACCTTGCCCCTAGATATTCCTGCACCATGTTTATCAGACGCTGGCGATGGTTGCTGGAACCGATCATACTTTGGGGCTGCGGACTAAAGAATTGTCTGAACGCATCGGTCAGACGGCCACCTTCCCCACCGCTCCTTCTTTGACTGGCCGAAGCCTCAGCAACTCGTTGTCCAGGACCAGGAGTTTGTAACCTCCCAGTCTCTGGGAACGCGTTGCACAGACCTTTCTGCAAGGCCTCCCGGAGTTGTCTCATCCTCTGCTCCCTCTGCGAAGGTAACATAAGGTCCGCAACCTTACCCTTGTACCGTGGATCAAGGAGAGTGGCCAGCCAGTAATGGTCCCTCTCCTTGATCCGAAGAATACGAGGATCCTTCCGCAGACTTTGCAGGATCAGGGAGGCCATGCAGCGTAGGTTTGCTGAGGCATTCGCTCCGGAGTCCTCTGGGTCACTAAGGACGACATGATCCGCAGCCACCTCCTCCCAGCCACGTACAAGTCCACTGGTTTCTTGGGACTGTAAATCATCCCTAAAAGACTGCTGCTGATGATGCTGAGTGCCAGCCTCCACCTCCATGCTGACACAATCCTCCTCCTCCTCCTCCTCCTCCTCCTCCTCTTCCTCTTCCTGTGCGATGGGTGGGACAGAAGGAACACTGTCTGGGTAAAGGGGGCCTTGAGAGGCAAGGAAGTCCTCCTCTTCCTGCCTCTGTTCTGCCTCAAGTGCCCTGTCCATTATTCCACGCAGCGTGTGCTCCAACAGGTGGACAAGAGGTACAGTGTCACTGATGCATGCACTGTCACTGCTCACCATCCTCGTGGCCTCCTCAAATGGTGCCAGGACAGTGCATGCATCCCTGATCATGCCCCACTGGCGTGGAGAAAAAAAACCAAGCTCCCCTGACCCTGTCCTGGTGCCGTAGTCGCACAGGTACTCATTGATGGCCCTCTGCTGCGTGTGCAGCCGCTGCAGCATGGCCAACGTTGAGTTCCACCTGGTGGGCATGTCACATATAAGGCGGTTCTTGGGCAGGTTCAACTCCTTTTGCAGCTCAGCCAGGCGAGCACTGGCATTATAAGATCTGCGGAAATGCACACAGACTTTCCTGGCCTGCCTCAGGACATCCTGTAAGCCCGGGTACCTGCCCAAGAACCGCTGCACCACCAGGTTAAGGACGTGAGCCACACAGGGCACATGGGTCAGTTGTCCCTGTCGGAGGGCGGAGAGGAGGTTGGTGCCATTGTCGCAAACCACCATTCCTGGCTTAAGCTGGCGTGGCGTCAACCACCTCTCGGCCTGGCCCTGCAGAGCAGACAGGACCTCTGCCCCAGTGTGGCTTCTGTCCCCCAAACACACCAGCGCAAGCACGGCATGGCATCTTTTTGCCTGCGTACTTGCGTAGCCCCGTGAACGGCTACGGAGCACCGCTGGTTCATAGGACAAAGCACAGGAAGAGGCCATGGAGGAAGAAGAAGAGGAGGGGGTGGAGGAGAGAGGTGTGTCACAACCAGTAGTAGCATTTTGGAGGCGTGGCGGTGGAACAACCTCCAACACTACTGCACCTTGTCCTGCATCCTTCCCAGCTGCCAAAAGAGTGACCCAATGGGCCGTGAAAGAAAGGTAACGTCCCTGTCCATGCCTGCTGGACCATGAGTCAGCGGTAATATGCACCTTACCGCTGACCGCCCTGTCCAGCGAGGCCAAGACATTGCCTTCCACATGCCGGTAGAGAGCCGGAATAGCCTTCCGTGAGAAAAAGTGGCGTTTGGGAACCTGCCACTGAGGAACCGCACATTGCACAAACTCACGGAAGGGGGCCGAGTCTACCAACTGAAAAGGCAGCAGTTGAAGCGCTAGCAATTTAGCCAAGCTAGCATTCAACCGCTGGGCATGTGGATGGCTGGGAGTGAACTTCTTTCGACGGTCCAGCAGCTGGGGCAGGGAAATTTGCCTGCTAGAATCGGACGTCGGTGTACTGCTAGCAGAGTGGCCGCAAGTACTTGGCTGTGACACACCTAATTCTACACCTTCATTCCTCTCAGTGCATGTTTCAGAGAGGACTGAAGTTATAGTGGGGTTGGAGATCCCAGCTGATGCGGTGCAAGGAGAGGTCCGCTTTGTTCTTTGGTGTGGGTCTTTGAGGTAGGCTTGCCAACGAGCTGCATGGCAGGTCAACATATGTCTGGTCAGGCATGTGGTACCCAAGCGGCTGATGTTTTGGCCACGCGATATACGCTTGAGACATATGTTGCAAACAGCAGCTGTGCGATCTGATGCACTAGCCTCAAAAAAGGCCCACACCAAGGAACTTTTTGAATGACGGGCAGAGGCAGCGCCCTGCACAGGCGGAGCTCTGCGGTGTGATTCCGTCGGTGTACTGCCCTTACGCTGGCCACCAAAGGGCATCCTGCCTCGTTGGAGATGTGCCTCCTCCTCCTCCTCCTCCTCCTCCTCTCTCCTATTAGGCACCCACGTGGAGTCAGTGACCTCATCATCCCCTCCCTCCTCATCACTGGAGCCAATCTGGCAGTATGCTGCAGCTGCTGGAACATGACTGCCAGATTGGTGTCCTTCTTGAGCATCCCCTCTGTCTGCTCTCACGCTACTGCCTTCCTGTAGCTGGGTTTCATCATCAGACCCTTCGAAACGCTGGGCATCCTCCTGGAGCATGTACCCAACACTGTGCTCAAACAGTTCGGGGGACTCCTCAGGAGGAGGACATGGTGGGTCTAGGGAAGGAGTGACTGATGATGAGTCTGACATTGATACCAGGGAAGAGGACGCTTTGGCAGCTGCTTTGCCAGTACCCTGAGCCTGGGTGAGAGAGGATGAGGAGGAGGAGGAGGGCTTGGTCATCCACTCTACCAAGTCTTCGGCATGATGTGGCTCAACATGTCCAGCTGCCGAAAAGAAGGACAAGCGTGTCCCATGGCCATGTGCTGATGACAATGCACCACGTCTACGACCAGCACTGTTGCCCCCAGACACAGAGCCTGCTTGCCCTCTTTTATTGCCTCCTGACTGTCTGCCTCTCCTTGTTTGCCTTCCAGACATTCTAATAGATGGCCTGCAGGGAGATGGGAAAAAAGCAATAAGGGCTACCTTCAGGTGTCCTTCTCTGTCCCTTTACTTAAGGATTTCTAAATATGGTTGAGGATTATTGCTTTTGCACAGAATAGCACAACGACAATTTCCCTGACTGTCCAAAAAACAAGGATTTCAAAGATGGTTGATGAGGAATGCTTTGGCACACTATAGCACAAGGAGAAATCCCCTCACTTTCCTTCTTTGTCCCTAGAAACAAGGACTGGCACAGTGAAAGAAACTGACACTCTCCCTACCTACAGTTTTCTGTCCCTAGAAAAAATGTTTTTTTAAAGCACACTATAGCACAAGGAGAAATCCCCTCACTTTCCTTCTTTGTCCCTAGAAACAAGGACTGGCACAGTGAAAGAAACTGACACTCTCCCTACCTACAGTTTTCTGTCCCTAGAAAAAATGTTTTTTTAAAGCACACTATAGCACAAGGAGAAATCCCCTCACTTTCCTTCTTTGTCCCTAGAAACAAGGACTGGCACAGTGAAAGAAACTGACACTCTCCCTACCTACAGTTTTCTGTCCCTAGAAAAAATGTTTTTTAAAGCACACTATAGCACAAGGAGAAATCCCCTCACTTTCCTTCTTTGTCCCTAGAAACAAGGACTGGCACAGTGAAAGAAACTGACACTCTCCCTACCTACAGTTTTCTGTCCCTAGAAAAAATGTTTTTTTTAAAGCACACTATAGCACAAGGAGAAATCCCCTCACTTTCCTTCTTTGTCCCTAGAAACAAGGACTGGCACAGTGAAAGAAACTGACACTCTCCCTACCTACAGTTTTCTGTCCCTAGAAAAAAATTTTTTTAAAGCACACTATAGCACAAGGAGAAATCCCCTCACTTTCCTTCTTTGTCCCTAGAAACAAGGACTGGCACAGTGAAAGAAACTGACACTCTCCCTACCTACAGTTTTCTGTCCCTAGAAAAAATGTTTTTTTAAAGCACACTATAGCACAAGGAGAAATCCCCTCACTTTCCTTCTTTGTCCCTAGAAACAAGGACTGGCACAGTGAAAGAAACTGACACTCTCCCTACCTACAGTTTTCTGTCCCTAGAAAAAATGTTTTTTTAAAGCACACTATAGCACAAGGAGAAATCCCCTCACTTTCCTTCTTTGTCCCTAGAAACAAGGACTGGCACAGTGAAAGAAACTGACACTCTCCCTACCTACAGTTTTCTGTCCCTAGAAAAAATGTTTTTTTAAAGCACACTATAGCACAAGGAGAAATCCCCTCACTTTCCTTCTTTGTCCCTAGAAACAAGGACTGGCACAGTGAAAGAAACTGACACTCTCCCTACCTACAGTTTTCTGTCCCTAGAAAAAATGTTTTTTTAAAGCACACTATAGCACACGGAGAAATCCCCTCACTTTCCTTCTTTGTCCCTAGAAACAAGGACTGGCACAGTGAAAGAAACTGACACTCTCCCTACCTACAGTTTTCTGTCCCTAGAAAAAATGTTTTTTTAAAGCACACTATAGCACAAGGAGAAATCCCCTCACTTTCCTTCTTTGTCCCTAGAAACAAGGACTGGCACAGTGAAAGAAACTGACACTCTCCCTACCTACAGTTTTCTGTCCCTAGAAAAAATGTTTTTTTTAAAGCACACTATAGCACAAGGAGAAATCCCCTCACTTTCCTTCTTTGTCCCTAGAAACAAGGACTGGCACAGTGAAAGAAACTGACACTCTCCCTACCTACAGTTTTCTGTCCCTAGAAAAAATGTTTTTTTAAAGCACACTATAGCACAAGGAGAAATCCCCTCACTTTCCTTCTTTGTCCCTAGAAACAAGGACTGGCACAGTGAAAGAAACTGACACTCTCCCTACCTACAGTTTTCTGTCCCTAGAAAAAATGTTTTTTTAAAGCACACTATAGCACAAGGAGAAATCCCCTCACTTTCCTTCTTTGTCCCTAGAAACAAGGACTGGCACAGTGAAAGAAACTGACACTCTCCCTACCTACAGTTTTCTGTCCCTAGAAAAAATGTTTTTTTAAAGCACACTATAGCACAAGGAGAAATCCCCTCACTTTCCTTCTTTGTCCCTAGAAACAAGGACTGGCACAGTGAAAGAAACTGACACTCTCCCTACCTACAGTTTTCTGTCCCTAGAAAAAATGTTTTTTTAAAGCACACTATAGCACAAGGAGAAATCCCCTCACTTTCCTTCTTTGTCCCTAGAAACAAGGACTGGCACAGTGAAAGAAACTGACACTCTCCCTACCTACAGTTTTCTGTCCCTAGAAAAAATGTTTTTTTAAAGCACACTATAGCACAAGGAGAAATCCCCTCACTTTCCTTCTTTGTCCCTAGAAACAAGGACTGGCACAGTGAAAGAAACTGACACTCTCCCTACCTACAGTTTTCTGTCCCTAGAAAAAATGTTTTTTTAAAGCACACTATAGCACAAGGAGAAATCCCCTCACTTTCCTTCTTTGTCCCTAGAAACAAGGACTGGCACAGTGAAAGAAACTGACACTCTCCCTACCTACAGTTTTCTGTCCCTAGAAAAAATGTTTTTTTTAAAGCACACTATAGCACAAGGAGAAATCCCCTCACTTTCCTTCTTTGTCCCTAGAAACAAGGACTGGCACAGTGAAAGAAACTGACACTCTCCCTACCTACAGTTTTCTGTCCCTAGAAAAAATGTTTTTTTAAAGCACACTATAGCACAAGGAGAAATCCCCTCACTTTCCTTCTTTGTCCCTAGAAACAAGGACTGGCACAGTGAAAGAAACTGACACTCTCCCTACCTACAGTTTTCTGTCCCTAGAAAAAATGTTTTTTTAAAGCACACTATAGCACAAGGAGAAATCCCCTCACTTTCCTTCTTTGTCCCTAGAAACAAGGACTGGCACAGTGAAAGAAACTGACACTCTCCCTACCTACAGTTTTCTGTCCCTAGAAAAAATGTTTTTTTAAAGCACACTATAGCACAAGGAGAAATCCCCTCACTTTCCTTCTTTTTCCCTAGAAACAAGGACTGGCACAGTGAAAGAAACTGACACTCTCCCTACCTACAGTTTTCTGTCCCTAGAAAAAATGTTTTTTTAAAGCACACTATAGCACAAGGAGAAATCCCCTCACTTTCCTTCTTTGTCCCTAGAAACAAGGACTGGCACAGTGAAAGAAACTGACACTCTCCCTACCTACAGTTTTCTGTCCCTAGAAAAAATGTTTTTTTAAAGCACACTATAGCACAAGGAGAAATCCCCTCACTTTCCTTCTTTGTCCCTAGAAACAAGGACTGGCACAGTGAAAGAAACTGACACTCTCCCTACCTACAGTTTTCTGTCCCTAGAAAAAATGTTTTTTTAAAGCACACTATAGCACAAGGAGAAATCCCCTCACTTTCCTTCTTTGTCCCTAGAAACAAGGACTGGCACAGTGAAAGAAACTGACACTCTCCCTACCTACAGTTTTCTGTCCCTAGAAAAAATGTTTTTTTAAAGCACACTATAGCACAAGGAGAAATCCCCTCACTTTCCTTCTTTGTCCCTAGAAACAAGGACTGGCACAGTGAAAGAAACTGACACTCTCCCTACCTACAGTTTTCTGTCCCTAGAAAAAATGTTTTTTTAAAGCACACTATAGCACAAGGAGAAATCCCCTCACTTTCCTTCTTTGTCCCTAGAAACAAGGACTGGCACAGTGAAAGAAACTGACACTCTCCCTACCTACAGTTTTCTGTCCCTAGAAAAAATGTTTTTTTAAAGCACACTATAGCACAAGGAGAAATCCCCTCACTTTCCTTCTTTGTCCCTAGAAACAAGGACTGGCACAGTGAAAGAAACTGACACTCTCCCTACCTACAGTTTTCTGTCCCTAGAAAAAATGTTTTTTTAAAGCACACTATAGCACAAGGAGAAATCCCCTCACTTTCCTTCTTTGTCCCTAGAAACAAGGACTGGCACAGTGAAAGAAACTGACACTCTCCCTACCTACAGTTTTCTGTCCCTAGAAAAAATGTTTTTTTAAAGCACACTATAGCACAAGGAGAAATCCCCTCACTTTCCTTCTTTGTCCCTAGAAACAAGGACTCACACAGTAAAACACACTGACACTCTCCCTACCTATCCTTCTCTTTCCCTAAACTAAAGGAATCCAGGTTAAGCAAGAAAGAAATAAATGTCACTGTCCCTGCCTATGCTTGTCTTTCCCTGCTCCGGAACACACTACACTAGGCCGCCGTGCTGGCGGCCTTTTATAGTGTGGGGCGTGTACTAAACACCCTCAGCAATAATTGGCCACAGGCATCCTGCCTGTGGCCAATCATTGCTCTCCTCGCTGCCGGCGCTGTGATTGGCCAAGCATGCGGGGTCACAGTGCATGCTTGGCCAATCACAGCGCCTGGATGACACTGCGATGGCGTAGTGCATTGTGGGCCGTTCGCGTCACTCGAATTTGGCGCGAACGGCCCAAATCGTTCGATCTTCGTCGAACGATCGAACAGCCGATGTTCGAGTCGAACGTATGTTCGACTCGAACACGAAGCTCATCCCTATTGTCAAACAAACCTGATTTCTTTTTATGAAGAGGTAAGTAAGACCTTGGACAAAGGGGTGGCTGTGGACGTGGTATACTTGGATTTTGCAAAAGCGTTCGATACAGTTCCCCACACACGGCTCATGTGTAAGGTAAAGTCTACAGGATTGGAAATATCAGTTTGTAAATGGATAGAAAACTGGCTAAAAGACAGAATTCAGAGAGTAGTGGTTAATGATTCTTACTCTGAATGGTCCAAGGTTATCAGTGGTGTACCCCAAGGTTCAGTGCTGGGACCCTTACTTTTTAATATGTTTATAAATGATATTGGGTCTGAGATCAAAAGTAACATTTCTGTCTTTGCAGATGACACCAAGCTATGCAGTGGAATAACGTCCTTACAGGATGTCGCCAAATTACAAGCCAACCTCAATGCTCTGTCTAATTGGGCGACTATGTGGCAGATGAGGTTTAATGTTGATAAATGTAAAGTTATGCACTTGGGGGCTAATAATATGAATGCATCATACATACTAGGGGGAGTACAACTGGGGGGATCCGTAGTGGAGAAGGATCTGGGAGTTTTGGTAGATCATAAGCTCAATAATGGCATGCAATGCCAAGCTGCGGTTTCCAAAGCGAGCAAAGTCCTTTCTTGTATTAAGAGAGGTATGGTCTCCAGAGAGAGAGATATCATTTTGCCCCTGTTCAAATCATTAGTAAGACCTCATCTGGAATATGCAGTTCAGTTTTGGGCCCCAGTTCTCAAAAAGGATATTGGGGAACTGGAGAAAGTGCAGAGAAGGGCAACCAAACTGATACGAGGCATGGAGGAGCTCAGCTATGAGGAGAGATTAGAGGAACTGAATTTATTCTCTCTTGAGAAGAGGAGATTAAGGGGGCATATGATCAACATGTACAAATATATAAGGGGTCCATATAGTGAACTTGGTGTTCAGTTATTCACTTTACGATCAACACAAAGGACAAGGGGGCACTCTTTGCGTCTAGAGGAAAAGAGATTTCACCTCCAAATACGGAAAGGTTTTTTCACAGTAAGAGCTGTGAAAATGTGGAATAGACTCCCTGCAGAGGTGGTTCTGGCCAGCTCAGTAGATTGCTTTAAGAAGGGCCTGGATTCTTTCTTAAATGTACATAATATAACTGGGTACTGACATTTATAGGTAAAGTTGATCCGGGGAATATCCGATTGCCTCTCGGGGATCAGGAAGAAATTTTTTCCCCTGCTGTAGCAAATTGGATCATGCTCTTCTGGGGTTTTTTGCCTTCCTCTGGATCAACTGTGGGTATAGAATTGGGTATATGGGATTGTACGATATATTTTTTTTTTTATGGTTGAACTGGATGGACTTGTGTCTTTTTTCAACCTGACTAACTATGTAACTATGTAACTATGTAACTATGATAAAATCACAAAAAGGAGCAACATGTAAGTTGAGAAAAACATTAATAGCCGAAAAGTGTACATTTTACTTACTTTTTGATAGCATTCTCTTAATGCTCCTTAACTGCTCTGGCTCCCTCAGTTTGAGGTCTGACCACCTCTTTCTGAGCTGCTCATTTGAGCGTTTCACCTCGAAATTCGTCTTCAGACACTTCATGACTTTCTTGAGGATTTTGGCCTTCCTTCTATTTGGTTTGCTATACGGCCCATGCTTTGCGTCATAATCAGACTTGAGCAAGATGTCCACCATCTCCGCCATCTCCGCAAAAGACATATTAGATGCCTTGAATCTCCTCCTTGATCGTGACGTTTCCTTGGTCTCCCCGGGCTTGTCTCCTCCTCGTTAGTTGCGGAATTATCAGACACCTGCTGTAAATCCGCCATATCTGTCTGCGCGCCGAAAGAGAAGGGACGGGGAAAAGATGTTAGTTAGAACTTCATGGGCGGGCGACGTGTGCGGAGCGACGTGTTCGTAGTTTGACGCATGCGTGGTGTATATATACCAAACACACATGTGACTATACTACGTTCGGTGTGCGGAGAGAGGAGTTCAAGTTACGGACGTGCGAACGAAGGTATGTGATTTTGTGAGTTGGACAAATTGTTGGCCTATACTGTCTTGAGAATGTTGTAGGATATATATGGTGACTACGATGTTAAGGAGGTTAGACTGTTTACCTCACATTAGTTATATATTATTTATTTTACTTGCAGATACAATATGAATGTCTTCATTAGTGATAGAGATTTCCTGGCGGAATTTATAGACCGGGTAAGGGAGCTGCCCGCTCTGTGGGAGACGAAAAACCCCATCCACAAAAAAAGAGGGGTGAGAAAAGCAGCGCTGGAGACCCTGCTCCCATTTGTGCATACCAAGGTGCCCACAGCCACAGCAAAACAGGTGGACACTAAAATTGGGAGCTTGAGAGGCACCTACAGGACTGAACGCTCTAAGGTCCTGGCTTCTCAGAGGTCAGGAGCAGCAGCAGATGTTTATGTCCCGAATTTGTGGTACTACAGCAGGATGTCCTTTCTGGATGACCACATTGAGGCAAGGCCATCACTATCCACTCTTCCCCCCAGACTTCCCTGCAGCCAACCTGAGCCTTCTCTGGAGCAAGAGGAGGCAGCCATCCTGGATGATCCTGATTTGGCCATCTGGAGCCAGGTATAGTATTTATAGAAAATGTATTGGGATAAAATTAATGTTTGACAAATATGTCAAGATGACAAACATAAACTATTTAGAGTTCCACAAGTGAAATCAAGATCTCTAGACATTAGTCTGCACTTAATTGGGTGCTAAATAGTCAATCTGATGTAGTTGTAAATTTTAGAAAATGATTTCAGGATTTATATTCTAATTGCTTCAATCATGATTATAAATTTTGAGGCAAAGATTAAAGCAACATATTAAACTATGTCCCTTTTTCATACACAGGATGAAATCAGCCAGGAGGAGGGTCTGGAAACTGTCAGGCAGGAGGAGGAAGGGCCCAGTGGCAGCCAGGGGGTGGCAGGGCCCAGTGGCAGCCAGGAGGTGGCAGGGCAAAGGAGAAGCACCAGATCACAGGTGCCTCCCATCCGATTTCCCAAAAGAGGCAGGAGGGACAGGACCACCAGTGAGGCAGCAATGGCCCTTATTAAAGAGGCCCATGCCACCCTCAAAGAGCCCACATCCCCTGAAGAGGCCATTGCCGGCCTAGTGGAGGCAAAGTTCAAGGTGATGAGCATGGAGCAACGCCTCCTATGCGAGCCCCTGCTCATCACCTTGCTCAACAAGGGGGTGATGGGAAAAATTACCCCCAATACAGCAAATTGTGAGGTGGCACAACTGTCCCAACCTCAACCTCCTCCTCCACCTCCACCTTCTTCTTCTGCCCCACCCCCTTCTCCTCCACCTCCACCTTCTTCTTCTGCCCCAACCCCTTCTCCTCCACCTCCACCTTCTTCTTCTGCCCCACCCCCTTCTCCTCCACCTCCTCCTCCACCTTGTTCTTCCGCCCCACCCCCTTCTCCTCCACCTCCACCTTGTTCTTCTGCGCCACCCCCTTCTCCTCCACCTCCTCCTCCTCCTGACAGGAGTACCCCTCCAGTGGCCCAGCCTCCAGCCAAACGAAGAAGGAAGGCTGCAGGGAAGGCTTCAGGAAAGGTTGCAGGGAAGGTTGCCAGGAAGATGAGGAAGTGATGGCCTTGCTTCATTGTGGTCGGACAGAAGGCAGCCTGTTGTAGTACCACACACTTGGGACATATATCTCACCTGCTGCTGTTCCTGACCTCTGGGAGGCCAGCATCAGATTGTGCTCAGAAATGTTGGCCTTCTCAAGCTCCCAATTTTAGTGTCCACACAGGGTTGATGTGTGGTCTGGGGTCCCTGGGATGCACAAATGGCAGCAGGTTCTCCAGCGCTGCCTTCTCTTTATTTTATTTGAAACATGAATAAATGTTATTTTTGTTTAAGTTCATACTTGACTATGTGTATTTGTAAAAATTTAAAATTTAGCTTTGGAGTAAGCAGAGACATTTGACTGACAAAAAAAGGGACAGATAACAACCCCCCTAAAAAATAAAAGAATCTGATTTCCCAAAAAGAGGGTGTAAAATTTAACAACTATATATTAAAATATTCAATGGGAGATCACTATCAAAACATTGCGAAATTAAAATTAACATCAGTTTGAAAAATATAAAAATGTTAAATATTCATAAAAACTTGCACGATATAATACACATAAATCTTCTTAAGAGCAGCATGAAAAAGGTTAAAAAAATATAGTCATAACTCTGTGTGAATATCAGCAGCAAAAGAAGTTCTTTCGTTTTGATTAATGTAACATTCTAACGAAGATTTCAATGCACAACATTTAAACGATGCAATAATTTCGAGCGTGACGAATGTGCTATCTCCATTACGAAGGCTTGTTTTACCAGAAGATGCGCTCCCGTCTCATACTTGCTTCTGAGCATGCGCGCTTTTGAAAGACTCGTTAAAGCATACACACGAACCATTTTCTCGTCACAAAACAGGCCGACGAGAAACACGACGAGGAAATCTGGAATCCTGACGAGAAAATAGAGAGCAGGTTCTCTATTTTCTCGTCGAGATTCACGGCAATTTTCTCGTCGCAAAACCATACACACGAACGTTTTTCTCGAGAAAAAAGCTCTCGCGGCACTTTTCTTCGTGTGTACGAGGCTTCAATGTCAGAAACTGGAGGTTCTTAGATAATGTTGGTGGCCCTAAAGCAGAAAAATTCTGTTGGTACTAATTTACATGGACATTATATAACATTATATCAGCCATCAGAAAAGGTAAAGATCGAACTACTGAAAGGGCTGTGAATATTATTGTGATGTAATATGGTTCATCGTATATGAAATATCGAAACCACCTACGAGGGCAATACCAAGGAAAAAAGAAAAAAGAATAAAAAAAGGAAGAAATTACCATTCTGCCGAAACATCATTACTCTGCTGAATAGATGTGCATATCCAGAATAAAAGAAGAGCTGGATAAACCTGAAAAATAGGATACAAGGGGACCATGAAAAGCAAGAGGAGCGTAACGCTCCTAGTGCAGATAAACTCTTGCTTAATGTAAAAAATTAAATGAATGAAACTGTGGATGGAAGGTAATAATGTAATGATGATGACAAAAAATGCAATGCAAAATGTGGATGGAATATGTAAAGCAATGTGTAAAGCAATATTGGTGGACCCAATGGAGTCCACAGTGATGCATGATAATAAATAATTCATGAGTATACATGATCGTGTATAGGTCACATCACTACATGTCGCATCGCAAATTAAAGAAACATCACATCATATATTTAATAAAAATGGGATACATCCCATTCAAAGTTAAGTCCTTTGGGATATCTAGTATCTAAAAGAAAAAAAAATCCACCGGACTTCCTGCTTGCAAAGTAAATTGAATTTGTCTCCGCCTCTAGGAGATCTTACTATTTTATCAATGCCCTGTATGACTAAACTGGATGTGTCTTTTTGATTGACTATGTTCCAGTGTCGGGCGACATTAGTGGCATGATCTTTATCAATATCGTACAAATGATCGTAGAGGCGGTCTTTTAATCTACGTGTTGTCCTGCCTACATATTGGACTGAACAAATTGTACAGGTGATAGCATAAATAATGTACCGTGTATTGCAATTTATAAAGGAATGTATTTTATGCGATTTACCCGTAGTGGCAGAAATAACAGAATCACCTTTCCTTATAAAGGGACAGTAAACACAACTTCGACCACCACATTTATATGTACCTTTAAATGATAACCAATTATTAACATTAGTTGTGCTGGAAAAGAGGCTAGGTGATAGAATATTACTGAGAGATGGAGCTCTGCGAGATACAGTGCGGATGCCCCTCTCTAAGACCTGTGAATATATAGGGTCGTGAGACAAAACAGGAAGATATTTGGTAACAATTTTTTGTATTTTGTTAAATTCTATGCAGTAAGGGGTGGAAAAGGTGGGGATGCATTGAGGTTTCTCTGTATATTTAGATCTAGATTTGGACCTGTTAATAGGCCTATCACTCAGGAGACTACTGCGAGATGTTGATTTGGCTATGGCCATACCTCTATCAATAACAGATTTAGGGTATCCTCGTTCTACAAACCTCAATGCCATTTGACTAGCTTGTTGGTTAAATTCTGATTCTGTGCTGCAAATTCTTTTTAGTCTAAGAAATTGTCCTACAGGGATGCTTTTAATAGTGTGACCAGGATGACTAGAATCTGCCCTGAGAATAGTGTTGCCTGCGCTGGCTTTCCTATATAGAGTGGAAACAATAGTACTGCCTTGACCTGACAATTGGACATCCACAAACTCTGTAGATTTGTTATTCATGGTGCCCGTAAATTCTAGGTTGAGCATATTATTATTCATGTATTCCAACCATGTTTCTAGATTAATTAACGGGTCAGAAACTATAAACAGGAGGTCATCAATGTACCTACAATAAAATACAGTGTCCTTACGATGGGGACTATCTGGTCCAAAAATGCGGAGCCTCTCCCACCATCCCATGTGTAAATTGACCAAGGATGGTGAGAATTTGGCTCCCATGGAGGCACCGCATTTCTGGAGATAATAGACCCCGTCAAACATAAAGAAATTATGAGTCAAAAGGTACTCCAGACATGTAATGATGAATTCTTGTAAAACTGGAGAAAAACCTCCTGACTGCTGACTAGTACCAACAAATTGGAATATGTAGTCTACAATGAGACTCTAATTTGCAGCTGGTTGAGTATTGCAAGTTAATGTGTCCTGGGTGGACCCCTTTAAATGTGGATGCAAATGCACTACAGTTCTCTTAAAGCGGAGTTCCACCCTAAAAATGAACTTTCTATTAACAGCTTGCCTTTAATGTAAAAAAAAAACAAAAAAAAAAAAATTTCAACTTCCTGTCCTAAGACCACATTGCCTCCTGGGAAATGATGACACTCATTTCCCAGGAGTCTCTGGGCATTACTGTGCCTACAAATCGCCCAGCACGTACCTCTCCCTGAAAACCAGGAAGAAAAAGGAACTGGGCTTCACATGCCCACACATATGATGGATACGGCCACAACATGAGCTGGAGGATATAAGGCAAGTGTTTGCAATGATTTCTGGAACGATTGGGGAGCTATTAATATGTTTTAGGGACTATTTTGTGTGATTAGATTTAGCTTGCAAAAAAAATAAAAAATTATGCCCAGAACCCCGCCTTAGTTGCCAGACGTTACTTTTGCACGTGAGAATTTTTTCGGGCCTGGCAAACAAACAGCTGTAGTCTAATCCCAGATGTTGGTTCAACAGCTTGTTAAATGATCTTGAAGAAAGCTTCTATGGTAACAGGCATGTGGTGCAGTGGCGGCCCGTCCATAGGGGGTGCCTGGACGCCGCCCCCCCCCCCAGGCAGTCACAAAAACAAAAAAATAATTATTTAAAACTGTCCCTTTAAATTTTTTTTTTTTTTTTTTAAAAAGGTCCTTAAGTGATCTATTACTGGGCACCGGACGCAGGGCAGTGTGGAAAATGCCACGTCTATGCAATTACGAGATTGCAGACGAGGCGCTTCATTTGCAGGCTTTAAACCCGCCCTGGGACGCATTCCATCGCGCCGATCTGCATCCTCCCGGCGCCGTAGTATTATTTACTACGGCCGGGTGCTTTGATTGACACTGCAGTTATGTCACTTCCGGTTTTCACTGTGCCAGAGCGGAGGAAACATGAGGAGTGGACTGCACAGCCGCTGCTGCTAAAGGTATGTTTTATTTATCTATTTGCCTTCCTGCCTTCCTGACTGTAATGTATGTGCTGACACCCTGTCCATAGCGTGATCGCAAGGTGGAGGGGGGAGGGTGTTCTGCCCCCAGCTATTCACTAGCTATATGCTGGAAGAGTAAGTCAGTGAGACATGTGCCTGGCAGGAGAGAAGAGGGGGGAGGGATCATGGGGGACTGCTGAGTGCTGATCGGAGCAAATGCTTCAGTGCCTGCCTGTAATGTGGTGATCTGACACTTGTCCATCCATAGCACTGTAGTATCCTGTGATCGGAAGCTGAAGGGTGTCCTGCTACATGTGCCTGGCAGGAGAGGATGGGGGTGTGCTGACTGCTGATCGGAGCAAATGCTTCTCTTATTCATTAAATCCCTCTCTCATCTGTCTGTATATTTATCCCTCTCTCTCCCCCTCCCACCCACTCTATCTCTCTATCTATCTATATATCTCTCTCTGTTGTGTTACACTATGTGATTATTCTTGCTCTGTGTCTTTAAGATCTGTCCCCTTCTTTCTAGCTGAACTCTCTCTCTCACCGTAGTTCTTTATATATCTCCTCCACTTCCTGATTCTGGTCATTACTCCTGTATATCTTCCATGCTAAACATCTTACATGTGTCTTACAACTGCAACGTTTTTCTACCTATGAATATCCATCATTAAACGGAACATTCGAAAGGATTCATCGTCTGTCGTCCTAACTGTGAGTTTATTCATTGAGTTAAACTGCCTGTATCGATGCAAGGGATAATAGCAAACCAGCTTGAGTAAGGCCTACTTAAACCTGGAGATGAACTTTATCGCTTTGTAGTTGAGACAGAACAGTAGAAAAACGGAGTTTCACAGCCCAATTACAAGATTTCTGCATGTCAGTACTGAAACAGACAAGATTTACTGCCCTCATAGCAAGACAGAAGGGACAGAGCAGCACATGACAGCCATATAGCCTGAGACAATCTGCACAGTGTCATATTTCAGCACACAGATCCTGCCTGCTTTCACAGTCAGTCTGCTATCATGAGTGACCAATCTTCTGAATGTGAACTTACATCTCCTTCCTCACAAGTTCCTGAAGAAACTGAGTTACCCAAACGCTCAGTTAAACCCACTTGGAAATTAATGGAGAATTATGAAGCTTCAAGGACTGAATTGTGAAATAGCTTGGAATTAGTCTGGGAGAAAATCCTTGCTGAAGCCAATACAGTGTCTGTTGAACGTGAACTACTGACACTAGAGGGCGCCATTAAACAACTTTCTGCCTCATATGAGCTTTATCAGCTTCCCAGCATCAAATTCACTAATGTCTTACAAAACATGAAGTCAGAAAGTGCGATGACGCAATTAAAGCGCGTCAATGCTCTCAATATTGAAAGAGACAGTTTTATCCAGCAAACCAGATTAAAGGCAGAAGCAAAAATAAAGCTGTTACAGGACACTGCATCTCACAGATCTGTTTCCACCAGACGTTCTAAAAACTCGTCAAGATCCCATAGTTCAAGATACTCAACACTCAGTGAGCGACTTATTAATGCCCGCGCTGAAGTGGAAGCCAGCAAAGTGCAGGTGGCATATGCAGAAAAAAGAGCAGAGTTGGAAGCGCAGTCAGCACGTCAAAGAGCAGAGTTGGAAGCTCAGAGGGCAGAGTTGGAAGCGCAGTCAGCACGACAAAGAGCAACAATGGAAACCTTAAATGAACAGTGTAAACATGACGCAGCTATGGCAAAGCTAAGGGTCCTACAGCAAGCTATCAGTGCAGACGAAGGTGCAAGTGAGAAAGACAGCATTAACCTAAACATAGCAGATATGGAAGACCCCCTCAAACGCACTAAAGACTATGTCCTAAGCCACTGCAGTGCACACTCCATTGTCTCCAATGCTCCCGGCTACATAGAGACTCCTTCACAGCTTCAAGTTAAAGAGGTTCCAGCAACTTCCTGCACTCAAAATCACTCCACTGCATTTCCTACCTGCCTACCTTGCCTGCCTTCATACGTCACAGAGCATCAGCGCAAGCTTCAAGCAAGTCATCAATCTCCAGTCATCGGTACAGCCTTGAATCAACGTACCATTGGAACAACTGACTTCAAGCAAGCAACTCACCTGGATGCATCTGCTGCACCATATTTCCCTGTGTCCTTTAACAACAATGTCAAAGATAACGCAATCAGCACCATACAGCCAACAGCATCTCACATAAAGGCGGAGACAACTGAGACAGAAGAGTTTGTGAGGTACATGCTTCGCAGAGAGCTCACAAAGACTGGTCTTACAAGTTTTGATGACCAACCTGAGAACTACAGAAGTTGGAAATGTGCCTTCAGAACTACAATCAGCAATATTGGCATTACAGCTGATCAAGAATTGAATCTGCTGATCAAATGGCTTGGTCCTCTATCTGCTGCACGTGTTAAGCCATTAAGATCGGTTTTCATGGACAATCCTACTGCAGGCCTCACAGCTGCATGGGAGCGACTAGAGCAAAGTTATGGCAGTCCAGAAGCTATAGAAAATGCTTTGTTCATGCGTCTGGAAACTTTCCCAAAGATATCCGGTAAGGACAACAAGGAGTTCCAGAGACTGAGTGACCTTCTCCTTGAGCTTCAGCTAGCCAAGACAGACCCAAAACTACCTGGACTCAGTTACCTTGACACTCCAAGAGGGGTAAACCCAATTGTCTCCAAGCTCCCGTATGGTTTGCAAGAGAAATGGACTGCACTAGGGTCATCATACAAAAGAGAGAACAAGGTTTCCTTCCCTCCATTCTCTTTCTTCTGTGAATTCATCAGGGAAATTGCAGAGACCAAGAACGATCCAAGTTTTTCCTACGGTGAGTACAGTCTCTTCTCACCCTTTCCTAAGAGTATCAGTCTTCAGGGCAACTATAGAAACCATAGAGGCCCAGTGTCCGTGAAAAAGACTGACATCCTTCCCACTCCTACCACAGTTCTGGCCACGAACAAACAGAGTAGGAAGATTGAAAACCCTAACAGAGAGTGTCCCATACACAAGAAGCCACACCCCCTCAATAAATGTATCGGCTTTAGGAAAAAGCCTCTGGAAGAGCGCAAGGAGCTTTTAAAGACATTTAGGGTATGTTTCAGGTGCTGTGCTTCTACAGAACATTTTGCAAGGGACTGTAATGTGTCCATCAAGTGCATAGAGTGTGGCTCTGAAGAACATGTGCAAGCCCTCCATCCTCTTGAGCCCAGCTCTGCACAACCTGCCAACACTCCTCCCAGGTTAACGCATGGCGGGGAGAATACAGACCAAGTGCCTAATTCTACCATAATTTCTTCATCCTGCACTGAAGTTTGTGGAGAAGACCGCTGTGGTAAGTCCTGTGCTAAGATATGCTTGGTGAACATATACCACAAGGATCAACCAGAAAAGTCTCTAAAGGCATATGCTATCTTAGACGATCAGAGCAATCGATCACTTGCAAAATCGGAATTGTTCAATCTATTTGAAATAAAAGGCGAAGCTCATCCTTACACCTTGGGTACCTGTAGTGGAACTATAGAGGTTTCTGGAAGAAGGGCTCATGGACTCATGGTATCTTCTCTCAAAGGTAACTTGCAATTACCCTTACCTACACTTGTTGAGTGCAATCAGATACCTGCCAACAGGGAAGAAATCCCTACTCCAGCTGCTGCTTTCCATCACCCTCACCTCAAGGTAATAGCAAATGAGATACCGCCGCTTGACAAAGATGCTCAGATCCTTCTTCTGTTAGGAAGAGACATTCTAAGAGTTCACAAGGTACACAGACAAGTCAGTGGACCCCCAGATGCCCCATTTGCCCAGCGCACGGATCTAGGGTGGGTCATCATAGGCAATGTCTGCATAGGCAAAATGAAAAGACCTACCAACATTTCGTCATTCAAGACAAATGTTCTGCCAAATGGCCGAAACACTTACTTTGAGCCATGCCCACATCACTACTGGGTGAAAGAGAAGATAGCCAGCCACGAATGGCAACATGGTATCTCAGGTGACACAAGCCCTTTCTCCTGACATGATGGCGACTTCGGCTCTACAGTGTTTAATGCAACCAGTGAAGATGAGATACTGGCTCCTTCAATGGAAGACAAAGAATTAATCAAGGTAATGGACAATGAGTTCTTTCAAGATGACTCCAATAACTGGGTAGCACCCCTACCCTTTCGTCTCCCAAGAGAGAGATTGCCCAACAACTTACAGCAGGCCATCAGTAGATTCTCCTCCTTAAAGCGAAACTTAAGCAGGAAACCAGAGATGCAAAAGCACTTTGTGGACTTTATGCAAAATGTATTTGACAGAGATCATGCAGAGCCTGCTCCCCCACTAAAGGTGGGAGAAGAATGCTGGTACCTGCCATCCTTTGGCGTGTATCACCCACGCAAACCAGACCAAATCAGAGTTGTCTTTGATTCCAGTGCTCAGCACGAAGGTGTTTCTCTTAACAACATGCTCCTTACTGGACCCAACTTGAATAACAGTCTAATAGGAGTCTTGATTCGTTTCAGACAAGAGCCTGTAGCAGTAATGGCCGACATTCAACAGATGTTTCACTGCTTCATCGTCAGAGAAGACAACAGAAACTACCTCAGGTTTCTATGGCACAAGGACAATGACCTCAACAAGGAAGTTATAGATTATCGCATGAAGGTACATGTCTTCGGTAACAGTCCTTCCCCAGCAGTGGCAACTTATGGGCTAAGGAGAACAGCTCAAACTGGAGAAGTTGAATATGGATCTGATGCCCGTCAATTTGTTGAAACTTCTACGTTGATGACGCACTTAAGTCCTTTCCAACTGCTAAAGAAGCAATTGATCTTCTCACCAGAACAAAGGAGATGCTGTCTGTAGCAAACCTTAGACTGCACAAGATTATATCCAACAGCCAGGAACTTATGAATGCCTTTCACTCTGAGGACTATGCCACTAGTCTAAAAAACCTTGACTTAGGTACAGATGTGCATCCAGTACAGCGAAGTCTGGGTTTGTTGTGGAACATCAAGCAAGACAAATTCACCTTCCAAGTGTCAACTTGTGACAAACCCTTCACTAAGAGAGGAGTCCTGTCTGTGGTGAATAGCATCTATGACCCACTGGGTTTCCTTGCTCCAGTTACCATTCAAGGTAAGATTTTACTAAGACAGTTGTCTACTGAGAACATAGACTGGGATACTCCCTTGCCTAGTGAGAATCAACACAAGTGGGAAAGGTGGAGATATTATTTGAAGTCACTAGAAAAACTTCAGATTCCCCGTTGCTATGTTCCAGGATCCACTTCAACTGCTAACCGGAGAGAGATTCATATTTTCTCTGTTGCATCAGTTGAAGCTATTGCTGCAGTAGCCTATTTGAAGACCTCTGAACTGAATGGAGAATAACACTGTAGTTTTGTCCTAGGCAAGGCAAAACTCACTCCCAAGCCTGCACATACCATACCAAGACTTGAACTTTGTGCAGCCGTGCTAGCAGTAGAAATTGCCGAGGTCATACGAAGTGAAATGGACACTAGAATTGATTCTTTCACCTTCTATACAGACAGTAAGGTAGTACTTGGTTACATAAACAACCAAACAAAACAATTTTATGTGTACGTCAGCAACAGGGTTGAACGTATCAAGAGATTCTCTCTACCAAGTCAATGGCATCACGTTCCCACTGAACTCAACCCAGCTGACTGTGGGACCAGAGCCGTGTCACCTGCCGCTCTTCAGGACAGCTTATGGCTGTCACCTCCAAGGTTTCTGTGTGAGGACTCTTACTTACTCCCTATTGAAACCACCTATGGGCTAGTAAACCCTGAAGATGATAAGGAAATAAGAACTGTGAACACCTCACTCTACACTTCTGTAAGTACAAAACAGAAGCTGCGGTCACACCATTACAGGCATCAATGGAAGCAGGTGCAGCATCTAGCCAATGTGTTCTGGCATCGCTGGAAGAAAAAGTATCTTCACCACCTTCAAGGTCGTAACAAATGGCAAGCATCTAAGCCGAATCTTAAGGTTGGAGACCTCATCCTTCTAAAAGACAAGGAAGTTTGTCGGAATGAGTGGCCTATGGGTCTTATTACTAAAGTTATGCCCAGCGACGATAACAAAGTCCGGAAGGTAAAAGTCAAGGTAACCAAGGGAGGATCGACACGAACCTTTAGTCGACCAATTACAGAGTTAGTACTCCTTTTGCCAGGTGAGTGACTTGTGCAAGGACTAGCCTTGCTGTTGGCACGGCGGGGAGTACATTGCTGCCATCTACAGGTTCTACTCAGAACTTTGGAATTCTTTGAAGACATCATACCGTGACTTTATGTTCTTCATCCTGTTGAACTTACGTTTGTTATTTGCTTGTTGCATGTTTTTCATTACAGGTTCCAGGACATTCGTCAGTATTGGACTTTTTGAAAATATATATTTTAGTTTAAGGTTATGAAATCTAAAGATTTCAGACGGGGAGTGTTGTGTTACACTATGGGATTATTCTTGCTCTGTGTCTTTAAGATCTGTCCCCTTCTTTCTAGCTGAACTCTCTCTCTCACCGTAGTTCTTTATATATCTCCTCCACTTCCTGATTCTGGTCATTACTCCTGTATATCTTCCATGCTAAACATCTTACATGTGGCTTACAACTGCAACGTTTTTCTACCTATGAATATCCATCATTAAACGGAACATTCGAAAGGATTCATCGTCTGTCGTCCTAACTGTGAGTTTATTCATTGAGTTAAACTGCCTGTATCGATGCAAGGGATAATAGCAAACCAGCTTGAGTAAGGCCTACTTAAACCTGGAGATGAACTTTATCGCTTTGTAGTTGAGACAGAACACTCTCTATCTATCTATATATCTCTCTCTCTCTATCTATCTATATATCTCTCTCTCTCTATCTATCTATATCTCTCTCTCTCTCTATCTATATATATCTCTCTCTATCTATCTCTCTCTCTCTCTCTCTCTCTCTATCTATCTATATCTCTCTCTCTCTATCTCTCTCTCTCTCTCTCTCTCTCTCTATCTATATATATATATATATATATATATATATATATATATATCTCTATCTATCTATATATCTCTCTCTCTCTATCTATCTATATATCTCTATCTATCTATATATCTCTATCTATCTATCTCTATATATATATATATATATATATCTCTCTATCTATCTATATATCTCTTTCTATCTATCTATCTATCTATCTATCTATCTATCTATCTATCTATCTCTCTCTCTCTCTCTCTCTCTCTCTCTCTCTCTATCTATCTATCTATCTATCTATCTATCTATCTCTCTCTCTATCTATCTATCTATCTCTCTCTCTCTCTCTCTCTCTATCTATCTATATATATCTCTCTCTCTATCTATCTATATCTCTCTCTCTCTCTCGGCCCGGGTGCCGCCCCCTCCTGTAGTCACCCAAAAAAAAAACGGACACTTTAAGAATTTTTTCTTTTTTTTTGTCACTGCCTTTTTTACACTGCCAGTGGCGGTGCGTCCATTGTTGGCGCAGAAGCGCCGCCCCCTCTCGCTTCTGCGCCCGTCACTCACAACAATACATAGGTTCATGCATTGCATGAACCTATGTATTGTCGCCGCCGCTGCCGCCCACTATTCAGATGGCCGGCCCCTTGAGCGCCGGCCATCTGAATAACAGCATCTGGTTGGTCTTTAGAAGTGCCTATCAGAGCCAGCGGCTCTGATAGGCTTCCCGACTACAGCCTGAGGGCTGTAATCGGCTTCTAAATAGCTAACGAGAGGACGCACGGGGGGTGCGTTCCCTGGTTGCGTTTCAGCTTATCAGGTTCACCGGGTCTGTTTACCGGTAACCTGATTGGCTGAAGCGACATCGAGGGCGGGAGAAGACATCGAGGACGGAAGAAGGACGGCGCTGACCCGAGGAAGGTAAGTGCAGGGCTGGGGGGGACAAACTGTCTGCATTTGGGGGACAAACTGGCTATATTATGGGGGCCAAACTGTCTGTATATGGGGGACAAACTGTCTGTATTATGGGGGACAAACTGTCTGTATTATGGGGACAAACTGTCTGTATTATGGGGACAAACTGTCTGTATTATGGGGAACAAACTGTCTGTATTATGGGGGACAAACTGTCTGTATATGGGGGACAAACTGTCTGTATTATGGGGACAAACTGTCTGTATTATGGGGACAAACTGGCTGTATATGGGGGACAAACTGTCTGTATTATGGGGGACAAACTGTCTGTATATGGGGGACAAACTGTCTGTATTATGGGGACAAACTGTCTGTATTATTGGGACAAACTAGCTGTATATGGGGGACAAACTGTCTGTATTATGGGGGACAAACTGTCTGTATATGGGGGACAAACTGTCTGTATTATGGGGACAAACTGTCTGTATTATGAGGGACAAACTGTCTGTATTATGGGGGACAAACTGGCTGTATTATGGGGAACAAACTGTCTGTATTATGGGGGACAAACTGGCTGTATTATGGGTATGGTCAGTTTAGTTGTCCTTGGAATAGAACAGATTCCTCCATCCATCAGATTCCTCCATCTACACAGATGGTATGAATGGACAAATCTATCAGCTATTGCTGGCTGTCAGAATACCTGAATGGTGTCTGCAGCTGATTGACTGCAGGCAGTGTTATGGCCCGTACACACGATCCGAATAGCGGACGAAAAACGATAGTCCGAGGAAGAATCGTATCGCATACTAGCACATTATGTGAAACTTACCTTAAAACGAACCTGTTCCAGCACTGCGATGTCAGCGATACAGCCGCATCCATCTTCACTCGTCTTGTTTCTGGGTTTGTGGGCTCTGGCTCTGTGAATGGGCTGAAGCCGCGATGATGTCATGTGTGCAGGAGACCCGTTCACGGCCTAGGGCTTGGAAGGAACGGCATGAGTGGCCGTTCTTTCAGAGCGTGTGCGCCAGTGATGTCACTGGCTGCATGTAATGTAAATATACTCTTAGGAGGTATTTACACTACATAGGTAAGCCTTATTATAGGCTTACCTATAGATAAAAGGCAGTAAAGGAAGTTTACTTCCTCTTTAAGTCAAATGTACCTGCCAATGAATTCCAAATGTACTGATAGGATTATTTTGTTTAAGCTATATTAAATTAAGCTAATCTAAACAAGCAAATAAACAAAAAAATTTAATTCTCCTTAAAGAAGGAAACAGCTATGTTGAAGATGTGAAGGGATTTTCCTAAATAATTGAAAAATCCTACTACCTTATAAGCATATGTTATGGCTCAAAACCAAAACAACTCATACCATAGTCAATTAGATTTCACCTATTTCTGTAAACTGAATTTTTCTATTCAGTTCTTTAGGACCCTTTCATAATAGCAGACCAATCGAGTCCGCCTGACAGTTTTTTAGGTGGACCCAATTGGACTAGTCTCTTCAATGGAGCGGCATGTGTCCGTTGACACCCGCCGACATTCAATCCTTTCCACTAAAAACAGACGGATGGAGACCCGTTCCCTATCTGTCTGGTGGATCGGATGGTAGTCTGGTGTAAAAGTACAGGCGGTCTGTTTACATTGACTGCCCATAAAGGAGAGCGGGCTGTGCCTGTGTCCGTTCTGCATAAGCAGAGTGGACACGGACCAGCCATCAGCCTGCTCAGCTGATGGGGATCAGTGGACATATTCCATATTAAACTTTTTTTAAATGTAGCTGTATAATTCTAGCTACTACCATAACCTACAACCAAAGAACAACCCAAAACACATTTTCCTGTTCCTGATGATGGCAGCAATACCACATATTGTGTATGTTAGTTGTTGTATGTACCTATAATACAGCCCAGAAACAATAGTGCGCATTTTGCCTTTTATTTTATTTTATCCTACCTAAAACACACCGACACTGACACTAACTGACGCTCATACTAATTAAAAAAATGCTTTTAATAAAAAATCCTTCCAAAAATATACTGACCTTTGACCCTGACCTTTGACCCTTACTTGAGCCAAAAAACGAATCCTAGCACAGACCTACATAAAACCTGGGAATGCGCTGTGCAACATGCTCCCAGCACAAAGACAGATACGCATCTATGCACCCCTACGGAAAAAATCCCAGTACTGTGAGGCCGCACATATATGCATTCTGTCAGCGTAAAGGAGTTAAGGCCGACCATAGACAGAGCGAATTTCATTCCTGCAACCATAGGTTGCAGGAAAAAAAATTGCCCGATTCCCCTAACAACACAGATAGGGGTTGATTTACTAAAGGAAAATCCACTTTGCACTTGAAAGTGCACATGGAAGTGCAGTCGCTGTAGATCGCTGTAAATCTGAGGGGAAGCTCTGAAATTAGGGGAAGCTCTGCTGATTTTATCATCCAATCATGTGCAAGCTAAAATGCTGTTTTTAATTTTCCTTGCATGTCCCCCTCAGATCTACAGCATCTGCACTTCCATGTGCACTTTTAGTGCACTTTCAAGTGCAAAGTGGATTTTCCTTTAGTAAATCAACCCCATAGTGTTGACAGGGAAATCCCTCCCACAAAGTCTCTCCCGGCATGTAAAATCTGGCAGGCTGGTTATACCCAAGTTGATCGATCGATTAACTTGGGTACATTCAGCATGCCAATACATGGTTCGAATCTCGGCCAGTTCTTGCTGTCTATGATCTTCTTAAGTTAAAGTAGATGCAAGATAAGGTTGATTAGAGCCAGCTTTATGAGCTCCCACCAACTAATAAACTTATACTTATATATATATATACAAAGGTTAGGAGTTGGAGTATAAATAGAAGTGTTATTCCTCTAAAAGTTTATTTAGCTTCAATTTAGCACCAATCACAAAATCATTTTTGTGCTCTTGACCTCTATTTACATTTCCCTCTGTGCTCATTATCAGGATGTCATTGCTTAGATTGGCAAACTCATAGCAACTGGGATTTAAAAGGCTACTCGTCTTTCAAAAATTGATATGCCAAGGGTAAGACTAAAAAAAAAATGTCCTTTCCTGCAATCTTTGTAACACTTTCATTATTAGTTGCTAATTCTTTTCTATTTGAATACATTATGGACGAGAACAAATGTAGAAAAAATGATAATACTTTTGCAAATCTAGTTGTTATATTTTACATTCTATAAGGCACGCCATGAGCTATGAATAAGCACTAGCACAGTGCGAAACATGTTAGCCAGATTTTTTTGACCTGTGTACCGTTGTACAGTGTGCATTTTGGATTTCCTATTTTAATAAAGGCTTTTATCTTTGGAGTGCTGCAGTCCAGAAGACTTTTTTGTTCCTGTTTGCTATAAGGCACGCCATACTTGGGATCCCCAAAAAAATCATATCCTTAGGATGTTGCATCTAAAATAAAACTGTTATAAATTTATTTATAGAAACACTGAATAACCTCCTGTTTATATATGAACAAAGATCTCAAAATCTCTCAAAGTTTATTTTGCAATTTCAAAATAGACGTATATGAATTCCAAATTTTCCCAATATGGATTGAATTTTAGATGGTTCTTTAAGGGGATTAACACAAGTTTTTGATTTAAAAAAGAAACATTGATAATGGTGTCAAAATAGTGATATGGTAAAAAAAATTGCATATAGTTTTGGTCTTTGTATG
Source organism: Rana muscosa (assembly GCA_029206835.1). NCBI lineage: Eukaryota > Metazoa > Chordata > Amphibia > Anura > Ranidae > Rana > Rana muscosa. Next base: position 420,084,439 of record CM055117.1, on the reverse strand, counting down.
AGTCAGTTTATGCCGTGTACACACGACTGTTTTTAATGACGAGAAAAATATGACGAGAAAAATGACGAGAAAAATATATATTTTTTTAAATGGTCATTAAAAATGATCGTGTATGGGCTTCAGAGCATTTTTCACGACGTGAAAAACGGGCATGAAAAAATTGGAACATGCTCTAATTTTTACATCGTCGTTTTTCTCGTCATTAAAAACGGCCGTGTGTGGGCTTTAACGACGTGAAAAAAATGCGCATGCTCAGAATCAAGTATGAGACGGGAGCGCTCGTTCTGGTAAAACTAGCGTGCGTAATGGAGATAGCACATTCGTCACGCTGTAATGGACTGAAAGGCACGAGGCTGAAAAGCGTGAATCGTCGCTCAACAAACTTTACCAACATGAAGGGTGGCGCCATCCGAATGGAACTTCCCCTTTATAGTGCCGTCGTACGTGTTGTACGTCACCGCGCTTTACTCAAGCATTTTTTTCCACGATAGTGTGTAGGCAAGGCAGGCTTGAGAAGAATCACGTCGAGAAAAATGCAATTTTTTTCAATGACATTAAAAACGGTCGTGTGTACGCGGCATTAGCATGTTCGACTGAGTGGATGGCCACTGACAATGAAAAAAAAAAATTTTGTTTCACTATGGGGGTTATTTACTAAATGCAAAACTACAAGTGCAAAGTGCACTTAAAAATGCACTGAAAGTGCACTTGGAAGTGCAGTCGCTGTAGATCCGAGTGGGACATGCAAGGAAAATAAAAAACAGCTTTTTAGCTTGCACATGATTGGATGATAAAATCAGCAGAGCTTCCCCCATAGGCGTGCGCACTGGGTGTGCTGGGTGTGCCTAGGCACACCCTAATCACCTTGTGCAGTGCAGATGCCCCCTGTTGAACCCCCATGGCAGCTGAGGCTACAGAGAAAGGAACTGGGGAATCTCTGTCCCTTTCTCTGCTATTTCACCAATGCCCCTCAATGGGGCTCCTAACACATTGTAAAAAAAATATTATGAAAAAAATTGTAAAAAAACAACAAAATAAGATAAAAAAAAAAATATACTGACACCAATCTCATCCCTACTTTCACTATCCACTGCTCTACTGATACCATCCACTGACACCATCCACTGCTCATGTGTGTTTGAACTTTGGGGTGCACACCCTAATGCAATAGGCTGCACACACCTATGGCTTCCCCTCATTTCAGATTTACCCCTCAGATTTACAGCGACTGCACTTCCAAGTGCACTTTCAGTGCAATTTCAAGTGCACTTTGCACTTGTAGTTTGCACTTGTAAATAACCCCCTATGTGTTGCAAAATGTAATGGCTGCTCAACTTGAACTGGGCAGAGAAGGTGATAATGGCAGATAAGAGCATTCATTTAATTTCTGAAGATCAGGCAGTGTGGCTCACAAATCTGGCAGAAAAATACGTCTATTCATTAGAAATATATAATAAATTAATCAATCAATCATAAAAATATAACAGACATGCTCTTTTATAGTCAGAAATGGTAATCTTATCCGCATGGGTCATTTGGCTGGTAAATTTAGCCCTGAGTTTCTGAGAAGTTCAGCCAAAAATGTTTTAAATGCTATAGATGCATGCTGTGATAGAAGACAACAGTTGTGTCTTTCAGGTGTTAATGCTTGATTATTTTTAATGATTAAGGGCAGTGAATCTGACATTGACCAAACATCCACTGCAGATGACTCTTATGCCTCGTACACATGACCGGTTTTCCCGTCGGGAAAAAAAACAATGGTTTTCCCGACGGAATTCCTCTCAAGCCTGCCTTGCATACACACGGTCACACAAGTCCGGTGAACTTTTGACTGCCAAGAACGCGGTGACGTAAAAGACTACGACAAGCCGACAAAATGAAGTTCTATGCTTCTGAGCATGCGTCAAATTGTTTCCGAGCATGCGCGTTTTTTCCCTTCGGAAAAGCATACAGATGAACTGTTTTCCCGTCGGAAAAAACGGTCGTGTGTACGAGGCATTACAAGTGCCTGTTTTTGAAATGACAGTAATTGGTTTATCACTACTGGATGTTTGGTAAAAATTATGTTCACTGCTTTACAAATATGCCTACAATGTGTGATAGAAAAACAGTTAAAAACTAGAGGACAAAGCACCAACTAGATTATTTAGATTGGGGTCCTCAAAGTTTCTAAATGAAGGGCCAGTTCAGACTTTACACAGTGGGTCAGTGGGAGTAGAAAATGACCCAGCGTCTGCGGTAACAGAGTAAACAGTCTGCCTGGCCTGATGATGAGTTAAGCCGGCCATTCATTGATTGCAATTTGTCTGATTTAGCAGGGGCAATCCATGTATTGGCAGGCTGGTTGTACACAAGTCGATCTACCAATCGACTTGTGTACATCCAGCCTGTTTTTCTCTCAATCAGCACAGCTGGCTATAGCCGATGCTGAAGATCAGTGTATTCTGATTGCGGGGAAGTATCCCCACTATCATATTACAATAGAGCAGAAGGACAGATTCCCCCATACACATCAAGTGCGTGGATATGGGAATTGAGTCATGTTCTTTTGTTTAACCAGCTGGTTGAATAATAAATAAATAAATAAATAAATAAATAAATTACTTGTTTATTTGCCTATTTCAATAATATCTGCTCATCACTACTCTCAAGCTCATTTATGACACAAAAATATTTTTTATAGATGCGATTGTAGATGAAGACACACGTATAAAAAGTGTCAAAGTTGCATAATATTACTTCAGACAAATATTGAAGCATTACAGCATTAGATCATTGAATCATTAAAATGTTAAAACGTTAAGACATTAAAGCATTAGAAACTTTAAGAGTATTAGAAGGGTAAACCATTAGAGTACTGGAGCCACAAAAAATATATATACTGTATATATATATTAATAATGATGAGATTTAACTACAGTAAATTTGCTAAAAAAAGTTGAACAAAGATGTACACACATATATATATATATATATATATATACACGCACATGTATACATATACACACACATACATATATGTGTATGTACATCCACACATACATGAATACAAATGCATACATGTATACACATACAGAATACACAGACGCATGCGTGCAGGGGTGTGCAGAGGGGTTAGACTTTTGAAAAGTGCCTAATGCAGATGAAGTCAGATGTCAAACTATTTAGTGGTGAAAGTGAGGGAGATCTGGATGGCACCTACCTACGTACCATGGAGTATATGGTTCGTTTGTTATTTGTTTTTTGTCGTTTTGTTATTTTTTTATGTCTGTCATCAGTACCTACAGAGATAACAATGACACAGAGGAATGGACCCAGAAGGAATGAATGTGATGTGCTGTCTTCTCTCCCCTTCTACCTCCCTGCCTGTCAGGAATCCCCAGTGTGAACCGAGTAAAAATTTATAATCCTATAATCCACTCCATTACAGTAGATAATGTACAATGTGTGTGTTTCTCTAATATAATTGCGCCAAATACCTTTATTATAGCTTGGCACTTCCATGACCCGCCAAAGCTCTCTTTCCCGCTCCGAGCACTGCAGCGGTCCCCCGCTGACAGCTGGGAGAGGAGGAGGAGAGCAGTAGGAGGTCAGCTGTACCGAAGCTATTTGGCACAATTATATTACAGAAACACACACATTGTACATTATATACTACTGTAATAGAGTGGATTATAAGATTTTACAAGCATTTTAAACTAGGGCATATTTTCGGGGTAGGGCTTATATTGCAGCACTCCTGAAAAAAAAACTCTAGGTCTTATTTTCGGGGTAGGTCTTATTTTCGGGAAAAACTGTATATATCGTGTGTACATGGCTACAGGGGGTGGCACCCAACTACAGAATATACACATGGACAAGGCTTGAGGGGTTGCAATGGTAACCCCGACCATGTTCCTGGGGGCCCATGCAGCTTCTCTGTCACATTAGGTTTTACACTGTGTCACTGGGGAGGCAAGTCCTTTCTCCCAGTGGCACACACTCTGCTCAGCCCCCCTACCAAGCCCAGTACAGCCACTCTCTCCCTTCCCTGCTCAACTGTGCACATGTACACGAGGTGGGGGCAGGCAGGCCACACATTGAGCAGCCGAGTGAAAGCGGTGGGCTTGTATGTGAATCTAAAAGTCAGAGGGCCCACCAACTCCCCGAGGGGCCCAGGCTGAGCCCTCTGAGTTTCCTCTTTTACATACAAGCCCACCACTTTCAGCCGACAGATCAGAGTGTGGCTTCAGCACAGCAGCATAAATGAAACATAAGGAAACACAAAGTTCATAGATGGGATTTACCCCAAGGTTAGCACAGTCCCAGTCTGGCAGCTTCCAGCACACGTGCAGCACTCCAACTCCTACTCACACCACCACACCTAATACTGCTTCCTGTTTTAAGTGCTGCTTCCTATAGGCTCTAACCCTTTGGGGACTGGAGTGGAGGCACTGCAGGTCCTCTGAAATTCCAGGTCCCCAATACTTCTCTACTAATATAGTGGGAGCTGCGAGTCAGTCCTCTCCTTAACATGGCTAATCCGGAAATTCCTCACTCATCTCGGATGAGCCCCCTGGGTACCCACACACTTCCCTTAAAGGGAGCATAACCCGAACACTGGTGCCACATAGCACCCATCCAGGATCCATTCTTGGCGTCCTGTACATATCCCTCCAACTGACTCAACACAGAGGTGTTGGAGGCACTATTTAACATCATACAATGCACTCGGAAGAGGGCATCAGCATTTTGATGTTGTCTCCCGGGTCTGTGCTCTACCACAAAATTGAACAACTGGAGAGAAAGGAACCATCTTGTCACCTGGCCATTGGTCTGTTTGTTTTGTCTCATCCAGGTCAATGGGGCAAGGTCTGACACCAGGCGAAACCTCTTACCTAGCAAAAAATACCACAGGGAGTCCAGACCCCATTTGATGGCAAGACACTCCCGCTCCACCACAGCTTAATTTTTCTCCATCGCTGTCAGTTTCTTGCTAAACAAAACTACAGGGTGCTCTTGCCTATTGACCTATTGAGACAAGAATTCTCCTAAGCTCTCACTTGAGGCGTCTGTTGCACCACAAACTCTTTCGAAAAATCAGGAGCCACAAGCACCGGATGCTGGCACAATGCTGTCTTAAGCTTCTGAAAAGCTTCTTCGTCATCCTCTTTCCACTTTATCATCACTGACTTCCTGTCTTTTGGTAAGTCAGTCAATGGTACAGCAATGGTGGCAAAGTTAGGGACGAACCTCCGGTAGTAGTCAACTATGCCAAAAATGCTCTGACCTGCTTTTGGGTTAGAGGATGGGGCCAGTTCTGTATGGCTTCCACCTCATTCATTTGTGGTTTTACCCACAATATAGCCTAGGTACTTGGCCTCCTCCATCCCAACCGCACACTTCTCAGGATTGATTGTAAATCCTGCTTTCTTCAAAGAGTCTATGACTGCCGGTTCCCGGTGGGAAGATGGGCCTCCCAATTGGTACTGAAAATGACAATGTCATCCAGGTAGACTGAAGTGTATTGTCAATGGGGGGTGTAATGTTTTGTCCATTTGCCATTGGAGTGTAAGCCAAGCAGCATCCTTTTTTTCCTGGAAGTGGCCTTCCGGAGTGGAAGAAGCTGTTTTCTTCCTGGCTATCTGGGTGAGGGGAATCTGCCAGTACCCTTTTGTGAGGTCCAATGTAGTGATGTACAAGGTGGGACCCAACCTCTCAATTAACTCATCTACCCAGGGCATCAGATAGGCATCAAATTTCAAAGGAAGTTTTCCGAAAAGCGGGTGGAACTCTGCTTTAAGTTTCCCCAAAGTCATTGCAACTCTTCAATGACATCAAGTTCAAGCGTTCATTTTACTTATTCGGATACTGCCTTCCTATGTGCTTCTGGGATGCAATTTGGCTTTAAACTGATTTTTACATTGGGCTCAATGGTTACTATGTCATGCTCAATGATGTTGGTGAGACCAGGAAACCCGAAAAAATGTCCCTGTTTCTCTGCAGAAACTCTTTTGCTTGTTGGGTTTGTGGTTTAGACAGGGTAGTAGCAACTTGCACCAGGTCAACTCCTGCAGAGCCCCCAGAATTGACACCTTCCACAGCGGATACCTGTTCTCGGTCTGTCCGGGGTTTTAACAAGTTTATATGATACGTTTGTTACAATTTCCTCTTCCCAGATTGATGTACCCTGTGGTTCACATCCCCCACTTTTTCCACCACCTCTAGACCCTGCTACTTGGCAAAAAAATTTGCTCTCTACTGTGGGGATCAGAACAGCAACCCGGTCTCCTACTTGAACAGTACATACACAATATGCAAAAATGTTCTTTCCTCAACTAAGTTTAACTGTGGCTGCCCCGGGTTTTCATGTGCAGGTGTAACATCTTTGGGAAAAGTAAAAACTGGCGATAACTCAAACATAGGAGTTCATGTTCTGGGAGTATTCCGATGGGTTGATGATCCAGCAAGCTTCTTAAGACATAGTTCAGAGTCTCTGTATGTGCATCCTGAGCCTGTTCTAGGGTCCCCACTTCCCTGTGCTTGGGTTTCCTTTCTCTTTCCAGGATCTGGGCCTCTTCCCTTTTTATAACACACATGAGGGAGGCCAGACCCCAGAGGAAAACCCGCAAACACACAAGAAAAGATGGCATGAGCATTAACAACTTCCTTCCAACCTGGACAGCCAGCAACCTGCTTACATGTATGTAAAACCTTTATTCCAAAATAAAAAACCTGTTGCTGAAACTGCTTACAAAGTGTTAGCTGGAGTTCAGAATCAATTTGTTAGTCAATTCCATCTAAATCTGCTAGTACATCTAAGGCTACCCTCTCCCTAGACTGAAAAAAAAGAATAAAAAAAAAGAGCACAAATGCAGCCACTACATGCAGAGATTGGTAAGCTGCAATATATTACATTTTTGTTTTTGGGTTTAGTATCGCTTTAAGATTGCTAAGTGTGCATTAGTCTGATCATATGTGACTATAACAACATAAATTAAAAAATTTCTACATGACAAACTTTGCATGCTCTACTACTGAAAAAGAGTAAAATGGAGTAAAAGCTGCCATTTGAGAAAGTTAAAGCTCTTAAGCCTGTTTATTTTATTGGCACAGTGTATATAGGAAACAATTGGCTTCATTACAGGCCTAGGTTTGGCAGCCTTCCTAGTAAAGTATTTTTCCACAGCTTGCTCAAGCATGAAAGACATTGTTGGTACAAGCAGCCCTGCAATTTCATGAATCACAAATATTAAAGGCCACAACTTTACCACAATCAGTAAAAAAAAAAGTTAGGTTCTTTATATCTAAACATTAAACACAACTAGTTATATCTTTTTTTTTAAGTCTACATTCCTCGACTAAAATTATTACAATAAATGAGCAATTCTGTTTTAAAATTAAAATACAGATAAACTTTAGTAAATTATTACTTAATTCTTGATTCACAGAATTGCAACACAGCATAACCAGAAGGTTGACAGCACAATGTACAATTTACTACTGTTGCTCTGGAGGTTACTGCATCATCCATGCTCCAGTATACTTCAGACTATGATTAAGCATAGCCTCACCACTAACATCCTTTCTATATGCTCATGGTCCTTTGACTTGCCAAAATATTTCAATCTACAGCACCAGTAATTAGAACCCAGGGATGGGTACATTTGACTTGGTTTGACTCACGGGGGTTTTTTCAAATCCTTTTCGAAATTATGAAACCCACACTTAGCTGTCAAGTGAAAGAACATGAACCCTTTAAATTACATGCTTGGGAAATGCTATTAAGCTATATTTTGTGTTAGAGAATGATAAAATCTCACAGTGTCAATGACACATATTCTGGTATTATTTTGGATGTGTAGTTGATTTTCCTTCTTGACCATTGAGGGACACAGAAACATAGATATCAGTGGCGGTGCGTCCATAGTGGGCGCAGGATCGCCACCCCTCTCTCCCCTGCACCGTCACTCAACAATAGATATATTCATGCATTGCATGAATATATCTATTGTCGCCGCTGCCGCCCACTATTCAGGTGTCCAAACCCCTGTTGAGCGGCGGCCATCTGAATAACAGCGGTGGGTGTGTTTCGGAAGTGCCTGATTAGAGCCTGTGGGCTCTAATAGGCTTCCCGATTAGAGCCTGTGGGCTCTAATCGGCTTCCAAATGGTTAAACCCTGATGGGTTTTACTTCCTATTTTGCTCGCTGCAAAGCCTGCAAATGAAAAGCATAATGGGCTAGTATGCATCGCATACTAGCCCATTATGTGCCACTTACCTGAAAAAGAATCCAGCGATGTCCCCAGAGTAGGCAGCATCCATCTTCTGGCCCCTCTTCCTTCCGTGCCATGAACTCCGGCTCTGTGATTCGCCGGAGCCGCGTGACGTCACTCCCGTGCATGCGCACGGGAGCCGCGATTAACGGCACAGGCTAGGGAAGAAACGGCACTTAGTTTCGTTTCTTCCCCGTGCATGCGCCGTTGGTATTTTCGGCGGACTACAAGTGAAATATCTCCTAAACGGCGCACGTTTAGGAGATATTTCCACTACCTATAGGTAAGCCTTATTCTGGGCTTACCTATAGGTAGAAGTCCAAAAAGTGGGCTTACAACCACTTTAATACACACAGAAGAAGTCCTGCTGCCACCTGTGAATTTGACTTTAGATGCTATTCTCCTAGTGGTTCTTTGGGGTGTTGCCCAGTATCCCAAGAAGGAACCAACACCCGCAGTTTGGAACCTGGAACCCCTAATGTTAAAAGGTCTCCATTATTGGAGGAACTACCTTCAATGAGACTAAGCCTGTAGCACCTGTTACCATACCTAATTCAGATTTAGAGTCTGTCTCTGGAGGGATGTTTTTTTAGTCTCCTGCATTGTACTCAGATTTACAGGGGGCTTAAATTTTTAAATCTTATTGATTCTGTGTGTATTACCATGCATCTGGAAGTTCAGTCTGCTGTTCAGGCCTTGGGTCTTTTAGAGCTCCTTCAGCTGAAAAAAACTGTCTGCTACACCTAATTTTTAGGTCATTTCATTTATGCCTACGTGACTTGAGTCCCATCTGAGAACATGTTGGAATGTTTCTTCTTTGAGAGAAAATTTGTAAATCTTTGGTTGATTCCCCCATTGATGCACCAGTGATCCACATTAACTGGAATACCACTAAGCAGATTGAAGGTGCCTTTCAGGATTCAACCTCTAGCAACCTCCTAGTGTAGAATGTTAGGAGGGTGATAGGATTCTGTGTTTTGGCTTTTTCTGCAATCAAGAGAACAGTGATGGTTTGTTCTAGCGCAGGGCTGCTGCTGTTAAGCAGCCCATGGACCATGCAACTGCTATAGGAAGCCTCTGACACCCCAGGAGTAAATGGACTTTACTCAGGAACCAACTGCAGAACCACACCACCAGGAATTTGGTGCTGAGAGATGCCACTGGGTTGTGTCCGGAGGAAGCCTGCAGCTGTCCTGGGGACTTATGAGTAGTGACCCTAAGTTGATCCTTGAGACTGTTTGACTTGATTTGAAACTACTTTTGGCAAGGTACCCAGATGCTAAAAAGACTTGCCTTGTGGCCTTCAGCTGTGAGGAATTAGACCGTTCAGCATTCAACAAGTACTAAGGATAAGAAATTATGTCAAAGAAATGTGCCTCATGGTCCCCAGTTGTGAGGCTTTAGCCTGTCTAGAAATCATCTCATGGTCTTCAGCTGTGAGGGCTTAGACTGTTTAATAATCACCACTGTATGCCAAAGAAAGTTGATTCATGGTTTTCAGCTGTGAAGAATTAACCTATTCAGAAAGTTACCCCATTTTCTTCAACTGTGGGGATTCTAGACTGTTCAACCTCTGCACATGCTCAAGAAGAAGAATGTCCTTCAACTGCTGTGTGCTCCGCGTTTTTTGAGCATCCAAATTCCCCCATCCCTATCCTGCCCCAAGTTCAATAAATTACAAAAAGATAAACCTCTAGAATGTTTATTGGATCCTGTGTGAATGGACTGCTGTTTGGGCGATTGGTGGCCTCTGTACAGTTTGGGAAATAATTAGTGAACATCAGCAGCCCCTGCGGGGACAGCTCTACACACTTACAGACCGTTACGGTTCCTCCTAAAAGTCCAGTTTGAGGCAAAACCTTTTTTCATGTCTGGATAGTGTAAGCAAGCCAAAACAGGAAGTTAGAGGAAATCCCTTAAAGTGAGCAAACTCCAAGGTATCACCAGCAGGGCAGTTGGGTGGAAGATGAAGATACAGTGTTGTAGAAGCTGTTGGTGGCCCTGAAGGGTACCGCCTATTCTGGGGGGTGTCCTGCCTTGGACTGGGGCTCAGGTGCTAGAAGGATCCTGCCAAAAACACAAGGGAGGAAGCTTTCCTGGAGGCATGTCACCAAAGAGAGGACAGAGTGAGTAGACTCTACCCACACTAGTGGGAACTAACAAAGAGGAGAAACTGCCACATGCAGTCTCCCTTGAAGACAGCGGTGGGCTTAATTCTTCTACCCTTTCCCTGAGAGATCTCCAGAGAATCAGCTGGGTGGGCCAGTGAAGAGTCAGTCGGGGAGACTGGTGTAGAGAGGCAGCTGGGAGGGTTGGTAAAAGACACAACTGCAGCCAGGTGGGCTAGTATTGCCTAAAGAAGTGGTGCTGGGATCAGTGACCACAAAAGGAAGCAAAAGGGAAAGTCACTTGCTGTGTCACTCCACATGTGCTATTGTTAAGGGACTGTGAGTTCCTGCCTGTAATGGGTCGCTGCTGAACTGACAAAGAGTCTGTCAAGTTCCCCCAGGAGTGAACCAGCAGAGGCTGAGAGAGAGAGAAGCAAAGTGTGTGCAGGAGGAAGGTTGAAGAGGAGTCTGTATATACCTGTTGTTGTAAACTATGCAATATTATATCTATTAATCTATAACTATTGCATCTATGTATTAATTGTACAGTCCCTTATTTGCTAGTCTAACCTATCAGAGCGTGTTAGGTCTGATGATACAATGTTAATTATGAGATAGACACAGTTGCTTCGTAAATCAAGTCATATTACATTTATTCCTCTAAAAATAGGAAACATATCGTAACATCAGATACAGTCTACAACAACAGAACTAATGAAAATTATACTTATTCTCTCCTCGAGGCAAAGGTCCTGCTTGCTGAGCTCCCAGATGTAATAGAGAACTAGGCCTCTGTAGGCCTTTGTAGGCTTCTGCAGGCCACATGTCTTAAGCCCAAAAATGGCCTTCAGAGCAAGGTCCCAGCCAGAAAACAGAGGTCCTTGCAGTCAAAAAGGGAATAGACCGAGCTCTGTGTTACGAACCCTTTTTACAAAACTCACTCATTACTCATTCGAGCTCCTTTCCCTTGCCCGCCCGTCTATCTCTTGACCAATCGTTGCACTTTCATGATTCTTGTCTTGTTAGTGATTGTCCTGCCATACCTGGCATGACAGTCCATTGTCATCAACCTCTTTGAAGCTTCTCGCACAGCAGGTGGGCTAGAGATAAGCCCTTTCCTGTTATACTACTATGCAGACTCTGTCTGAGGACATCAAGTGTCATTTCGCTGTAAAAACAGATGTGTGGACCAGGCTGCCCCCAACATATGCCGCTTTACGCCTAAAGGCGCATATCACCCTTCTTCAGACATGGCTCCCATTGAACAGTCCATATGGTCCGAACAGCCCTTAACTGTCTTCATGTGTTGCGTTTTCAACATGCACCTCAGAAACAGCCCCTGTGGAACAGTCCATAATTATCTTCCAACATGTGCTTCAGAATCAGTACCTCTGGAACAGTCCATAATGGTTTTACCGTGTTGCGCCTCTTAACATAGGCTTCAGAACCAGCTCCTATAGAACAGTCCATAACGGTCTTAACGTGCTGTGTTTCCCCACACGTGCCGCTTTGCTACTGGGTGACACACCAATATCAATCTTCCGTGACAGCTTCCCTGTCACTGTTCTGTATCTTCTTCTTCTTGACATCTTCATGACGGGGTATAGTACCGGCAAGGGGTATCCATTCACTCACCATTCACCCGCACACACTCAGAGCAACAACTCAACCAGCTTCCAGATACACAGCCTAGAGGAGGACCTTATTTGGCCATATTACTAGCCTAATATATATTTTTTATCACACTATACCATGACATAAATCAACCCATTATCATAATATACGCATATATATGATCCATCCAATTACGTCTTCCGCTCCCAACCTCCTATACCTCTTTATTGTAGATACGGGTCAGGATTGGGCAGGCTTGCTCACAGTGGTCTTTCCTACCGTAACTTGGCCTGTCTGCGGTACCTCAGGGATCTAAATTGGCAACAAAGTCTCTAATTTGTACGAAGAGACCCTACCATCAATTTGTCCCTCAACTTGCATAGATAAGCGGGAGAGCTTCCTATATACGTTTTGAGTCTAACAACACATATAAATCTCAAACAATAACAAAACCCACAACATTTCATCCCTGTGTCTGGATTTCAGTGACCATGCCCAGGGCATCTCATGCACCCCTACCTACTGTTAGTCATGGAACTAGGGTATTTCTTGAACCTAACGCTACATCGGTATCTTCTAGGACAAAGAAACAAACTCGTCTATGTCCTAAATAATACCCAGGTGCTTCCTTCCCAGCAATGATCTCTCCATCCAGAACACAGAGTACCGTGTATTGACCTGGTATGCAAAGGACATTGTGGTCCTGCTTCCGACAGAGGGAAATAATAACCTGCCCCCAGCTTCCGTATTCTCTGATCACATGTGGGTCACTTAGCCACAAATGCAACAAGATAGAATCCCCAGTCAGTAAGCCTATTGATGCCACAAAATATACAGACTGAGTCTGCACTTCTGTATATGGAATCATACAGCACAAAACCTTTCACAATCCAAACCAGTACAGCCCATCCAGGTATTCCACCACCACTTTGGATTAGTGTAAGCGCCGTGTTTTGGCAAAGTCTTACTGAGCGGTGATGCTAACTCATCAGGCCACTGCCCCTCATGTAGGGATAGTGTACAATCAGCTTGATGCTGGTCGATAACTCCGCCTGCCCCTGTGTGCATGCCAGAGCCAATGACATATATCTGTCCCATACCATCTCACACTCTCTACCAACTCTCACCATGGTTGACAAAATCTTGAGCCACTTTACACTGGATATTTATGTGACTTTGTTGAATGTTATCAAAGGGGGGGCACCGATCTCTCTGAGTGACAAAGCCCCGCCTGCTGTCTGAAGCTATGGATGAGAGTTTGTCCCCTAGGAGATCCATGTCCACTCCACTAACACCCATCCCAGCTCCTATTCCCCCAATATAGTGCTGAATACACGTTCCGCATATCTCTGGGAGCAAGCCACTGATATACTGACCGCACTTGATTCAGAGTACATTCAGCACATATAGGGTAACAGGTTTTTATCAACCACTACATGATGCTGAAGCGCCATGTGGTGAAGGTATACTGTACCCTGGTAACCAGCGTTTATTCCCTTTGTTCAACGGAGCATAATCCTGTGTGTAGTATTAGTCTGAATCTTTTCTCTCCTGAACGTTTATAAGAACAAATTTTCGGTGTGGTATAGGCACAGACGAATTGCCAACCAGATGAACACCTTTCATCTCTGTTCCAGAATCCTCTCCAATCTCGCTCCATCAAGATTCTGGAAGTTAAGAACAAGAGCAGAATCAAATTCTTATCCATAATATCTACTAACACAGAAATGTAGTATTCCTGACTTCTGAACAAATTACCAAAACAACCATGATTCCTTTCGGATGAACCCACTCTAAAATGGATCCCCATGGTATGAGCAAAAATCTAAAATAAAATAATTTAAAATAAAAGATGAACGTGAACGTTGCTTCTCAAAAATTCAAAATGTTAGGCATTCAAAAAGACCATGCATTATCTGTACTTTCTGATCTATGCACTACTCTGCCTTTCAGGTGGATAAATCCCAAACCTTTGGAACTTTTTCCACCTGAATGAAAAGAAAAACAAACGAAGAGAAAAAAAACTTTTGTAGCCAAAATGCCTTCCTACCAGCTCTTGTCATAGACAAAATGTAGTCAGCTGCTAATTGAGGACATAGTCAATGACCACCTAGTCAGTTGCTAATGACCCCCTTTTCAGGTGGATTAAACCTAACAATTTTTCCACCTGAACGAAACCAAAAATAAAATAGATGAAACAATATTAAAAAACAATGAAAATAATAATAGAAAAAAAAAATATGTAAAGTAAAAAAAAATACAAAATGAAAGAAAATGAATGAGAAAAAATTAAATCTTAAAAAAAAATGTAAAAAAAAACAACATTTCTTTTTCTTTGAAAAAATTAAAATCAATAAAATTTAAAAATTTAAAATCTGGCCATCAACACACAACAACATGGCTAGACAACCATCAACAAACAACGACAAACACTCAACTTTAATTAAAGACATCCATGGACTTTTCTCATGAGGGGAGTAAGTGCTCATTTCGATCTGGGAGAGAATTAGTTAATGGGAAAACAAAAAAAAGACAACATCTGTACTTCATCCCAGCATCTGTAACTTCATTTGTAACTCTTTACTCCATTAATGTCTGACTATTGTTTAATTTTTTTCATTGTTTGCAAACAATTACTAATTAATGAGCTCATGGTACCATGTGAAAACCTAACCCCTGCTCTGCATAATTTGCCCACTGTTGTTTTCACTTTGAAGGATCTGCAAACAAAACACAAACATTAGTATCCAAACCAGATTAACTTCTTCCCTGGTCTCTAGAAAAAAAAAAAACACAAAGATGGTTATTACACACAATTATCGAAAACAATTGACTTTTTAAGTCCCCCAAGCATTTTCCCATTAATTGTAATGCTAGGGTAATGTTTGCCATATTTTCCTATACTAAGCAGGCAGTATTGGAAAACCTTGCCCTATTACTCAGGAAAAAAAAATGGCAATGCCATTTGCATCCAACCACATACACGCCAGAATGGTAGATTAGTCCAGGGGGCAAATATTGGAATGTTATTAAAAAAAATGAAACTAAGAGTATTTTAAAAACAAAATAACGATCCCGCGGCCTATCCTCTAAAATATATACTGTGACAGCAGGAAGGTAAAGTCACCTGGTTGCATCCAGGGGGGTAGATATATTTCGCCCAGATTCAGGCTTTACGCCGACTTATACAACTAGGTGGAGAGTTGTATAAGGCTAGTGGGCTCATGGATGACTCATACCTCTAGGGAGAGTGTGGGGCGTCGTACAGACAGGGAGTTGATGAGGCCAGCTGAAGCTTGTCAGCTCATTTAGGCCTCTATAAGAACTCCCAGCTTCATTAGATGTTAGCTCATGCCTGGAACCAGACCTGTGTGGACTGTCTAGGGAGAGTGAACCCCTGTGCGGTGAGACAAAGCCTGTGTGGCTATTTGCTTGGACATTTAAAACCAGGGACTTAGGGACTAGGACAGCACTAGGCTGATCCCAGTTGTTAGTTAGGAAACCTGTATGTTTAGTCAGAGGTCAAGTTGACCAGGATTTATTTTATTTATGTTTCTTTTGCTTTGCTGTGTTTTGTCACTGTAAATAGAAAATAAACCGCACCTTTTTGATTTTGAAAACCACAACCTCCGTTTGCTGGGCCTGTTTTTGTCTGGGGAGCCCATCCCGGGGGTCACACACACCCGCTGCCGAGCTAACCCCCTCACAGTTGGTGGAGAACCAGTGGCAGTTTTTTTTTAAGCCAGCATGGAGGAGATACTGAAACAGCTGGCTCTAGCAAATGCCAATCAACAGCAGACAAATGCAGGTTTGCAAAGGAGCCTTGCAGCCCAGCAGCAAGCTCATCAACAGAGCCTTGCAGCCCAGCAGCAAGCTCACCAACAGAGTCTGGAAGCTCAGCAACAAGCCCAGCAGCAATCTGAGGCCCGCTTCATAGACCTGTTACAGAAGCAAGAGCAGAGACTACAACAAATGGAAGCAGTAATGCAGCAACGTCCGCAGACCAGTGAGGAAAGCCGTCCCACTAATACCGCGTCCTTTGGGGTGAGTCGTTTATTGACAAAAATGACTGGAGAGGATGATCCAGAGGTATTTTTGACCACATTTGAAAGGACCGCTGAAAGAGAAAAGTGGCCTGAGGAGCAGTGGGCTGGACTGGTGGCTCCTCTGTTAACTGGTGAATCGCAGAAAGCTTACTATGACCTAGAGCCTAACCAAGCAAAAGACTATGTGATGCTAAAAGCTGAAATTTTGGCAAGGCTGGGTGTCACCCAGGCTGTCCGGGCTCAGCGTGTGCATAACTGGACTTTCCAGCTTGGAAAACCCCCCAGGTCTCAAATGTATGATCTCATTCACCTGAGCAGAAAGTGGCTACAGCCAGAGACTTTGTCCGCACCAAAGATTGTGGAACGTGTTGTAATGGATCGGTTTTTGAGAGCTCTTCCTACTGCCATCCAAAAGTGGGTAAGCCATGGAGACCCAGAGACGGCCGATGGTCTTGTGGATCGTGTGGAGAAATACTTGGCTACAGAGAACCTGACGGCCTCTTCCAGAGACACTCGGACTTTCCACCCTAAGACCAGACCATCCCCAGGGGCGGATAAGAGGATTCCAAGGGGTGAGGGTGGAGAGAGTGAGAGGGTGGGAGCTCTACCCCAAGTTTGGCGAGAACAGCCTGGGAAATCAGCGGCTCAAGAGGCGGCAAGAAGGATCGTTTGCTACCGCTGCCGGCAAGCGGGACATATTGCAGCCAATTGCCCGGTTGTGGAGGAACCCATGCAGTGTGACTTTCTGACGGGCAGACGTCAGTCGCTGTGTGCGACAGTCGCATGCACTGCCATTCGAGGAACTGAGAAACATTTATGCAAAATGTGTGGTAATGGTAGAAATGTTGTGGTATTGCTGGATTCAGGTAGCCTTGTGACCCTGATAAAGGCTGAGTTAGTTAAAACAGAGGTCTTTGGGAATAGCAAGGTAGCTGTTATTTGTGTGCATGGGGACACCCGAGAGTATCCAGTGACTACAGTGTGTTTCGAGACCCCCAAAGGTACCCTCTCTCATCCAGTGGGCTTAGTATCTCAGTTACCGCATGACGCCATTGTGGGAAGGGATTTTCCGAAGTTCTGGGAACTGTGGGATGATCCTGAGCCCCCCACTGGTGCCCCTATGTACCAGGAATGTGATAGCCAGAACTCCCCTGAGAGTGGTGAGGACTCTCCGGAATTTCCCTTATCAGTATTGGCAGGGGAGACTCAAGAAACTGGAGAGGAGCCCACCTCCTCAGACGAAAACCTACCGTCTGTGGAGTTTTCTGATCTTGAGGTTCACAGGGAAAACTTTGCCACAGAACAGTTGAAAGACCCCGCCCTAATAAAGGCACGGGAAAACGTAGTGAAAATAGATGGCGAGTTAGTGAACCCAGATAATACCTGCACTTACCCATACTTCAGCGTAGAGAAGGACCTACTGTATCGGGTGGCAAAAAGGGCAGAAGAAACCGTTGAGCAGCTTGTGGTGCCCAAACCTTACAGGAAGTTGGTGTTGGAGTTGGCTCATGGGCACATTCTTGGAGGTCATCTGGGGACAGAGAAAACCCGAGAGAGGGTATTACAGAGATTCTATTGGCCGGGGGTGATGAATGACATAGAAAATTATTGTTCCTCCTGCCCTGTGTGTCAGAGGTCGGCCCCGATGCCACATTTCCGTAGCCCGCTGGTCCCTCTACCCATCATTGAGGTCCCGTTTGAGAGGATCGCCATGGATTTGGTAGGGCCTATAATCAAGTCCGCTAGGGGGCACCAGTACATATTAGTTATAATGGACTATGCCACCCGTTATCCAGAAGCGATCCCTCTCCGAAATACCTCAGCCAAAACCATAGCCAAAGAGCTATCTCTTGTGTTTAGCCGGGTGGGTATTTGTAAAGAACTGCTTACGGACCAAGGTACACCCTTTATGTCCCGGGTTATGAAGGAGCTGTGTAAATTGTTCAAAGTGACGCAATTACGTACATCTGTGTATCACCCCCAAACCGATGGGCTGGTTGAAAGATTCAACAAAACCCTAAAACAAATGTTGAAGAAAGTGGTGGATAGAGATGGAAAGGATTGGGACTGTCTACTTCCTTATCTGATGTTTGCTATTAGGGAGGTGCCCCAATCCTCTACGGGATTCTCCCCCTTTGAGTTACTGTATGGGAGACACCCAAGAGGGCTGTTGGATATTGCCAAGGAAACTTGGGAAAGTGAGAGTTCTCCCCACAGGAGTGTGATTGAGCATGTCGCCCTGATGCAAGACCGAATTGCACAGGTAATGCCCATCGTGAAGGAACATTTGGCCCAAGCGCAGTTAGCACAGCAGAGAGTGTACAACCGTGGAGCCAAGACCCGTACCTTTTCCCCGGGGGATAGGATACTGGTACTTGTCCCTACGGTTGAAAGTAAATTCCTTGCCAAATGGCAAGGCCCCTATGAGATAATGGAAAAAGTGAGCGAAGTGAATTACAAGGTCAGACAACCAGGAAGGCGAAAGCCCGAACAGATCTATCACGTTAATCTGTTGAAAGCCTGGAGGGATAGAGAGTCCCTAGTCGCAGACACTTGGTCACCAGCTCAAACTGGTTGCGTGATTCCTGAGGTTGGAATAGCAGCCACCTTGTCACAACCCCAACAACAGGAGGTTAAGGAGTTTGTGCTTCGCAACAAGGAGGTATTCTCTGAGCTGCCGGGACAAACATCTGGGGTAGAGCATGACATCATTACCCCGCCCGGTGAAAGGGTGAAGTTAAAACCCTATCGGATCCCAGAGGCCCGACGGGAGGCAATACGGGAGGAAGTACAGAAAATGCTGAACTTAGGGGTGATAGAGGAGTCCCAAAGTGATTGGTCTAGTCCCATTGTGTTGGTGCCTAAACCGGATGGGAGCTGGCGATTTTGTAACGATTTTCGTCAGTTGAACAAAGTTACAAAATTTGACACCTACCCCATGCCACGTATAGATGAGTTGATCGACCGGCTGGGAACAGCCCGATACATGACGACTCTTGACCTCACAAAAGGGTATTGGCAAATCCCCCTGGCCAAGTCGGCCAAAGAGAAAACCGCATTTGTAACCCCAGACGGGGCGTTCCAATATAAAAGAATGCCGTTCGGGTTACAGAATGCGCCGGCCACATTCCAGCGGAAAATGGACCAGATGCTGAGGCCCCATCGGAAGTATGCTGCGGCTTACCTGGATGACGTAATTGTCCATAGCACAGATTGGGCCTCACATCTGCCAAAAGTGCAAGCAGTCCTGGACTCTGTTCGGGAAGCGGGGTTTACGGCTAACCCCAAGAAGTGTACCATTGGGCAGGAGGAGGCCAAATATCTTGGGTACACCATTGGGAGGGGAGTAATAAAACCCCAACTCAACAAAGTCGAGGCCATCCAGAGTTGGCCACGTCCCAACAGCAAGAAGCAGGTACGAGCCTTTCTGGGAATCGCTGGGTATTATCGGCGATTCATTCCCCACTTTGCTTCTAAGGCTGTGCCCCTAACCAACCTGACGAAGGGGAAAGGGTCGGTCATGATTAAATGGACCCCCGAGGCTGAGGCAGCATTCCAATTCTTGAAACAAGCCTTATGTAGCCAGCCAGTGTTGTACTCACCCGACTTCTCTAAAGACTTTGTCGTACAAAGTGATGCGTCAGATGTGGGGTTAGGAGCAGTATTGTCCCAGGTCTGGAACGGGGAAGAGCACCCAGTCATTTACCTCAGCAGGAAGTTGAAGTCCCATGAGGTAAATTACGCCACCGTTGAAAAGGAGTGTTTAGCGGTGAAGTGGGCTCTAGATTCCCTTCGGTACTACCTGCTAGGTAGGCACTTTGACATGGTTACGGATCACGCTCCGTTAAAGTGGATGGCTCAAAACAAGGAAACAAATAGAAGAGTGAATAGGTGGTTCCTGGCCCTCCAGGAATTCAACTTCACAGTAAAGCATCGCCCTGGCGTTCAAATGGGGAATGTGGATGCTTTGTCTCGAGTACATGAATGCCTGATTGCTGGTGTTCCAACCCCGAGGTTAAAACAAGAGGGGGGGGTATGTGACAGCAGGAAGGTAAAGTCACCTGGTTGCATCCAGGGGGGTAGATATATTTCGCCCAGATTCAGGCTTTACGCCGACTTATACAACTAGGTGGAGAGTTGTATAAGGCTAGTGGGCTCATGGATGACTCATACCTCTAGGGAGAGTGTGGGGCGTCGTACAGACAGGGAGTTGATGAGGCCAGCTGAAGCTTGTCAGCTCATTTAGGCCTCTATAAGAACTCCCAGCTTCATTAGATGTTAGCTCATGCCTGGAACCAGACCTGTGTGGACTGTCTAGGGAGAGTGAACCCCTGTGCGGTGAGACAAAGCCTGTGTGGCTATTTGCTTGGACATTTAAAACCAGGGACTTAGGGACTAGGACAGCACTAGGCTGATCCCAGTTGTTAGTTAGGAAACCTGTATGTTTAGTCAGAGGTCAAGTTGACCAGGATTTATTTTATTTATGTTTCTTTTGCTTTGCTGTGTTTTGTCACTGTAAATAGAAAACAAACCGCACCTTTTTGATTTTGAAAACCACAACCTCCGTTTGCTGGGCCTGTTTTTGTCTGGGGAGCCCATCCCGGGGGTCACACACACCCGCTGCCGAGCTAACCCCCTCACAATACATATCAAGGTCCTTATGCTTTTAGAAGAGAGCATGCATCCTCATTACTCAAATGGAATTTAAGCACTAAAGCCTCAAATTTATTGGACAGACTCACTGGTGACTCCAGGGTATTAAATTCACCCAGAATCTGGCACAAAGTAAGTCTTTCTTGGATTGTAATCAAACTGTTATTCTGATTTGCAGCTATAGGTGCAATATCTGACTGTGTTTCATCACGGCCCTTTTCCTTATTGACTGTGCAGATATCAGCCAATTGACATGTTCCTTTGTGCTCATTGAGCGGTACCATACATTGCTCTTTAGTAAGAAGCTGGGAGTCTGCCTTTGCTAATTTTCTTTCTAAAGATATAACCAACTCTTCCATCTCTGACAACTTTATTCGCAATGATTCTACAAGTTTGCTCTTCATTTTACATTCCATGCTGCACCTATAAATCTGCTCAGTATTCCTTCCTGACAAACTGACTATTTTTACCTGCAATTCATCCATCTCACTACTGGAGGCTGTTGCAATCTTTAGAAGGTTTTCACCGACTTTCTCAATGTCCTCCCTGAGATGTTTTCTCTCTGATTCCCACTTCTCTCCCATTTGCTCAGAAATAAATTTAATTCTGAGCAACACTGCAATTTAATTTGCTAATCTTTCTTTCTTCACTTTTTTTTTAACTGTTTACCCAATAATCTGGCATTTTGTTGCTGACACTGAGACAAAAGCACATTAGACTGGTTTTTAAGAGGTTCATCTGTACATGAATGATAACTGGCAGAGGCATACTTTTTAACATACGTATACACAAGTTCCATTTCACAACTATACAATCCACCAATACACAATTCTATTAGTACTAACGTTCCAACACTGCACTGAGTAATGAGCCAAACTCAATTATCTTTAGCTCTTACAACTCACGAATACAAAAAAAACAATCTCTCTTCTAGCATTCAATATTCTTCATTCATTACCACTGTTACCTGATATCATTCAAAACAATTAATCTTTTGCATGTCCATTGGTATGCAAAATCTGCCTCTAGCTACACTAAACAACTGCTTAGACAATACACACAAACACACAGCCACAGATCTACAGACAAAGCTGTTTAAGGTAGCCTTTACCTCAGCTGTTTACCATACACACACAAAGGAATCAACCCAAAAAAAAAAAAAAAACTTGTATCATGCTATTTAAAACTAGCTTGTAACTTGTAGTTCTACAGAGCACACTCTTAATCAGTGCTCTCATTTTAAATTGCAGGCCACATTGAACTTCTCTAGGAACATTGCGTGGGTAAAAATTAAAAGCTTAATAAAAAATGAAAAAAAAAATAGAAATAAAAAAAATTTATATAAAAAATAAAAAAATAAAAATATAAAAAAATAAAAAAATATTTAAAAAAAAAAATATAAAAAAAAATGTCATATTTTTTTTTCCTCAAAAAGTATCAAAAACAAACTTCATAAAAAACTTTAAAAAATTTAAGATTTCATAAAAAATAAAAAAAAAACAAAAAAAAACAAAAACACTCTATATTTCCCCCACTTTTTCGGCAAAGATGTGTGATTGACTGGCTACAGGCCTAACGCACGTTAACAATACAACAAACGTTTAACATATATACTCATATCAGCCACAAATAATTCCACCAGGTTTTGCACGTCCGCTCACTTGATGAAATTTCATAGAACTTTCAATTCGGTTCTGGGTTATTTGAGGACTTCTTAGCTTAACGGACTCAAACAAAAATACATTAGGGTTTGTGAATTCTGTGCAGGAATAAATCCCCCAGTCCTATAGGGTGCCAAATGTTGTAAACTATGCAATATTATATCTATTAGTGCTGGTTCACACTGGGGCGACAAACGCTCCGACATTAGGAGCTCATGTCGCATGACGTGTGAAAATCAATGTTTCCCTATGGGAGCCGTCTTAACTGGTCCGACACATGTCGGTCCGACATTAAAAATTCTCCCTGTACTACTTCTGTCCGACTTTGATCCGACTTCAGCCCATTGACTATCATTGAAGTCGGATCAAAGTCGGATCCTTGTCCTAACCATACGACTTTGGCATCCGACATTGTAATTACAGCAGCAGTAAAAGGAATTTATCTCACCCTGGGATTGTTTTGATTGGTCAAAGGACAAGTCAGACTAGCACAATGTCGGATCAAAGTAGTATCCTGTTCATGAATGTCGGATGGATGTCGGACCAATGTCGGACCAATGTCGGACCAATGTCGGACCAATGTAGGACAGATGTCGCAGAGCAAAGTAGGATGAAAGTCGTGTCGTATAGTGTGAACCCAGCCTAAATCTATAATCTATAACTATTGCATCTATGTATTAATTGTATAGTCCCTTATTTGCTAGTCTAACCTATCAGAGTGTGTTAGGCCTGATGATACAATGTTAATTATGAGATAGACACAGTTGCTTCGTAAATCAAGTCATATTACATTTATTCCTCTAAAAATAGGAAACATATCGTAACATCAGATACAGTCTACAACAACAGTACTAATGAAAATGATACTTATTCTCTCCTCGAGGCAAAGGTCCTGCTTGCTGAGCTCCCAGATGTAATAGAGAACTAGGCCTCTGTAGGCCTTTGTAGGCTTCTGCAGGCCACATGTCTTAGGCCCAAAAATGGCCTTCAGAGCAAGGTCCCAGCCAGATAACAGAGGTCCTTGCAGTCAAAAAGGGAATAGACCGAGCTCTGTGTTATGAACCCTTTTTACAAAACTCACTCATTACTCATTCGAGCTCCTTTCCCTTGCCCGCCCGTCTATCTCTCGACCAATCGTTGCACTTTCATGATTCTTGTCTTGTTAGTGATTGTCCTGCCATACCTGGCATGACAGTCCATTGTCATCAACCTCTTTAAATCTTCTCGCACAGCAGGTGGGCTAGAGATAAGCCCTTTCCTGTTATACTACTATGCAGACTCTGTCTGAGGACATCAAGTCTCATTTCGCTGTAAAAACAGATGTGTGGACCAGGCTGCCCCCAACACCTGTATATATGAAGTTGTCCCTGAAGTTTGCTGGAGTCATGTGGGCACCCCATAACCTCCTATCCCCATCCAAGTTGTTAACCCCCTAATAAACAACAAAGACAAAGCTACGGACTGCTCCCTGACTCTGTGTGCCTGTGAAGATTTGATGTGCCTCGCTGTGTAGGAATGGGGGATCCCTGTTCATCTGCAGCTTATACGTGGGGTGTGCTACATGTATAATTAATCAAATATACCCAGCAGGTGCTAATGATCATCAAGTGTATATGTAGATATAAAGAGAGAAAATACTGCGTTAATCTAAAATAGTGAATAAAAATAAAAATAAAAATAAAGCTGCTACATAAAATGTGACTAAAATTAATAAACATGGAATGAAGATGTAGCGCTAAGTGAAGAAATGAAGCCCAATAATTTGGGCCTCCAATCAAACCAAAGTGATAAATAATATCAATATAATGAGTCCATACAGTGTCCATAGAAAATTTTCATGTTGTGAAGAAAGAACATGTAGCACTGAAGGGTCATCACATAACTCTTGTAGAAAAAGAGAGGTAGAATACTCTTACCGGAACATTAGACCTGTGGTTTAGGCAGGTCAAATAGGCATACGAAATCCCAGTGGCACTCCTCATCAGTTAGTCTGGAAACTGGATCAGATGGGTCCCCAATGTAGACTGTCCGGTAGGCTCCCCAACTTGACAGCAGACTCTGGGTTTCACACCGATCCAGGTGGTCCTCCGATGGAACTGGAACCGCCACTCAACAAGGAGACTCTTTACCACGGTGAATATTAGTAACCAGTGGCCAAAGGAAGCTATTACTTGACCAACCACCCATGTGAGGAGAAAAGAAGGGAAGGAATGCTCCAATGGTGCAGGTCAATGAGGGTTTATTCAACCAACATAAAAGTGATCACAAACAATAAAACGTTTAAAAAGGGGCAGTGAATGAGGTAGTGTACCAAGCCCTACGCGTTTCGAACAAATGTTCTTCGACAGGGGCACTTAGCGCTACATCTTCATTCCAAGTGAATTTGTAGGTTGAAACACAGTCATTACCTGAAACAGAAACAGCTTTGTAGGAGGCTTAAAACTAGGTGAGGAACAGCCAAACTCTCCTACTTGTCAGGGTCACCTGTGGCCAGGTGACAGATGCACACCGTAGGGGGACAGGAGTGCACCGCGAGGTAGTGAACCCTATGGCTGGCTTCTGTGGATAGGAAACTGGGTGGTTGTGGAAAGCGGGACCAGAGGAGCACAACCGGGATCCCAACGGAAGCGAGAGCCAAGATTCCCCAGGGCGCGGAGTCTAAGACCCAGCTGGTCTTCTCCAGGGCCTCTAGTGGTGAGGATGTTACGCTGCAGGCTGGGACCAGGTCGCGGCCCCTGGAGTTTCCTAGCTCACGCCCCGTAGGATAAGGGGAAGCAGCAGCACACGATAGAGAGAACCGAATAACAAGCCGAAGGTCAGGGGCCACAAGCAGACAAGGATAACGAGGAACGAGCCGAAGGTCAAGGGTCACGAGCAGACAGGGATGGTCGGGGACAAGCCAATAGCGTAACAGAGAGACAGACGTAGCACACGGCAGGCAGGAACCCAAACACACAATGCCTAACAAACACGTTGATCAGCAAAGCAGGCTTGCAGTGCACAGGTTAATATAGTGTTCAGTGATAGGGCCTGGGGTGGAGTCAGGCTGGGAGGAGATTATAAAGGAAGCCAGGTGAAGGAGGTCTGGTCTCTAGATGAACACATGAGGAGGAAGGTAAGATGGCAGACAGACATTAATGCATATCCATGACAGTACCCTCCCTCTTACGAGGCCTCCCCCTTCCCCGCCTGGGCCCAGGTTTAGAGGGAAACTTCAGATGAAACTCCTTTAACAGACGAGGTGCAAAGACCTCAGATGCAGTGATCCAAGACCTCTCCTCAGGACCAAACCCTTTCCAATGAACGAGGTACTGAAGAACGCCTTTACAGAGTCGGGAGTCCAGAATTTGACTGATCTCGTACTCCTGATTATCCTCCGAGACAGGCGCCACGGTAGGAAGAGGACGAGAGAATTTATTGAGGACTAAAGGCTTTAGAAGAGCAACATGAAAGGAGTTAGTGATTTTAAGGCTCTTAGGAATCTGGAGTTTGAAACAAACCGGATTCAGTTTAGCAGTTACCGTGTATGGACCGATGAATCGTGGAGCAAACTTCAGAGAAGGAACTCGGAGCTTGATGTTCCTGGTAGAGAGCCAGACTTTGTCCCCTGGCTGAAGAGAAGGCGGTTTACGCCTGCGGCGGTCGGCAAAGCCTTTGAATTTTTCAGCAGCTGCCCGGAGGGAATCATGAACGTGACCCCAAACGGAATTGAGAGACTCCTGAACCGAAGCCAAAGCTGGAATGTCTGGAGAACAGATCATAGGAAGAGGAAGTTGAGGGTGTTTTCCATAAACTGTGAAAAAGGGTGTCTTCTGCGAACTGGTATTCACATGATTGTTATGGGAGAATTCTGCCCACGGGAGTAGAGAGGACCAATCGTCATGGTGAGAAGACACAAAGGTGCGAAGAAAGACCTCTAACTCCTGATTAACCCTCTCAGTCTGTCCATTGGATTGGGGATGGTAAGAAGAAGAAAAATCCAAGACAATATTGAGGGATTTGCAAAAGGCTCTCCAAAAACGAGACGTGAATTGGACTCCCCTGTCGGAAACAATATGAGAAGGGACCCCATGTAGGCGGAGAATTTCTCGAATGAAAATGGGAACCAAGGCAGGGGCAGAAGGAAGACCAGGAAGAGGAACAAAATGAGCCATCTTGGAGAATCGATCGATTACCACCCAAATGACTGTATTATTCTCAGACAGTGGGAGATCGGTGATAAAATCCATGGCAATATGGGCCCAGGGTTCCTTAGGAATAGGCAAGGGCATGAGGAGACCAGCAGGAGCTTGTGTGGAGGATTTGGACTGAGCACAGACATGACAAGCTTTAACGTAGTCTTTGACGTCTGAGCGGAGATTAGGCCACCAGTAGTGACGACTGATGAGTAGGAAGGATCGGAGGAATCCAGAATGCCCTGCCACCTTGGAATCATGTCCCCAACGAAGGATCTTAGCTCTTAGCTCAGTGGGGACAAAGGTCTTACCAGGCGGAATTTTAGACTTCAGGGTGGTAGAGTGGGCAACAATGCATGAGGTGGGAATGATCGGCTCAGGTTCAGGGGCGGACTCCTCGTCCAAAGTGTCAAATGACCTAGAGAGCGCATCAGCCCGACCGTTGCAGGAACCAGGTTTGTAGGTAATCGTGAAATTAAAACGGGCAAAGAAGAGACTCCACCTGGCCTGTCTAGGATTCAGACGTTTAGCATTCTGTAGATACTGTAAATTCTTGTGATCGGTAAAGATCGTTATGGAGTGAGGGGAACCCTCCAAGAGATGACGCCACTCCTCTAACGCCAATTTAATTGCGAGAAGTTCCCGATCACCGATGGCATAATTCCTCTCTGCCTGAGAAAAATTTTTGGAGAAGAACGCACATGGTTGGCGTCTCTTCTCAAAGATTTGAAGAAGCACAGCTCCCACCCCCATTGAGGAAGCGTCCACTTCAATAAAAAATGCATTCCCAGGATTTGGTCTCCTCAAGAGGGGGCCAGAAACAAAGGCCTGTTTCAGGTTGTGAAATGCAGAGACAGCTTCGGGAGGCCAGTCTCTGGCATTCACACCCTTCTTGGTCAAAGCGATAATAGGCGCGGCAATGGAAGAGTAATTCCTTATGAACTGCCTATAATAATTAGTGAAGCCAAGAAAGCGCTGCGTGGCCTTGAGGCTAGCAGGAAGAGGCCAGTTGGTGATAGCCAAGACCTTCCCAGGGTCCATACGAAGCCCCGAACATGAGACAAAGCACCCCAAAAACAGGACCTCAGAACATTCAAAGGAACATTTCTCCAGCTTGGCATAGAGATTGTTCTCTCTAAGACGTTGAAGTACAGTGCAGACATGGTTTCTGTGGACGAGCAGATTTTCAGAAAAGATCAGAATGTCATCCAGATAGATGACAACAAACTGGTACAGCAGATCTCTGAAGATTTCATTGACAAAGTTTTGAAACACGGCTGGAGCATTACACAGACCAAAAGGCATCACCAGATATTCGTAATGCCCGTCTCTAGTGTTAAATGCAGTCTTCCATTCGTCACCCTCCCGTATTCGAATGAGATTGTACGCGCCTCTGAGATCCAACTTGGTGAAAATGGAGGCACCCTTCAACCTA
Source organism: Rana muscosa (assembly GCA_029206835.1). Classification (NCBI taxonomy): domain Eukaryota; kingdom Metazoa; phylum Chordata; class Amphibia; order Anura; family Ranidae; genus Rana; species Rana muscosa. The sequence goes on along the minus strand of CM055117.1, from coordinate 420,056,489 downwards.
TCGAATAGCTCAGATATTAAGGGTAAGGGGTATCGATTTTTAATAGTAACCGCATTTAAACCCCGATAATCGATGCAGGGTCTTAAGGTACCATCCTTTTTGGCAACAAAAAAGAACCCTGCCCCTGCAGGCGATGAGGATTTCCGGATGAACCCTCTCTCCAGATTCTCTGCTACATACTCCGACATGGCCTGGGTCTCTGGGATGGACAGAGGGTAGGTACGACCCCTGGGTAGAGTTGCTCCGGGGACAAGATCAATAGCACAGTCAAAAGACCTGTGGGGAGGAAGCACCTCAGCTGATTTTTTACAGAACACATCCCGGTAATCGCTGTATGCGGCGGGAAGATCAGAAGAAACAGAAGTGGCAGCAACCGGAAGACTCTCCTTGGGGGTCACCTTGAGAAGACACGACGAGAAACATGAGGAACCCCAGGCCAGGATCTGCCCAGAGACCCAGTCCACATGTGGAGAGTGGAGCTGTAGCCAAGGGAGGCCCAATACAACTGGGGTAGAGGCCTTGGGTAGAATAAGAAAGGATATCCACTCCTGGTGGAGAATCCCTACCGACATCCTAATGGGCAGCGTCTGGAAGCGAATAGGGCCCCCTGGGAGAACAGTGCCATCAATTGCCGAGACTACCAATGGGGTAGTGAGAGGTGAAAGGGTAAGCTTCATAGAAGAAGCAGTTCTCCAATCCATGAAATTGCCGGCAGCCCCGGAATCCAGGTATGCAAGGGTTGACTGAGGAGAAGTGCCTACATGAAGGGACACCGGCAAGAGCAGGCGAGAAGGTGATGTTTCTGGGTCCAATACTCCACCTTCCAAATGTATTAGACCCGAGCGTTTCCCGGACGAAGCGAGCAGGAGTCACGAAAATGACCCTTGCCCCCACAATAGAGGCACAAGCCCAGAGTTCTGCGCCTAGCACGTTCTTCGGGGGTTAGTCTGGTCCGGCCCAGCTGCATAGGTTCTTCAGCAGGTAGAGGATGCTCCATGGAATGAAGGGAGGGGAGCTCAGACTGGCTAGGACCCAGAGAGTGCTGGCGTCTTTTTTCTAAGGACCTCTCTTGAAAACGAATGTCGATCTGGTTGCATAATGAAATTACATCGTCCAGACCGACGGGAATGGCTCTTCCCGCTAATTCGTCTTTCACTCGGTCAGAGAGGCCATGTAAAAAGGTAGCGACCAGGGCCTCATTATTCCAGCTCAATTCAGCTGTGTGGATACGGAACTGAAGAGCATATTGCCCCACTGAACTAGATTCTTGGCGAAGACGTAAGACAGCACTAGCCGCTGAAGAAGCCCGAGCCGGCTCTTCGAAGATATTACGAAAGAGCTTCAAGAATTCGGACAGACTGGAAACCACCGGATCGTTCCTCTCCCACAGGGGGGCAGCCCAGGCCAAAGCTTCACCGGAGAGGAGGGAAATGATATAGGCTACCTTAGCCCGGTCAGATAGGAAGCTTTGAGGCTGAAGCTCAAAATGAATAGTGCATTGGCTGAGAAACCCCCTGCAGGCCTTGGAGTCCCCAGAGAAACGGAACGGAGCTGGCAATCTTAGTGAGTGTGAGGCTGCGACTGGTGCGATAGGTACAGCCGCTGGTTGTACTTGGGGTTGCGGATTCGGGGTTCCCAAGGAGACCTGAAGCTGCTCGAATCGAGAAGCCAGATCCTGGAGGAATCGCATCACCTGGGTCTGATTTGATTCCTGGGTCTCAAGTCTGCGAACTATGCCCTGCAATGGATCATCCGCGGGAAGCGGGATGTCAGCCGGGTTCATGGCTGATCAAACTGTCAGGGTCACCTGTGGCCAGGTGACAGATGCACACCGTAGGGGGACAGGAGTGCACCGCGAGGTAGTGAACCCTATGGCTGGCTTCTGTGGATAGGAAACTGGGTGGTTGTGGAAAGCGGGACCAGAGGAGCACAACCGGGATCCCAACGGAAGCGAGAGCCAAGATTCCCCAGGGCGCGGAGTCTAAGACCCAGCTGGTCTTCTCCAGGGCCTCTAGTGGTGAGGATGTTACGCTGCAGGCTGGGACCAGGTCGCGGCCCCTGGAGTTTCCTAGCTCACGCCCCGTAGGATAAGGGGAAGCAGCAGCACACGATAGAGAGAACCGAATAACAAGCCGAAGGTCAGGGGCCACAAGCAGACAAGGATAACGAGGAACGAGCCGAAGGTCAAGGGTCACGAGCAGACAGGGATGGTCGGGGACAAGCCAATAGCGTAACAGAGAGACAGACGTAGCACACGGCAGGCAGGAACCCAAACACACAATGCCTAACAAACACGTTGATCAGCAAAGCAGGCTTGCAGTGCACAGGTTAATATAGTGTTCAGTGATAGGGCCTGGGGTGGAGTCAGGCTGGGAGGAGATTATAAAGGAAGCCAGGTGAAGGAGGTCTGGTCTCTAGATGAACACATGAGGAGGAAGGTAAGATGGCAGACAGACATTAATGCATATCCATGACACTACTAAGGTGAAGTTGTGGAAGACAGTTTCATGTCACAGGTCATACACTATGGAAGGACTGAGCACAGCAGCAAGACACAAGGTAGTTATATTGCATCAACAAGATCTCTCCAAGGCAAAGATTTCAAAGCAGATTGGGGTATCAAGTTGTTCTGTTCCAGATTTTTTGAAGATGTATAACAAAACGGGTAATGTTGAGGACCGTTTATGCAGCAGTCGGCCAGGGAAATCCAATGCAGTAGATGAAAGAAACATCATACTTACTTCCATTCAACATCTGAAGATGTCCAACAGTGCCATCAGCACAGAACTGGTGGAAACCAGTGCGACCCAGGTACACCCATCATCTGTCTGGAGAAGTCTGGCCAGAAGTGGTCTCATGGAAGAATTGTGGCCAAAAAGCCATACCTCCAAGATGGAAACAAGGCTAAGCGAGACTCAACTATGCATTAAAACATAGGAACTGTGGTGCAGAAAAGTGGAAGCAGGTGCTCTAGACTGAGTCAAAATTTGAAATACTGACTGCAGGCAACAGTGAAGCATGGTGAGATTTGCTCAGGATCAATGGTGTCCTCAATGCTGAGAAATGCAGGCAAATACTTATCCATCATGCCATAAAATTATGTGATGGGTCCCAAAATTAGTCACCAGCAAGACAACAACCCCAAACATTCCTCCAATGTCATTAAAAGGGAGGTCCAGTCTGGGTGAAATACAAATACTGTAGCTGTTGACTTTTAATATTAGGGCACTTACCTGTCCAGGGAGCTCACGATGTTGGCACCCCAACCGATCTTTGGATTGACTCCTGGGTCCTGCCACCACCATTCCTGGTAAGGGGACCAGATTCACGGCTGGTTCCCTACTGCGCATGCGTCAAGCGCTTTCTAATTGGCCTGGTGGCGGGGGAAGGAGAAGGGGGCCGCGGGGAAGGGTACATGTTAGGATTAAGTTCACCTGCTGGTGGCACTATCCTGCTCTGGGCTGTTTACTGCAGCTTCAGTGACCACCAGCAGGTGTCTCCCAGGAGCCAGCAGGCTGGTGTAATCAGGCAATTTATTGTTCAGCTGCCGGGGGGCTACTTAAAGTGATACTAAAGCTTTGAATAGTTTTTTTTTAAATAACAAACATGTCATACTTACCTTCACTGTGTAGCTCGTTTTGCACAGAGTGGCCCCGATCTTCATCTTCTGGGGTCCCTCGGCGGCTGTCTCGGCTCCTCCCCGCTTCTGATAACCCCCTCTGGGAAGTGCTCTCCCAAGCGGGTTACCTTGCGGGCGTGCTCCTGAGTTCTGTATTCGGCGTCCATAGCCACCGACTACAGGGCTCGGCCCCACCCCCGGCCCTCGCGTCATTGGAGTTGATTGACAGCAGCGCAAGCCAATAGGTGCGCTGCTATACAACTATCCAATGAAGAGCCGAGAAGTACAAAGCAAAGGAAGAGCACGTTCGCGACGCGGGACTTTCCAGGGCTCAGGTAAGTAAAACAGGCTGGGGGGGGGCTGGGGTCCGGCAATCATCAGATGTTTTTTCATCTTAATGCATAGGATGCATTAAGGTGAAAAAACATGAACCTTTACAACCCCTTTAAGCCTTCTCCTCTCTTCCCCCAGCGCATCACGATTTTGGTCCCTGCCTTCCTGCTGATCCTGATCCAGTCTGCAACCCTCTGCTTTGCTCCTGCCTCCCTCTGCTCTGTCCCCAGCCATGATCCCCCCCTTCCTTGCAATCTTGAATTCCTTGTACCCTTTGTCCCTAGCTTGGTCTGTATATATATTTAGTTCAGGTTCAACTGCTCTTGTTAGTGGGGTTTTTGGTTCTGTTTGGGTAGTTCATGTTTACTGTGTGCTGTGTTTGCTGTGTTCATTGTTTGCTATTTTCACTGTAAATAAATATCACTTTAATATATATATATATTGTGAGGGGGTTAGCTCGGCAGCGGGTGTGTGTGACCCCCGGGATGGGCTCCCCACACAAAAACAGGCCCAGCAAACGGAGGTTGTGGTTTTCAAAATCAAAAAGGTGCGGTTTATTTTCTATTTACAGTGACAAAACACAGCAAAGCAAAAGAAACATAAACAAAATAAATCCTGGTCAACTTGACCTCTGACTAAACATACAGGTTTCCTAACTAACAACTGGGATCAGCCTAGTGCTGTCCTAGTCCCTAAGTCCCTGGTTTTAAATGTCCAAGCAAATAGCCACACAGGCTTTGTCTCACCGCACAGGGGTTCACTCTCCCTAGACAGTCCACACAGGTCTGGGTCCAGGCATGAGCTAACATCTAATGAAGCTGGGAGTTCTTATAGAGGCCTAAATGAGCTGACAAGCTTCAGCTGGTCTCATCAACTCCCTGTCTGCACGACGCCCCACACTCTCCCTAGAGGTATGAGTCATCCATGAGCCCACTAGCCCCAGCTGGGCTTATACAACTCTCCACCTAGTTGTATAAGTCGGCGTAAAGCCTGAATCTGGGCGAAATATATCTACCCCCTGGATGCAACCAGGTGACTTTACCTTCCTGCTGTCACATACCCCCCCCTCTTGTTTTAACCTCGGGGTTGGAACACCAGCAATCAGGCATTCATGTACTCGAGACAAAGCATCCACATTCCCCATTTGAACGCCAGGGCGATGCTTTACTGTGAAGTTGAATTCCTGGAGGGCCAGGAACCACCTATTCACTCTTCTATTTGTTTCCTTGTTTTGAGCCATCCACTTTAACGGAGCGTGATCCGTAACCAAGTCAAAGTGCCTACCTAGCAGGTAGTACCGAAGGGAATCTAGAGCCCACTTCACCGCTAAACACTCCTTTTCAACGGTGGCGTAATTTACCTCATGGGACTTCAACTTCCTGCTGAGGTAAATGACTGGGTGCTCTTCCCCGTTCCAGACCTGGGACAATACTGCTCCTAACCCCACATCTGACGCATCACTTTGTACGACAAAGTCTTTAGAGAAGTCGGGTGAGTACAACACTGGCTGGCTACATAAGGCTTGTTTCAAGAATTGGAATGCTGCCTCAGCCTCGGGGGTCCATTTAATCATGACCGACCCTTTCCCCTTCGTCAGGTTGGTTAGGGGCACAGCCTTAGAAGCAAAGTGGGGAATGAATCGCCGATAATACCCAGCGATTCCCAGAAAGGCTCGTACCTGCTTCTTGCTGTTGGGACGTGGCCAACTCTGGATGGCCTCGACTTTGTTGAGTTGGGGTTTTATTACTCCCCTCCCAATGGTGTACCCAAGATATTTGGCCTCTTCCTGCCCAATGGTACACTTCTTGGGGTTAGCCGTAAACCCCGCTTCCCGAACAGAGTCCAGGACTGCTTGCACTTTTGGCAGATGTGAGGCCCAATCTGTGCTATGGACAATTACGTCATCCAGGTAAGCCGCAGCATACTTCCGATGGGGCCTCAGCATCTGGTCCATTTTCCGCTGGAATGTGGCGGCGCATTCTGTAACCCGAACAGCATTCTTTTATATTGGAACGCCCCGTCTGGGGTTACAAATGCGGTTTTCTCTTTGGCCGACTTGGCCAGGGGGATTTGCCAATACCCTTTTGTGAGGTCAAGAGTCGTCATGTATCGGGCTGTTCCCAGCCGGTCGATCAACTCATCTATACGTGGCATGGGGTAGGTGTCAAATTTTGTAACTTTGTTCAACTGACGAAAATCGTTACAAAATCGCCAGCTCCCATCCGGTTTAGGCACCAACACAATGGGACTAGACCAATCACTTTGGGACTCCTCTATCACCCCTAAGTTCAGCATTTTCTGTACTTCCTCCCGTATTGCCTCCTGTCGGGCCTCTGGGATCCGATAGGGTTTTAACTTCACCCTTTCACCGGGCGGGGTAATGATGTCATGCTCTACCCCAGATGTTTGTCCCGGCAGCTCAGAGAATACCTCCTTGTTGCGAAGCACAAACTCCTTAACCTCCTGTTGTTGGGGTTGTGACAAGGTGGCTGCTATTCCAACCTCAGGAATCACGCAACCAGTTTGAGCTGGTGACCAAGTATCTGCGACTAGGGACTCTCTATCCCTCCAGGCTTTCAACAGATTAACGTGATAGATCTGTTCGGGCTTTCGCCTTCCTGGTTGTCTGACCTTGTAATTCACTTCGCTCACTTTTTCCATTATCTCGTAGGGGCCTTGCCATTTGGCAAGGAATTTAATTTCAACCGTAGGGACAAGTACCAGTATCCTATCCCCCGGGGAAAAGGTACGGGTCTTGGCTCCACGGTTGTACACTCTCTGCTGTGCTAACTGCGCTTGGGCCAAATGTTCCTTCACGATGGGCATTACCTGTGCAATTCGGTCTTGCATCAGGGCGACATGCTCAATCACACTCCTGTGGGGAGAACTCTCACTTTCCCAAGTTTCCTTGGCAATATCCAACAGCCCTCTTGGGCGTCTCCCATACAGTAACTCAAAGGGGGAGAATCCCGTAGAGGATTGGGGCACCTCCCTAATAGCAAACATCAGATAAGGAAGTAGACAGTCCCAATCCTTTCCATCTCTATCCACCACTTTCTTCAACATTTGTTTTAGGGTTTTGTTGAATCTTTCAACCAGCCCATCGGTTTGGGGGTGATACACAGATGTACGTAATTGCGTCACTTTGAACAATTTACACAGCTCCTTCATAACCCGGGACATAAAGGGTGTACCTTGGTCCGTAAGCAGTTCTTTACAAATACCCACCCGGCTAAACACAAGAGATAGCTCTTTGGCTATGGTTTTGGCCGAGGTATTTCGGAGAGGGATCGCTTCTGGATAACGGGTGGCATAGTCCATTATAACTAATATGTACTGGTGCCCCCTAGCGGACTTGATTATAGGACCTACCAAATCCATGGCGATCCTCTCAAACGGGACCTCAATGATGGGTAGAGGGACCAGCGGGCTACGGAAATGTGGCATCGGGGCCGACCTCTGACACACAGGGCAGGAGGAACAATAATTTTCTATGTCCTTCATCACCCCCGGCCAATAGAATCTCTGTAATACCCTCTCTCGGGTTTTCTCTGTCCCCAGATGACCTCCAAGAATGTGCCCATGGGCCAACTCCAACACCAACTTCCTGTAAGGTTTGGGCACCACAAGCTGCTCAACGGTTTCTTCTGCCCTTTTTGCCACCCGATACAGTAGGTCCTTCTCTACGCTGAAGTATGGGTAAGTGCAGGTATTATCTGGGTTCACTAACTCGCCATCTATTTTCACTACGTTTTCCCGTGCCTTTATTAGGGCGGGGTCTTTCAACTGTTCTGTGGCAAAGTTTTCCCTGTGAACCTCAAGATCAGAAAACTCCACAGACGGTAGGTTTTCGTCTGAGGAGGTGGGCTCCTCTCCAGTTTCTTGAGTCTCCCCTGCCAATACTGATAAGGGAAATTCCGGAGAGTCCTCACCACTCTCAGGGGAGTTCTGGCTATCACATTCCTGGTACATAGGGGCACCAGTGGGGGGCTCAGGATCATCCCACAGTTCCCAGAACTTTGGAA